>PUFA01000252.1:0-1200000 GCA_003508835.1 Eonycteris spelaea
TTAAAGCACTGAATTATACACTTTAAATGAGTAAATTGTACAGCATGTGAATTATATATCAAAGTTGTCATAAAAACATTGATGGTATGTTTTCCAGATAGAACTTTTAAATTGTGTTTGACAGTATACTTAATGCAATGAGTTAATGTTATATTCCATTAAAATGAGTTTTCTGTAATTAATGTTTAGAAAATACCAGTGTTATTGGTGCCAGAGTGTAAGCTTGATGATGGCAGGTCCTGTGCCTACTTTCACATGATTGGATCCTCAAAACTTAGGATGGTGTCGGCACAGAGCAAACTCTTGATAAATATTTTTTGAATGATTAATGGAAAGAGTATATTAGTTTCTTTACTGCAAAACTTCCCAGAGACTTTAACATGTATATAACTATCTCTGAGAGGGGAATAGCATGTGCAGAATTTGTATATTAGATCCCTTTCTATTGCAAGTGAGATAAGTGGTCGGATAGCTGAAGCTAAAGAAAAATCTTTTGAACTACCAGTGAAAGTTTAGTAGTAATTTTGCATTTAGCGTGACTGAATATAATGACTCATGTGATGTCATTTAGTCATTCTCGTCATCAATCTCTTTGTTATGTTTGTTGTTTACAGATGTGTTTCCCATCATGATCATTAATAATTTTGGGCTTATTTCATTCATGGTTATTTCAGCAGGGAAAAAAATCTCTTTCTCTCTTTAGCTTGTTGAAGAAAATATCCTGAAATTAGCCTTGATTATCATGGCTATGTGTATACATATACATAAATCATTCACCGTGGCTAGGGGAATGTGTTGATTTGTTTGGTCATGTCTAGGTCCCATGCCTACTTTTGGAAATTGGGGGTGGACAAAAATAAGAGTACTTATTTAATCAGAAAAGGGGGAAATGAATGTTGGCTGAAAAATACAATCACACATTTGATTTAAAATCATATCACTACTGTGCTTTCTAAATTAGAATCTAAACATATCCCTACTGAATTTAATTTTTAGGTACTTGTTTTTTGAATCATAATTTCTTAGAATAGGCACCCACAGAAAACTGGGATTATACAGTATGAAGTAAAGTGAACATTGCTCTGAACAGGGCCATCAGGACTCCATGTAATGCTGAAGGTGGTATAGGATCTGAGTACTATTACACACACAGCTTCTACTATAATGAAGTGGCTACATACATGTGTGTGTTTGGGTGTTTGGCCATGTGTATGTGTCTGAAGTGGACAAGGTTAAGAATCCTTAATGGGGATTGGTAGCTGCAGAAGAGCCATTTTCTTTCCTTCCTTCCTTCCTTCCTTCTTTCCTTCCTTCCTTCCTTCCTTCCTTCCTTCCTTCCTTCCTTCCTTCCTTCTTCCTTCCTTCCTTCCTTCCTTCCTTCTTTCCTTCCTTCTTTTGGGAGATTACAAGGATTAAGTGACCTAATTATATGTAAAGCCTTTAGAACAGTATCTACCACATAGTAAGTACTTAGAAAATGCTAATTACGATAATGATGATCATAATCATTTAATCCTCCTTGCTTTTTAATGAGGTGACTGCTAAAGCTATTTATTTAAAAAAAAAGTCAGTTTCCAATGTGTATTTCCAGTGCTTTCTAAATGACCATGTCCTATTGGTCTCAAACTGGTAGGGAAACTTGCTGAAAGACCATATTGAGAATAACGCAGTAGAAAATAGCTAAAGCAACAAAGCATGCAAGCAATGTATGCTGTCAGTCCAGTCTTTTTCCTTATATACTGTCATCTCTCTGCCCAGAATTGCCATTTCTCCACTTATTTTCCCTTGTGGCTCCTTGAAGGCCAGCTCAAATACCAGCTTATTACAGAGTTAAACTTCTCTTTATTTTGGACTCCGTAGTATCTCTAACATGAATGAACTGTAGTTCAACACTTTTGTAGTCATTTGTTTATTTCATTTTTTATTGCTTCCTCTACTTGTGTGTATGTGCCTGAACACATGTACACACACTCACATATCTACATACATACATATTCCCAAATATAATTTCATGCATATAATAACATCATAATGAAGTGGTATGTCAACTGAATTCTATGTATGTCATGGAATATAATGAAATAAAAGATAATTGGATAACAATCTTTCAATAAAATGGTATCAAGCTTTCAAAAATCATAGACTGGCCAGAGTTACCTGTTCTCTTGCATTATCAGTATCACTGCATTCCTCTATTCATGAAAATAATAAGGAGTGACTTTAATTATCCAGAAATAGATCACTTTATTCTATGTGGATGTATAAAAATTTTTTCAAAAAAGTTCTTCTGCAAGAAATATTATGTAAATATGGCTCCTGCTTTCTAGAGTGTTATTTTAAAGTATCCTGACTGGAGTGGTCACAGACAATGAAAGTATGTCATAAAAACAGATGATAAAGCATATATATGTCTTTGTATATATGATTGTATTTAATGGGATAAAATTTATGATTGCAAAGATCGGGTTGTAGAAGGTACTGATAACAAAAGCTTCATTTCTCTTTGAAATTGTCTTGACATGCTTTACTTTAGTCTATTCCCACTGCTGCTGCTGATTCAAATGCTTTTTCTTTTCTCCTATACATCACTGCAGCTTTTTTGCCTTATTATCCCCAGTACTAGCTTCTGTGTGTTGCAGTTCATCCTTCACACTATTGTAAATAACAGTATAAAGTAGAATTGAGGCCCAGCTATGATGATGTAACTGGGATTTGCTCCACATTGTAAAACTAAAAATTGGACAAAATATGTGAAAAAAAAGTTTTTAAACACTGGACATTAGGCAGCATAGGACTGCAATTCCTGATAGAGAGAACACAGACAAGGTGAGCATTAAGAAAGCCCCATAGTCCAACCTAGAGTCACTTTCCAGACAATGGCAAAATGAGAGGAATCAAAAGGAAAACATGAAGGTTTTTATTTTGGTTCCCATTGAAGTAATAAAAGCTAAAGTTTAAGGAGGTTGAAGAAGCTTTTAATGAGGTGACTGCTAAATTGTAAGGAAGAATAATAGAGAGAAGGAAGCTACAAACAGAAATGTTCCAAAAATCTGCATAGGTTTTCTATAGTCTATTACTATATGTAAAGCTGCATATGCAAGGGTGAAACTTTATGAAGCTGGGCCAAGAAACCAGGAAAATAAAAGAAGAAAAATTACCAGAGCTCTTAAAGAGCCGAGAGATTTTCTAGTTCAAACCAGCTAGAATGAAAAATCATTTTTGAATGTCTGGTACATTCAGTAGGTCCCAAATGAGGGTCATATCTAAGTAATAGGACTAAACTAGAGTGAAATCTACTTTATGCCCTAATTAAGATAAAATAACAGGACTTTAAAAGGATTAAGCTTACCCTCAAGTAAGTTAACTGCCTACCATGAAAAAAGTAGTCTAACACTCATTGAAAGATGATAACAGAATTTAACACTCAATATTATACATTTCAAAATATCCAGCATCCAATTAAAATATTAGATGTAAAAGGAAGAAAAATGTTATCCCAGTACAAGAAAAATAGGTCAATAAAACAGTCCCAGAAAAGATAGGAATAATGTAATTAACACGTGAAGAGTGTAAAGTGCCTGTTATACGAATCCTAAATATGCTCAAAGATTTAAAAGAAAACATAAACAAAATGAGGAAGGAAATTAAAGAAGTAAAAAAGAACAAAATGGAACTTTTAAAGGTGAAAAACATCTAAAATGAAAAATTCACATAACCAAATTAAAGGAAATTTAGGCACTGCAAGAGGCAAGATCAATGAACTTGAATCTACATAGCAATAAAATCATCCAAACTAATATATAAAGAGAAAAAAAGAACAGATCCTTAGTGACTTGTAGGACAGCATTAAACATTATAACATGTATAAGTGAGGATACAAAGAAGTTTGAAAGAAATAATGACTGAAAATTTAAGATTTAAGAAGCCCTGTTAACTAGATATAGTATAAATAAACTCAAAGACACACACTCAAAGACACATCATAATTAAATCTACTAAAAATTAATGTCTTTTATTGCCTTACAGACAGCTGATTAATCCCATGTTGAGGAGAAACAGAATTATCACAAATTCCTTATCAGAAACTACATTAACCTGTTAATAAAGAATGATAGATTGAAATACCTAAAAACTACATAATTAACTCAAAAGAAATAAAAACCTGAGAAAACAAGGAACAAAGAGCAATGAGACAAGTAGAAAGTAATATCGAGGTGGTAGATTTGACCTCAAACATACCAATAATAAATTAAAATGTAAATGACTTAAGCATTCTGATCAAAGACAAGTAATTCGATTGGGTGAAAATGTAAGATCTAACTGTGTTATTTATAAGAAATCTACTTTAATATTAAGACATATGTAGGTAAAATAAATGGATGGAAATAATATACCTTACAAGTTCTTATTTAAAAAAAGAGATGTAAAGGCTATGTTAATATCAGACAATTTTCTTTTCTGAGTTCACTGGGAATTTTTATCATGAAACAGGCTGTGTTTGGCCCAAGGCTTTTTCTGCACCTAAATATGGCCAATTGATTTTCAACTAAGATGCCAAGGGAATTCAAAAAGAAAGTTTAGAGTGTACAGCAAATGATGCTAGAACTAGCTACTCACATAGAAAAAAAAATAAACATTTTTCTTTACCTTGTACAATATACAAATTCAAAATTAATCATAAATATAACATAAAAGTTAAATTTGTAATGTGTCTATAAGAAAACAAAAAATTGCAAAGTTTCTATTGGAAAATATTGCAACCCATGAATAGACGAAGATGTTTTGCTAGAACAAGAATAATCACAAATTATAAAGGAAAAAAACTGATAAACTTTATATAATAAAAATTAAAAACTTTTCAAAAGATACAATTAAGAAGATAAAGGACCAACGAATTTAACAACCTAGAAGAAATGGACAAATTCCTGGAAAATGTAGCCTACCAAGACCAAATTATTAAGAAATAGAAAATCTGAACAGACTGA
This sequence comes from Eonycteris spelaea, assembly GCA_003508835.1. Lineage (NCBI taxonomy): Eukaryota > Metazoa > Chordata > Mammalia > Chiroptera > Pteropodidae > Eonycteris > Eonycteris spelaea. The sequence goes on from PUFA01000252.1 coordinate 4,986, forward strand.
CTACTAAGGAGTAATCCAAAACTTTCGAACAGACAAAAGTCCAAACATGCCCTGACTATATATTTTTTTAATATTTATTATTTCTAATGTGAGTTTCATACTTTCAATTATTTAAATTATACTTTTTATCTCTTACCTCTGCCTAATCGTCACCTCTTTTTATCACTAAATCTAGTTCAACTTCTGTTTACAAACAATAATGTTAACTTTTTAAAGTATAGCATTTGTTTAAATCCTCTGCTTTTTTCCCAATTCAGGTTGTGATACATATTCTTTATGTGTTTTCCTTAGTTCTTTCAAATAGCTGAATGAGAGAAGACAATTTTTTTTTCCTGAATAATTGTATGTGAAAAGATACAGGTAGGAGTGGTCTAAATATTAGAATCAGGTGTGTGGTCATGGACTTTCTGTTTCTAAATCTGTTATTGACACCTTCTCACTTAGTCTTCCTAGGTATTAAACTCAGTCTCTGACTCTCAGCAGTTCAGTGAGGCTAACAGTGAAGCACCTGAAATCATAGGCCATGTATTATGGTCCAAGAATCAAAACATTTTCTTCATTCTCCTCCTCGCTTCACTTCCATCAGTCTCTTACAGATGTCTGATGCTATAACCTGGAAATATCAAAATAATACTTATATATAATTATCATTCACACTTTGAAACATGAAAATTTAAAAATGCAGTTGAATATTCAAGTTTCTGAATATTTCAGAAGTTGAAAACATAAGAACAGATATCTAAGTGGCTGATAAAAAAAAAAAAAAGTCTTTTTCTGGATATTGTATCAGCCAGAGTACGTGGTTTGATATTCTGTTATTTTTCTTAAGAATATATTAAAAACACATCCTTGCAAATATATTCTTTATGTTAGGAACAATAAATTTTGCCTATTTGACTAGAATTCTTATTAGTATAGTTTAAGGAAACATTTATGAAAATTATAAAAATTAAAAAAATTCATCTTATTTAGTTTAAATCGGTTAGACTTTAGCATATACATTGTGTGGGAGGGGTTATTTTCTATGTATGAAAGTGATAGTCATTCCTTAGAGCTGGGACAGGCAGTTCCTATAATATCTGTTAGATTTGTTCAACTACTAGTTTCTTAAAAATACTCAAGGAATATATCAAATAAACTAATATTGTGATGGAAACCACTAAGTTTTCTGTTCAGTTTGTCTTTCCTAATTACTGGAAAGACACTCCACAAGTATAGACTCCAAGCAGCCTGTCTCATCTTAATTTAGTTATGAAGAGTGAAAACCTAATCAATCTTGGGCCAATCATCTGTTTATTTTCAGGATTCTGAATCAATTGCATACAAAAGATAAAAAAAGTTCAGAAGCAATGATGCAGCTATTTACAAAGATCTCTAGAGAGACCAGAGATGAGAGATGGAAAAAAAAATATCCCCTGGATCTTACAATGTTCTATTTCTTAGTTCTTTTTCTTTTCTTTTTTTCTATTTTTTTTTTTTTTTTTTTTTTTTTTTTTTTTTTTTGTAGCCCAGTTAGAGTCTGGAAGACTTTAGGTTACTTAAGAGTACAATGTTTCATTATTGTAGATAATTGCCTCCTAATAAATATTCTCTCACACTTCCCTTTCTACGCATTGTCTTTTTGCTTCCTTCTTCTTTAAACTCGTAGAAGTTGATTCTGTTATTTTCAACCAGAATCCTAAGTAGTATGATAGTCACACTTTGAGGAGAGTTAAAATAAGGTAATTTGTTACTTTGGTGAAACAAAGGAATACACAATAAAATGCATTCTAAAGCAGTTTTGAGATTTGCATCTGAGTGTTTCTCTGATGAGCACAGATTTGAGCAGAGGAAAGTAGAGAAATAAACTTAATTATTTTTTTATAAGCACAGATTTATTCTGTTTACGTGAGTCAGGACTGGCCATTCCAATAGCATACATGATTAAAAATAAATTTGGTATGTAAAGTAATATTGAGTTATATGGCATGCATCCATTTGTCAATGAATAGTTTTTGCAGTGGATTATAATACCATATCTTTTCCCCAACTCCTATCCTCTATGACCAAGTTTGCTGGTTTACTAAAGTCCTTGAAAGTCTATATATGGGGACCCTCAACTACTCCTTTATGTTGGAATACAGGAAAGACTTTCCGTTTCTGTGGAGGTAAAGGGCCATTTACATTTTATGCCATTTTCCTGGGATGTCCAGGAATCTATAAGATTTTCTCAGTTGTATATTCACATACGTTAGTAGAAATGTGATATTCTCAGGGGAATCTCCCTTAATAAACTAATTTTATGTCAGAGCTGAAGCCCACCCTTTAAGATGGGCTTCTGAGGGAGACGACACAAGATTTTTGTTGTTTTCCATGGATTAAACCATCATAGTTTTTTGATGAGTCCCACAAGCAGTAACGGGCCGTTATCACCTTTTTGAATGGCTGATTATCTCCGGTGTGCTGTCATTCTTCAGTCTTATCCATTCAATGACTTTCTGGAAAGAGTTTGCAATTCTGTGGTGAGTTTTTATTACATGGTCCAGTTACCTACTTGTTCACTGTGCATGGAATAAATAGGGAAATGGGGTCTTGAATTTTATTTACATAGATCTTTGGTGGCATCTCATTAGTCACAAAACAACTTTACTTGGAACACTATCACAACAATAATCAGGCTTCCCTTTCAAATTCTAATCAACAATATCAAGCCCATATGTTAGAATATTTTCTATCAATTACCCAAAACTTCATGCATTCCTTTGATCCTGCAGGCCTCTAATCAGTCAATTACCTTCACCTATTTTATAACTTCACATGTTTCCCTTCAATAAACTAGAATGTGTGTCTAAATTATATGTGAATTCTATCACTTCAGGTTTATTTCCTTTCCCACCTAAATTGTGTATCCAAGATAGTGTTGAATTTTTACCTCTTCTCATTTTTCACAAAACAATTTCCATCTCAAACTTTCTAGTTAAGGTTTTCTCCTTTTAGGCCACCTCTATTTTCATTACTTCTTGTCTCAAGCAATATAGCTGCTGATATTTTTTCTTGTTTGGCCCATCTTATTCTGTAACAACTTTCAATGTTCTACTGTTTTGTGGAGATACATGTTTGTTGCCTGAATTAGCTTTGGGAAAGTTCCATAGATATGAAGCAGCAACAATAACAATAGTAATAACAAAAGCCCAAATAAACCCCCTTCCACTTTTTAGGCCACATTAATTTCCCATTGTGTTCAGTGGATGTTTAATAGGCTAGATATTTATAGAATTGCTATTTTAATATTGGAATGAAATACCATCTAGATATTTTCAGTACTGGAGTACAGAGAGGGAGATGCTGCCTGAAACAGGGTTTATTTCTGATTATGCATATGCATATTACAGATGAAACTAGTTTACATGTAAAGGCTCAACTGCTTATAGTTGAATAAATGCATGAATAAATATATTTTGTAAACCAACTGCTATTAATATTTAAAGTAATTGATTAATTACTCAATTAAAGGATATTGCAACCTGGTTTATAAGAGCAACTTACAATTGTGTTTTATGTCTAGCTGGATTTTTGGTTTTGAACATTTGGTTTCTTATTCAGACATGTGTGAAATTAACTGAATTTGTTTTCCAGTTTTTTCCTTAATTTTTGGATGGACTGACCTTGTGATGTGGCAATTGCCTTTGAATACTTTAGTTATACTGGATGATGTTATCAGATTGCAGACCCACTATATATGGGGTTGGATAGACTGTGCACTGAATAACATCATGGACACCATGTATCTATAATCTGTGTGAACGCACACACACACACACACACACACACACAGCCTTGAAAGGGTGCAGTACATAACCAGCATGGCTATAGATAGTAATCCTGGCCAGAGGCTTAATCAATGAATAATTTTTAGTCATGAAAATAGAGTGCTAATCACTGACAACACCTAATGTCCATTGGATGCTTTAAATTAGTAAAAACCTGCCTAGTGTGAATTTTCTCTTTCCAATTTTAACTAGCTTTGCTTTTTGCCCACGAGATCAAATGGTTTTGATAGAAACAGACTGACATAGAAAATTCACACACTTGGTTCCCTGGGAAACCAGCTAAGAATAATTTTCTTTGCACATTCTGGTTTCCTCTAATGAGGTCCAGTACAGGAATGCAAATGCCACAGTGTAACATATAAATCCCAAGAAATCATTATTTTATGAACTTCTAATTTGCAGATATTCAGATTAGAAAGCATTTCAGATATCTATATGAATCTAATGACTTTTGAGGTCGTGTGTGTGATTATTTTCACTTATTGCATTAAAAAAGAGCATGTGTAAAGAATAATGTATAAGTTTTTGTCAACTACCAATAAAAAAGTTTCAAAGACATAGACATTCAGGTTTTCCAGTTAAAATAAGCTTTGAAAATGCTTGTAACAAACTGTTTCTATAATACTTATTATCAAGTACTTGATTCTTGATTTTTCTTAGTATTCTCACTTATTGCAATATTAAATCCAATATTGGAAAGCCTTTTGTTGCCTTATTTATTTAACAAATAATTTGACAAATCCTGCTTGTATATTGAATATTTGTTTGCTTTTCAGTAAAGAAAATTTTGGAAGCAAAGTTTCCAAATGTAGCACATGGCAGTTTGTATAGTTTTCTTCATAAACTTTGATGTTTATTAAAAAATAATATATATAATAAATGTGTATAGAATAAATCTCTTTTTAATATTTTTATACAGGGTCTTACTTTAAGAGAACATAGATTTGTAAGCTGTATCAACCATAGGTGTTTGTTGAGTTCTGCATGCACAGGCAGTGGGAAGAGGGGATTTGTTGTCTGGAGCTGCACCTTTTAGGATTTTGACTATTGTGTAGAGTAAGCTAACTTAAGTCACAGATATAATCTATGTTTATTGTTAGAAACTAAGCATTCTCTTTCAATAGAAAAACCACTGTGGGAAACATAAAGCATCTTATAATTGCAAACAACTTTCAAAATAATAGTAGAAGTATTGATGTCTGGCTACAGCTAGACACCAAGCAATTCAGCATTATCTGTGTAAGTACTTCTGACATGTCTAATTGAATACATTGCTTCCCCCCCCCCCCAGCTCTTAATAATCACTGCCTTGAGGTGGATTAAAATAACATGGATAGGCAGATTGGGAAAGCACCATGATCAGCTGTGGGAAAGTAAGAACTGAGTAGAAATTGTTCCTAGGTCATTTGTCTTATCTACCACAATGTAAAAGAATTTTGGCAAAGTTCTAATACTACTGGAGTAAGTTGGAAAAGACTAGTGGATGACACGAAATATTGTAAGTGAAGACTTCTAATATCTAAAGACAATGATGACCCCCTCGGTCCATATATCCTAAGATCTCCTCCCAAAACAATAGAGAGCAATAAGAATGGAACAATAAACTTACATATAACCATGCTCCCACCACAACTTAAATACAGAGACTACCCAAGTTTTAATATGATTATTGATAAGAAAAGAAAAAGTTATAATTGGATAAAGTGGAAAGTATGAACCCAGGATTTTAAAGTGTCCTACAAGTATCAGGGCTATAGAAAAACAATTTTAATGTATAAAAACTTGGATATTTACACCCATGAGCCCTTCTTAGGACTCTTAACAGAGGATGAGACATATCTAGCCAAGTAGTGGCTACATAAACAATGAAAGTTCTGTTGGTAAGTATTTTAACCTAAGACTAAAGGAAAGATGAGACTGAGGGTGGAAGACTAATGTTCAAATGTTTTGTTTTAAAATATTTGTGACAAAAATTGATCATGTATTAGGTCACAAATAAATTATCAGTATTTTCCATAATGCAGAAATATAAATACTGCTCATATCACAATGTAATAAAATCAGAAATTACAAGAAACAAAATATAAAAAAACCTCACTCACTTGAAAATGTCAATTAAGGAATCATTAATTGAAAAGGAAATATAAACTGAAATTAGAGACTTTCTAAAAAACATGATGAAACCACTACATGTTAGAAAAATTATTACTATGTAGTGATTTGAAAAAATGCATTTCACTAAATAATTTTATTAGTAAAAAAAGAAGGATTAAAATAAATACCCAGTTCAAAAATTGAAGGAAGGAATAATAAGGTAAACCAAAAAAAAAGTATAAGGAAGGAAATAATAAATACAAACACTGAATTTAATGAGTACCATATTGGGATTAGAAAGACATGCTAATCTGCTATGTTGTGGGATTCTGGATTAGATTCCGAATCATTACAAGGGCATTTGTGTGGCAATTGGAAAAATTTGAACAGTCTTTAGATTAATTGGTAGTATTGTTTTGTTGTGAGTGTCTTGGTTTTAATAATTGTACAATAGCTAGGTACAATGTTAGTATTAGGGAAAGCTGAGTGATAGGTATACTGGAACTGTGAAGCGTTTGTGTAACTCAGTAGTTTCAAAACAAAAAAAATAAATTAAATATTAGAGATATTGCCAAGAATTTATGGAATTAGTCTTTTGGGGGGGGAGGGGCACAGTTTCATAAGGTAATGCTCCTTACCTCCTTTAATTAGAGAGAACAGCATTACTAGACTGAGGCTAACAATTTATTTTTGCTTAATTAATAATCCTTAAAATTACAAGAAGGGACTTAAAAAAACAAACAAACAAACAAAAAAACCCCCTCTCAATTCCCTAAGGATAAGAAACAATTAATTGAGAAGGTCTGAAATAACATTATGAATGAATGAAACACAATAATTATGCAACTTTCTTGCATGTTCAACATGGAGGCAACATATCAGACTGGAGACTTCATTTATGGAAAGATACTTAAATATCATCCTAAATTATGTGTGAGACAATAGCTTCCCATGCCCAGAGGGTCTTCTATGGAATGACAGAGACACTCATGGTACTATTTGAGATACAGAGCTACTCATTTGAAATGAGGAAGACATTTTTATTACTTGAACTCAGGAGTCACTGAGGTCTATTGACAAGAAAGGGTCTCCAAAGACCCTACAGGGGAAATACTGTGAGTTTAGGTGGAACGAATAGCTTGAGTGGTAGGACTTGTTTTGCACAGTGATGGCTGAGATAGGAGGTCCCTCCAGATCCAACCTGCCTCTGAAAAAAAATGCCTAAACATGGATGTCCTCACATGAATATCCTAAACATGGGATTATGAATTTAAGGGGATCCCCTTAAAAAACTGGATTATGACATTAAGAGAAATTGAATTGGCAAAGACATCATATAAGCAGTGGGCGTAGCCCTCAGACTGTGAAGACTCAGTTTTCAGTAGTTAGAAGTATTGGTTCTTCCTTGTGGATTAGGGCAGCAGTTCCCAACCTTTTTGGCAGAGACTAATGCTCCTATGAGAATCTAATGCCTGGTGCTCTGAGGTGGAGCTGAGGTAGTGGGTGATACTGTGCTTGGGAGCAGTTGCAAATACAGATGAAGCTTTGTTTAGCACCTGCAGCTCATCTCCTGCCGTGCAGCCTGGTTCCTAACATTATAGACCAGTACCAGTTCTCACCTGGGGGTTGGGGACCCCTGGAATAGGGGACAGTTTTGGAACTGGACCAACCTCTGTAAGTCTGAATCAACCTTAGATTCTTGGATAATTTTGATGAGGACATCTTAAGAGGGAAATTTTTATATTTCTGTAAATATTGATAGATTTTTATTTGAGCAACTAAATGGGAAAGTAAGAGTTCTATCTGTATAATCAGGCTCGATCTTGAGCTAGTCACAGCAGAACCACACAGGTTGAATGATACAGTGTATCCAGTGGGAAATGCAATAGTTTACTCTCTGGGTGAAGCAGTTAGCCAAGAGTTGCTAGGCCAATATCTCTACACATGCCTCGTCTTGAAACTTATTTTTCCTGTTTTGAGTTTTTGGGCCCATGTGTATCTTCTTCATTCATGTTGATCCATAAGGGAAATGATTAGTTCTTTAAATTAGTGAGGAAATCAGCAATGAACTTTAAAGAAATCCTTATAGTTCGTCTATCTGAATAAACTGGAACTAACTAAATTTCTATCAAGGTTGTTAATGTGTGTGTTTTAAATATTACTGTACCACATTTATGAATGTCAGAATAATAGAGGAGAAATCATGTCTATGCAACCATGATATTCTTTGCTCCAGGTGCTTTCTGAGAAACTAAAGAGGTATTTTGTGAGAGAGTGAATGTCTTCTGAGTGTTACATGAGGTCCTCTAACTCAGGTATAATAGAAGGAACACAGTCTTCACAGTCAGAAGAAACTGGATTTAAATCTCATAGTTACTACTTAGTAGCCCTGTGACTTTGGAAAGTTAATTAGTCTCTCTGAGCCTTAGTTTTATGATCTATAAAATAAAGGTAATTATATTTCTGTCATAGGATTAGCGTGAGCATTGTTTTAATGCATGTCTAATCACAATAGGCATGATGCAGTTGGAGACCACCTAACCTTCCCAGAGTGGAACAGGAGGTATAACAATGTGTCTGTGTCTCCTTGAGCTCATATGAACATTGGCTGGGACACAGCACTCTGGAGCATGCCAGGGGCTGATGGTAAGGACATAACAGCCAAGGAAACCAGGAATGGGATAATGATGTATTTACACCCCAGTAGATTACTAGCATGTTGAGGGACATGCTGAAGTGTAAGATAAAAAAAAAATATATCATGTGAGTGGAGAGACCAGCTAGAACCAAGACAAATGGCTGAGCAAATGCCCTGTCCCTGTTGGGGAAATATATTAAGAACAAAATCTCCTAATCCAAAACACCTCTACACGAAGGTATTAGAGAAGGAAAACACTTTTATTTTTGAATAAGCATGAACCAGAACATGATGTACATCACAGGCAATCCACTAAGAGATTGCAAAGACAGGAATCTCACTCTTTTATAGGCAAGCAGGTGCAATCTATACATATGTGTTCCGAAGATAAACAATAACTAGTTACACATAGGTTATCCTGAATTTACCTAGTAATTGGAGTGATCATCTGCATTAGTTTATTGGTATACAGGCATACCTCAGAGATATTGTGAGTTCAGTTTCAGACCACTGCAATAAAGCAAATATTCCAATAATATGAGTCACATAAGTTTTTGGTTTCTCAGTGTGTATAAAAGTTATGTTTATACAATACTGTAGTCTATAAACTGTGCAAAAGCATTATGTCTGAAAAAACAATATATATACCTTAATTTAAAAATATTTATTGCAGAAAAATGTTTACCATCATCTGAGCCTTTAGAAAGTTATATATAATCTTTTTTGCTGGTAAGGGTCTTGCCTCAGTTTTAATAGCTGCTGACTGATCAAGTTGTGGTTGCCAAGAGGTTTGGGTGGCTGTGGCAAAATTTCTTAAAATAAGACAATAGTGAAATTTGAGAAATTGATGGAACCTTTCTTTCATGAACAATTTCTCTGCAGGCTATCATGCTATTCGATAGCATTCTTTCAAAATTGAGTCAATCCTCTCAAACCCAGCAACTGCTTCAACTAACTTTATGTACTATTTTAAATCTTCTGTTGTCGTTTCAACAATCTCTATAAGACATTCACCAGGAATAGACTTTATCTCAAGAAACCACTTTCTTTGCCCATCCATAAGATGCAACTCCTCATCCATGAAAGTTTTATCATGAGATTGCAGCAATTCAGTCACATTTTCAGACTCCACTTCTAATTATGGTTCTCTTTGTATTTCTCACAGCCGCACTTACTTCCTCTACTAATGTCTTGAACCTCTCAAAGTCATTTATAATGGTTGGAATCAACTTCTTCCAAACTTCTGTTAATGTTGATATTTGGAACTTTTCTCATGAATCAGCAATGTTCTTAATGACATTTTGAATGGTGAATTCTTTCTAGAAGGTTTTCTATTTCACTTTGTCCAGATTCAACAGAAGAATCATGATCTATGGCAGCGCTAGCTTTTTGAAATGTATTTCTTATATAATAAGACTTGAAAGTTGAATTTACTCCTTGATCCATGGGCTACAGAATAGATGTGTGTTAGAAGTATGAAAGCAACAATAATCTCATTGTACATTTCTATCAGAGCTCTTGGGTGCATGACCAGGTGCATTGTCAATGAGCAGTAAAATTTTTAAAGGAATCTTTTTTTTTTTTTTTTCTGTGGTGTAGATCTCAACAGTAAACTATGTTGTAAATAGATGTGCTGTCATCCAGGCTTTGTTGTTTCATTTATAGGACACAGGCAGAGCGGATTTAGCATATTTCTTAAGAGGCCTGAGATTTTGGGGATGGTAAGTCAGCATGGGCCTCAACTGAGAGTCATTAGCTGCATCAGCCCCAGAGGGTTAGCCTTTCTCTGATCAGAGCTTTGAAGCCAGACTTCTTTCCAGCTTTGAAAATGGCTCTCCTTCCAATGTGAGGTTGTTTCATCTACATTGAAAATCTTTTGTTTATTGTAGACACTTTTATTAATTATCTTAGCTAGATCTTCTAGATAACTTGCTGCAGCTTCTACATCAACACTTGCTGCTTCACCTTATACTTTTGTTATGCAGATGACTTCTTTCCTTAACCTCATGAACCAATCTCCGTTAGCTTCAAACTTTTCCTCTGCAACTTCTTCACCTCTTTCAGCCTTCATAGAATAGAAGAGAATTAGAGACTTGCTCTGGATTAGGCTTTGACTTAGAGGAATATTGAAGTTTGCCGTCTTATATGGCACAGGTTGTGGTACCCATATAATAGCAACAAATTACAATAGTAACATCAAAGATGAGTGATTACAGATCACCATGACATATATAACAAACATGAAAAAAGTTTGAAATATTGCAAGAAATACCAAAATGTGAGAGAGAGACAAATTGAACAAATACTGTTGAAAAAACGGCACTGATAGACTTGCTCAGTGCGGGGTTGCCACAAACCTTCAATTAAAAAAAAAAATGCATTATCTATGAAGTGCAATAAAGTGAAGCACAATAAAATGAAGTAAGTCTGTCCCTTTATTTTAATACGGTGAGACCCATTTTGGACTTCTGACTTCCAGAATAGTAAAATAATAAATTTGTGGTGTTTTAAGCCAGCAAGTTGTGGTGTTTGTTACAGCAGCCATAGGAAACTAATATGTTTAAAGAGCATAGCACAGTGCTTGATAAATAATTGGAACACAATATATTTTATTTGTACTTCTAACCTTTATTCATGTTTTGGGGGTGATATCGCCTACCCCCCAAATACTTCTCTTGCAAAATTTGCCCTAAAATAGAACTTAATCTGGCCACTTGAATTGAGATTTTGCTATAAGGAGAGACAGATTAACTCAGCATCATTTGGACCATGAGCTCGCAAACTATTTCTATAAAGGGCTAGATGGTATATTTTAGGCTTTGTGGTTCATGTGATCTTCATCTGAACTAGTCAACTCTACAAGTGTAGCAGGAAAGTAGCCATAATCAAAATGCAAACTAGCGAGAGCTTCCGTGTTCCAAAAAAACTTTTTTGCAAAAGCAGGCATTTAATCTGTGGTCCATAGTCTGCTGACTCATGATTTATACTCTTTCTTCTACTGTTTCTCTTTACCTCTACACAAGATAATTCCTTCCAGGTTAAGGTGAGAATGGAGGTGAATCAAATCCTCCCATCTCTATAAATTCACTCAGAAGACTTTCTCTGCTTTTATCTATTTCATCTGTGAGTTAGAAATCATAATAAAAAGAGTGACTATTATAGTAAGAGTTATCATATAATCATTATAATTTATAGGACAATAGAGAATGGTTTCCTTATCTTTGAAATCCTGCCCAAGGCAATAAGGTCATGGGATCATTTACCTCTTTTGGTGCACTCTCTGCTGCTTAAAGATGAATCAGCATTTATCAGAAATTTGCTAACTTGAAATCCTGAAGGTGCTATCTTCTGATTTCTAAAAACATGAAAGACTGAATGCCCATCTGAAGGACAGTTAGAAAGAATGTAATTAGAAACTCTTTTATAAGATCTTTATTTCTCCTCCTTGGATTGAACGGTTTCTATATTTCTGTACTTCTTTGCTTTTTGTCTGTTACCCATTTCTACATGCTGTTTCATTTGCCTTGAAATGTGACAAAGTGAACTGAGCTCAGGATTTTGCTGCAGAGAGAGGCATTATTGATTTCTTGGAGAGTAGCAAGAAGACTTGCAATGTTGCTGTTAAACGTGGCTGACAGATCACAACAGCTTGTGACACCTAATTTACTGTAATGAAATCATGGGGTTCTCTGGCTCTCAGGCCTGGAGGAGAGGTGAAAGGTCAATAAAGTGAAGCCCTAAGCAGCCAGGCATGAAGGATAGTTCATTCGGAGAGTGCAGTCTCATTCAAGAAGGAGATTAGTTGAGTTCACCTGCTCTGAGTTAACCAGATGGACTTCTCAGCAAATGGAAAATTATAAATGTCTAATCATGACTGTGCTGGTTACAATTTAATTGCTAGATCAGGAAACCTTATTTGTGGTTTCATTTTGAAGCCCTACAGATTGTTGTAATTTCACAGCTAAGAATATGTTAAACAGAAAATCTTCTTTATGCTTGAGAATGCTTTAAGCCATCTTTTCAATTAGCTGTTAAGTCTCTTCTTTCAATAATCTTTGTTAAGTAGTACAGCACTGAGAGGTTTTGAAGTCTGTTTAAATCCAGTTCCTGCCTAACTGATATGCTTTTCTAACTGTTTTATATTGTGCATGACTTTTATGGGGAGAAACAAAAGAAAAGCAAACAAGCTGATAGTGGGATTTTCTTTAGACTCAGTGACTTACAGGGTTTCTTACAAACCCTTATACATATTCAGCTCAGTCTCTAACCTTGGTCCACACACTCCCCGAATGGCGTACAACCTCTTTTTCCTCAGATTTATAATGAATGAGATAAATTCTGATAAACAACTGGAATCTTCAACATAACATCATGATTCCATATTAATATTCCTATCCTTGAGTGATTGGTTTTCTATTTGGGTCTTTGAGGCACAAAATGATTGCTGAATCATATAGGACAAGTTGAATAAAATTCAGCATATGTTTCATACTAAAAGCTATTGTCTACAAATGCAAAAAAAAATAGTATGGCCTTTTGGAAGAGTGCTGGACTACATGTTCATATAAAATGCATTTTATTTTCATTGCCGTCATTTTTTTAAAAAATAGTAATTATGACCCATTTAACTCTCTGATTCTGTTTCTTTATTTTTTGAAATGGGGCTAGTAGTACAACCACCATTCTTGAATGCCTTCCTGGCCATAGAGTAGGCATTTTAACACTTGCTATCTAATTACTCCTAACAAATCTGCGGGGTAGGCATTATCTTCAATCTACACATAAGAAAACGGAGGCAAAGAGTAGATGATTTTTGCAATGTTTTATGGCTGACGCATGTCACAGTTGGAATTTAAATCCAGATCATGCAGCTCCCAGCAACTTTCTTTGCACTGAGTCTTTTCAGCTTCCCACAAGTTTGGTCCAAAAAGCAAGTTAGACTGCAAAAAGTAGAGCTCTGTAAACAGGAGGTAAGACTGTTCAATATTTTGGCAACCACTAATTTTTATGTGGGTAAACTTTTAAAATCCACATATTGTAATTCAAATTGTAATTCAAATAACAGCCTAATTTTATTTATTTACAAAGAGTCAAAACTTATGTAAAGTGCTTTAATGAATTACCATATCTAATCCTTCCTACAAACCTTCTGAGGTTGGCATGAGTAATCCTCAGTTTACATTTAAAGGATCTGAACAGTGTGGCTTTGAATTTCAAATTTCGAATTTACTATTTCTTAACTTTCTTCCTTTGTAAACTATTCTATTTCCCTAAAACTGAAAAGAAAGCCATAGTCCTGGGGGCTTCTTAATTGAATTTTAATTGTTTTTCCAATATTCTGTAAATATTTACCTCAGAATGAAGAGGAGATTGAACAGGCAGAGGGAAGAGCTTGTTTTGGTCTTAACTTATGTTGCTAAAGGAGGAGATTTTTTTCACTGAGAATTGCACAGGGCTCAACTGCTCGGTAGGCCCTCGGGTAAATTAGAAGACAAGAGAGACTCTTCGTGAGAATTGGGGGTGAAGTTCTCTCTTGGGTGTTCTGCTTGAAGATTTTATCTCACTTTGGAATGGTTGTGATGAACCCTCTGCAAGGAGGAACAGTCATTTTTTCAGGTCAGCTCCTTATGTGTCACATCTTTAACTCATGTTTTTACTTCATATTATTTTAGTTGGTTCATGTGTGTATGTGTGTTTATTAAATTTGTATAATATTTTTCTGATAAATATGAGTAACTTCCTATTTTATACATTTTACATATAATAATCTATACTTATAAACAATAGTTACCCTACCTCACCTCAAACTGGAAATGGAGTATTACAAAATGTATTGAAATTAAATAAAAGAGATACTTTCCACACAGAGGCTTAGAGGGAATAAGCAATTTGCCTAAACATCATAAAAAATAAAGGGTTAGCAAACTTCCATTTCCTATTATGGTAAATTAAGTATTATACCAATTCTCCACTGAGCACAGATATAACATTTGGAAATACTATGAAAACATCTGCTTAAAAGCATTAAGTTGAGAACATCAAGGTGAAGGATAACTTAGCCAGGCTGTGTAGGTGAGAGAAGCCTGGGCAGGTTAAGGATGCTGTTCCCGCAGGGCTGGTTGAAGCCTGATACTCAACAAGGCCTTGCAAGATGCTGTCCCTCAGTTTAATATCATTCCAATCCCTGAAATAGAATTGAAGTGACCCCTGAGCGATAGTGCCCCCAGGTACGTCACAACAGCAAAATTAAATCTTGGTGGAGTTATCATCCTGGTCTCATTTGTTTTTTTTGTAGCTTCCCAAAATATTAATTTAAAATGTTCCGCAAAAAAATAAAAAATAATAAGTGAGGAGGAGAGTGTGAACAACAACAACAAAAAGGCTGAAAAATGGAAAAGACAATAGAAGAGACTTCAGATAGTGGAGTTATCTGATACAAAATAAGAACTTTGCTTTATATTCGAAAATCTAAGACAAGTTGAGAAATTTGGCAAAGAATTTTAAAATATGAAAAAATGCAAATGTAAACTAAAGAATTGCAATGATAATAGTCATAATTAAGAACCGATATGGTGGATTTAATAGCAGACTGGCTATAGCTGAAGAGCGATTAGTGAAGTAGAATCTAGATTAGAACAAAATTTTCAGAATTAAGAACAGAGATATAAAGGGATGAAAATGATTAAATATAAATGAAATAATCATAAAGGATATATCAAGAAGGCTAATATATATCCCTTAGAGTTCTGGAATAAAAGAAAAGACAGAATGGAGCAGATATCTATTTGAAAAGATAACTAAATATTTCTCACAATTTCAAGAAATTTCACAAACCATGAGGATGATAAACAAAGAATTCTGGACCAAATACGTCAAACCTTAGTGGTAATCTCAGAAAACTAAAGAGGAAACATATTAAAAACAGCTAGTGAAAAATCAACAGATTGACTTCAAAAGACAACAATTAGATTGAAATCTGAATTGGAGACTGAAACAATAAGAGAAAATTATGTCATTTTCACTCATAAGCACAGATGTAAAAATACTAAATGAAATATCCCCAAGCTAGTCCAACAATATTTAAAAGTATTTTATAACACCCATGTTAGATTTATTCCAGGAATAGAAGCTTATTTAAAATTTGTAAGTTAATTAATGTAATTTATAGATTAAAGGGAAAAAGCATCTTGATTATTTTAATACTTGTAGGATAAAAAAATTAAATATATTTAAGTATATTTATGTTTATTTTTATATGAAATCTTAATTATATAGGAAAGAAAGGAAATTTCTTAATATTTCCTTTACTAAAAAAAGGTCTTTAAAAGAAACCTACGGGTAATATCTTTTTTAATATTAGATTGCATTTATTAACCACTTTACTGTTCTTTAGAATCTAGAGGCTAAAAGGCCAAAATAGGACTTTTATAAATTTTTTGGTCAACTGACATGATGGCTAGAAGCATCCAAAAAGAAATAAAAAGTCATTATATTTCATTGAATATTCCTGTAAGTTTCAATTTAAGACTTTGACTTTTATTTTCATATATAAATATTATGTCCTACATAGCCAGGGCTGCGTGGACTTGGTTATCTTTGTTGGAATAATGGTTCTTCTCTCTCTGGGGAAGTCACTCAGAACAGTTAAGGACTGGGAGACAGGGGGTTGAAATCTAAGAAAGAATAGATTTTTTTGAGGGAACAAATCTAGTAATCCAGAAATGGTGACTAGAAGTTCATTTTCTATTTAGTCTTCATGGATTATATCACTCTGGTTAACAGCTGGTTCTAAATATGATGGTTAAACATTCAAGGTCTTCATTCTTTAAATGTAATTCTTCAAACGGGGTAGAAATAAACTGCGTTACTATCACATTTTCCTGATAATGATTCTGAATGCCGGAATGAGGGTCAGTAATGACAGTAACACCTAGCAATTAAGGGCCATTCTGTGGGTTTGTGTATAATATTTCTATTTGTTAATATGACATTTAAAGATTTTTAAGTGTGTATAAATATCTCCTAATGTAATCTGAAGAGTCCTGAAAGTCTAGGTAATACTTTACTCAATTTTTCAAGTGCAATACATTTTCTAATCTGATTCTGAGAATTTGAATCTATCAGTGGAAAGGCTGGTATCACTCTTTTGACTCTTGTGATTTGGTGATTTCTTCATTTAAAATATATTGTCATCCATAAAACTTCCTGATCCTCAGGTTTAATGTTTCAGTTTATTTTTTCAAAGTCTTATGACTTGGCAGGGGTTTAATAGCTGTATCTGAGTCTGAAAAGACAATGGTTCATCCAAGCTGTCCTGAATTTCCTGCAAGACAGGTACTGACTATTTGGGTCAGAGTTTATGTCATCTTCAAGTTCTTTAACCAGAAGAGCTGAAGAGGGTTTCACACACACAGAAAAATAATTCTGTCTTCTACTCAAAGTCTCCTTCAGAACTTTAAGTAAGTTTGCCTTTGCAACTTCAGGACACACTTACACTGAACTGGAAATTGACCTAGAAACTTGGTTTGATTTGTCAGATTTCCTCTTAAAATGTTGAGCACTTTTCTTACTTATGCGTATTAGAGTTATTTCTGAACTCTTTGAATTTATTTTCAGAAATTTCTGAAGCTTCTAATTTTTCTCACAAAGATCTAATTGAAGAAATCTGATTATTTACTTTCTATAAAAAAGTTCACAAGCATCTGTTTTCTCCTGATTATCTTATCTGCAATTGCCTAACTGCTCAGTGACATCTATCGCTGTTCATTTTTGCCTCCTTGCTTAAAGTTAGCCTTTTGGCCAGCTTTCTTTGTCATTAGGATTTATAGGGTTCTGTTTGTTTGTTTTTTGTTTTTTTTTTTGGCAGCCTTGGCCTTATACCCATTGCATTTGGTCTATTTTCTGGTATAATGGAGCAAACAAAGTCTTGCTCATTATCACTGCTACTATCACTATGAGCGCTAGAAAAACTAGATTCATATTGACCCTCAGAATCACCAGGATTGTCAGCATCTGATATTTTAATAGCCTTACTGCATAACTGTACTTCTCCAGAATGGCCACTTTGTCCTTCCTGTAGCATCTGAAAATTAGGATGCCTTTCTTCTCGAACCCACACTGAAGTTTTAGAAATTTGTGCTTTAAAAAACCTAGATGCTTTATAACGAAAATCACCGCAAAGCACTTTCTTTCAGTAATATTGTAGACTTTATTGGTTTTGGTAAAAATTTTATATTTCTGTTTTCATACAATTCCTAGTTTCTTCTGACATATGGGATGACCATGGAGCCTGATAATAGGATATTCATCCATGACATCGCTGTAGTGAGCAGGTATGATAAACTTCCCACATTCCCTTAAGAATTCTCTGTAATATTCTCTTCTAAAAGCTGTTCACCAATATTTAGAGGTTTTCTCTCAAACTCAGTCTTCTTCCTCACAGTTTCTTCTGGTTCTGCTTTTCTTCTCAAAGCATCTTCTGGTCTATTAAGTATCTGTAGCATTTGGGGGGTGGGTGTGTGGAGAGCTTGGGCTTTGTGGTCAGCTGAGGGCCACTGGATTGACTCCAGGAATCATTTATTGGCAAAATGATGAAAGCTTTCTTTTTAAGATTTGTGTAAAGATGGCAGCTACAATCATTTCTATTAAACATTGTTCTTAAGGACCTAGATAAGACTGTAAGCAAGGAAAAAAGAAATACTGGCATAAGCATTAGAAAGCAAGAAATAAGCTATCATTATTCTCAGATGATATGTTTGTACCTATAAAACTAAAAAGAATCCACAAATCAATTATTTAATTTTGTGAGTAGCTTCAACAGGTTTTCTGGATACAAGATCAATATGTAAAAACCAATATGTTTCTATATACTTATAAGCAACCAGACCATGTACTTTAAAAAAAAAATTACCTTAAATAGTGTTAAAACTATCAAATCCTGAGGAATAAATAAAACAACTGTACAAAACTCTCATTCAGAAAATATAAACTGTTATTGAGGGGAATTTTATAAATTCTAAGTAAAGGGAGTAATGAACGAAGTTCATACATTAGAAGACTCAATACTGTCAACTGTCAACACCCCCCTAACTGATTGATGGTTTTAGTGCAACTCTAATAAAATCACAAGAGCATTTTCTTAAAATGTGTGTGTATATATATATATATATATATATATATATATATATATATATATATATATATATAATAAAACTTGGCAAGTTAATTTTAAAAAAAATATATGAAAATAGAAAAAGCCAAAACTAGCTAAGACACATCAATAAAGAACCATTGGGAAAAGACTTGCTTTACCAGATAACAAGGAATATTTTAAATCCATAGTAACTAAGAAAGGATGGTATTGTCACAAGGATAGTCTGCTATACTACTAGATCAATGTAATAGAGAAGAGAGCTCAGGAAGATCCTCAAGCTTATATTGAAATTTGTTTTATGATAAAGTTGGAACTGATCGCTCTGGGGGAAGGAATAGACTTTTTAATAAATGGTGTTTGAACAATAGGGTAGTGTGTGTGTGTGTGTGTGTGTGTGTACATATATGTGTGTATAAAGTTTAATCCCTATTTAACATACACAGAAATTAATCCCAAGATGATTATAGCTCGAAATGTAAAAAATAAAACAAAACCTTAAGAAGGTAATATAGCCATGTGTTAGGATAGGAAAAACAAAAGCTTTACCAGGTTAAAAAAGGTAGATAAATTTGACTTTATAAAATTAACAACTTTATATAGGGCAGACAAGATATGTATAGCACATATAACCAGTAAAGAGCTGATATTCACATTATAAAAAGATCTACAAGTCAACATGAAAAAGAGAAAATCTAATAAAATAATAGGCGAGAGATTTGAGCAGGGATTTCATAGACAAGGATATCCAAATGGCTAATAGATACAGAGAAAATTACTCAACTATAGTAATTATCATGGAAATGGAAGTTAAAACAATACTTAGATGCCTTGATTTGTGCATTAATATAGCTAAAACAAAAAGACATTAATATTTCCAGGTGTTAGCAAGACTATGGAGCAACTGGAATTTTATGCATTGTTGGACACTAACCATTCAATCTCAGAGCCAGCAGCAGAAGTGGGACAGCAATGGGGAGCTGGAAGGAAATCTCTTGCCTCTGTGGGTCAGCTGGCCCATCTCTTGGTCAGTGGAGCCTGCAGTTGGGGAAGGAGAGCAGAGTGAAGTGTAAAGGAGAGAAAGGAAAGCTGGAACCCATCAGGTACACACAATGCAAACACTGATGAAGGCAATAATTTTGCATTCTTTGCTTTCTTCCTTTCCTTTCTTCTTCCAGGTCTCCTGCAAAGTCTTCTTTTGGCTAGTTCTAACCTAGCACCAGAAAGGAAAAGTTTTCTGGGAATCATAGATTGCAGTTTAACAAATCAACTACAATTATTCACATATTTTACAGTAAAAATTTCAATGTCTATGAGCAGACAGAACTATGAGAGACATTTTCATAGGGTAAAAACCTAGGCTTTGGAATCAAGCAATCCTAGATTTGAAGTTTTTAAATTTATTGAGATGACATTGGTTAATAAAATTATATAGGTTTCAAGTGTACAGTTCAATAATATATCATCTGTATATTATGTTGTGTTTACCACCCAATGTTAAATTTCCTTCCATCACCATATATTTGACCTCCTTTACCCTTATTTGCCTTCCCTACTCCCTCCTTTTCCTTTGGTAACCACTAAACTATTGTCTGTGTCTTTAAGTCTGTCTTCTTCATTTGTTGCTTTCTGTTTTATATCCCACATACGAATGAAATCATACGGTTCTCAACTTTTTCTCTTTGTTTCACTTAGAGTGATAATCTCAAGATTCATCCATTTTGTCACAAATGGCAGTATTTCATCATTTCTTATGGCTGAGTAATATTACATGTATATATGTACCACTTATTTATTGAATTTTAATATACTCTTTTATTATTTATGTGATCTTGGGAAAGTTACTTAATTCCTTTGAGTCTTGGTTTTCTTGCCCACAAAATAAGGAAGATGATATATGACTTATAGAGTTGTTTAGTATTAAATATTATATTACATATATATTTTTCAAGACAGTGCCTAGTTCATTAAGAGCTTCAATAATGTTTTCCTTTAGCAATGTTACTACTGTTAACTTGTAAAGACACTCGAATATTAGAATCTCCTGAAAGCTTTTAAAATATGCTGATACAGACTCTGCCTAGAGAGATTGTGATTTATTTGGCATATTTCCTATCAGTAAGGAACCAGTGTAGACAGGATTTTCTCTACTTTATGAAATTCCTCAGTCACAGACTAAGTCAAAACTCTATTAGCTTTTCCTAGACCAGCATCCTTTGTTTACAGGTTTTGTTACTTTTTTAAAAAAAATGTATTCTCAACATGTTTCAGAGGGTGTACCCTCACGTTTTTATATTTGCAAGTCACTCTGATGACCCGAGAGAAAATGTGAGAAATCTTGAAAGGGCATAGGAAACATCTCCATTTTCATCAACATTATTTTGGAAAGCTGGTGCTATAGAAAGCTAAACTTATTGATTTTGTTTAGATTCCTGCAACTTATAGCTACAGTGTGTGACCTTTTAATGAACTTTGTAGCAAATTGGGGTATAGGATGAATAAGAGACATTCTTAATGTACCCTCCTCCTCACTGACTACAGAACGAAGTAATGTTATACAACCAGAAATGTAAATGTGAGATAGTGTAGTGGATTTAATTCACAGGTATGCTGAATGCAATATGAATGAAGAGAAGTGAAAATTTGCTTCTTAGAATTTAGTGGCAAGGTAACTACCAGTCTTTAATTTGTACATGAGTTCCTTTCCATTGATCGGCACTCTTTAATGCTTAAAATTTTAATACTCTATGGAGAGGAAGTAAATATTCTTAAATGCCATTTGTTGTGTGTTCTGGGAAAATGAAGTGGAAATGGGAACATTAGGATCATAATGTGTTGTTGAAAATGAATCCCATTTTACTTTTATACCACAGTATTCATATATTTTTCATAAAATCAGTTTATTCACATTTTAAGATTTAAGATCTACCTTTCAGATCTCCCACCTCTGGTTTGTAGGCTGCTCTTTTTTTTTTCCTTTTCTGAGAAGGTTGGAAGCTCAATTGTTAGAGTTCTATTTTCTAAGATTGTACGCTACACTCAAGCCTATGGTTTCTTTGAACTAAACCAGTGGTATGAATAAATGAAACTCAGAAAAAATGAAGAAAGACACAAGTATTAAAATATTATGTTTGAGAGTAGTGGCATAGTTAAAACTTTGAAATAAAGCTGAGAAATAAGTAGTTTTTGGCAGTATGAATTTGCTCTATATTGAGAAAAATAAAATTTCTGTATTTCTCCAGATTTAGTTAAAATAATTTGTGACTTTTTTTCTTTATCCACAGATATGGGGTTTGAGATGGTTTTTCCTCCCTTCACCTTATCCTCAAATTTTTGTGCTCTATAGTTAATGAATTCAGTATCATTTAATGTCTATATTGTACCAAGAACTGCTCTACGCAATAGTGAAATCACAAAGTCCATGCTCCCCTGGGGGTTTCAGTTAGTTCATCCCTACAATTAGTGATGTCCATTGTTGGCCAGATCTTCATTAATCACAGATTCTGTAGAAGCAGCTCTCTTCCTTTTAGGCACAAGCTTTAACCCCTGGGACTCAACTAGTGCCAATTCCTCCCTCACTAGACTCTGAAATGACCTCTAGCCATTGTCTGTGTATATAATAGAGATTTTTTAAAAAGTGTCAATTGTCAGAAACAACATGTGCCAAGAACTCTCCCAATTATCTATTTTGTACCATCTTACTTGATCCTGACAGTAACACTTGGAAGTAGAGACTATTATTTCTCCATTTTTCGATATCGAGGGTTTTTAAAGAGACAAAGCACTTAGCCAAGGTTACTTGGCAAGTAAATGGCTCAGCTGGGAATCAAATCCAAAACAGTCCAATCAAAATATTGGGCCTTAACCCCCTACACAAATAAATATTTATTACACACATAAGTACTTTAATTTTTGAATACATAAAGTGCTATGATTAATTCAATGTCAATTAAAGAGAATAATTTCACAGTAGCTTTACTTTTACTATATTTCCTCTTGCAAAAGTAGTATGTGGAGTGGCACTCAAAATTATTTGATATTTAAAAGTGGTCCATATGTTGAAAAATAAATATATGTTGGGAACAACTGTAATGTACTAAAAGCTTCTTGATGGCAAGAGAAATTATTTTAATTAACTTTTTATTTCCAGTGTTTAGCCCACATCTGTCACATAGAAGGAGGGCAACAGATATTTGGTAAATGTGTAAGTGCACATATAAATGAATCCCATTGCTAATTAAGTAGAATAGTGGCCCAGATATCCAACTTATATCCTATATATAGCAAGTACTGGAGTGAAATGTGTAACTGGATAACAAAGGGGTAAACAAAGGAGAATGTGGGAGACAAATGTCAGTGCTAAACAAAAAGAGTCAAACCAGTTAAAAGGGACAAATGTTTTTTGAATATTCTTTCTAACTTTGTTTACCTAAAACTGATACCAAGGGGACTCATAAGATTAAAATGAATAACTCATTATTGAAATTTAACTGCTTGCTTGAATTGTGTGCATTTTATTCTCCTGCATCCCATAACTAGATATAATTATTTAAATTTTTTACATTCAACCCAAAAAAGACAAAAAATATATATTTTATATCTGGAGAGAGCACATTGAGTTTTGGGATCTCAAAAGAATTAATTGTTTTTCTACATCGTAATTATGTGGAGACCAGTGAGAGGCAATGAATATTTTTGAGATATAGCATTTTCATGTTTCTTTGTTTTAATTTTTCTTTTCATAATTTTTTCCAATTGATTTTAATTAAACAGTCCTCTGTTTATGAGAGACTAGAGAAAATTTAATATCCTCAAATTAAGGAAAACAAACAAAACAAGAAAACATTTAGCAAAATTGGTTTCTTGAATTGTACTTTACATTATGATTTGGGTTTTTTTTTTCCCTAAGACAGATTTAATATAGAAAAAGTGTACCCCAGGAGAGTGATCTAAGCTTTCACAGCTCTTATCAGAGGTGAATAGTGTTTCATTAATTTCATATGAAATCTTCTTATGCGACAGTATAATTATAATATTATACAGCTTAGCTAGATGGCTTTAAATGATCTGCCAGTACAACCTCAAAAACGAAAGGTCATGCAGGGCACAAGAAGTCTTCAAGATTCCATTTTGAAAACTAAGTACTCTTGGCAAGAGACGAAATTGCTAATGTGTTTCTGTATTTGAGGTGACTTCCATTGCTCAGAAGGTTCCTTATAGCTCAGTGCCATGTCTCTAATTCTTTGAAATACCAATCACTGCAGTTTACACTTCTCTTTGCTTTGGGTAAAAATTTAAGAAAAATGTACTGATTGAGAAGGTAGCATAGATAGGAAAGATGAAATACTCCATGCTTTGGTATGAGTTGTGAAGTATGTATTTCTGGATATTAGAAATTCACTCAGAATAAATTGGAGATGTATAGGGCTGTGGTGGGCAAAACTTTTATCTACTGAAAGCAGCTTTCTTTAGTACATTACTCAAAGCACATCAACTTCCAGAACTTTCCACAAGGCATTGATTGGCTACTTCTGTATTACTCATTTGAATTTATCCACATCCATTCATTTCCTGGCAGATTGGAGCTCCTATTGCTTTAAATTAATTTCTTTTTTAAAATTACAGTTATATTCATTCCAGGTGTCTAGGATAGTGGTTAGATATTTACATAACTTATAAAGTGATCCCCCTGGCAAGTCTAGTACCCACCTGGCACTATACATGGTTATTATAATATTATTGACTATATTCCTTGTGCTGTACTTTACATCCCTGTGACTATTTTGTAATTACCAATCTGTACTTCTTAATCTGCTTGCCTTTTCCACCCAGTCTTCAAACCCCCTCCCATCTGGCAACCATGTTAGTTCTCTGTAACTATGTTTGTTTCTCCGTTGTTGATTGGTTTCAGAGTCCACATATAAGTGCTTTTAATGGAGATTATAGGTAGAAGAGAAACATAGCATCAGATGTAATCTCAGCACAGTGAGAAATCAAATTTTTTACTCTTTGGCATATGTAGTTCTCTGTAACACAGAGTTCAATTTTTGCTCTCTCGTCACAAGTTGTTGAGAAAGGAGGATTTAATCAAGAAAGCCCAGAAATGGGAAACCAGAAGCTGCGCTGTTATTTCAAGCTTGGTTCTAATGTTTGTTTGTTTTTTTGTTTAGAATGCTGTAACAACAATTTACATATTACTCATTTGAGTAGGAAAAAAAAGTAAAAATGATTGTATGGCATTATGGAGAGAACACATATAATGTTTTGTTTTTCAGTTGATTACATTGAGGAAATAGTCTCAGGATCCTGATGCTACAATGTAGTGAAAATAAATTGGGCCAGAAGTTTATTTTCTGTGTGACTGAATAATTTTTTGGAGTCTTGAGACATAAATTTGTTCATTTATAAAGTAAAGATGGACTATATGGTCATATAAAATACCTCTAAGTCCTAAAACTTATTGACTCTTAGGTTTTGGAATTAGTGTGCTGTTCTAGGTAAAGAGATTGGTGAACATATTTCTTCGTATTTGTTTTATAAATTGTCAGAATGAAACTTTAAAAAATGCCAGGTACTTTTTGTATAAACTTCCAAAGAGAGTGTAAAATTTAGGAGCCTTCACAAAGCTCATTTCTTAATCTTTTGCATTTGACACATTAAAAATGAATAATTATCAATATCAACATTTGAGAAAAATAATTTTCATTAAATTCCCTGGAATGGCACAAGGCAAATTTTGACATAGTGCCAGTACTTTCAAAGAGCAATATATATAGTTTAACACAAAATTCAAGAATAGAAAGCAGAAATATTAATATGAATTTTACACCCTGCCTTAAATTTTGGGGATAAAGCAGTATGTCTTTTACTTTATTTTTCTAATTCTTTATAGCCAAAACAAAGTGAAGTTCAAAGAATTTTCTGGAGAATTTTGAAAAGTGTAGTTTCTAAATGTATGAACTTGGATTTTAAAAATACAATTGAATTTAAAAAAAGTGAAGGGACTTGTTTGTATCACTTACTACTCAGTGTACTTTTAATATTTTCTGAAGCAAGTAATTCAATAAATAGCTACAAAGCAAGAGGACAGGCAAGCAAGCAAGGCCAGCCAGAGATGAGCAATACTTATGTCTTCCTCTCTTCCTCACTTCTTTGTTTTGTCATAAAGAAAAGAATGAATTTTCTATTCAGAAGCATAATAAAAAGTGCTTGGCATGTATTTTTTAGCAACATTGTTAGTATCAGAGAAAAAAGAAATCAACAAGTCTAAGATAAGTGGTGTGATGAAGTAAAATATGGCCTATCCTTTGAAAGATGATTATTAAAATGATCATTTTGTATATATAAGTATGTACCTATATATGTAGGTTGTGTATGACAGGGTGAAATAATAATTAGCCAGTGGTCTAATCTGTTTTGGCCCTTGTTAAACTGTTTGCCAAATATCTTGAATATTATCTATAAGACTTGTAATAATACTGGAAAATATTTAGGTTATAAGGTTATTTGAACTGAGTTTAATGCAAAATTTAACATAAAGATTGATTTATCTATATTTTAGGAAGCCATTTGAATATTTAAGAAATATAATACTTGAAAATTAGTGTAAAAACATCTGACATTATCAGGACAGATTGGTCAGTGTGATGGTTTATTTTATGTGTCAACTTGACTGGGCTAAGGGATGACAGATAGCTGGTAAACATTATTTCTGGGTGTGTCTGTGAAGGTGTTTATGGAAGTGATTAGCATTTGAATCAGGAAACTGAGTAAAAGAGGGTTCTCTCACCATGTGGGTTGGCTTCATCCAATTCTTTGAGGGCCTGAAAGAAAGGTGGAGGAAGGGTTCCTTTGTTCTCTCTTGCTTGAGCTCAAGCATTCAGCTTCTCCAGCCCTCAGATATAAGCACTCCTGATTCTTGGGCCTTTATCATGGACTAGGACTTATAATATCAGTTCCTCTGGCTCTCAGTCCTTTGGACTCACTGAATTATAAAACCAGATTTCCTGGCTGTCTAGCTTGCAGACTACAGATTATGGGACTTCTCAGACTCCATACTCATGTGAGCCAATTCCTATGATAAATATCTCTTCATATTAAATACCTATTTATATCTATAATATATGTTATATATCTATATTATTTATCTATATCTATCTATCTATCTATCTATCTATCTATCTATCTATCTATCTATCATCATCATCATCATCAATCTTCTATTGGTTCTGTTTCTCTGTAGAACCCTGACTCATATAGTCAGTTAATCAAAAACTGGTTAAAGCAAAAAATCATAAAAATTGATATATAAAGAGGTTGATTTTGTTTACACTTAAACCATATAAATGTATATCCATTCACCAATTTTTGATGAGGCAAGGGTTTTTCTATAAAATCTGGAGACTAATAATTAAAGATTCACATTGTGTTCCTATGTATACATGCTGTATTTTCCTTTAGAGTAAGAACTGACAATACTAGCAAAGAAATTTGCATAATCTTTCTCTGTTTTTGCTTTTTTTTTTGTTTTTCCAAATCATTTGAAGACATCTCACCATGGTTAATTTGACAGAAAAATTTTTAATGGTTTTTATTTATTGAGTGATACCAAAGGATTCGGCTTAATTTTCATAGAAATAACAACTACTTTTCATGTTTATATTTTGTAAGTTTATTTAATAGTTCATTACATTATTATGTAATTGAATTACCTAATTGATTTACATTATTACACATTATAAACACAATAACAATTGGTCTAATCAGGTTTGGAAGCAATGAAATTATTTTTGCATCAATTCTAAAACATCTTTAAGTAAGATATGTAGTTAATTTATCCAAATTCTATTAACTGCTCTATTAATGGTCTAAAATTCTGAAAGCCAACAACTTATGAGCTAGCTGGAACCCACTGAAAAATTTCCTTAATCTTCTTTCTTTATGAGTCCAGGGAATTCCTTGGCAATGGTTGCAAAACAGTTTGAATGACTTTTATATAAAGCAGCAAGCAGCAGGTTCATATTTGGCTATGTGTAAGTCAGCAGTTTTGAGCCATCAGAAACAGGAAATCCCCTAAGATCTGATCAAGGGAAGACACTAAAATGGCAATTATTACTCCACACTGGAATAAACTTTTACTCATCCTGAGGATTCTAAAACAATAAGAAAAAGATTCCAGATACAGTCTAATTAACATTGATAACCAGGAGATATTAGTGGTTTCTATGATACTTAAGACAGATCCCATTGCCAAAGAGAAACTTAGAATATTTTGTCTTAATGTCATTCCCTTCACACAGGAGTCAGGAAATATTTTTAGCAAAGATTGATTTGGAAATATTTTTATGACGATTTTTTTTTAAAAAGCTTATCAAGTCAGCTTCCATTATTCCATCCCCCAACTCAAGCAATGTAACCATGCTCACCCTTAGGACACAGGGAAGAAGTGGGAAAGGGAGATATCACTCTCTGAAAAACAAAACAAAAAGCACCCCCAGTCAAAAAATAAAAATCAGCCTAACAGAAAAGCAAACAACACATAAACCTTTTCCTGACTTCACATTCTACTCCAGACCTGGCTTCATTTCTTGCCTCTATTTATAGCAAAATGCCTAGAAAGAGTTGTTAATACTTGCTCTCTAATTCCCTTTCTCCCATTAAAAAAAATTATACTAGTTTTCTCCTCTCATCGTCTGTTGAAACTGCTCCTGTTGACATCAGTAATGATCTCTACATTACTTAAGTCCAAGAGTGAATTCACAGTCTACAACTTAACTTGACCTATATGCAGTTATTATACCCTTTCCCTTGATATACGTTTATTTTCACCTGGCTTCTGAGACAACATGAAACTCTTAGTTTAATTTTTATCTCATGGCAACTCGTTTGAACTATTCTACTTTCTTGGTTCCCAATTCCTAAACTTTGGAATGTCACAGAGACAAATCTTCCTTTCACCTATAACTCCCCAGAGGATCTTACTCATTCTCAAGGTTTTAAATATCATCTATATGCTATTGATGCCTAAAATTATATATCTAATCTATACTTCTCCTCTAAAATCTAGACTTGAATATCTAACTTCCTATTAAATAATTGGATGTCCAGTACAAGTCTCAAAATCAACATGTCCCAAACTGAACTCATAATCTTTCCTCCAAACTTCTCATCAGCCTTCCCTGTCTGAATAAATGCTTATATGTGTCTTAATTTGCTCAAACAAAACCCCTTGGACTTATCATGATTTAAGTAATCACACATTCTATCTGTTCTCAACCCTATATCTCTGTCCTTAGAATATATCCAGAATCCACTTTTCATCACTTCCTCTACTCACCAACCTTTCTTTTGCATTGATTTTGTCAATAATCTAACCAGCTCTCTCGCTTCTACCTTGACCTCCCATAGTCGACCTCCACAGAGAAATAATAGTGATTCTGTTGAACAATAGTGATTCTGTTGTGCAAGAACATGTTACTTTTCTGCTTGAAACCTCTATTGGTTCATCATCTTGTACAAAATAAAGTCTGTGTTTACAGCAGGCCCTTCAAGATCGGGTTCCTCCCCCTCTCAGAACTCAGTTTGACCACTGGCTCCAACCACACTGCCCGTCTTGCTTTTCTCTGACTAGGAAAGCACATTTATGCCTTTTTTTTTAAATTTTACATAAGATGTTCCCTCAGTTTGGAATGCACTTCCCTAATATCATGCATATGAATAGCCTTTTTACTTCATTCAGGTTTTGATAATTCTTCATTGACTACCCTATTCAAAATAGCAATCCCTCCCTCTCCAACATTATCTATTCTCTTCCCTTCTTTGATTTTCTCAGTAGCATTCTTTGCAACCTAACATATGAGAGTTGACGTGTGTGTGTGTATATAAAGGACATCCTCCCTTGTGTCACTCAGTGAAAAAAGCATGGTTCTTTAACTTGAAATGATTGATTGATTCAGGGATAGTAAAATGGAAAGATGCTTGTCCTCAGCAACCCTACAGTCACCCTGTTAAACTTGAATGATCCAAAAAAAACCTTATTATTGAAATTTTACTTAGTCAACTTGACAAATAGCTATTAGGGTTCAAAAGCTGTAGTTCTAGGCAGCAATAATTCATGTTGAAATTTTCAAAACAGTTTTAGTTCGTTATTTGGCCACTTATATTTTGAAAATAACTTTAGAGCCAATAGTCAGTAATACTAATAGTTATCATTTATTGAGAACTCTGTATAAATGGAAGGATTTGTTGTGCATATGCTTTATATATATATATATATATATAATATATATATAATATATATATATATATATATATATATATATATATTATCTCATTTAATTTTCTCACCAACTCTTCAGTGTAGATATTATTATCTTGATTTCCAAGGAGAGAAAACTGAGGCTCAGGGGGTTAAGTAACTTACTCTATAACACTTGGTAAGCACCAGGCCTGTCTCGTAACTGGCCACATGTTTTTCCCACTCACTGTAGCTTGTCCTATAAAAGAGCAATAAAGATAAATGGATATATGGAACATAGCAGCTCATGGTTCAACTCTTAAAGTGATTTTCCATGTATTTTTGGAAATATACATCTTTCCATGTGCATTTTTACTGTATGAATAACATAATGTTAACCTCTAGTGAAGGACAAGTTTTTAAAAAACAACATAGTAAATAAATAAAAAATAACATACATATTTTGCAGGTATATGAGAAGATTTATAAAAGAAGTGTCTGACTTTAAGAAATTATTGCTAATGAACATGATTTATTAGTATGTGTTCTAAATAAACTGTGCTAATGAACATGAATCACATTGTCTCCATCTCCCAATTCCTTATTTACATACTGATCTTGTACATTTATAGTCTTATGAAATATTACATGGATATTTTTACCACCTTGCATTTTTAGCTTTACTGACTATATGATGGAAAAGTGTAAAAGGTTTTTGAAATCAAAAACATTAAGAGTTTTATTTCAGGATGAGTACTTCTCGATGTGTGGTCACAGTTCTTAATACTCATAGGTAAGAAAGTAATGAAGGGGGGAGGCAAGAGAACTGAAGTGTTAAATCAAGCTACATTCAGAGGCTGCAATATGCTCATCCCTTGCAGCCAGGCCAGGAGGACACATGCAGAACAAAGGAAGATTTCTGCTGGGAAACCCATTTCCCACACCTGTGAAGAGGAAACAGGAACAACAGAGTCTTTAAGTGGCTGCCCTACACAAATAAAATCATTCATTCCCTGTGATGAAAACCATAGGGAACCTATGGACTAAAGGCTGGGAACTGCCAGCAGGCCTTTCATGCTGCATGTTCTCACCTTTCACACTACATACTCTCCCCTTCCCCTTCCTCACTCTATGTCCATATCAAAGGAAATGGGTAAACAAGTCTTTAAATAACTCACAGGAACTAAAGAATGATATATAAACTGAATTCCCTGAACACTTGCGGTCCTTCTCACTGTCTCTCTCTCAGTGCTCCCAACTCTGCCCCTCACTGTCCTGGTCTCTCTTAGGCCCTTTGTTACCGGTGGAATATTGGAGTTTCAGTAACACACACACATTTCTAGGTCCTTTTTACTGCTGAAAAAATAAATTTCAACTCAGTAAATGTGAGAAATATTCGTTTATTAAAAACATATTATGAGGTAGAAGACGGGTCAAGCCTAAAACTGGCTAACCACGTGGAAACAGGTTTACATATCCCTAGGTGGTATAGGTTACAGCCAGGGAAGATGGAGAGTTATAACCCCAGAGGAGAGCGAGTTCTGAGTTATATTTAAGGCCCTTATGGGTGGTTACAAAAGCATTTTAGGTGATTGGCAAGTGAGGTCATTTTGATTGACACTAGCTGCTATATAACTCTTTGCCTGATGCGTGTGTATGTACCCAGAATTCTACCATTAGGATATTCTTTGGGTGGTCTTTAGGCTGGGCCCCTATTCCTTTGTTCCCCCTTTTACTCATGTCTGACTAGCTACCTAACACCTCTCACCCTACCTCTGAGAGGAGACCATGCTCTGTCTCTGGAGCATTACCCCTTTTCTAATAAATTTTCCTTTTACCCTAACTTTGACACGTGTGTTGAATTTTTCTGCACACTCTGCCAAAAGACACTGTTTTTCTCTCAGTACAGAGCTGGGTTTCATGCCCTGCCTCCCCCACACACCTGGGGGAAATTTGCCCTGACCTGCATCAAAGGCACTTCATTGGTCACTGTGCTGGACACCAAAGATGATCCCACATTTTCCTTCATCTTTTTAAAAGTATCTGAGTCCAAGAACATGATTTGTGAATCCAAATACAATTTCACCAAGGAGTCATGTGTAGGAAATGAGGGGGGGGGGGGAACCAAAATAACAAATGAAAATGATGCTAGTTATATAAGAGATCTGTGGAATGCAGCATAATCATAATACTATATGACAATTGCAGCCACTATAAAGTGTTATAGCAGAAATTGTTATTTAAAAAAAATTTTGTGATTCAGTGTTGTGAACTATCAGAGTTGCGTTTAGTGGAAAGATAACACTGATGCCTTATCAGACCCGCAGTACAGGGAGGGGAGGGAAGAGAAGAAACATGTAGGGATGCCATGTAATATAGATGCCTATAAAAAATGTTGAGACAGAAAGAAGGAGCCAGTTTAACCCTAGAAGAGTGCCTTGAATAGACACGTAACGCATATTTATTCTGTATATCTATCAATATATGGAAAATGTGTGATAATAAATTGGGCGAAGTAGGCTTATCCTCTTTAAAGTAAAATGAAGCTTTATATTCAACTCGATTCAGTAAACCCGCTGCTGAGGTCATCTATAATGGGGCAGTTGAATTTGGTGTACAACAATATGGGCAGTGGAATCAGATCTTAATCTTACCCTTTAATCTGACATTTTCTAGCCGGGTAATCTGAGGGACAGTCTTCATTGCTCGATTCTTCAGTTCCTGAGTCAATAAGCACAACAGACTGGTTCTGAGGATTGAGTTTCAGAAAAGTGCATAATACAGCGCTCTCGCATAGTAGAACTTAAGGAAATTTAGAAATTATGATCAATTGTTATGTTTTATTGGCTTCCCTCTTATTTCTCTTTTTTCCTTTCTTTCAACTTTTTTTTTTTTCAAGTTAGAGAAACTTCTGCTTAGAAGTAGTTAGTTGTCTTTATTTCTGGAGTTAGAGACATTAAATCTCTTTTGAAAGAATACAACTTGAAAGGTATTAGTCATGTCAGTGTATCACTGGAAAAGGGCACAACAAGATGTCTTTGGCCTAGCAGAGGCTGTCTCTTCCCATAACCTTTGCAGTGTGGAGATCTGAGATAACTTAGAAGTGGTGATCAAACTAGTAGTAAAACCAGGATGCTTCCTGGATAGAAAGAGATTAAAACTTCAATCTTTCATTTTAAATAAAATCAGCTTTATTGAAGTAAAATGTGCGTACAATAAAATTCCAATTTTAAATGTACATTTCTGTCCCTTTCACTTTCAATGTTCAAACTATTATGTGGTATCTCCGAACACACTGTATGGGTCTGACTAAGGCTGTCAAGCAGAAAAAGAGACCACGGGTCCTTGAATGGAAACTCACCGCAAGGATTAGGGAGATAACGCCTGCAGTTTTGCAAAATCTCAGGTTAAAGCTTGATGCGCATTCTAAATGTTTCTTGGAGAAAAACGTGAAAAGTAGACAAGTGCATATGAATTTAAGATTCTTTCAACCAAAAAAAAAAAAAAAAAGACGTAACTTTGCAAAGTCTCCTTTCTAAAGATACAAGGAAACAGTGACTGAATTGAACCACAAGAAGAGTAGTCTCCTTTTTTTCCATTCATAACAACAATAGCAATTGTAGTTAGAGAATGGAGATTTTTGTAATACGGAAAGCTTTTCAGTTCTTCCTCCATCCATGAAGCACTGTGTCCATGAATAGCCTTTTTAACTGTTATTATGTGGGGATATGAGTCTTTTGGAAAAGTGGGAGAAAAGCAGAGAAGGAAAAAGAATTTGTTGATAGTATATTGGAGGAATATATTTATATTGACTTAATTATTGAATGATATGATCTTATTTTGAATCTGAAGAGGACAAAATGATATGTATATAGTATGCATACTCACATAATCATTACATTATTATTATTACTGTAATCTTTAGGCACAAAACCAGATGTCATCGAGTATGCAAAATAAACTAAACTTTTCCCAACCACAAGGGGTTTATAGTATATTAGGTGAAATAAACATGTTTACAAATAACTTTTAATTATGTGAGTTGAAGCTATTGAGTTGGTTTCAGGAAAATCCCTAGGATTTCTATAAACTGAAATAGTTGAAGAGGCATTCTCATTGGGTGGTGAAATTACCATAAGCAGAAAGGGAAGTTAAAAAATCAGTTGGAAGAACAATGATGAGTTGGTTGTGTCTGGTTAATGGGTGAAGTCATCGGAGGTTAAAGCCAGTAAGGAAATCAGTAACCAGATCTTAAAAGGCTTTGGGAATTTGGGCTTTCACTTTGAGATGGTTTCTGAGTTGGGAATGATATGACATGAGTCATGCCTTAGGATATTCTGTAGATGTGTGAAGGACTGAAGAAAGGACAGAGAATAGTGAAAAGCTGGCATGGCCTTTTGTCTCTGATTTACTGGAATAGTGTTTCTCCATAGTACTCTGTAAAACTAGAACTCCAAATGCATCTGTTTTATATGTAAAAGAAGTACTATGGTCTGGACTTGTGCTGAGTTTTATGGGCCCAGAATTTGAATGATTTTGTTTAAATGTTAATGGATGTGGGAGAGGACGCTATAGGGAGTGTGTGGCTTCATGGTTTGCAGACATCATTTCAAGCTTGGACATAAGACTGTGGATGATTTGTTATGTAGGTCTCCTAACAAAAGACATGGCTATCCAGAAATTAAATAAAGATATAAGAGCATCCTCAGAATCATCGCTCTTGGAAGTCTAGATATGTCTTGGTTAAATTAAAAAGTTTAATTAATTTCATATAAAGTCCATTGTGGTTAGATATATATATATATAAAAAAGCAGAAAACCTACTAGAAGATTAAGATTGCAAGTATTATGCTAAGACTGGATATGTTACTGCTATAGTGTTTCCAGATGAAAATGGAACTTTTAATTCTGTAATGATCATTGTTATGTTCATTTTCCTTTAAATATTTTCTATAGATGTGGATCATTTTTATATTTCTTGGGGTTCCCAGACCTATTACAAAGGCTCAAAATAGGTAGATGAAAATCACTGTTTTTTTTTTCTTTTATTTATTTTATTTCTTTTAATTATTTTAAAAGTAACTTTAAAACATTTTCAGTTACAGTTGACATACGACATTTTGCTAGTTTCATCTCATGACTATTTCATAACTACCAATTTGTACTTCTTAATCCCTTCCCCTTTTTTGCCCATCCTCCCTTATCTCCCTTTCACTGGCAACCATCAGAATGCTCTCTGTATCTATGCGTTTGTTTCTGTTTTGTTTGTTCATTAATTTTGTTCTTTAGATTCCACATGTAAATGAAATCATATGGCATTTGTCTTTCTCTGTCTGACTTACTCAACATAACACAATACTCTCTAGATCCGTCCATGTTGTTGCAGATGGTAAGATTTCATTCTTTTATATGGCTGAGTAATATTCTGTTGTATATAGGTACCACCTCTTCTTTATTCATTCATCTATTGATGGATCCCCAGGTTGCTTCTATGTCTTGGCTATTGTAAATAATGCTGCAATGAATATATGGATGCACATGTTCCTTTAAAGTAGTGTTTTGGGTTTCTTTAGATGAATACCCAGAAGTGGAATTACTGGATCTTTCTTTGTCCTTTCTTATAGGCTTTGTATTAAAGTCTATTTTGTCTAGAATTAGTATTGCTACCCCAGCTTTTTTGCTTTTTGTTTCCATTTTTATGAAACATCTTTTTCTCTTTACTTTCAGTATGTGTGTGTCTTTCTATCCGAAGTGAGTCTTTTGGCAGCATATGTAAGGGTATTGTTTTCTTATCTATTCAGTCGCCCTATCTTTTGGAGCATTTAATCCATTTACATTTAAAGTAATAGTTAATAGAGATGTAGTTATTGCCATTTTATTATTTAATTTGATATATATTTTTTCTTCTTAATTCTAACATTTTTTGTGATACTGGTTTGGTCAATGAACTTCTTTAGCTTTTTCTCATCTGAGAAGCTCTTTATGTGTCCTCCAATTCTGAATGATAGCCTTGCTTGAATTACTTAGAGTAATCTTGGTTGTTGACCCTTTTCATCACTGAATATTGCATGCCAATCCCTTCTGGCCTACAAAGTTTCTGTTGAGAAATCAGCTGAGTCTTATGGGAGCTCCTTTGTAAGTTGTTAACTGCTTTTCTCTTGCTGCTTTAAAGATTCTCTCTGTCTTTACTTTTGGCATTTTAATGATGATGTGTCTTGGTGTGAGCCTCTTTGGGTTCATCTTATCTGGGACTCTTCTGTTCTTCCTGGTCTTTTACATCTATTTCCTTCACCAGGTTAGGGGAGTTTTTTTCTATATTAGCTCTTCAAATAGATTTTCAATTCCTTGTCTTCTGTCTTCTTCTTCTAGTGCTATGGTGGTATGCTTGATGTTGTCCCAGAGGTCTCTTAAGCAATTCTCATTTTTTTTCGGATTCTTTTTTCTTGTTGCTGTTCTGTTCGGGTGTTTTCTGCTACCTTATTCTCTAAATTGCTGATTTGATCCTCTGCTTCATCTAACCTACTGTTAATTTCCTCTAATGTATTCTTTATTTAGTTATTGTATTCTTTTTGTATTCTTTATTTCTTACTGGTTCTTTTTTATGTTTATTTTTTTTAATCTCCATTTTTATGTTGCCTATGTCTTTATTGAAGTTATCACTGAGATTATTGAGTAGCCTTATAACCAGTGTTTTGACTCTGCATCTGGTAGATTGCTTGTCTCTATTTTGTTGAGTTTTTTTCTGGAGCTTTGTTCTTTTTCATTTGGGACATGTTTCTTTATCTCTTCATTTTGGCAAACTCCTTGCGTTTGTTTTTATGTATTAGTTAGAGTTCCTACGTCTCCCAGTCTTAGTAGAGTAGCCCTATAAATATAGTAGGTGTCCTATGGGGCTGAGTGCTCCATGTATGTCCCTTGTGTGGGTTGTGTGTACCTTCCTGCTGTAGTTGAGCCTTGGTTGCCGTTCAGACATCAATGGAAGGGATCGACCCTTGGGATGATTTTTCTTAAGGACTGGCTAGTGAGGGTCTGACCCTACGGAATAGGATTTACTTTAGTAGAGCTCTGGTGTCTATCCAGTCTGCTTTTTGGGTGTGTCATCCTTAGATGCTGGTTCAGGTGGTGCTCTGGCTTTTTCTAAACTGGCTACTGGGTATACAAGTCCTGGAGCCTCCTGCCACAGGCCAACTTCAGCATGACCTGTGCTCTGCCTGGGGCCACCTGGCATGAGCAAACAAAGTGATCTGCAGATGGCCACCACCTGTGCTGGGCTTAGAGGCGCCTCAAACCCAGGCCAGGTGCTGCCAATGAATGCTCAGTAAGAGGTATGGGAGCATTGAGGCCAGGTGCTGCTTGTTTGGGGTTTCTAAACCCTTGAGAGATGTTAGGGAAGTCCACAGCATGAGCCAAGACACTGGAAGCAGCTTAGGTGTGTTCTCAAGTTGAGTGGGGCAGGGTCTCAGGGAATCTTGAGGGCAGGTTAATGGAGACTCAGACATGGTGGCTGCTTGTGTCTTCAGGCTGGGTATGGTGAGGTCTCAACAAAGGACACTGGCTTCTGCCAGAACTTCTGTGTGGAAGAAAGCCCCTCCAGTCCTTGGCCTGAAGCCAGACAATTTAGTTCCTCCCTGTATATCCCTGGTGCTTTTTGAGCTGCTACCACAGAGTTGGAGCTCAGAGTGAGCAAGTCAATAAGTCTGTGCATGGGCACCTTAAGAGGAACTTGAACAGCCCTCTGTCTCACTCAGCCACAATTTCCACTGGTTTTCACAGCCAGAAATGTGGAGGACTCAGGGCTCAGAGTCCAGTGTGTGTCTAGGACACCTCACTCCTCCAGGAGGATTTCAACAGCTGATCTTCTTCCTGATTTTTAACTGCCACGCATGTGGGTGGGACCAGCTCGTTCAGTGTCTTCACCCCCACTACCAGTCTCGAGGTGGCTTCTTTTGTATACCCTTAGTTATAGGACTTCTGTTCAGCTAGATGTCAGATGATTCTTGATGATAACTATCATCTGTAATTTAGTTGTAATTTTGATGTGTTTGTGAGAGGATACATTTACCTACTCTACCATCTTGACTAGAAATCCCTCAAAATGGTTTGTTTCAATGCCTTTAGAGTGAGACTGTCCTGAACTAAAGAGGGTTCATTTAACTGCATTCTTCAAAGTCAAATGAAACATGAACAAGGGTGTACTTAAAGAAAGTAATGGTTTATTATTTAAGAAAATGATGTCAAGCCCAGAGACACAGATGAGCTAGTGCTCAAAGATATGGATCCCTGATGCCTCTAGATGATAGGTTATAAAGGGGAAAAATTGTTAGTCATAGTAGCTAAGAGAGTTGGGATCATGGGCATAAATGATTGGTTGGGGCTGGGTGGGACCTCATTGCATCAGGTCCTGATGTCAGTCATGATGTCATTCTGTCTGACTTCAAGGATGTGTGGATGATAAAGTCGTTTTGCCTTCATGGATCTGCAGCTACAACTCAACTGAGGTCAAGATGTTATCTTTAGTTTGACTGGAAGTATGTTTCTATGGTCTAGGGACCTAAGACTTTGTTCTTAAGAATGTTTGATACTGACTAGAATCTGATGTCCTAAGAGGTTAATGATTAAGTGTGTGATTGTACACTATGTGCAAAGGGAGAAGGATAAGGAAAGAAAAAAGTCACAGTGCTATCAGATACTAGGAGTAAGAGAAAAGTAAAATGTCATTTTAAAGAAGTAAAGTTTGCACGATTACAGAGTCTAAAGCATCTCCTCATTTAGTGGTGGGAATCTTTTTCTGAACCTCCCCTCCAATGGCTGTAATGACTTACAGCCTCCAGACATTTTTCCTAGTTGCTATACCATATAATAGGATAAATGAGGCAGCTAGACAGAGAACCTACTCATGAAGGCTGAAATCCAAACTACCAATGGCACTGAATTTCCCTCAAAGTATAGAACTCATGTAAAAGTCTCATTGACTGGTTCCTATGACATACCGTGTGAATAAATGAATGAGTGTGTGTGTGTGGTTGTATGGTGGAAAATCCACTAAGTACTGCAATCAACAATTAGACATATAGGCTTTATAATGTGTGATAATTAACATATTAGTAAGCTACTACTGAATAACAAATACCTCACCACTTATGAGTTTAAAATTACAATAATTTATTATTAATCACAAAATAATGGTAAGCTGGGTAGTTCTGCAGATCTGAGTTGGGCTTGAAGGATTCTCTCATGTGTCTGCAGTCAGCTGTGGCTCTGCTAGATAGCTTTATTGATCTTGGCTGGACTGTCTCATATTTGAGCTTCGCCTGGGACATCTGTGTCAATTTAGCTCCCCTGTATGTCTCATCTTCTAAGAGGACAGCCCAGGTGCATTCTAATGGCAAAAGTAGAGGAGGAAGAGAGAGCATGGAAGCCCACAAAGTCTCTTGAGGTTTAGACTTGGAACAGGCACACCATCCTTTCTATTACATTTTATTGGCCAAAGCAATTAAAAAAAATTAGTCCACATTTAAGAAGTGAGAATGTTAACTACCCTTCTTTATGAGAGGAATTACAAAATCGCATTGCAGAGGTGGTGGATACAGTACAAGGTGAAAAATTGGGGTCATTTCTGTAATTAATCTAGTGCATCTAATAAAGAGAATTATAAAATGAAAATTACAAAATCAAAATTAACAAATATTTATTAAGTATCCACAAATCAAGCATTATTTCAACTTTACAACTCAACTACCACATTAAATATTAATAAATCTTTCTTTGCATTTGAAAATACCTTGTAGGTTATCACAGTGCAAGAATTCCTGAGAATAGATGATGCTTGTGAATCAGTGTAGTGGTCATGAGAATACATCTTGTAGACTTTCAACTATAGGGAGCGTAATTGACAAAGGCTCCCAGCTCCTGTGCTCTGAAAACCATCTCTGCCTTTGCATTGCAGCTATGCTTCCCATGAACTACTTCCAATCAGTGCCTGAGCAAGATAGAGATATTAAAGCAGACTTGTTTCCGTGAGACATGGGCCTTCTCTGATGACTAACTTTGTGTCAAGAACTTCCCAACAGCCCTGCCAAAACTTCCTTTGACTGAACAATAGTGTAGGTTTCCATCCAACTTTCTCTTCCTCTCTCCTTCAGAGTCAGACTGTACTTGTCTCCTAGCTTCTCCTGGTGCTCCTCTTCCCAGACTATTTTATTTCTTGCACATTTAGTCCTGTCTTGGTATTCACAATGGACTTCACAGAGAGCTTGCGCTAATATACATAGCAAACCACAAATTCAGAAAATTATAATAAAGGTTTTCAAGTTGTTTTTACAGATCTACTGAGAGATATAGACATACACATCTTTGTGTTTCCATAGCTCTATCTCTATCTCCTTATCTGTATCTCGGATGGTACGATATGTGTAATATTTATATGTTTAATATTTTGTTGAGTGTAATCTCCATAAAGAAAGAGTTCTCAAGGCCTGTGAGGTCTTAGTCATCCAAAGGTATGACTGGGAGGAGTGAGGTGAGGTTAATCACTTACTGAATTCCTACCGTGTTCTTGATTTGGTTCCATATGCAAAATATGCAGAAATTAGAGTATGCTTATTTTCCCTTGTAATGATTCCTTGACTACTTGGGAACAGTTAGTCTCTTCTTCTTGTGATGGGTACACTGGGTGCTTTTGTTACTGTTACTGTCTTTCTGCCGACTATCACTCATGTACTGATGCGACAACTGTGTAATTTACCAAACTGTTAGCAGCTTTAAGAATCTAATAAGCAATACTGCCTAATTGGCCCTGATCATAAAACCCTTAGGGAGACTATTCAAAAACTGGCTATGACTGACTGAAATGAGAGAAAATACTCAACCTGTTAAATAGTGTCTCAGGCTATTTGCTATAGTATATGTTTATGTATATATAAATTTGAGTGTATGATGTATATGTATACATAGACCTATGCCTCTATTGGATTCTGAATATTTCAGCAACTTTTTGTTAATGCAAATTCTGTTTCTAGATAACCATTGTATTC
Organism: Eonycteris spelaea; assembly: GCA_003508835.1. Lineage (NCBI taxonomy): Eukaryota > Metazoa > Chordata > Mammalia > Chiroptera > Pteropodidae > Eonycteris > Eonycteris spelaea. The sequence continues at coordinate 45,946 of PUFA01000252.1, forward strand.
TTTAAACATTACTAATTTCATTGCATAATAAGAATGAAATTCCTGTCTAGGTATAAAATGGAAAGAAGATTCTGAGAGTCTTTTAAACTGGAATTGTTTTTATAAGAGTTTTATTATTTATTTATTTTATTAAAATATAGTTAATATACAATATTGTATTAGTTTCAGAACATTGCTTACATAATGAAGTGATCACCACACTAATTCTTGTACCATTTGTCATAGCATAAGGTTATTACAATATTATTAACTATATTTCCTATACTGTACATTACATCCCTGTGCTATTTATGACAACACGAATGGACTTAGAGGGTATTAAGCTAGTCGGAAAAGGATAAATACTAAATGATTTCACTTATATGTAGAATCTAAAAAACAAAACAAAACAAACAATACAAAACAAAGGCAATCTCATAGACACAAAAAACAAACTGATGGTTGCCACAGAGGAAGGGATGGAGGGAAGAGCAAAAAAAAGTGAAGGGAAATAAGATATATAACCTTCCATTTGTAACAGTTTTATTGAGATCTAATTCACATACCATACAACTCACCCACCTAAAGTACAAAATTCAGCGGATTTTAGTATGTTTACAGAGTTGTACAACCATCACCATAATCAATTTTAGAGTATTTTCATCAGCTCAAAGAGAAATCTTATACCCATTAGCTTTTGCCCTTCTTTACCAACCCTTCATCCCACAGCCCTAGGCAACCATTAAGCTACTATGGATCTACCTATTTATAGATGACATTTCATATAAATGGAATTCTATAATAATTCTTCCTTTGTGACTAGCTTCTTAATGTTGTGTCCTCAAGGTTCATCTTGCTGTAGCATGTATCAGTACTTCATTTCTTTTATTGCTGAGTAATATTCCACTGTATGAATATACCACATTTTACTTATCCACCACTATTTGATGGGGATTTGGGTTATTTCCACATTTTGGCTATCATGAATAATGCTACCCTGAACATTTGTGTACATTTTTTTTTTTTTTTGTGAACATATGTTTCCATTTCTCTGAGGTATATATTAGGAGTGGAGTTACTCCATACTTAACCTTTACAGAAATGCAAGGCTATTTTCTAATGTGGCTGGACCATTTTGCATTCCCATTATCAGTATCTGAGAGTTCCAATTTCTCCTCCTCATCACCAATACTTTTTATTATATGTCTTTTTTATTCTAGTCACCCAAGTGAGTGTGAAGTACTATACTATGGTTTTGATTTGCATTCTCTGATAAATAAAGGTGTTGAACATCTTTTCATGTGCTTATTAGCCATTTGTATATAACTTTGGAGATATATCTATTCAGATCCTTTGCCCATTTTAAAATTGGGTTATTTTGCTTTTCATTGTTGAGTTTTAATAGTTCATTTTATATTCTATATACAAGTTTCCCTTCAGATACATAATTTGTATTTTCTCTCAGTCTGTGAGTTGTATTTTCACTTTCTTGTTGGTATCTTTTGAAGCACAAAGTTTTTTATCTTTGATGAAGTCTAACTTATCTAGTGTGTTGCTTTGTTTTTGTTGTAGAACCAGTGTTGGTTTTAGAAGACCAATTCACATGTTTCCTCCATGTTGGCAATGGCTGGGTTTTCTCTCACTCTGCAGTGGCATTACAAGTAGTGGACACCTGGCACAGTGTGTTAAGACTGTGAAGCTAATTCCATATTTACTGAGGAATAAAATAATGTTTTACAAGGAAACAGGAATTGATATTATTATGCATCCTTTATTGCATGTTTACATGACTCATATTTTGTAAAAATATTATTTTCCTTGACTGCCTAAGGAAAAAAAAATGATAAAATGTAGTTTGAAAAGGGTTTTGATGAGGAGAAAAGTAAATCAGGATTGCCTTTCTTCCTCTTATATTTTTCTCTTCGGTCCTGTCTTCTGCTAAAACAGGCGTATTTCAGTTTACTGCACTTTGCTTTATTGCGCTTCATAGATGTTAAATTCTTTCTTTTTTTTTTCTTTTTTTATAAATTGAAGGTAGGATCTTCCATTGGCAAAAAAAGAATATTATTTGCCTTATTGTGATACTTTATTGCGCTAGTCTGGAACTAGACCCGTGATATCTCCAAGCTCTGCTTGTAGTATTCATTTATTTGCTCAATAAATATTTATTAAGAATGTTCTAGAAACTTTTGATTTAGTGACTAAGACAGACATGAGTCCTGCCCAGAAAGAGCATATATTAGTTAGTGATATCTATCTCTCTTGTACTTTTGGCCCACTGCCTTTTCTCATACTTAACCCCAGGATGGCAAATAGCTGTTCTGGCATGAAGATCCTAAAACTGCTTGGTCAGACTATATCCTGACCCAGGTTTATCAGGCTAGATGGCAAAACATACCATTTCTGGCCAATATCTGACAAAGGGAGAGGTGAATATGGTGGATGGTAATGCTCAGTATAAATGCTCAGTAATGCTCAGGTAGTTGCTCAGAATAAATGGAGCAGAATTAGAACACTCTATTTCAAAGAGTTGGTTGCCAGACAATGGTTTAACAACCATAAGCTCTAGTTTGTGGAAACTGTAATTATAGCACTTCCCAAAGCCATTTTAACCTTGAAACAGAGCTAGGGAGACTAATTGTGAACACATTTTGAATGAGAGTTTCCCAAAGCCTTTTGCAGATTTATGCAACTTAATATCTAGTTATTTTTAAACTGACATTTTAAAATGACCAAATGAACATAAAATCACTTCATGACAAATCCTATTTTTCAAAATTCTTCTTTTCCAAAACTTAAAATCAATAAGTACTAGTAATTTCAAGAACTAAAATTACTTACTCTTACTATTGGTTAAAACCATTTGCTTTAATTGAACACATTCATCTAGGCCAGATCCATTTCTAAAAATGTGTGATTTCAAAAGACTGAGAGTGAGGCATGGCCTTATACAAATACCCAAATTAACCAATTTTAGAAATCCCTAACTTAGCCTGAAGCTTGATAATGAATATTGCATTTAAGCTTTTTTTGTACTTAAAATATTCCAGACTTTAATTCATGACTTATTAATAAACCATTTTTTTAAAACAATGGATTTTCAGCACTATCTACATTTTACTAAATCATCAAACAGAAAGAGAAAAATTCACCCAATTACCTGAACATTTTTTTAAACAATAATTTTGATATAATGACACACTCAGATGATTGACCATAGATTTTTCTATGAATAAAAACATTTGAGACTGATGATACTACCTTAGTAGCTCTTATAACTCTATACCAATCACTTTTTATTGTTTTATTTTTTTTCTTTCCACTGAAGATAACAAGATAAAACATAGTTGAACATTTCAATTTAAATTGGTTGGGTAGCCATAAACTAATAGACAGATACATAGATACTCAATTGCTTTCATTTGTAATTTACACCTTTACCTGCAGGCAGGAAGTCATACTAGAAAATTAGAGAAAGAAAAGAGGTATTTGTTCACCTAGTTTTATCATCTTACTAATAGCTTTTTTGCCTTTTTGCAATGTACTTCCCAGTATTACATCTGATTCCTTCAAGACTCTATTTGACATATGGAATTGAAAATAAGGTAATAACAAGCCCAGTGCTTGAGAAGATTGTTCCTTTGGATTTTTGCTATTTAATGAGAACATTGAGAGCATGTTTTTGATCAAGAGCCAGAGTCATATTTCCTGTATTTGTATGGGAATCTGAGGCTGATAGCTCCTGAATGGCCCAACTGGCAAATCTGTATGCGTGCAGAGATGTATCAAGCTTAAGAGGAAATGAACTTGTTATATCTATTTTTTAAAAAGATGATAAAACACTATTAGGATTTGTGCTCTTGATTTTTGACACTGCTAGTTATAGTTAAAAGTAAAATTCAGTTTTTATAACAAATATAAAAATGTTATTTTCTAACTTAATTGACCAAAAACTTTTTTTTTTGTGATATTTAGAAAAAGATAGGGAGGGTGTTAAGCCTAAGTTTCCAATGTCGAAGGGAATTTTAAAGTGTTTAACCTACTGATTCTAAGTAAACCATAGAGAAAATATTTCCAGTTCATTGAAAAATTTAGATTGGTTTCGTTTGATGACTGGTATATAAACTCACAGTAACATTTTTATTTAGTGAATGCTACTTGGTATAAAAAATACTTTCTTTAGAATTCAGACTGGGTTCTCTATAGAGCTGAACCATTAATTAGCAATTCAAGAATGTTTTCTAGGCCTGAAAAGTAATGATTATTACATACCTCTAGCTGAAAATTTTAGGTTGCTGTAGAATTTTTCTTCTAAAATTGCCTTGATCATGTTATTTTATCCTTTTCTCTGGCCTTTATTAAAAATGTGAAATTAGGAAATTACTGAGCTATGTTGAGATTGTTGTAAATTTTTATTCCAATATATTTATTTTTATAATAAAATTTAATCAGATTTTAAAATAACTATTATGATTCTCAACTACTGCTATACTCCTTGCACCTTTGAATTTCCTACCATTAATGCATCTTAAAGGTTCTTCTCTCTACCAGGGATGTTTGACTAGGGGTAAGAATTTTAAATTGACAACCCTTAATCAGAGAATGGGGAGGTGACCAGAGACATTCAGATCAGTTAATTTTTCTGAGGGTAGGGGAGGGGAAAGGCACCCACACAGTGAGGCCCATTGAATTTTTGCAAAACTGGGTTCATAGTTAGGGTTCAAAACTGGATTCATATTGACACAGTGCCAGTCTTTTTCCCCCATGCAGTACTTGGGCCAAGGCCACTGAGCAAAGGGGTGCCCTTGGAATTGGAGAAAGAGACTTAGATTGTTTACTAAAATGACATTTTCAGCATCTAAAACTTTGACAGCTGGGAGATTTAGCTTCCCCTTTGGAACTATTACCTTTCCTTTCAATGGTCTCTCATTATTCTCCCTCAGCTATCTCTCCCTTGCACAGATGTTAGTTCTGGAGATGTGGATGTAAGGAAAGAACCCTGGTGCTATAAAATAAGCAGTTTGTTTCCCCTCTGGGCTTCTCTCAGTAATGCAACCATTGCTGCTGTCATGTCTTGCTTGTAAAAGGTGAAGAATAGTTAAGGGAATGTGATGATGGAAAAAGTCAATGAATAAATAATATTTTGAAAATAAAAGCTTTTATGTCCTAAGGATGAGGACTTTTCCTCTTGATTTTAAATGCAAGTTTAACTTTCAATTTTAAGTGGTGGCTCTCTTCTCTTTGCTTTAAAACACACAGTCACACACATAACTTAAAATACATCTTTAGGACTGAAAATATTTTAAAATCTATTAATACCTTTACTTTTTCTTAATGAATGTTAATGATGCCCAATACATTTTTTTTCCTATTTATTTTTAACTGTAGTCATCCCTATCTCTCATAAATTGTCAGCTGATGACAGGGAATATGAAGCAGTCCTCAGCTGTCTATAAAGGGTAAAGGTTATTGATAGATTTTCTATTTCTTTATAAAGATTATAAATTTTGAAGATATTTTGTAGTATACTTTAAAAACAAAGATGGGAAAAAATATTGAGGGATTTACAGGGACTGGTTCGTTTCTACTGCACATTTGTTTCAGAGAGGATGGGAGAAGCAGGTTTGGCAGATTTGGTGTTTTCATGACACATAGAGTGTCTTCAAGGGAGAGGTTAGGTTCAAAGTATCATTGCCATCTCCACAGTTTCAGTGTGCCTAAATATTAGGGAGAATTTGACAGTGAGATAGAGAAGGAGACCCTTTTTTGGCCAAAGGGAATTAATTTGACTAATAAGATTAACCCGGATTCATAGCTAGCAATGGTAAATGGCCTTATTTTTTAAAAAATGTCTTCACTCAATTCTTTTATATTTGAAGAGATGTGTGTTCTTCCCCGCCCCCTCCCGCCCCCCGCTACATTGTTGGGAAGTAGCATGTACAGCAGAAATAACATTTCTTTAAACTAGGTTAAAGCCTGTATTCTAGTTGTACCTCTGTTTACAAGCTGTAAAATTTGGGGCAAACTATTTTACCTGTCTGTATCTTATTTTCTTAATCTATAAAGTTGGGATGGTAATAGTTACGCTGCTTACTTCAAAGAGGTGATGTGTGATAATATATGTAAAATTCCATCATGAACTATAAAATTCAATATACATGTAAGATATTATCAGTGCAGATCAGTTAGAACATCTTTATATGCCTCTAGGTTGTAATATTTTAATTCTCTCAAAGGATGGAGGCAAGATTGCTTTTAATCAGCATCAGTACAATTCATAATGACAATTTTTTGTAATGCTTGTGTTGAGGATTATGTGAAGCTATCAGAAGTTCACAAGGGCCCTAGAGCTTTTGTATTAGTAAGAGATCATTTGACTCAAGACTTCTCTGCCCACTAGACTTACAATAAATCAGAGGATTGAAAGAAAACCTACTCTTTGATGAAGAAAACCAGATTCTTGCCACCTCTAAAGTATTCCCAAGATTTTGAGAATAATGTCTAGTTCTCTCAGGTCTTTAATTACACTTGTAAGCATCCCAGTAAGCAAGTAGCAAAATTTATTGGTATAATATACTAGTTGAAAAATTATACATACCTCCAAAAAAGAAAGCAATATTTTGATATGCGGTATTTTATTGTGCTTGGTGATTGATAATATCTTTGAAAGATTCACCACAAATTGTTGAAACTATATCTTTATTTGATATTTAAGACTTTCAGAGAGCAAGTTGACTGTGAAAGGAAGGCAGAGAGGGAGGCAAGAAAGTACAAAATTTTATTGAAAAACTTTTATGTAGCAGCCTTTGCATATGCTGAGTAATTTAATCCTATTGAAACCTTGTGAGATAAAGTTTTTGTTTGTTTGCATTTGACAAGAGAGAAAACTAATGCTCATTTTACAAAAGAGAAAACTAATGCACAGGGTCATAGAGCTAGTAATGTCAGAGACCATAATCAATTGTAGGTTTATCAAAGCATCTTGCTTTTTCTGTATGATGATCACATTAATACATATAAAAGGTACCATTTGCAGATTATCTGATATGACTAACCTGTACATAGTGCTTTCTATGACTGAGACACTGATTGAAGTGAATTATGTATATTAGGTCATTTGAGTCCCTCAACAATCCTATGTGGTAGAGATTATTATCAATCAGGTTTACAGATAAAGAAACTAAGCAGAGATAAGTTAAATAACTTGCATGAGATTACTCAGCTATAAGATATTGGAGCTGGAATTCAAATCCTGATAGTCTGGCTCTAAAGTCCATAATCTAGTTATCATCTTGTCCTTTTTAATGTAATTTTGTAATCCTCAGAGCAACTCTATAAAGTAAGTCTTGTATCCATTTTACAAATGAGGAAACTGAAAGGTCCAGTGGCCTTCAGAACTGAGTTAGAGTCCAGTTTTCATTGACTCTTGTCTAAAGGTGTTTTGCTGCTCCTTTTAGCCTCTTGAGTGGGAGGAAAACAACAGATATCACTTAATCTTTGGCCTCTGTTTTTTCTAGCTCAATTCAAAAGGAAAGAAAAACTGGGCTGTCAATTTCTTAAACCTATAAGAGTTTATCAAATGGCAGAACATTTGAGACAAACACAGGGATACCATATGCTGGTTATGAATGCAGGATCCAGCTGCAGAAGGAATTGGGCTCTCTGTCTTGATTTTCGCCTATAATTGTGTATTTTTGGACAGTTATTTAAACTTTCTTAAATCTCCATTTGGTCATCAGCGAAGTGAGAAATCATAAATATACCTATGTCATGGGATTTTGATTGAGATTTAAATGAGTTAATTCTTATAAAGCTTATACATACTTTATATGGTACCCATATATTACTGTTATTCAACAGCTTTCATTAAAAAGGTGTCAAAATTAAAACAACCAAAAACTAGTCATTTCTTCTCATCCTTATGACATCAATTTAACCATTCACTCAAGTACTCACTTATACAATTTTTCAACATTTGTTATACATTATTATGATCCAGGACTTAGTTCTTCAAAGGTGAAGAACATATAGATTCTGAATTTCAGTAATTTCTTATCTTCCAAGTAGAGCATTCCACAGTATATACTTCAGAACATTAATCCTTCTCAGTGTTCCACAAGAAAAGTATTTCATAGTCAAGTAAATTTGAGAATGCTTCTTTAGAGTATCTGCTTATTGAGAATTTATAGCATGCCTTAAAAATTAAAGGCTCCAAGAAGACTGGCATTGGAATGACCTGTTAACTTGATTTAACTCAACATTTCTCCTACTTAGTTATTGACGAGTGTATATTTTTCCTGATATACCAAATATATCCCTGAGAGTTAACAGTACAGCAACATAATTTGGTAAATATAATTCCTTTCCTAGTACCTTTTTCTAGTTGTTTATGCACCTTTCTTAACTTGCAGTCTTGAGTGATATCCTTTCAATTGATTGGGAAAAACAAAATCACCATCTTGTGCTTGTAGTGTAATTGCCAAATATGTTTACTAAACAAAAATCAAACTACTACTTAAAAGAAAAAATAGCTCCTTTGTCCCAAAATATATCTATTTTAAGTAGTTAAAACATATCTATTTTAAATTGTTTTAAAAAGTGTATTTTAAACAGATAAATTAATTCATTTTATCTACTAGTAGAGTATAAGAAAAATATGACCAAATGCAAAATATTGGAATATTTTTCATGACATTGAAACATATTGAAAAATATTTTAACTCTTAAATTATATGCATTATACACATTATTATTTATTTGGTTACTTAGTTATAAATAATGAAATTCATCTCCATTTACCTTAAAGAAAATGGAAAATTTATAAGAAGGATCTTGAACCATCACACAAAATTTAAGAAAAAATGAACAACCAAGAACCCAGAAAGAAAAACAACAAAAATAGCCTTCTACAGACCTTAGTATCAAGGTTTCCTGTTATTCTCCCTAGGTAATTGCCATTAACAGTACTAATTTCCTGACTTCTGGTTTCTTTCATGCTGATCTCAACAATATTTTTGTTAAAAGAATCTGAATGGTTCAACTAGGTCAGGATCTCCCCTGAATTGATCAGTTCTAGTTGGAGGATGTTTCATATTACAAGGATGGTCATTGAAATATTGAAAAATTGGGGTGGGAAGAATATACCTGAAACTCAGAGGATTCATTGGGTGTCTCTTAGTGTTTCCATGATTGTTTTTAACCATAAATGAGAAGTTGCAGCAACCATGTTCAGAAAGTGATAATCAAATGAATACATTGACTCAATAATGAAAATCAGTGTCACATTTGGGGCATACCAACTGGGAGTGCTGACATGATGTCTGTGGATATGGGAAATCTATAATATTTGATGGAGAAAGATTATAAATATCAATTTCAGCTTCAAACAGTTGTTAATTGCAGACTATTTATTCAGACTTTTTTTATGGATTACAGCCAGACATCTCTGATGTACTGAATTTGAGCAGATCTGACTGGTGTAAGGGGTGAACTCTATCAGATATTTTGTATGTCCCTGATCTACATCCTCTAAATCCACCTTTTTATTCTAGGCATTGCAGTAACCAGCTGCATGAAGATGTATCCATTAAAGCCTCACCTCATTTATACCATGGATCTATTGTGTCTGCTCCAGGACTCAGCTGTAGCTATTTGCAGCTCATTAGCCCACACAGCGATTTCAATACATGCACATTGAAAATTGCAAGGGCTCAAACACCCTTTGGACAATCATCAGTCAGGGAATGAGAATCAGTGGATAAATATTTCTCTCTTTCATGTCATAGGTGGATAATTCTGAGCACATTCTATACTGTTCTTCAGAGAGACTGAGACCATTACTCATAGTGATAACTAGCTCATTAATAGCTTCCCTACTATCTGTTCTATTCTTCTTGGACATTTCTTCCTTTCCTGGAATAACTTTCCAAATAAACTATCTGCATACAAGCCCTTGGTGAAGACTCTGCTTTATGAGGTAACCTACAGTAAGGCATAGGTTCATTTGATGTGTGATCAATGTGCAAGTGCAAAGCAGTGGGAAAATAAATGAATCTGTATTAGATGAGATCATGAAGAGGACATTACCACCAGATGACCCTTGAGCTAGACCCAAAAATTGGATCTCCTCACTTCCTCCCTTCTCCTTGGGAAATATGTTCTGCACACTGTTCCCACAGTGGGAATAATTTTTAGGACTCAGCCTCAAAAGAGCAATGTGTTGTTGAGACCATCTGGACAGTATATGTGACTGAACCCATTTATGGTCTCTATATAAACTTATAAGATTCCAGTGGGCAGATGCAGAGATGTAATATCTTTCAGCCACCCAAGACAAGCCTTGTATATAAGTTCTCTTGCTTGTTAAATTGGCCACCTACTTGTTTGGGGTGGACTGCCTCTTTCTTCAGTCTCTCTTGTTCTCCATGTGTAGGAGCCAGTTTGTGAACCAATGAGCTGGATATATTAAATACATATATTTTAAAAACCCACTTAACTTCACACACAAAAACAATTTCATATAGATTACATTTCTAAATAAGACTGATAAAACAATAACTATTTTAGGAAGTAAAAATAATATCTTTAAGAAGTTTGGGTAGATAATTTCTTTAACAGAATACAAAAAGCACTAATGATAAGGATAATGGGTCTAAATTTGTATTTAATACTTTGGTTTATCCAAAACAATTAGAAGGTGGAAGGTAGCTTCTTTGCCATTTGAGTAGGAGAAGATAATTATAATACATTTCACAAGGAACCCATATCCAGAATATATAAAGAACTCCTGTAGACCAGTAAGAGATAGACAACTCTATTTTTTAAAATACTTGTATAGACACTTCACCATAAGATAAGACTCAAAATGATTAGGCTTTTATAAATAATTTCATTTCTTAGTGTGAATAATTACAAACAAGCATAGAAAGAATTAGGATAGTGGGTCTATTAGAACCGGGAACTTGAGTTAAGCGAGCTAAAGGCAGAAAAAAATATGAAAGGTCTAATAGATTTTCTGCTTAAGAATTTGTTAAGAAGTAAAATTTTAGATACTTTTAAAAATATGCTTGCTTGGGGCTTGTTTGGAGGTTAATGAGTAGAGAAGTTTCTTTTAATAGAGTGTGATTCCCTGGCACATTGTTGGAATCTTTGCAACTTGCTTAGATTATCTAGTCTGCTTATTTACTTTATTTATTTCTCATTTATTTAATGAGCACATTATATTACCAGGCACTTTGCTAGGTGTTAGGAATAAAATGATAAAAAAGATAGGCATGATTTCTGTTCTCATGAAGAAGATGGGTGGGACAAAAAAGAAGAAAACAGACAATTGCAATATAATTTGATGAGTGATATTATGAGGAAATGAGAAAGTATGTATGCAGTAGGAGTTCCTAACTGGGTCTGTCTGCTTTTTAGCACTTTTGATGTAAATTATTATAATCTTTATATTTTCTGAATGATTGTTTTTTCCAGTTTTTCTCAGCTGTGAGACTATCTGGTTATCTAGTTTATTTAGCTAGACTTGAGCCTGGCTTTCATAAAGACAATCAAATTAGTACTATAGAATATATTTCCAGTGTCTCATGATCTGTCATATCCTGAGCCATATAACAGTTCAAAAGAAAGATTTAACTTGTTTTATTTTTGTTTTTATTTTTTTGATGAGAGAAGCGGGCAGACTATTCTGTACAACTTATGAGGAAAAAGTAGAAAATTGGAAATTATGAAGAAAAAGGGGTCAGAGAAGAAATGAATCTATTTTCATTGTTAATATATGCTAATATGTACTCAGTTAAGAGCAAAGCGGCTATATCCACATAGAAAAATCTAAGTAAGAATATGAATCAGTGCTCACTATAAAAAAAATGCAGTAGGCAGATCAAATGGCATGCAATTCAATCAAGCTAAATTCAGGGGGGAAAAATGTTTCTGCAAGTAAAACCATTGGATCATGAAGTACTTTTCTCAAGGAAAGCCTGGTCTTGGCCAGGCTTTAAAGATTTGATAGCTTGATGCATTTTAAATAGGTCATTTCACTCATGATAAATGTGTCCTTTTCCACAATCAAAAAGATAAAATGCCAGAGGAGAAAGGCAGTGAGGTATCCATCACAAGCACCATGCTCAGAAAAAAGTTGAGAGAACACTTCCCTGCCCGTGAACTCTTCTCACGCTCACCTATCACCCAAAACATATGAAACAACTCTCCATTTGTGACCATGTCAAGAATGATTGAATACACTTCCTTACATTCCATAATTAAAGTTTTGGTTGGTGAATAATATGCTAAAGACAAAAATCTTTGATACATAAGACAAAGACTCTCAGGGAGGGAAATTTCATGGAGTTATGGAGCTTAGTCATGAAGGTTTAAGGGAAAAAACCCTATTGTCAATATAATAACTATCTCAAGAAAAAATCTGCTATGAAAGTAATTGTAAAAACACTGAAGATGTAGTTTTCCTTTATTTTATCTTTAAATTATTAGACTTTGTTTTTTAGAACACTTTTAGATTTGCAAGAAATTTGAGCAAATACTGTGTAAGGAGTTCCATATACCTTCGCTCTCCACAGTTTTTCTATTAACATCTTGTATTAATGTGGCATACACATTATATTAATGAAGCAATATGTAAGTATTAACTAAAGTCCATAATTTACATTGAGATTCACTCTGTGTACATTACAGTTATATAGGTTTTGAAAAATGCATATTATTGTATATCCACCATTACAGTATCATACACAATAGTTTCACTATCTAAAAATTTCCCTGTTTTTCACTTATTCATCTCTCCTTCCTCCACATGTTTCCTTACACCCAGCCTAACCCCTGGCGGCCACTAGTGTTTTTATCGTCACCATAGTTTCATTCTTTTCTAGAATGTCAGACAGTTGGAATCATATAATACGTAGCCTTTTAAGACCAGCTTCTTTCACTTAGCAATATGTATTTAAGGTTCTATCAGTTCCTTTTGTGGCTTAGTAGCTCATTTCTTTTTATTGCTGAATAATAAATATTCTGTTGTATGGAGGCACCATGGTTGTTTATCTACTTACCAATTTGAAGGACATTTGAATTGTTTCCAATTTTTGGCCATTATGAATAAAACTGCTATAAACATGTAAACATTTGTATGTAAGTTTTTGTATGGACATTTTCAACTCAGTTAGATACAGACCTAAAGGCATTATTGCTAGATTATATAAAACTATATTTAGCTTTGTAAGAAACTGTCAAACTGTCTTTCAAAGTTGTATCATTTTTCAACTCTCAAATGAGAGTTTCTGTTGCTCCACATCCTTACCAGTAAATATTGTCATTCCACCCCCCGCTGCACCACACACCGTTCTAATACGTGTGTAGTGGTGTCTCTTTGTTATTTTAATTTGCAATTCCCTAGTGATATGATGTTGAGTATTTTTTCATATGTTTATTTGCCATTTTATATATACTTTGGTGAAATGTCTGTTCGGATCTTTTGCCCATTTTTTAACCGGGTTATTTTCTTGTTGAATTTTAAGGGTTCTATACACATTTTGGATTTCATTTTGGTTGATGCTAATGTAAATAGTATTGTGCTTTCATTTTCAAATTCCAGTTGTAGATTGCTGGTATATAAAAAATGATTCACTTTTGTATACTAATCTTGTATCTTGCAACAACCTTACTATAATTACTTATTAGTTCTAGGAGGTTTCCTGTTTGTTGTTTGTTTGTTTTAGTTCTTTTGGGTTTTCTATGTAGTAATCATTTCATCTGTGAACAAAACATAAATATAATTTTATTTCTTCTTTTCTCAATCTGTATAACTTTTATTTCCTTTTCTTTTCCTATTGCAGTAGTGGGATCTTCCAATCCAATGTTGAGTAAGAGTGCTGAGGGGCATTCTTGCCCTGTTCCCAGTCATATGGGGAAAGTGTGCAGTTTCTCACTACTAGGTGTAATATTATCTATATATCTTTTTTAGGAATAGGTTGTTTTATTGATCTTTTCAAAGAACCAATATTGTGCTTGCTGATTTTCTTTACTATTTTCTTGTTTTCATTTTCATTGATTCTGTTTTAATTTTTATTCTTTATTTTCTTTGGCTTGCTTTACTCTTAAATCGCTGTTGTTGTTGTTTTTTATAGTTTCCTAAGGTGGAAACATAGATTACTGATTTTCGATCTTCTTTTCTAACATATGTATTCAGTGCTATAAATTTCCCTCTAAACACTGCTTGCTTTCACAATCTCCCAGAGATTTAATAAATTATATTTTTATTTTAATTTAATTCAAACATGTTTTTTATTTCTCTTAAAACTTTCTCTTTGATTTGTGTATTATTTAGAAATGTGTTTAACTTACAAGTACATTGCTCCATCAGTTTCTGCTTCCATTAAGCTGATTCTCTATTCTCCATCTCTCCAGATTTCATGGAGACTGTTTGCCTTGTAATCTCATTTCTCTGACAGATTTTTAAAAAGTCATTTAAAAAAAGTCATTGACTTAGTTTTTTCAACTTTTCTTTTCTGCGAAGATGAGAGTGATGAGTGTTCATCTTTTTACAATGTTAGAGCTGAAACCAAATGTCAGCTTCTTGGCTTTTTATTGCAAGTCATTTTTGTCCTAGGGGCCTGAACATGCACCCCTTTTAATTTCTTTGATTTTAATTGTGATAATTTTCAATTGTTATCATAAATGAGTATAAATTTGCTATGTACTGTTATTGTGTTTCTTAGTGTATTATTCTAGCTCTGGTTTTAAACTGGAATTAAAACCATGGTGACCTGTTAAGCTATTTATGTTACCATAGACAATCACCTTATTGTGTGTTTCTCAAACAGCATCAGTGAGTAGATTTTAGAAATAAGTTTTACACATTATGTATGCTCTTTTATCTTTAGAAATTCATTTACAATTTAAATATGTGCAATTTCATATGTTTAACAGTAATTTTATATATTGGTCATACTTTCCTAATTTGGATTATAAATGTGTTAAAGCTTATGACATTTAAAAAGTCAGACTTCCTCACAGCATTTGTCATATTCTGGGAATTTTGTTTTAATAAAATCAGTCTTATACATGTAAAAATTCTGCAGTGACCAAAAGTCTATGTAGAACTTCAGGAAGGGAAAAAATATGTGTTCTGAAGAAACCTAGATCAGTAAAATATTAGCTGGTGTTTGTAAAAACTAGGTTTTATGGAAAAATGTATTTTAAAAATACTTGATTTTTACAGACTTGTTTACCACAGAACTTCTTTGAACCTCACTAAGCATATAAATGCTTTGAATCTCTGAGTAGGAGAATCCTTTTCAGTGGAATTACTATTAAAGAGTGTTTCAGAGAACACAGATTGGCACATTCTGCACCAGATTATTTTTTCAGATGGAATATGTTAAGATTAATTAATTGCTTTTTTTTTTTTTAATCTTTCTTCTTAGTAGGTGACTGGATCCCTGCAGTGATGGAATGCTACATTGCTATGGCAACATAGCAAGCAAGGTGTTTCCAACTAGGGATGTTTCTTTTCATGTAGAAGAACTTATCACCAGATTTCTCAAACTAAATCTTTCTGAAGTAGAAAATATGCTTAGAAAATATATTTTTTAAAAAATCTTTAATTTTTATTGAGCAAAAATACGTTAGTTTAAAACTGCATCGTGGGCCAAACAGATTAAGATTATACAGGTTACTTATTACCATAATTTCATGTAATAATACAAGGTCTTAGGTACACTTTTTACAAATAATTTAGAAAAGTTATTTTGATGACATTCTTCCACATTTTCTCTTATGTCTGAAATGTCTTTGATGTGCAAGAGAGGAAGTATTTATATTAATTTATTAATAAGAATGTAAGAAGGAAAGCCAATGGACTGAGTGGGAAATTTCACGGGTATACAGACATTTAGAACATCCAAAGACTATTAATTAGGAAGGCATAAAGTAGCAAAGTAAAGAAATATGATGACAATAAGATAAGAAATTGAGTTAAATGCCAAAGATCTTTTTCTCTGAATCAGTCTCCAAAGAGAAGATGTGTATGTGTGTACAAAGAAGTTGAAAAGTGATGGTTAATGTTTTCTCCCACTGTGTATTAAAATTCTCATTAGTGGTGGCTTTGAATATAAACAGAAAGCTGCCTATTACTTAGCTGTGCATCTTTCCCCTAAAAAAATCCGTGTAATAGGATTGGGTTATTTTTGTTTGACATACAGAATATTCCTCATTAATTTGAGAGTATCATATACTTCCCATTATTTTGACAAATATTTATTTGTAATTACTCTTTGCAAGACCATAGAGTATGTACAGGAGGAAGGAGGAAATATAGAGATGATTAAAATAGATCTAAGTATCAAGGAACTTGAAACCTAGGAGTAAAAATTGGAAGGAATCAGTTAAAGACAGGTAAAGAGAAGAATACAGATGAGGAAGGTCTTGGAGCCGAGAAGCTCATAACAGAATAGAATTTACCTTTGTAAGGATGAAAATATAGTGAGAATAGCTGAAAATGTAGCTACTTCCTGAGATTAAGGAGAAGACAACTGGTGCTCACATTGGACTATGTCAAGCTTCCCTATGAAGTAGGAAGTATGATAATTGAATAAAAAGATGAGAACATGGGATTAATCAAATTTTTGAAGCTAATGAGAAAATTTCCCACTTTTTATGGTGCATGGAGTATCTCATAATAAATATGGACGTGTGTGTGTCATTGAAGTTATAATAGATGAATAACATGAATTTGTCATGGGGGCAAGTCAGTGAAATTAAGTGATTTCTCTTTTTGCTAAAGAGCTATGAAGAAGACATGGAGAAAGAGTGTGGTTTGGTTCATTTAGATTGGAAATTGGCAAAAAGTTTAAGGATGAGAAAGCATACAAAGAACTGTTTAATTTGGCAATGATTGATTTAGTACTTATTATATTCCTGAAACTATGACTAGAAGATAAGAAAGATGCAGCCATGCCTTCCATGAATTTAAGATCCAGTAGGCATAAAGATATGCCAGCAGGTGATTACAATACAGAAACTATACAGTGTCAAGCCTTTGGACATATAGGAATATCTCAGTAGGATAGCATGAGCATTTCTTTTTAAGCCTTTAAATGCTGAAGCTTTGGTGAATGTGTGGACTTTGTTTAAGAGTGCTACAAAAAGCAAAATATACTTGAAGTTCTTTTTGTCATTATCGTATTTGCAGTGTTGGGTGAAAGCCATGTAAGACTTTGTACGGAATTTTCGTTATGTAGATTATTGTCATGCTTTCTTTCTCCTCTAGAAAGAGGAGCAAAAATTCATTCTGATTAATGTAAGGCTCAACTCCTAGATATATTTTATGCATATGATGGATGAGACTTATACTGATATTAGTACAGTACAGACAGAAAAATGCTTCAAATTCTAGTATTACAAAAACAGTATGAGACATAAAGTAATTAGACCATAACAACTAGACCATCTCACTTGGCAGTGAGTTTCCAAGGGAGCTGACCTAGTGAGTGATTAAGCACTACAGAACCCATCTTGCTTTGATGTTCAACCTGATCCCTCTAGAGTTCTACCTTAAAAACTTACCAGTCAACTAAAAATAAATGCTATCCCTTTAATAACATATTTCAGCCATGTTTATTATAATGCTGAGTGCCTAGCTGTACCACATCATGTGAAAGAGGACCTTTCTTCTAGAATTCCAAGCAAATTTCCCGAGTCATTCTGATTAGCCTGACCTAACTCAAATGCTTAACCTTGAATCAAGCCCCTAACCTCTGTGATATGTCTTGCTAATGGCTTGTACTAGGTCATGTGTTTACCTTTCCGGTCAAGGAGTAGACTCATTCCAGGAATTCCATGAATCTAACAGTTGGAACTGACTGGAAAGGAAAAATGGATTTGGGGAAGGCTATTAATATTCTGTATAGGAAGCTTAAATAGACCTTATAATTTAATTAGAAATTTTATGGAAACAAATATTTCTCTGGTTTTATAAAGTTGAGAAGAAACAAACAATATATTTGTATTCTTTCTCTTTTATAAAAAGTAAGCTTATGCCGGATTTGATAATAGAAGTTGTATTGTTATGAAAACTTTTCCTCTAATATAAGCCTTGCTTTATTAAGTACCTCTTGTTTGTTTCATTCATAATTACATATTTGGAGGCCAAACTTCACCTTTTGCCAATGAAATTAGATTTGGCTTCAGACAGAGCTTTTTATTGTCTGTTTTCTTTTCCCAGGCAGGATATAAGTGAAAGAAGGAGGGGAGACACAGGAAAGTATAAAGGTGGGATAAATTGTTCTCAAAAGAAATCCTGAAAAACAAAGAGAGACTGTTTTGTGTTAATACTTATTCAGACTTGGTGAGTTCTACAACTGTGTGTGTTGATCTTCTTCCAAATGAATCTGGTGAAATCACAGGAGGGTTTTTCCAAAACTCTGCCAGTTTAAATAAAAATATTATTTTTATGTTACAAAGATTATTCATTTACTCTTAGTGTTTAGTCAAATGTTGGTAAGAATTTTATTGAACAAGGGGTGATATAAATTTGAAAATGGGTTAATTTTTTTATTTTCAAAACCATGTGACTTATAAGGCATAGTTAGCAAATATATTTATGGGTGTCAAAGAACCATTAAACCATTTGCATGTTATTTAGGAAAGAATAATTACAGTTTATGTGGAACCATGGCACCATAAAATTTGGATGTCAACTTTAGAGTTTTCAAATTAAAGAGGCAATATTAGCATATTTATTAAAGATGAGGTAATTAGCTTAGAAAAATATTTACCTCATAGCTTCCCAAACAGAATATAATGAGGCAAAATATCTATAATATGCTAATAATGCTATTTAGTTGGGTCCTATAGCTTGTCAATCCAATATAGTTTAATTTGAAAAGAATCCATTCAAGAGTACATTTTGGATGTGTTTAGTCTAACAATCTGAAATTTTACTTAAGGAAACTGCTTAGAGGAAGTCAGATTTAAGACATTCCTTCTCTCTTTCAAATATCTTGTTTAATTCTTTCCTGGTTTCTTTCTTTGGTGCTCTGTCAATACCTAGTTAATACTGAAAAAGCCACCAAATTTTGTTCTTTGCATTTGAGAGCCACAGAGTCATGACCTATTTGTCACATGGGCAGTACAATTAGCTAACAGGTATAGACAATACTTTTTAAAATTTAGAAGAAACGGACAATTCAAAGGTTATTTTACCTACTAGAAACACTAGAGAAGTAAAAAATATATTTGGAAGAATTTATACCAAAATATCAATAGTGTTATATCTATCTAGGTGATGAGAATATGGGTAGCTTTCATTTCCTTTTATTTTTAATCTATTTTATTCATTTTCTTATATTCCTACACTGCACATGTATTTTTTGTATAACAATAAAAGTTTAAAAACCTAGGGAGCTGCTTGCCTTAAAAATGTGGTTGTAGAATTTCTTAAATGACTTATTTTGTAATTGTTATGATTTTTTCTTTTTTCCTCTAATTATGGCAGGAGAAGACTAGAGAAAGGGTTAGTTGGTTCACATGATGATCATTTTAAATACACTCAAGACTAAAAAATAGAGACATAATAGGAAAGACAGAATATAGTATACTTCCTTTAGCAAATATCTTAGGTACTCTGCGTTAGATCTTTTGTAATCATCTCTCACAAACATCAAATTATTTAAGATTGGTCTTTACGATGTTATTGTGAGGAAGCAGACTCATAGTCTCCCTGGACCAGTGCAGAGCATAGTGGAGCAGGGCAGAGCTGCCTAGCCAGGGTCCACCTAGATGGAGAGCTGCCTAGCCTGAGGGCCACCTCAGAGCCCTGCTGTTCCACAACTGTATTGTATCATAATTAAGCGACAACACTATTAGACTGTTTCACACCCATTCTGTAACACAATTAAGCTATTTGTACTGAATAAAGTTTCCTTTTTCACCACTCCCCAAATTGGGTATTTCTGTTGGTGTTGAATTGGTGCCAATGCATCAGTTGACACACATAAAACATTGCCCAGACTATGCTAATTTATTAGTTGACTATGTTTCTTACAGAAACAACTGTCGCTTGGCATAGAGGTTAACCAGGGTGTGACCATGGCTTTTTATTTTTGTAGCTACTTCAGTTTTCCCAGTTTTTATAGAAATATGAGTAAAAATATTATTTTCTAAAAAAAGTTAATATGAAGAAAGTGAAAGGGCAATGATAGCAACTGCGTCAAAATGCTTTAGCATGAAGAATAAACTGTGCATTAAATAAACATGAAAGGTACTTTCTTTGGAGAGCAGCCAATACTCAATTCCAGTCAATTCTTGCCAAGAAAGGATTTAGAACCAGTGTTGTCAGATAACCTAATTTTATAAGAGAAGCTGCAACTATAAAATTTTATAGAACCCCTAATTTCTATAGCTTAGGAAAGTACACTTAAAGGTTTTTTGTTTATTTGACTGGCTTTTTATTTGTTTGTTTTGACTTGTTGAGATCATGAGAACCAGCACATTAAATTCAGAATAAAAGAGGAAACATGTCTTACCTTTGAGTCACCACTTTGCAATCTCTAATGCTGTAATATCTCCATTATCACCAGAATCTGGTCGGCTTGCCCAGGTACCTTCTTGCATGTGCACTGCAAGAATGGGAACCAGTATTTGCCTCTGTCACTTTTACCTCCTATGTTTTCATGGAAGACACCCACCACCCTTCTGATAAGTTTTTTTTTTTTTAGATGCCTTAACATATTCATAATTCTAGTCAAGTCTTTAGACGAAAACTATTTTGTCTAAGCTCTGATTGAATGACTCAAATTTATCCATTTAATGTATTTTATACATTAATTATTTTTAAGAAATACACCATGATAATTTAATATACATATATGTTGTGAAATGATTACCACAATCAAGTTAACATATCTGTCACCTCGCTTAGTTACTATAATTGAATTCCTAGAAAATAAACTTATTTTTAAGTTTTCAGAGAGCATGTAATTATTCTCTCTTGTTTTTATCTGCAGGCCTGAAACAAGAGATACAAATGCCAACACTTATGTTTTAATGCAGGTCTATAGGTTTAATTCCTGGTCCTTGAAGTATCTTATCTCTGCCACTCATAGTTTTCACTTCTAACATTCCTCCTATGCTAAAATTTAGGAAAAGGGCACATAATTAATTTGAGATATTTGGATATTTATTTATTGGGTTCCCTGATTATATGAGACCCTTCTATATCGAAAGCATATATATTTTTTTTATGACCACGCTTTGGTGCTTAAGCAGATTTTTGATTGTACATCTCTCATGCAGATAGATGGTCAGTCACTTAAGTTTACCCAAGGAGTGTATTTAATTTTTATTTATTTATTTATTTTTATTTTTCGGGTGACACAACCCTCAGTTGACCTCACAGATTACAAGGACCTTGTCATTTACAATCCCTTATTTTTAATTTTTTTACACCTACAGCACCTGGTCTT
Organism: Eonycteris spelaea; assembly: GCA_003508835.1. NCBI lineage: Eukaryota > Metazoa > Chordata > Mammalia > Chiroptera > Pteropodidae > Eonycteris > Eonycteris spelaea. The sequence continues at coordinate 67,398 of PUFA01000252.1, forward strand.
CCGGGGTGGTCTCTTCATCCAAGTACTAACCATTCTGACCCTGCTTAGCTCCAAGATCAGACAAGATCGGGTTTGTTCAGGGTAGCATGGCTGTAGACTTGTGTTTAATTTTAATTTGAGAATTTTATTTGAGAATTTTTCAACTATAAAATCTCAGTTTAGCCTATGAGTTTTGCACCATGAAGGCTATTACAATGTAGAAATAAGTTTTCCAATAAAATTATTAATGTGTTTTTCCTTAGACTTCAAAGCTCAGCAGCAATCTTACTAGTGCCTTGTCACAGCTGCAGGTACAACCATGGTAAAAGCTGCCACATAACAGCCCAGTTCATAAATATAAGAGGAAATGGCCAAGGATAGTATTTCCAAAAAAAAAAGCCAAAATTTAGAAAGAAAATAATCTGTAAAGAATAGAATTACATACTATAATCAAGAGAATTCTTTTGAAGCACTTTACTATTTTAAATGATTAATGATCAACCAATATATTCTATAGTTCCATGTATAAAATCTGCATCATTTGAAAACAAAGATATTTATCTGTTCTGGGTAAAGGTCCATAAAACTTCAAATTTTCACAAGCTGCTAATTTTGGTACTTTAAAAAAAATTTTTCTTTGCATTAAGCAAGAACAACTCAGACCTCTGATTTTTCCTGGTGTGATGCCAACATCTAAAATCTGAGGTAGTTGGATTCAATGGTGATTTAGGGTTGATTAACCTATTCCTGAGAATTGCTTCATTTCCTGGAGAGTGTTTGCACATTTTCAGCAGAAGCTCTGGTTTATAAGAACCCTATTTCACAAGATTATTTGAAGGAGAGCTATGTGTTTGTGCTTTTCTGAAGTTGGCTTTTAGATCTGCTCCTACTTCATCATGTATAGCATTTTTGGATTCAGTGCTGGTGCATAGTTTTCAACAACGGGCAGAGAGACTGGTCTGAAGTGGTCTCAGAGCTAGATGCAGGAAAACTGGTGAGAATCCCTGTATTATGAAAACCCTGGCCTACGAGCAGCTGATATTCCACCCCCCCCCTCCTCCCCAGGGAACAGAACTTCTCATCCCTTTTTTCCAGTGTGGTTTCTTATCTTATCCTGGCAGAAATAGGAGACAGAGTTCTTTTGAAGGAAGGTCCCTGACTGTGAAATTTTTAGTATTTGAAATCCCAGACTTGCTTTGGAGTCATAATGAATTCCAAGTGGTCAACCATCAGCAAGGTGGTGCTGTCTTTAAAGAGCAGCCTAGGTCAGGGTGCATCACAAGAAACATAGAATTTAGAATGGTGTAATAGGCGTGAATATCTGCCATCATATTCATTTATTCATGTATCATTTGTTGAATAAAAGCTTTTAATAGCTTCTGCTGCTTGACAATAAGAATGCAGACTCACAAACTGAAACAAACAAACAAGCAAACAAACAAAACCTCTGCAGGTCCAATCCAGAAGTAAATTTTAGATCTTTGGAAGAAAAGAGCCACTACTACATATTTTCAAATCAGACTTTAAAATAATCACTTGCAATAAGAGGGATTTAAGTTGAAAAATAAGAGTTTTATATTTTAAAAATAAATCACTGAGGAAAATTGCGGAAACTGCATTTTAGGAAGTTTTTAAACTTACATTGTATTCTAGGTTTTAAAAATGATCTACTGCTAGCAACGTGTGACCGTGCAAGTACTTTGATAAGTTCTAAATTTTTTGAAATGTTAAATGTGCTCATAAGCCATTTTTTGTTCCTACTTTGATTCCACACATTTTAAAAGGACATATGTGTTTATTGGGGTACCACTTTCTTCTTTCTCAGTTGCTTGTTTTGGAGAATGAATAGAAATGCCTCTGTAATGAGAGGAATGCTAAGAAGTTAACGAAAACATTGATTAACCATAAACAAACAAAGATGATAGTAAATCATAAAGTTCTAATCAACTGACATCTAAAGTTCATTAATTTTCATGAACAGAAATATTTAGAGTATGTAGTAAAACAAAAAAAATCAAAAAAAACAAATGTCCTGGAAAGTCCAGAGGAGCTAATATGTTGATAACGTGGTTGTCTAGAGTCTTTGGGTGATAAGCTGATGGAAATAATTATGTCACATGTCATAAAAGCCAAATCAATCAGTACAGTAGGCACTAGTTTTATTTCATTTGCTTATTTCACTGTGGTACTTTTACTTAATCATAATTTGTCCAATTGTCATACAAGTTTCCAGAATGCTGAAAAATATAGGAATATTAGCCTTAAAAAAGGAGGGATTAAACAAACTAATCATAGCAAATCAAAAGCATGCAGGTCTTTTTTTTTTCTTGTTAGAAAGTCAGCTATCATATTAGGCTGAAAGAAATATGCTTTGAATTGTAAATATAATGTTTATTTTGGCAGGTCTATTAAATTAAGCAGACATTTTAAAAAATATTCATTGCATCATTGGCTGAAATTTTACCTCATGCAGAAATACAATTTAACATGTATTTATGAGTTGCACTTTGAGCAAAAGTAAAACTTTATGCTTTTTTTCCCCCAATTTTGATCCTTTGAATATTTTTACTTATTGAAATTCTTTCTATATCCTAGTCAACTTTCATAATGTTCCCTGCCAATATTTATGTTGATTTAGAGATAATTTTATATTTCAGAATGTGTTGTTTTTCCTAAGGAAAGTCCCTATCAAATATTTTCCTGAAAAATGCTTTTATAAAACCAAATTCGAGAGATAGGTGTAAAGGCTGATTTCTAGATGCTTATCTAGAGATTGAGCCAGACTGTAATTTCTGCGATACCTCTTATTTACCCTTTTATCTTCAAAAACTAGAAACACAACTTGTAACAATTCATTAAATATTTATTGAATTAACAAAAGAATATGATTGTTAATATAATTGTTATAGATTCATTCGTTCAAGAAATTACTATTGGGCAAGGCTGACATTTCAAGCATTGTGCTAGATACTGTGGGCATTCTTAAGTTTGCTTTGCTAAAAGTTTCATAAGGAATCTCAGTTTGGACTTTTAAAAGCCCCCTCAGGCTAGGAAGCCAAGCCAAGAATTAACCATTGGGTTTCAGCTTCAGTACCTATAAAGTTAGATACATTTTTCTCTTTGCAATGTCCCCCAAATATCATGAGCTTCTTTAACCTACCTGTAAGTGATCTTCCTTACTGATCTCTAAGACTGAGAACTCTATATGTCAGTTACCTCACCATTTTTTAAAAGAGAACTTTGTAATTGTTGGCTTCATAAAGTGAACCTTAAGTTTTTAAAATCATTTAGTCATATATGATAGATATAGGCTTTAGATCAAGACAGCTGGGGTTTGATTTCTAGCTCTCCTACTTAAAAAAATTTGTGATCTTGGGCAAGGGACTTAAATATTATAAGCCTTAATCTCCTTATCTTTAAAATGAATATGATACAGTATCTAATTCATAGTGTTGTTGAGAGGATCAATGAGATTATATATGTAAAGTGCTTATTAAAGTGCCAGAAAAGTAGTTAAATACTCAATTAATGTTATCTGTTGATAATTGATTAATGAATCATTCTAGTGAAATTTCAATTGGGCAAGAAAAGATATGATATGTTATGCTGAATGATCTTCCAGTTTTTAATAATTATCAGTTTGTCCTGATTCTAGGTATATGATGGAAGAAATGATTTTTCTCCCATTTTCCTTTCCTTTCCTTCCAGTAAAACTCACAATAAAGGTGAATAACCCAGATAGACTCAGTTTATTTATCATACTTGAAATCTGGAAGATCCTTTGTATATATTTGAAATACTAGCCCAATTACCAAGACTATGCTAAGATTAAGAGCTAGCAAGGTAAAGGACTATCTATGTGAGTCACAAGGTGGGGCCTGGAACGTTCTGGAAGTAGATCTAGTGCACAGGGGACCTGATGAATAATTTCCTATGAGGGTTTCATGTGTGCAGTCTCAGTAGTTCTTGCCAAAGATGAAAGTTGGAATAATAACATAATTTTTCAAAAAAGTTAAAAACATGACTCTTATGTAAATGTAAAATAAACATGTGTCAAAGATTGAACTAACTCATTAATTAAAGAAGGAACTATCAGATTAAAACCTTTTGAAATTTTCTTTCAGAGATTTATTTCTCTACTGGACAAAATCCATTTGCATTGCTAGGAACTAAGAACAGGAATTATTTGCATTGCTATCAGTTTTCTGTAACTTCTATCTGTATAGAGCTATAAAATAGCTCTGTCCGTAACAAGTCTCATCAGAGTTCCAACCCCTTTGCTCTTTAGGGTCAGAACTAAATGGTCTGGTTTGCATCTTCCTCCTTGTTATTTTGGTCCTTATTATTTCCCTTATTTTCTATGAGCTCAGTGTTGATTGTATTTTATGCAGTGTTTCTAGCTGATTTACAGCGTAAAGATTTTCAGGATTTTTCACTCTGTTGGAAATGGAAAGTGCGAGTACCTTTCAGTCCTTATCTTATTCTTTACTCAGCAAAGCTGGATACACCTGACTTCCTTCTAAAAAGAAAAAAGAAATAAAAATGTCCTCCTCTCCAAATACCATACCATCCTGATTTCTTCCCAGTTACCTGACTTCATTTTCAGTTTTGTTTTTTTTTTTTAACTGGCTCTGTCTGCTCTATCAGATTTTAACATTAGCCTTCTCTCTCTCTTTAATCTAGACACATTTTTCTACTTTATCTTATTTCCTAACGGGGTTTTAAATACCACCTATTATTTAAAATGTGACTGCTCTCACATTTATTTCTATTCTTAATCTCTCTTCTCATCCCCAGACAAATAGATTAAACTATCTTCTTAACATTTCCATTTGGAGGTTTAAAAGACATCTCAACCACTTAATTTTTATTGTTACTTCTCCAGTATTATTTTCCATCTTGGTAAATAGCATTTCTACCCACCGTGGCTTTTTTGTTGTTGTTGTCATAAAGCTAGAAGTAAACTTTGACATCTCTCTCCTCACCTCCCACTTCAATTCATAAACATGTCCTATCAGCTCTACTTCTAAGATAGGCATCTGAGAATCTTTTCACTTCTTTCTTATCTCTACTGCCACAGTTTGGGACCAATTCATAATGATCTATTGGAACAGAGATTCTCATATAGGTCTCATAGCTTTCATTCTTTTTTTGTTTGTTTGTTTAATATTGAAGATACGATAGATAGATGATAGATAGATAGATGATAGATAGATGATAGATAGATAGATAGATAGATAGAGAGATAGAGAGATAGAGAGATAGATAGATAGAGATAGAGATACATAGATATATTATCTGAGTAAATTGTTCATATCCAAATTTTATGTGCAATGATTTAACTGTTATTTCTAAATATGTCATTGCAATTTTGATTACATGTTTAAACAAGGAACTGTTTAATAGAAAATTTTAAGTCTCTAAATTATAGTTTTTATTATTTCTAATATGAAGTTAACGTTTTATACATAATTGAATTCAGATATACATATGTGTATGTATGTGTGGATATATACACACTAAACAATGAAATTCCTAGGTTATGCCTTTCACCAAAAGACAGATACTTCCAACAGACCTTTAAAAGTGTTTTCATCTCTCTCTCCCTCTCTCTCTCTCTCTCACTCTCTCACACACACACACGTTGTTTTATAACGTGTGTTTCATTTAAAAATATATAGTTGCCTTCACAAAGCACTGTTAGAAAGCAACTGCAGGAGGAACAGACAGAAGTAGCAGTAGAACTAGCATGAGTGTCTGAGGTGTTTGTGGAGGTGTTTGCTGAGGCGTTTCTAAGGCTGTATGCAAATATATATGTATATATGTGTTTATATGTGTAAGCATGTGTGTGTGTGTGTGTGTGTGTGTGTTTAGATATATAAGGGCAAGGAACAAATATTAGTGAGAGGGAGAAGGCAGAGATGATTTCTGATGAGTGAGATCCTGCCATTAACAGAACACCGGAGGGCCTGCAGGAGGAGAAGCATGTGAGTGAGGCAGGAGATGACACACTGAAATGGCAGACTGTGCTCTTCCTGGCTTCTCTTTCTCAGTTGAAAAGAGTAAGAGTAAGAAATGAAGTAAATCTTATAATTTATAGTGCAATGTTTAAGTGTATAAATCATATGAAAATACAATTTTTTAATGGAAATTAAAAATAGAAGAGTATATAGAAGACACACCACTTTGACAATTCAGAATTATGTTAGTCATCCCCTTTGAAATATATTTTATGAGAAATATCAACTCCATTCACTGTGTTTCTCAGCATAAATGTTTTCTAAAACTCTACTGTTGAAAAACACTGTGGTTAACCTACCAGTACCCAGTTTGAAAAATAGTCTAGATTATAGTAATAAGAGGTCATTTAAAATTACATTCAGGAAAAATAATTTTACTTAATAGCATACATACTGAAAATAATATACTTATTTAAACATACTTATTAATACAGTAACTATAATTTATAATTATGGTAACAGATGGGAAGAAGGAAAATATCAAAATTATTTTCTTCATGAAATCATTCAGTAACCTTTTGAGACAATAGTATTGATATCAGCACAAATAGCAGACTATGGGGTTCTATTAATAACTTTGGATATATTTTATTCTACTTTTTTTATTATTTTGCAAGGAGCAAATTTTCCACTGCTGTTGAAATGGAATGTATAGTAAGTTTGTAATTATATTTTAACTAGACATACATATACATATATTTCATGGAGAAAAATGAAAATATAATTGTATCAATTTTGTAACAATGATCTGTGCCAGCAATTACTCTGTATGGGAGAGAATGGCACATTGCAATAACCGCTGATCTTGAGCTCATAAATGTTGAGGTGATGTCCTCAGGCTTTATGAACAAGACATTTACTATTTCATGTATCCTATGATATTTAATTTCAGTCTCCCATTTAGATTCTTGAAGTGATTACATTGTCTCATTCTTTCTACAGTCTATGTACTACATACTTTACTACTCTACAAGTTAATGTGACATAGTAGATTCTCATTACAAGTTAACTTTAGAATCACTCAACCATCTTATTTAATTCATGAAACTATAGGTATTAAATCAACAGGAATATAAAATTGAAAGTGAGAGGAGTAAACTCTTTAGGCAAGCAGAAATGTTTTGAATTTTCTACCTATTTCGTATTCATTGCTAAGCCTTTGGTAGTAATCTGAAGAGCAGAATAGTTTAAATGTCCAGGATCAGGTATTTAGACTTTCCCTCAGCTCTTTCAAAATTTGGCTCTCAAAGGTTCATTCTCAAACTACTTACAAGATTGATTCATAAAACTCATTCATACTCTTATCCGCACACAATTCAAGTGATTTTTCAAGGGTAGCCTTGTGTGCTGAGTTTAGAGCCCAGCCTACGTGTATAATGGATTCTACTGTCTTTCACAGAAACAATTTAGTCACTTTTCTCTCAGAAAGTGAAGGTTCAAAGACAGTCCTTCTTCACCCACACTCTTTACCCTGTAGGGTCACTTTAAAGAAGAATTCCTCATGGTTCATTCTCAAATATATTCCTCTACCTGGACAGCAGATTTTACTGTCAACAGGTGCTTATTTAGCTCCTGACCTTAGGATGTGGGATGGAGACACCCTGTTCAATCATCTGCCCTTTCCTGCTGATGGTTTCTCTTTAAAATTCTCTTGGTAATTTCTACTGTATGTGATATGGCTATAAAAATTATTATTGAATTGATATTATGAATAACTAACATTTTTGTGGAACAAAGACAATGACCAATCACTATGACTATTGGAAATGACAAAATATTAAGCAGACAAATTTATTAATTACTTAAAAATGTAAATATCTATATTGTGCTAGATACTGAGGACAAAAAGACAAGTAGACCTAGTCCCTGCTTGCCAGGAATTCTGAAAAACAAATAAAGAAAAAATACATTAGAGGAAACATTAATACAATATGACAAGAGTGATAGTAGGTACACATTAAAGTAATAGAGAAATTCAAGGAACACATTTTCAGGCCTTGGATAGGCAGGATGACTTCAGAGAAGAGTTGCTATTAATCCAATTTGTTAAGGATGAGTAGTAGTTTATCAGGCAGAATAAGAACAGCAAGTAATTTCAATTGATAGAAAAAGAATTAACAATGATATGAGTGTGTTGGAGTATGCAAAGAATTTGGTTCAGTTAAATGGATAGGACATGTGAAGGGAAGAGCCTGGCTGTGAGGTCAGAGGGCTCAGTTGTGGCAAGAAGTTGATGGTCATATAGGTCATTGAAAGGATTTTGAATTGTTGTCTGTGACTAGTGGGAAGTTACTGAAGGCTCTGAAACAGAGACATAACCTGAAGAGCTTTGTAGCTGAAAAACATATAACTTATGCCAAGTGAGGGATAACCCAGGAGTTGGGAAAAATAGGATGGAGGCCATGAGACCTATTAGGCTACTGTTTTGGTAAATTGTTCAGTTTTTGATAAAATGAGATTGCATTTAAGCAGGGGCAATGAGCAGGCAAATGGGAGCAAAAGTGCATCAAAGACAGTGTCAATAAAATTTGAAGAGAATAAGAAATTGAAAGCATGGGAGAAGTGAAGATGATTTAAGATTTCCACTTGGGAACTTGAGTTGATGGTGATGTTATTCTCCAAGATACGAAATTCATTGCTGCATTTAATACACAGAAGTAAATAATTTTATTATGAAATGTATTCATATTTATAATCTATATACTATACATTTTAAGAACTATCCAGAGATAAAATTTTCTTATTTGTGTGTGCTGCAAAATTTAAGAACACTGAAATGGATTTGCTATATAATATAGCTTTCTATATTGTTCATAGTATAAATAATTTTAATAAATTATATCTTGGTAATATCTTCTTAATTTACTTTCAAGATGAGGCATCATTAATATTAAAACACTGTCATAATGGTTTATATTCTGCCATCATCTTATTGGCAAAGCCTGTCTGACAAAAATACTGTAGTGTGCCAACTCCTTCTTGAACTTGCCATCTATTAAATTCAAGATCTCTCTTTTGGCTTTCATGTTTCAGTTCTCTGTCACTTTTCTCAAGACCACGTGACTTGACTCTTGTGTGATAACAAAGTACAGTGATATCCTCTATCTAGGTTGGTGTCAAGTTTTATCAAGAAGAAAGGAAAAATAGTACATGGACTCAACTCTCCTTTGATGTTGCTGTGCTGGCTATATAAGATTTAACCGATGGTAGTAATAACTGAAAGAGTGGTAATGCTAGAGTGTAGATTGTTTCCTGCACTGGAAAGAAATCTGGGTCCTAGTCTTGATTCTGCCATTAGTTTAACATTTGTCATTGAGGGAACCATTTTACTTGCTTGATCTTTAATCTCATATATAAAATAGCTCTCTATTCTCTCTAAAACTCTGATTTTCTGAAGTCTGGATGGACTTAATTTCTATTGGTTTTGTTTTCAACTGTTTCTAGACCAGTGAATTTTAGAATTTCTCAGTGAAAAGACAATAAGAAATTTAGGAAAGAACTCATAATTTGATACATAAGATATTTTGAACAAGTTGCTGTAATATACTTTTTTTAGAATTTCTGATGAGAGCAAGGCTCTTGCATAAGAATATGAAGATTCATTAGCAGCCAGGCTGTGGCATAAAGGGCAACTAGAAGCAAAGCAATAACAGCCACATCATTTTGATAGTGTCCAATTAGGTAAGAGCTATAGAGCTCATCTGAGGGTAATTTGAAGCAGATGCCAGCATTAAGACACAGATGTGGGACATTTTTCAATGGCGATGGAACATGTGTGGTATAGAATAGCTGATGGCTTCATCATCGTTTTTTCTTTCCATGGAGTTACAACAGTAAAATGCACTAACATTCAACTGATTGCAGGCTCTTGGATTACTCCCAGGAGCAGGCTCTCCTCCAGGTAGATATACTTTCAGAGCTGAGGGTCATTACATTTCGATTTATTCAATACTTATGCCCTTTTCACAATCTGATATCTCACATCCCAGATGTGGAAGTCAGAATAAATTTCTGTGCATAACATCCAGAGTTTTACCACACAGAACAGAAGCAGATGGACAACGTCGATAACCCAGGATTTTTGTCGGGCAGAGCCATGCTCTCTCACTGCTGTTGCTGAGAGTTTAAGTGGATAATTTCTGAGCATCAAATGTCAATACATTTTCGTAAAGCTGGGCTTAGGAGATCTAATTCTTCTCTTTTCATAAAAAAGCTTGTTTTCTGGTTTTCATTTCACTTGGTTTAACAATAAACTTAAACCTCACAGTTTCTTCCCTGTGAATAGTACCATTCTCTTTAGAAGCCAAACTTTGGAGGTATTTATAAATTGTCCCTATCTCCCTAACTCTTTTTGAACAACCAAACAGAATGCCATGTCTGTGTCTTGGGGATTGCCGAGCTATGAATTGGATATAGACAAGTAAAGGTTAGTGTTGGCTGTAGTAAAATAAATACAAACATTTGCAGAACGATTGAAAATAATTTTAAAAACAGAATATAAGCTATTTAAAGTTTTCTGAGAAGGTTGAATTGTAAGATTTGGCTGGGTGAAGAGAGATTTTTTTCCAGGCTAGGTACATCACAGTAAAGGCGTACAGATAAGATTTTACAAAATTTGTCAGAAAGTTCTGAATTTAAGGGAGAGTAGTGGTTGAGGAGCTGAAGGAGATTAGGGTAAAGAGAGAGTAAATGGCTTCCTTAGTTAATGGAGGACCTTGGACATCAGGTAAGGGAGCATGGACCTACGGTTTTGTATGTAGCAGATTGCCATATTGAAAATACAGCAGTGGAAAAGAGCACAGCCTTGAATTCCGAGAGGCCAGCGTTGTATGCAGTGCTGTCACTTCATTGTTGTAAGACCACATTCAATTTTCCTACTGTCTCTAAGCCTCAATTTCCTTATCTGTAAAATGGATACAATGTTAAGTAGCAATGGCGTCAATCTATTCTGGGAATTAAGTGTGATAATGCTTTTCAAATACTTGCCAGGGCCTGACCCAGTGTAAGCACTCAATATATGTTAGCAATAATTGTTATTGTTGCCTGGCAGCCAGAGGCTGATTGCATCGGACTGGGCAGAATGACCTTCTTTCTGAGCCCTTTTAAGGTTTTCCACATTAAATGCGCTCTGATTTATTTCATGATATTTATTGCTTGTTCCTAAACTTTAAACTTTAAGGTTTTTTCTCTACTGAAAGGGCTCCAATTGCAGACAGTAGAATCAAGGCGATTCCTAAAATTTCTGAAGGCACTTCTCTCTTCTGTGTGTGTGTGTGCGCACGCGCACATGTGTGCACATGCACGTGTGTCTGGTCAAAATGGTCCATTATGTTCATCCTCTTGGGAAGGCTATTGACTCTTTAGCAACAGCATTACCAAATGAGCTCATATACAAGTTTTCATCTTACTATAACCAGAATCTTTTTAACATTATTTATTTCCAAAGGGAGAATGGGTTTCTATTTTATATCTCAGCTACTGATGGTTTTTCCCTTGGTAAATTATCCTGCAGTATTCATGTTAAGTCTCGTCTTATTATATCTACCCATCTCCCCAAGCTGCTCATTCAGCAATTCAGTTCTCTCTTATTTTTTTCCTTGTTTAGAATTATCTGCACATTTTGGTAATGTTGGATTTAAACCACCTGCTGCTTCACAGATGTGGTTTGTGTAGAATCCACTCCTCCACAATTTCTAAGGCTCTGCTGTTGACAAGTCCTCCAATTTTGTTTTAATGAGTACAGTTTTTCCTGTACCTGGCAGGCCTTACACATACAACTTCTATACAATTTCTATGTTTCTGAAACAAAGAAAAAGAAATCATTTATTGTTTATTTATTCATTGCTCATTATTAGATAGGTATTTTGCCAGGTCATAGACACCAAGTTTTTCTTGTTAAACACTGACATTTTAGTGAGAGGACAAGACTTATAACAAATAATTATGATGCAGCATGGGATTACTACAGGAAACACAAAGAATTGCTGTACAACTCCAGAAGGGCAGAGATTAGCTTTTGAGTTAAATTTTGAGTTGGACTTGAAAAGATAAAAGAGAAGAAGATTTATTTTCATATTTTATAATATATACTTAATATTGCATATTTGCAATATATATGGATTCCTAATACACACAAATACATATCCAAACCAGTATGTTTCAGCTGTGTATGCATATATACACATTTGTGAGTAAATTTTCTTCTTTTCATATATCAAGACGTATACACAAGCTTGTTTCAGAAATATACAGAAGTTAAATAACAAATTATACTGTCCACTGCACTAGTCTCCATCTAGAAGTCACACTCTGTTTTTAGTCATCACTTATTCCTCATTAAAGGCTCTTTTGTATCTGTAATATTGGATTTTCTCTTTGTATCTGTAATATTGGATTTATATAGACTCGCTGGGCCAAACTACTGCTTTCTCATTGTAGCTTTCCTTCTTGACACAAGATATATCCTGAACCTTCATCTTCTTCCTTCTGCCCCTTGTGTTGCCTTTCTAGGACCCTCTCTATGCTTCCTTCCACCTCATCTATTTGGACAATTATATTTAGGTCCTATCATGAAGCAGCCTCTCAATCCCTGTGTAGCAAGTAGAAACAAATGTTACGCATTTGTACTTTTTACAAGACGCAGAGGGAGTTTAATCCTACAGTCCACTGAGACTCTGTTGGTACTTAAGCTTTCTCTAGTCTTCATTTTAGACTTTGCTCATAGATCCTGCAGTAATATGTAGCACACATATACACTGTTGTCTCAATTTTTGTGATGTAGTTGACATATACATTGTGTAATTTTAAGGTAGAAAACATGATTATATACACTTGCAATATTATTACCTCTGTAGTGTTAGCTAACACCTGCATCATGTTACATAATTATTTCATTTTGTAGTGAGAACATTTAAGATGTAGTGGCTTTAGAAAACTTTCAAAGTATATAATACAGTATTGTCGACTAATCGCAGTGCTGTGCATTAGAATCTAGAATATAATTATCTTCTATTTGCAAGTTTATACCCTATGACCAATATCCCCCAATTCCTCCTCCGGTAATCATCATACTATTTGTTTCTGTAAGTAACTTTGTTGTTGTTTTTTTTTTTTTTTTGCTATTGAGTTGTATGAGTTTCTTATATAGTTTGGATATTAACTCCCCACCCCCTTGTCAGACAGATGGTTTGCCAATATTTTCTTCAATTCTGTAAGTAGCCTTTTAATTTTGTTGACTCTTTCTTTTGCTGTGCAGAGTGTTCTATTTTGATGTAGTCCCATTTGGTGATTTTTACTTTTGTTGCTTGTGTTTCTGAAGATATATCTAGAAAATCATTGCCATAGCAGTGTCAAGGAGCTTTTCCTCTGTTTTCTTCCATGACTTCTGTGGTTTCATATCTTTAAGTTTTAACCCATTTCAAGTTAATTTTTATGAGTGGCATAAGATAGCAGTCTAGTTTAACTTTTTTACACGTTTATCCAGTTTCCCAAGTTCATTTATTGAAGAAGCTTTCCTTTCCCCATTGAGTATTCTTAGCTTCCTTGTCAAGTATCAGTATACTTTTTAAAAGATCATATGTATAACAAAATTTAAGAACTATCTAAAAAACTTTGAAGATCTGGAGGTGGAGTTGACACAACTTGTTGACGGATTCAATGGAAAGTGTGAGGATAAGAATCCATGTCAGTTCCTTGATTACCGACCCGATCAATGGGGTGTTGTGTATTCAATGTTAACAGAAGCGTGAAGATGGTGAACACAAAGGCTTTTAGGTGGAGAGAAGGGTGGCATAGAGAGCTCTGTTTCAGATTTGCTAACTTGTGGTGCCTAATAGACATTCAAGAAATTATGTCAGATTTCTCTCTCTTTCTCACTATCTTATTTCTTGATAACTCAAAACATCATCACATGTTTTCAAGAGCATTGGACTTTTAGATTAAATCCCCTGGTATGCTACTTTCTAGATGTGTGATCTAACACATTTTAGTTAATCTCTCAGTCTCAGTTTCTTTAGATAATGTAATAGGAATAATAATGTATTATGTGTGGGATTGTTTATGAGAATTAACTGACAATCGGATGAATTAAATTAGGTAAAGTACCTGGTATATGACGTAAAAGTAATATTAATGCCCTCCTAGTCACCATTCTCTCCCTCCTTTGTCACTTTGGATAAAGACAAATGAAATTTGAGGATAATCTCAAACATTCTATAAGTTTTTTCCAGTGCAAAACTAATACTTCTTGAAATGCTCAGGTTCAGAAGTAGTACTAGCATTACATATTAGAAATATTATTTTATAATAAATCTTGTAGTTTCTTTCTTTTCTTTTTTTTCTTTTTATCTTATAGTTTCTTTCTAAATAAGCATGATGACTTTGGTGACTTAAAGTCTTAGGACATGTAAGCCCTAGAGAAACAATTTTAGCCTCCTGACTGCCTATGCTGACAAATAATAAATTTAAAGAATAGACTAATTTGTGGTTATGAAATAATTTTTTTTTATATATTCAGGAAAGGATTCTAGAATTATGAGCAAATAAACACATTTTCCTGTGTTCTCTTACAAGGTCTATACCATGACTGTAAACTAAAGGCATTATCATTATCTAATACTAGATCACAATTTACTAATAATAGGTATTGAAGGGCACAACTGAGAGTTAAATGGCATAATCCATAACAGGCACACAAGAAATGTTATTTTAAAAATTTATTTCACTCAATTTACTTTTACATAAGATTTCAAATAAATAACTTGTTAAGTGTTTTTGTCAATAGTAATTATTTTCAAAGATTTTATTGTTGTTAAATCATCAGTTCTATGTTATGCCTGGTTTAGTGAGGAAAAAAACTAGTGAACTATTTTTATTTGGAACAAAATATCCTGAGGGAATTAGGATCAAATTATCACTTCTAAGAATAATATTGATGTGGAAAGTTGATGCTTAGGTGGTGAGTGCCAGGTAATTAAGAAAGTTTGGGCTTGTAACTAGTTATTTCAGATGATCCTCCAATGATGTCTAAAATATGCAGGGGATATAGTAAAAGAGGTTCTCAATATGCTGATGCCTCAAAAGAAGAAAATGTAATCTAGTTGAGCCATAGCCAGAGCTTTATGAAGGCAGAAATATTTGGACTGGAATTAATAAAGAAGCTGATCAATTACTTTAAAACATAATAATTTTTAACATAAGAATGCTAAATGCTCTGTGTTGGTGTAGGAAATTTGAAAAAAAATGTATCTACTGGACAGAATAAAAGGTCATCACCGAGGAAGACCCACTATTAAGGTAGAAAAAATTATTTCAGATAAACTTTTCTTTCATTTATATCTACATTGAAAAATGTTTTTTGTATGATAATATATGTATATGATAAATATATATAATACATATACATATAATATATATGTATATGATTTATATGATAAAATATGTATTTATACATTATTTAAAAATAGTATATGATTAGTATTTCATATATTATATATTTCCGGAATATACTATTTTTAAAAATAAAATAATATTCTATCATGTTGATGTTTATGATTTATTTAATTATCTCTCTATTAACAATTTAAGATCTTGGATATAAATACTAACGTGTTGTATATTATTTCAGATTTTAGAAACAGGCCTAGAAATAGAAACAGTGCAGGTAACTGCATTAAGAAAGTTGTGGAAATAAGAATGTTCAGAGAATATTTAAGAAAGAATTATAGATATGTTTGGGCAACAATTAGGTATACGTAAGTCATTATAGGAATTATTGCCGCTGGATTTGGACAGATCCAAGGGAACTGTAAAGGTTAGGTTTGTGTCTAGAGTTTGGGGAGGCACCGCAGGTTTGTGCATCGCACTGAGACATAATCAGAGTAGTGAGAAAGGAAAAATCTCCTGCAAGGAAAGTGTGGGAGTGACTTGTGGAAAGAGAAAATAGGTGGAGGAGACAAGACAGCAGGTTATTTTAATATTGAAATGCAAGATAATGAGGTCTGGAACCTGGGTGATGATTGTAGGAAGGGAAAGGAAGAGATGTTGGAGAGGTTTCTGTGCATTTGCTGTAGTGTTCTTTGCTTAATGCAAATTAAATACATTTCGAGGATACTTAGCATGGATATTACCAGCCATTTTCTTTCTGAGTACTGCGAAAACTAGTAAGTGCGATATAATGACACTGCTAAAATAAAACTGTTTTCCTTTAATAATGCTGCAGTTTCATTATACAAAATAAGCCAATATACAGTCACAATTCCAATAGTTTAGAATGACTTCTTGAAGGTTTTTTGTTATTTTAACATTTCAAAGGCTGTTTCGATAGACTTAGGTTTCTTTTCTTTTTTATCTTTTAAATTCTCTGTGGTGGTGTTTGTATATAAATAATAGGTCGGTGTTCACAATTGATGTTTTACTAGGTCTGTTTGCCTATCTAACACTACCTGGTGGTTTTAGGCATGTGGCGACTTAAATTTTTAAGAAAGTTAATATATTTAAATGCTTTTTTGAATTTGTTTTGATAATAACAGAAACAATTGTTTATAGAAACACGATCTTTTTAGAGAAGGAAGGTGGCATAATATTGTAGGGAGAGGACTGGAGGCAGATTCAAGAATACCATGTTTTAGGCTGAGTTGGCCACCATTCAACCGTAGGGAGGGCACCAAACCTCCAGGTCCTCGGCTTCTGTACTTCTAAAGCTACTTCTACTACCAGTTAAGAACTACAAGAGTTGCTATTACTAGTGTGGAACTGTCATAGGACTATCACTCACTAGTATACACCTGCTGCTATTCTTACTACTATCACTAATGATGTATCTCACCCCTTTTATTGTGGTGGCCAGACACACTCCTTTGAGGGGTCTTATGTGCATTACTTTTAACCCCCATGATATAGACAATATTATTTTTCTTTTGCAGAGTTGAAGACTGGGATACAGGGAGATTAAGTAACTTGCTCAAAGAAAGCAGTGATGCTGAAAGTTAAACCCAGATTTGTCCACACTGCCTCCAGAAGTCTATAAGAGGAGTAAGCTGGGCATGATCTGCTATTGGAGTACTGAGAGGGTTTAAAACCTTATGACTTCCAGAGCAGAGTAGTAGAAGCCCTATTTCCTTTTTATATTGCCAGTGGAGAAAGACAGGCTTATCTTCTTCATGGTCTCTGGGCCGCAGTGTTATACTAGTTTTTATACCAAGTCTTTGGACCTTTCTGATAACATTGTGCACATTTACATTTCTTTTTTTCTATCTGTATTTTAAAGATGAACATGACAATTTTGGCCTTCATAAATACAAATCAATCACACAACTTCTGAACGTAACTCCTTCTTCTGGTGCTATTTTAACATAAGTAGTCTCTTAATTTGAGTGCCAGGTTAAACTGTACATTTCCTGAAAGTGGGCATTATATCTCTTGTGATTCCTACTTTAACCCACAATAATATTTGCTGAATAAACAACTTAATGAATGACATAACGTAAATTCTTGAACAAGTCATTTCATTAAAATGTTTTGTTAAACCTAAATGATTTAACTGTTAAACTGTTGTTCCCCAAATTGGAATGAAATGCATTTAAATTTATTATGACTTTTATAGAAATGGCCTTAAAACAGTATTAGGCAAATTTACTTGCACACAATTGACAAGAAATCTAGCTTCTGATCTTAAAGTTTTAAATATCTAAACACATCTGTAGATGTAGCTGTGGGGACATTTTTATGAGATAAGAAAATTTATGCAGTAAGATTAAACATTTTTTAAAGAAGCATTTTCTGTGTATAAGAATAGGTGTGATTTCGTAATTTGGATGACATTTGAATAACTACCTTTGGAAAGTGAAATAAGCAAAAAAAGTGAGACAATCCTCCAAGATCTATTTATTTTCCCATTTTTCTTATCCTGATTTTCTAGCTCTTCTTTTTAAAAACCTGATTTGTTAAAATTAACTCTCTAGTTATAATTTATTGATACTTTACTTTTTCCACTTTAAAGTATAACTGAAAGCCAGTCTTGGTAAAATCTATGTTACTGCTTTGATAAATATATTTTATAATCAGTGACTCATGAAGTCAAAGTACCAATGAGATTATCTGTGAACTTTAAATGACACAGGAAATTGAGGCAATTATTCAGATAGGGTTATAAGAAACCCTTAGTGATTTTGTAGGAATAATTTAGTTTTTAAAAATCTCTCTTTGCTGGAATTTCAACTCAGGTAATTTCAGATAAAATAATGCTATTTCAGATATGGCAGGTACAATATATTCTTAAATCATGTATATTCGGTAAGTGAGAAATTTAAGTCCGATTTGAAATTACATGTTAAAAGCAACTTCTCTTGTCTTAAGGTGTAGTGTCTTTGGCTAACCAAATCTAAGTAAACTAATTTTCCTTCTGATCCTAATTCAGTGGGGTTTATGGATATGCTACCACTCACACTGAACTTCCCCTGGGTGACAGTGAATACCCCTCTAGGAAGACAGCCCTGTTTCTCAAGGGGAAAGGTTAACTGACTTTGCTGCTCTGCCTTGGTTGAATCTGTTTTTGTCTGTCTTTTGCCACATAAAGTTAGCTGCTTGCCTCTAGTAGCTAACAGCACCTCTATTGAAAGGTGGCTTTTTACTCACAAAAGCAGGTATACTAAGCCTTACAGTGCATCTCGGCTGGATTCACTGAGGGAGGACAATATATTGGATTAGTGGCAAAGTCATCTGCACTTTTAAAAAATTATTTTTTCAAGGAGGCTGGATTGATCTCCATGATGTATACATAGGCAAAATCAATCATACCAGCCTGGCTGCTTCCTCATTTTTGTTCTTTAAAACCCTCACCTATCCTTTGCATTCAACTTCAGACAATGCAGAATCTTGTAGCTAAAATCTCACATCTTCTTAGGCTAGTCAATTAAAATACACTATGATCATTTCAGTATGTTTTGGCTGACTTACCTAAAGGGTCTGAATCTATAATTCATCAACTTGTTTCATGGACACAATCAATGAAGAAAACATTCCATTTATCTTTTCTATTTATATCTCATGACAGAGCTGTCATCCATTCTTACATTATTTCTTACAAGGCTACTGTGCTAGGTATCTTCTGTTTGTCTTTCCGTATCCACAATCCAACTTTCCCTACTTTGTTGTGTACCCTGTAGGACCCTGACTTCTGTGAACTGCCTCAGTGTGCTCTTTTGCTTCCAGATGAAATTGACGGTGGGAAGCACAGGCATAAGAGTAAAGGGTGGGAGGAGAGTAACGTCAGGTTATTTTTTGCTTCTGTTTCTCTCTCTCATAGGCCAAGATTTAATGTGACTGCTTTCCTTTTCTGAAGATTACAGCTTCTGTCAACCAGCTGCTAACTACAGACTGTTGAGTTGATGGAGGTGATATCTGAGAAGAAAAATTCAATATTAGCTGTACTAGTTATAGGCTTCTCATGGGTGATAGGTCAAGGCCAATCTTAGAGGAATTGTGTTTTTGGAATCTTTGTACTGTGTCCAGACTGGCCTGAGAAAGAGAGGGGCACGTTATTATCAGGACAATTTATGTGGGGGACTATAAACTACCCTGCAGAAAGGGAAGACAGAGAAACAATCCTGGCCAGAACTAGCCCTGTTCTTGGCCACAGTGATTGGTTAAAGAGGGTTCATATCACAGTGTGCCAATATGAGGCCATCCTGAACTGTTTTCCTACCACTATTAGAAAAGTTAACTCTTGCCATTAGGGTTGTATATTCATTTTGGGAGGCGCTGCATAACAAATTATCACAAATGTGGTGGCTTATAACCACAGAAAATTATTCTCTCACAGTTCTGGAGGCTGAGAAGTCCAAATCAAGTCGTCAGTAGAGCCATGGTCCCTCTGAAGGCTCTAGGGAAGAATGCTTTCATCTTCCTAGCTTCTGGTGGCTTCCAGAAATTCTGGGCATCCTTTGGCTTATAACTGCATTATTTCAATCTCTATGCCTGTCTTTATATGGCCTTCTTTTCTAGGTATCTCTATGTTTCCTTTCTCTTCTTGTAAGGATACAGTACTATTTAGGGCCCACTCTAATCTAGTAGGACCTCATCTTAACTAATTACATCTGCAAAACCCTATTTCCTAATTTATCACATCGTGAGATTCCAGGTGGCTATAAATTATTTGAGGACACCATTCAACCTAGCACAGGTTACTTCCCACATGGGAACTTGACCAACGAGAGAGAGAGAGAGAGAGAGAGAGAGAGAGAGAGTGCGTGTGAGAGCAAGCGAGCACTGATGACATTACTTGTGCATCAAATCCTGGTCACCAGATCTATTCCATCAGTTGCATCAGTCAACACATTGCCCTTATTCCTCAAGTAAGTTTGAGTTAGGCTTTTATCGTATATATCTTTATGCTTGCAATATAATTTCTAATCCAGTTAGTAAAATTATGCCAATGAAGAGTATGTTTAGAATGAAATATCTTTTATTTTTGGGGACCATAGGTCGTGCCATCGTGAGGCATATACAAGGCCTGTAATGTGAAAAGAAGGGAGAGATTAGTGGACTGGAACAGTTAAAGGAAGGCCTCATAATGGTCATAACATATACTAGTGCTCCATGACCAGACTATGCCCAAATGATTCTAATGTGTTGGCAGGATTTGAACCTGAAAAATAAAAAAGAAATTTATGCTGAAGATTTAAAATTTTTCCCCATGAACATGGTGCTATAAAGAGAGATGCCATGAAAAAGTAATGCCTATGTCCCAGTCATGGTGCTAAGTATATTGTATGTATATCTTCATTAATTCTTCTGGCAATAAGATGATTTATTATTCCCATTTTATAGATGAGACTACTGAAGCTCATGTTTTAAAAAAAAGTTAAAACACAAGGTCACATAGCTAAAAAGTCAGAGTTGAGATTTGAACGAATGCTTTTTTGACAACAAGGCTTTAGGTTATAATTATTGTGCTACAAGTTTATTAAGATGAAAAAATTGGTATTTTAAAAAGGTGAATATGCTGGTCGTATGCAGGATGAATTAAAACTGAAAGACATTTGGCAGTAAGACTGGTAAACTGATATTTTTGCCTTTATACTTTTGGTCTCCAAGCAGTGAATCAAATCACTGAACTGTTGATTTGATCTGTGGCTTAGCAATCAGTCAAGAAAAACAAAAAGAGATTTAATGTTATTGGATAAGATATGCATATAGCTTCTATGTGTGAATATTCTATAATGGGAGTGTGGCCCCTGTGCTAAGTAATTTAGCTCAGTATATTCTATGTGAAACTGTGGCATGTAGGTAATTTTTATTTAAAAAATGTGTATGTGTATATGTACATATGCACACACACATTAATAATGACAGAAAATCAATTATTGTAGCAATCTCAAGCAGCAAATTGATTATATTTATTACTACTTCTTAAGGTTATTTAGGCAAGTATTCTTTCATACTATAGCCTTTAATGAATTAAAGCTTATTTTCAATTTACATATGTATTTGAGTTTCTTACATCTTTTTCTCCCCATCACTTATTTATACTTGGTTGTGCTAATACCTTTAATACTGTAAAAATAATTATTATTCTTTCATGTTTTGGTTATGTGCCTGAATTTAGCTTTTAGGGGAAAACTCTGATTCAATGGAAGTCTAAAGAGAAGCAACTTTTTTTAACTAATTTTTTTTTGGACTATATATCATATTTTTGGCTAATGCTATTAGTTTGGGTAAAAGGATGAATTAAAAGCTCAATTGCATATCTTACATACATTTTAATAAAATATTTTAACTGCTCTATTGCAAATATGTACTGATATGAAAAACTACATTATATTTACAGTTCTCTTGCCTAATGTTTGGTGGCATTGACAGGCAAAAAAATAAAAGTATAAATAATCAGCAGAAAACAAACATCATAAAATCACTACATAATGCTTAAACACAGAAGTGAGTGGCCCAAGAGAAAATAGCACTTCATGACTACATTTCTCTCTTTCCTTTTCTACAGCCAGCCAGCACTCTCCCTTTCCTGAAACGCCACATAAAGCATTTTTATTAGAGACAGTGATATTCGGTCAACATAATGATGCTATCAGTTTGGCCAAACACCAAAATCAATGCCCTAGCTGCTTGCCCAGCATCTGTGCGGCTGAAGACAGTGCTTTCTGTGTTGACTCCATAAATTAAAGATCAAGTAGCACACAGAAGGACTGGAGAAGCTGATTCCTACAGAAGCAGTGGTAGAGGTTTTCATGTGTTTATTTTACTACTCCTATTTGCAGTAGTGAAAGGTTTCTGAAGAATCATCACTCATTTCCTTTGCGCCCCTAGAGTGTTGGGTCCATTCAGAGCAGCTGCTCCAGTGACTAAGGGTTACCAATTGCTAATAAATAAATGGACAGCCTATTCTAAATAACTCTTACATTGTGTCTTGGTATCTTTTAAAGGGTATCATTCAGAGGATCAATGCTACTTCTTTTTCATTTTAACTTCTTTTGTGACAGTGTTCTTAGTGGATGTCATCCATGCTGGATAGCACATGGCAGCATGATTTTATGAATATTCGTTCATTTCCTATTATATGCCAGGGGCTTGTTTTAGTATTTGACTTAATTCTTGCCATAGCCATAAGTATTTATCTATTATTTTTGAGCTGAGGTAGTTGAAATCCAGAGAGCTATCAGTTGGCCAAGGTAACCCAACTAATAAGTAGAGGAGTGGGAGTCAAACTGAAGTCTTTTTGGATCCAAACCTGTGGTTTTCCCATTGCACTGCAACACGCCTGCTGTATCGGTGTCGTACATTTGTTTTATGTATTGATACCATTTATACATACACTTTTTAGTGATTAACTAGTGAACAGGGGAACACATATTCTGCTTCATGGAGATAATTGTTTGGGTATGATAACTTAATGTTTGTTCCTATAGCTCCAGAGCCACCATAAAGTTGAAGAACAAATTTACTATTTGGAAAATCATTAGCCATTCTCTGTCACTTTTTCTGTGATTTGGATATCCTGGGAACAAATCCATTAAACTTTGGGTTCCTTGTTGGCAGAAACCTAATTTTATTTATTGTTGACCTCAGAGTCTAACATAGTGACACACTGATTGAAGGAGTTCAATAAATACTTGTGAGTTAATAAATGAATAACTCAGGATCACTGGGCCTCTTGGCTTTAGCATACCTACACTGATTCACTTTGATTATTAAGACCTGGCCTAGTTATTGCGAAGGTGGAAAAGAAGGGTGTTATTTCATAAGGATTACCCTAAACCAAGTTTTATCTGATGCACCAACTTAGCTGAAACATTATCGGCTTCCTAGAGAGCTGCTTGAGAAGGTTTCTAGGTGTACACCACTTTTCTAGAAAAAGGCTACGGTGATTGATTAGTAAATTCTGCTACAGTGGAATCACTCTTAACTGCAAATATTAATTTATTGGATCTGCTTTACATCTGTGGACAGTATAAGACAATGGATAAGGTAAATTTTTTTAAGTTATATAGATGGATCTCTGGTGATATTGCAATTACTGTGATAGATTTTACTGTTCTGAATGAGGAAATTAATAATTCCAGAGGAATATATTCAACATCATTTCTACCTGGTGGCAAAATAAAGTCCAGAACAGTCTGTTCATTACTTGGCTCCTTTTAGTACTTTAATTATGTTGAATCTGCTTCTAGACCTTTTTCAGTCTCTGAGTGATTATAGCTGTTGAGTAATAATGCATCATTAGTATGCTATGGTTAGCTCACTCGATGTGCTACTTGAAAGATCCAGGGAAGAGCAGCTCCATAAGCAGATTGGCTTCAATTATTAGAGGGAAAGGTATTCTAGTGCCAAGATATTTCTATGGGCACCAACATGGATTTTTTTTTTTTTTTACAAAATTATAATTTGCATTCTTAATTTGGGGTTTTTTATTCAGCTCAACATTTGGCAATGCCCCTGTTGCTTGCATGTATTCTCCTTAGGCAAATCTTATATTTACTTCTTCCTGCATCTGTTTCTCAACCTTTTCTTCTCCTTGGGTATTTTCCTTCTGTTGCCCAATAAATCCAATCTGATTTCTGTCCATCCTTGGAAGCCTGCCCTTCAGAAGCCAGACCCTCCCTTTGTGCTACAGTGCAGAAGTGTAAAATGTAGCAAAGGAAAATGCTTCTCTCTAGCATCCCTTATAAAGTATTGGTACTAATGCCATTTGTTCTTATTTTAGCTTCAAACAAAGATATACAACATTTACAGGAGAAAGAAAAACTTCCTATCATCTACTGACTTCATTTGAGCAGAAGACAAAAAGAAATGAATTGTATAAAAGAAATTTTTAAAAATTAGAATAGCTAAGACTTGAAACAGCCATAAAATTCAAGTAAAACTTTACTGAGTGATGATAGCAGTAAAATCAAAACATTAAAATCACTCAACTTCTGGAGTATTATCTTTAATTACCATCATGGTTAGTTCTCCTATTCCTATATTTATTTTCAAGCAGGTTTATAATGGCGCAGTCTCGACATGTATTTGCAAACTTAGAGCAGGAAAACAAAGCAAGAGAAAGCAGGGGAGGGGAGGGGAGGAAATTTGCTTTTGCAACATGTTTTTGTAATGACCGCATACGTATTTTTCCCATCAATATCCAAATTTATTATATAGTGTGATTCTGAGCACAGCTTGTAACATAGAAGAAAGACTCCATTTGTTACTGTCATTCTGACCATCTAGACGTGGCTAAGTTACTTGAAGGTAATTTTAACACCTTTTCCTCAAATACCTTAGCCAAGAAAATATAATCCAAGTACTTAGAAGGAAAAGCACTATGTAAATTGAAGATTAAAAAAAGAATAGGTATTTTTAAATGTAGAGATTATTTTGCTCTTTAGATAAGTTATGATAAGTTGTTTTAGATATTATGTGATAAACTCAGCATAGCTTGTGGTACTTAAAATGACATTTTCATGAAAAGTTTAGGAATGCTTAATTATAGGCTGCCGAGTATAATGCATGCTCTGCCAGAAGAACATTGTTCATTTCAAGCATACAAAATATTTGTCAGTTGAAAGAATTTTCAAACTAGAAAACAAACCTCAATTCTCATTCTGGCAGGAGAGAGAGTTTATGTTTTAACATTTTCCCCCAATGTTATTTTTGCCACGTCTAAAGAATTCAGTGCTGGGAGTTGGGTAAGAGTCAACTGTCCTTTTTAAAAATAATGATGATGATAATAAAATGATGATGATGATGATTTTAATTGAAGACGTTTTTAAAGAGTATTAAAAAAGGCAGAAGGAAATCTATGTGAGAGTAGGGTAGAGAAGATGAATTAGAGGGAGAAAAAAAATGTCTTCAGATACTTCTTTTCCCTAGGTTAAACACAGCTTTCAGTGATTCCGTAGGCATACATAGCACTGTGAGACGAGCTGGGCAGTGGGAGGAGAAGGGCCCTGGTGATTTAACAGGGCTGCCTCTAGACTGAGCATTCGGGCTAATTGACCAAGAGGTAGCTCACATTTTCACACACAACTTTTTAAAAGGTCAGTTGGGTATCAGAAGCAGCAGAGAAGGATGTCACCTAGTCAAAAGAATAGAGAAGATTCTGCATTACTTGGAGAGAATTTAAGAAGAGCTGCTCTTTTTGACCTGTTCTTTTTTAGGGCAAAGAGGAAGTAGTTATTGATCATTGACACATAGCCCTAACCCACTTAGAGCAGCCTGTTACCAATCCACAAAATTCCAGCTCTTTTAGTCAGTCCCAGAGCCGCCTCCCCAATGATTTCATTTTTACAATGTGAATGGGAAACAAACATCTCAGGAGCTTCCCTCATTCATTTATTATACATACTGCCATTTAGGGTTTTGTTTTGTTTTTGTTTTGTTTTGTTTTGTTTTGTTTTGTTTTGTAATTCAACAAATCTTTGTTGAGGCTCTGCTATGTTCTTGGGCCCGCAGTGGTTAATATTCTCCTCTTGTGGAGCTCATGGTCTATTTTCTGTCTCTAGGACTCGATGCGGCCCCCGCCCCCCCCCCCACGCATTTTGAAATTTCTTTCCTCTGTGCTACCAATTTTTCTAGGTCAGTCATACTCTTCATAAAACTCTCTTACTCCTTTTAAGCCTTTCCCTAATCATGTGTTTCTTGCTCTTCTCAAGCTCGTTATTTTTCTTTGGAGGTTGACTTTAATTTATAGCCACATATTGCTATGTTAGTGTCCCTGGCGATTCATCAGATCTGGGTTCCCCACTGCATTTCAAGTTTCTTGAGACTCGGATTTCTGTCTGCATTTCCCTCTATTTACATAATCAGCATCTAATTAGTATTCTGTTTTTAGTGAGCTAACTTCACCACTGGGGTGATGTGAAATCTGGGGTTACCCCAGCGGCATGGGGAGGAGGAGCAGGACGGTGGACCTTGTTTGTTCTATGTTGTCCCTTGGTTCTTCCCTGTCGATGCAGCAAAGAATTACAGGTCAGCAAGATTTAGAAAAAGTAAGATTTATTGAAAGTACTTTTTAGAAGAGACGTGGCATGCTAAGGAAGACCTTGTTGGAATTTGGGAGGTAAACAGATAAGACAGTAACCCCTCAAATGGGAAGGTTTGTTTATATTCAGTCTGTGATGGAAGGTCCTAGATGATCCGTATGTGAGGTCACCTTGACCGACAGTTGGCTGCTATATAATTTGCCTAGTGCACATATGCTTACCCAGAATTCAGTCCATTATAATTAGATTCATGAACTCCTAGGCATAGTCAATTATTACAATGATGGTATAATGAGGCTGAAGTTATGGGCAGGTTAGGGTAGTACTTTCTACGCATACATTTGTAGCTGGTTTAGCTAGCAGCTTTTATGGCCTTTGTGCTCTAGGATTTGGGGTAATTTATAACCCCAAAAGGGAAGTTTTTCTGCGAGATCCTTGCGGAAGGTCTTCAAGGGAAGTTTCTATGGTTACAGAGCTGGGCCTTTGCTCCTGCTAATGCCTGCTTAACTACCTAACACTAACATAAGTGTCTGGTGGACTCTAACACCAGTAGGGTCTTTACTTCTTCTGGAAATTCCTCTACATAACCTTGGTCAGCTTTTCCTCTTGTCCTCCAACCCTACTCCAGCTATTTTAAACTTAAACTTTCTTCATTTCCTTTAGCACATTGCTCTCACTTTCTGCAGCCAATGTGTTTTGCTTCACAGAGAAATGGAGGCTACACAGAAAGGGGAAATCTTCTCTTCTTCAATTCCAACAAATTTATCTCCATCCTCATTCTTTTTAAGTTTTTTCTCCAACCTCAGAAGCAGAGATATTAATCCTTCTGCTCACCACAAAATCTACTACCTGAGATCTTGGTCCTATCTCCAAACGGTCTCAAAGCAATTTTCTCACATTTTTCATCAGTTTCATTACATAATGACTCTTTCTTTTTAGTATAGAAATATGCTTGTTTCCCCAGTCTTGAAAAGTAATCGAACTTTATCAATCCCGTACTCTTTATAGCCATATTCTAGAAAAATGCTATCTTCTAGAAATAATACCTGCTCTTTTACTTCTAACCTGTCATTCCCACTTTCTGTTGCAACCCGGTGTCTGTCTATACATGCTATGGACTCCATTGTAACCTCCAAGATAGTCTATTTACACACTTCATGGACCCTGTTCTCATGAAAGTTAGCTTCTGGTTGCAAAATCCAGAAGCTAATCACTCTTAATTTCTTTTTATGGTAATTAACCCTGTTAACAAATCTTTTCTTCAGACTACTCTTTTATTAAAAACCTTTGTTTTTTATTTGTACCACTACATCTCTATTTTTTTTTACCTCGTTATTCTTTGAATGCTCTTTTTTCCATCCATCTCTATTGGTAGTTCTATTTTCCAAAACTTTCCTGTAGTATATTTTCTTCTGTAATTTCAAATATCGGCCTTTAGTGCCAGTTACAAGTCCAGATCTTTGATATGCTCCAACACCAGACCCACATAGTCAATTTCTTCTGTATTGCTCCACTAGCATATTTCACAGGCATCTAATCGAGCAGATCTAAAACAAAATCCATTCTGTTTCCTACCATAAAGCTGCTTTTTATTTTCTGTTTCAGTTAGGGGCATTACCTATTTCCCAAAGTTTTTGTTGCCTCACTCATTTACAACCCACATCCAATTGATCAGTGAGTTCTGGAGATTCATCTTCTTAATAGCTCTAGAATCTGTCTTTTCTTTTCCAACCCCTGTGGCATTTATTTATTCAACTAAAATTCTCTATATTAAAGATTACATACTTATTTAAATGGCTTTCTATGTCAGTGGTTCTCAATCTTGGCTATACACTGTAGTCAATTGGGAGCTTTTAAAATCCCTGATGCCCTGACCATGACCCCAGAACATTACATTAGGATCTATGATGATGGAATTCAGGTGTTTCAATGTGCAGTAAAGATGGACAATCACTGTTCTAAGTAGCCCCTGTACACTGAATGCTAGTGATGTACGATTCACATGCTAGTGATATTGTCAGGGTGACATTGTCAGGTTCTGTAAACCCATAACCTTCAGCTGAAAACTGAATTTCTTAGCATACCATTAGTGCTCCTTATATCTCATTAAATCATTTATTAATTTTAATAGATATTACTTGCATATGACAAATAATTCAAGAAGTACAAAAGAACGCACTTGGAAAAAAACCCAAAATACAATACTTCTATCAATTTCTCAACCCTCAAATTCTTGCCCCACCTCCACAGGCAACCAATGTTCCCAGTCCTTCAGGATATTTAATATATATATATTTTCCTTTTGTAAGTGAGAATAATAGAACACTATAACACTGTTTTGCTTCATGTTATCTTCACTTAATATTTCTGGGAAATACATTCATCTAAGTATATATAGAAATGAATCATATTTTAAAATATAGGTGCTTCATGTTCCATTATATGCATGTAAAATAATCTATTTAGTGAAAACCTGATTCAAGTTGTTTTCAATCTTTTGTCTTCCACTAAGTCTGCGCCTATTTAGGTTCTACCAGTAATACCTGTTCCCCACACCCTCTCCAACATAGCATGTTTATCAACTTTTTTTATATTTGCCATTGTATGTTTATCTTAATATGAATAAGATTGAATATCTTTTGAAGTGTTGAAAGAAATATGCATTTCTTTCTCTGTGAATGGAGTATCCATTATTTTCACTAAGCTCTTTTCTATTTTACCATTTTCTAAAATATTAAACCCTAAGAAAAATGGTTGTTAATTTGATCAGAAAGTGTGGGGTAAGCATGGGAGGGAAAATCTGGGTGTATATTTACAAAGGTAACAAGGACAGATGGATACAAGATGGGGAAAGGCCTAGCTGGCATCTGATCACAAGTGGCTTTCTTCTGCTAAAAGCCTTGAATGTCACAGGTGGCAGAGAGAGATGACATTGAGCAGATGCTTTCTTGTTTAAAGAGCTACTCTGACCTGTCAGTAGCCACTTTGGTATGAATACCTTCAGGAAGAATACAGTCAAACTTTTATTTGAATACCAAGGAGACCATAGGTATTTTTTGAGCCAGACTTTCTCTGCTTGACTATACGTCAGCAGGAACCAAATTGAAAATTTTAAATAAGGGCAATTTTAGATAGAGAGTGCTATTATTTCCATGTTTCCATATAGAGTCTAGTTTTGGGGGAATAATAGCTAAGAGCTATGTGGTTGAATTTCTTTTCCAATGAATCTATGATAAAATGTAATTATATGTGTTTCATAGAAATAACAATATAAATAGTTATGAAAATGAAGTACATGTATTTTGAGAAAAAGATTTTTTAAGCTGTCAATAATGCTATATTCTCATATAAAGAAATGATTGCTTAGAGACGGTTTTAAAACAAAATTAGACTTAATTAATATATTATCAAATTTCATTTGTTGCCATGTGACCTCTCTGTTCATTAAACCTATATGAGTGAAAGAAGCTCCAAGGATGGAGTTCTCAATTTGGTCACCAAAGTGTCCAAAAATTAGAATGAGAGATTTTAGCAGTTAGGGTGAAATGGGGGGCTAAAAAGTTAATTTGATGCATCAGCCATCTCTAATGAAAGTGAAATTGTGGAATGATTTACTGAATTCTTAGTTGAGGCTATTACTTTTTTTTCTCTTTAGGCTTAACTTGTTTTTCACTCAATTTAATACTCTTCCCTAAATGACCAGTTTAAATTTTTCATGGAAAGAAACAGACCAGTAAGTTCATTGTACTATTGAACTGATCAGAAATTTTCTTCATGATGTTTCAGTCTCCATGTTATGTAGAGAAAAATAGTTATTTTTTAATTTCCTTCTTAAGACAGTTTTTATTTTTATTTTTGGAAGAGAAAAAATGTATTCACTATTGGCTCTCTTTTTGTTATTTTTTTTCCACCTACTTCTTAAATGTAGCCTTTCTTGGTTTAGTTCACAGGTTCTCTCACTCTATATACTTTATTCATGTTGCAGGGTTGTAAAATTCACTCATGCTACACCTCAGATGTGCACAGAAATTGTAGTTCCCCAGACTCCCATCTGCTAGTTAGAGGGAAATTATATTTTACTTATATTTGCTTTAAAATTTGGTGTGACCAAGAAGTGTTAATAGTCTCTGGGGTATCATGTATCCTGAGAGTAAATAAACCTACCCAGTCTTCTGAAATTCTGTGCCCTTTACAGCTTATTTTATAAGACAGGGATAGAGATGTGCCTTGTGGGCCCTCCTGGTAGAGGGTTGGTTTATGGTCATGAGGCAGGCTGTGCTCTGGCCATTCCTGTTTCTCACACATTCTGTTATCCTTGACACACTGAGGCTCCCTGGTTTTCGCTTCAGGACTCTCTGGCACTGCAGACTCCTCTAAGGGTTGTTTGTCTTATTACTCCATTTGGCTCTGATTAAGTGATGTAGTCTTTGCCCAAACTTTTTTTCCTCAGAACATTTGGGATGTACCTTGATTCTTCCTTTGATCTACACAAAAGTTGTTTGAGACACCCCTTTTCTAGGTCCACACAATGGCCTGAGGCCCAGAACCTCAGTTGCTGTCATTCTGGTTAATGGACAGAGAGATTTGGGGGAGGAGAGGCTGAGAGCCCTCAAAACTGGGGTTCAGTCTTCCTAGATATAAAAAGCATCCGTCACTCCACATTCCAAAACCTCACTGGTTGTGTTACAGAAAAGTAGGTCTGGGTGACAGGTCTTCACTATTCGCAGGTCTTGCAGTTATGTTCCCTCCCTAGGTTTTGGGTAATTTATCTACTCCCTTTCTAAAGAATGTACCCCTCTTTCCTCAAATACACCTCTTCTCTCTGCACTCATCATTCAGGGCATCTGGCAAAATCTCGTTAATGACTTCTATATGAAAACTGTTTCTTTAGCATTTCTATGTCTATTAGGTCTCTTAAATATAGTTTGGGCAAAATAAAACTTTTCACTAATTCTCTGTCATTCCCAACTTTTTCTCAGATGTCCTGGACTTATTCCCCACTCCCCTTCCAACACTGAGTCCTGAATTGCTCATACCAAACATCAGAATATTATTTGTTTCTTTCTGTACTCACTCTTCAATCCTGGACCGTATCCACTATATCAGCTAGTATTGCTAGCTTACTTCTAAAACCTAAACCCAATCTACCTATTTCTCCCATTTTGTTTCATTCTCTAATCATCTTCTTTTCCTAACTGTAATAAATCAGATCACATCTGTCCTGTGCTTAAAATTCTTCAGGCCTATCACATATAGGAGAAAATCCTAAATTTCTTTTTCTGGCCTATTTGATGCTCCGTAATCTTGTCATTGCCTCCTTTTGTATCTTCATCTTAGGTTACTCTACCTCTTGCCCATTATGCTTCAGGAAGAACTTTTCTGTTCCTCAAACACAGTAGTTCATTCCTAGCCCAGGACTTTTGCACTAGGGATGCCCACTTCCAGGAAGCCTATCCCCCCACTCTTGGTATGGAAGAGTTGCCTCCATCCTGTTATTTAAATACCAGCTTGAATGTCTTTATTCTCCATTCACCTAAATTACCGTAACCTCATGGTCCTTGGCTGACTTTATTTTATTTTCTGCATAATATTCAGCATTATTTTATGTTCTTCTCAGTACTGGCTTGCTTGACTTTTTTCCCTTTTCCCTCCATTTCATTTCAGAACAGGCCTTGGCTCATACCAGGTACTCAAAAATTATTTGTGAAAGGAGCAAATCCATGAGTAATGAATGTGGGTATTCACAGAAGAGGGTTTTATTCAAACAGCTTATGCTTTGGCATCTATACTGTCCTTGAGGGTAAGGCTTGCCTACCTTTTTGGAATGAAGGGAAGGAAAATATGATATTAATTAATATATGAATATATTGTCTGCTTGTGTCATAATCATATTTAAATACGTGAGGGAAGATATACTATGTGGCTTTCACATTCATAAGGACAAGTAGAGATATGCAAATCCATAAACATATCCATTGTCATTTTTCTCATCTTTATCCCATTTCCCATTTAGGGAAAAAAAGTGCAGCTTGCACTAGTGTTAATTTAATTTTACATAACATTTTTTTGAGGCTGAAGCAAATCTGACTGATTTTCAATGTGAAAATAAATATAAAAATTGTTCTTGGAGTTATTTCTAAACAGAACTTGTCTCTAATCCTAATGTAACAGAAATGTCTAAATAGATCAGATTTATCAAATGAATCTGACTAACAACTGTTCAAGAACGATGTTAACATCACACCTAGGAATGCTGCATTTTCTGTGATTTGACATTTCAGCGATCAAGAATTACTATATTTTGTAAATGGAAATATCTACTAAAACCAGAATGCTATAAATAGAATGATGTCATTTATTTCCAAAGACTATCGATGTATCAGAGTGATGCAAAATAATAATAAAGTGAGATATTTTGTGGCAAACTTTGGGAGTAAGTTTAGGACTTATCTTGGGGTAAATGTTGTAGCCTTAAGTGCTGCTGGTGAGTATTCTCTAGGCAAATGGGAAACGGGTTAAAATTTGAGTAATAAAGCTTGCCTCACAAAGGAATTTTAAGAAGCAAATGAAATTGTACATATGAAAGGGCCTTATAAAGTGTTTAAATAAAGGCTAACCTTTGTAACACATTACATGTCCCTGCAAGAGTGGATCACAAGAGAGAAAGAATGTAGAGGCAGAGAACTTATTTTAAAGCACAGCCTCACATTAGGTTGACCAGCCTTCGAGATTTCCCTGGGACTGAGAGTTTCCTGAGATGTGGCCTTTCTGTGTGGACAAACTGGGATGATGTGGTCACATTTATCACTGAACTCTGTACCAGTCAAACATTGTAAGGATCCATCATCAATTTCACGGTCCATAAATATAAGGTATTATAGTAAATAATGAACTCAGAAGGGCTGAAATGTATGTGAAAACATGAGAAGTCCAGGAACCTTGACAAGTAAAGAAGGTGGAGGTGAGTCACACATCAGTGTGTTTGTGGAGAAGGTTCAGGAAATAGGGCACCATAACTAGCTTTTAAAAATATTTCAGTTGTGGAAGACGAATAAGTTCCGAAGAACTGTACTACATAGTCCCTGTAGTTAACAACTCTGTATTGTTACAAATTTTTGAGTTAGATCTCACATTTATTGTTTCACCACTGAAAAACAAACACAACCTCCCTCCCCCCAAACACATACACACAAAGAATTGAATGTTAGTCATGACTGAGTGCCAGGCACTCCACTAGGTTATGAAAACACAAAACAAGGAAAAGCAGTCCTTGTCTGACATATCTTAATCTATCCAGTTCTCAGTTCTGTTCCTCAGCAATAAGGTACAATTCTCTCCAATTCCCCCCGCCTTCTTCCTGGTCCAGCTGCTATCTGAACATGATTCATTCAACTGGAGTGATGTATTTAAAAGCTAGTCTAATTCTTTTCACTCCTCTGTTAATCCTTTTAATTGAAGTATCCATTGCTATTAAAGATTAACGAAATAGAGAATCTAGACATGAGTTAAATATCTTAGTGCTTAGTGCCTCATAGCTTCATCTTCATTGCTGCCATATCCATCTGCTCACTGCAGTTTTGAATCACTCAGGCCCTAACTCATTTCCTCATATGCCGTGAACCACTTTCCTTCTCAGGACCTTTGCACAGGCTATTTCCTTTGCCAGGGGTACTCTTCACAACTGCTTCACCCCCTTGCTTGACCTACTCACAATTCAACTAAATGTCAACTTAAATCACTGCCATAGACAATGGAGACATTGGGGAACTTCCTCTTTATATACTTCATATTAGTTTGAGCTTCTATATAGTGCTTATTTTTGACTGTAATTTAATAATTATTTGTATTATTATTTAAAACCCAAAGCATGATTCTAAGTATCATAAGCACCATCAATACATGTCTTTTTAATCTATTGCTGTGTGTTTCTATATCCCTATCTCTAGTGTAATCTTGGCACGTATTAGATACTCAGTAAATATTTGTTGAATTAACAAATAAGCAAATGAATAAATGAATAGATGAATGAATGGGAGTCAAAAAATATCTTCTAGAAGCTCATACTCCATTAGAGAAATCTCAGTTAAATATTTATTTACAGAAACAAGTATATTTATGTTATTTTAATTATTTCCACTAAGTCCCAGTGAGGCAGATAAAGCAGGGAATTATCTGCATTTGACAGAGGAAAAAAAAAAACTGAGACCTATAGAGGTCAAAGTAATAGGGCCAGGGTCACATGAAAACAAGAGCAGAACACCTGCTAGAAGTGAAATTCATTAAAATCATATGTATTTTCCCTTTGTTCTATACTGATGCTTTTTAGGTAAGAGGAAAAGGCAAGCAAACTAAGAAGTGAATGGAGACTTGGGTAACTCTTTAGTCTAGATACACATAAGGCAGTGATTATGCTATAAATCTTCCCCATCTCCTACACAAATCATCTGAGAGCTGCTCTCTAAAAATAGTACCTGCTGAGATGTGAGCGATCTTTTACTGGAGAGCTGCTTGAGAGGTCATGTGCATGGCTTTGAATGAAATCTAGCATTCTCTGATGCTGACAGCAGACTCACTCTCTACAGTGTGTGTTAATTCAGCACAACAGGCCTTATCAAACTTACTTGCAAATCTTTTAAGAAAATTATTTATATCCAGACACTTCAAATATAGAGGAATAAAATTCATAACAGGACCTATAAACCTACACACTTTTTCACATTCTAGAAGATTTTGATTCTCATCAGGTTTAGGATTATAGCATTCACTCCTTTGATCATTAAAAATCCTGTGATTTAAGTTTAAATGCTAAATGAAAGAGGAGAAGTGATCTGTGCAAGGTAATACAACTAGTTAAATAGTGCAGCAAGGATTCCAAACTCAGGTGTTCTGACTCCTAGTAGCTGACACATTTCATTATGAACATTTTAAAACAAACAAACAAATAAACAAACAAAAACAAACATATCCTGTAGAGAAGTGCCATAAAAAAAAATTTAATTGGGGTAATGAAAAGGGATGTTATTGGGTTAAAATATTCAGTCAGGACCTCCATGTGTTAGGTTAGTTTTTAAACTCCAACATGTTATACTCCGTTGGGCCCCACACCTGAAATTCATGACAGTGGGCCCTTGAAATCTGTACCTTTAAAGAGCCCCAGAGGAGAATCTATGTGCATAGTTAGCCTTTGGTGAACATTGTTTAAAATTGCCTTCCAGTCTCAGATCTGTGATTATTTGCCTCTAGAGTGGTGATTCTCAACCTTGCTCATTATAACCATTTGGGGAATAAATAAAATCAATTTGAAGCCAATGCTAAGAAATTCTGATTTAATCTGTTGGGATGAACCTACTTAACAGTAATTGGTAAAGCTTCATAGTTGATTCAAATGTGAAACAAGGCTTTAGAAGATTATTGTTGGGACCACATGTTTTCAGCTTTGCCTCCATATTAAGGCTGGAGATAAATTGAAGGATTCTGATTACCTTTCTGCTCCCTAGGCATAAATAAAATTATAAGATATTTTACAAAGATAATACAGCACTTTGTGGCAACAATATGCTAATAGTTATGTGCTTAAAGATTAACAATATAATCACTACTTGAGAGACTTTTTTTTAATGAAGCATAATTATAGAACAATTTCAAGAGATGTGAAGACACAAAGCACATGAGATTAAACAACCGATAAAGGAAAATAAACAATTCCTAAATCAACAACAGTTATATCTATGTAATACTTTCATAAGAGTTATTAATTAGGCTGTTTATATTTCAATAAAAAAGTGAGAGGTGTAGTTGTGTAACTTCTGGGAGGTAAGATTATTTTTCCCAAGACCTGCAATTACAACCACAAAATAACTGTAATTTCAGATCAAAGGCTATCCTGTCAGTTCAATTCCAATTATTAGAACAGATGGCTGAGGCTCAGTTCTTGTTGTTTATTTGGTTTGAGTTAGAAAGAAGTATATCTTTCTCAGAATCATAAAGTGATTTTCAAAGATAGTAATTCCTTCTAATTCCTTACACATTTGATGACTGAAATTATAAGCATTTCTGAATGTCAACTATAGAATATGAACTTTTCAAAATGTAAAACAGAGTAAGGTATGGTCATTATTTTAAAGAATTTACAGAAAGCTTGGAATGACACAATTAATACATGGAAAAATTATCAACGGTACAGAATCCTAAAAATCAAGAGCACTGATTTTAAATCTTGGAATCATTATTTATTAGCCTCCTGATCTTGGCCAAGATTTCTTACAAAATATGAGAACACAGCAATATTTCTCTCTGGTTACATATATAATATATAATAATATATATATTTATATATATAAAATATAAAATTTATATATTTATTTAATGAAGGGACACATATATGGATATCTTATAATCTGTAATATATTTGATCTAAATGTGTTTCTGAAATACTAGTTAAAGGCCAAATAGGTTGAGAAACAATGCATACATTATTCCTTAGAGATTTACAACTTACATTAGTATATTCAAATACATGAGAAGTGTGGCAGTTGAAAAACTTGTTCAATTTTGTTTAACCTGTTTTTCAAATCACTTCATTCTTACTTTTCCTTTCTGTCATTTTAGGAATGTACATATCTTCAGAATAAATTTTATTAGTTTACACTTAGAAATCTATGGACTGTGGTAAGCACATAAGGAAATATAAAAATGTCAATAGAAAATGAGAGAGAGTCTCATAGTTAGATTGACTAGGAGAATCTTACAGAGGATTTAGGCCTTGAAGAATATGCCCTAATTGTTTAATAGTAAAAATATTTATTGAGTAGCTACATGTATTTACTGAGTATATATAAGATGGAAGAAGTATTAGCATTGTAGGATTATAGTATTAATCTTAAATTAGGATCTAAAAGGTGAAATAAGACATAACCATAATACAAAGTGCATTTAAAAAATACAATGGGAAATATCTTTGATAGAATTTCAAGAGCAAACTTACACGTATAAACAGGAAGTACTGTTTAACTATTTTGTTCTGATAATATTTACTTTACGTAAGCTTACTACTTTTTCTTTAAACTAAATTCATTAGTTTTAAACTACTTTTAGGACTTTTTGTTTGTCCAAAACATTCATGCAGACATTGGGCTATGGTTATATAAATCACTTCTTTTCAAGATTAGAACTCCAATCCATGTGTGCCTATCCCCATGCGCCATTACAGCTAGACTATTGAGGCCGAAGGATTATTATTGCCAATACAACCATAAAACAATTATTGGACCAATAAATCTTAATAGCATTAATTCTATAAAGCAAAGTGGAAATAAATGTTATGGGCTATTTGAACCTGGGGCATTTTTAAAGTGTGAATTGTTTTTGACAGGACCAAATATCAAAAACCATATTTTGGATAAGACCAATTTCAAGGAACTTTTGGCATGAACCAAATGTCTCCATGGATATTTGGACAGGACCAAATGTCCTCTAATCTTAAACCATGTCCAAGACAGTATAGTCTGGTAATTGACTATATTGCACAAGCATGCTCTGTATTTGAAGCACATCATTTTCCTCAGTCAGTATTGAATTTCGGAAAGGCCATATGAAATATACATAGAAGGTCTAGTTTATGCATTTCTATTAGTTATTATTTAGATAATAGAATATTAAACTATCATTCTATATTTGTTTAGAGAACTCTACTTCTTCAGAATGATATCATCTTTAGCCAATTAAAGATATATAATACAAAAATGTGGTATAATCTATTGTGTACCTAGAAAATTAGTTTAAAACAACTCTTTTGGAACATGTTACTTAGTCATTTAGGTCTACTTTCATGTTCAATTCACTGCTGCAAACTCTATATATTTTTATTCTTAGTATCTAAGTTTAGGTCTACTTCACAGTAGACTATATGAAAGGAAACATTTTTATATGTTTAAACATGATATAAATTATCATCATCATAAAATCTTTGCGGCTTTTTACAGAATGCTTTAAGTAGGAGATAGTATGAATTCCCCATCCTTAATGCAGCAAATCTCTTCTCTACCTTTGAAAATTTAGTCACTGAGGAAGACAATCTTTTTCTATAAATTGCTCATTAGGGTGGTATTTACAGTTCTGATTCTGTTCTCTGACTTAATAATCTCTTGTTGTGAAGGTGTCTTAACTTTGGCTGCTATTACAGAGCATCAAGGCTGGGTGGCTTATACATTACAGAAATTTATTTCTCATAGTTCTGAAGGCTGAAAGTCTGAGATCAGGGTGCTAGCATGGAGTGAGTGAGCAGGGATATATGGAATCCACTCATAGTTGATACTCGTGATCTAATATAACAATTGAACCTTATTAAATTTCTGATCATCCACAATCTCCAAAATATATCCCCTTTATGCAGGGATGAAAGATAAAAGTTAAAAAAATATATATAGCATAATCAATGAATTTAAAAGTAAAACAATGACACTAATCTGTTTTCTATATTATTGTTGTATTGCTGTTGAATTATTTTTGATAGAGAAAAATAAAGATCTAAGGATTTCCAGTTGGATAATTGCATTGCAATAAAATAGCCAATGAGGTAATGCTAGCTGTTATAATAGATAGGTACCAAATCATACAGCTTTACACAATAAATATTTATTCTCACTCGTGTCACAGTCCAGGGTGGGTTTAGTAGTCATATGGCTCCCCAATTAGAAACTCTAGACCTGGACCTTCTTCCTTGTGACTGTTCTTTGGAACGTCTTTTGATTAATTAGCATTTGCGGAAAGAAGAAAAAAGAGAGAAAGAAGAGAGAAAGAGAGAAAGAGGGAGAGGAAGAGGAGAGGAAGAGGAGAAGGAGAGGGAGAGGGAGGGAAAAAGGAAGAAAGAGGTTGTGCCAGGGGTTTTTATGCCTCAAGATATGAAATAGAATATTTATATTTTCTTGACCAGAACTCAGTCACATGACTAAATTGTCTGCAGGAGAAATATAATCCAACTATGTACTCAGGAATTAAAGGGAAGTTCAAACTAGAAAAGTTACCTAGAAAAAGATGGGTTCTATCATGGCTATTGGAGACATTAACAAGACAATTTCCATTTTCAGCTAATCTCTGTAAATTTCAACTTGTGTTGGTGTATTAGCATTGAGCCAAGCCTTATTGTGCAATACCTGAAAAATCTGGTCTGGATCTTTATCTTTTTTGAGTATACATGAATCTTGTTAATAGTTGCAGATCCTTTGAGAAATATTGAACAAAGATTCAGCACGTATCACATTTGAGCATGTCATTAATATCCTAGATTTTTCTCAACCTGTATCTAAGGAACTCTTGGTCTATAAACTGACCCAGATAGACCTTGATGGAGGTCTATTGTGGTGGCTCCTACTGCCCAAATCTGAGTATATGAGAATTTAACATCTTTTTCCATTCTAGAGA
The DNA here is from genome assembly GCA_003508835.1 of Eonycteris spelaea. Lineage (NCBI taxonomy): Eukaryota > Metazoa > Chordata > Mammalia > Chiroptera > Pteropodidae > Eonycteris > Eonycteris spelaea. The sequence continues at coordinate 107,287 of PUFA01000252.1, forward strand.
CCCATAGTAGTCCACACAGCAAAGATCCTGTGGGTCAGGTCATTCTTTTTCTATGCTGGCCTTGCTGCTCGTTTATGCCAATCAGGCCCTTTTATCTTTGGCTATTATGTTCATCTTTTTGATCTTTGACAACTTTGGATCTTCTCATTGCTAATGAAGTAAAAGCTATTTCAATCAGCTTTCCCTCTAATATTCCAGGCCCATGAGAGCTACTACTTAAATGCTTTAAAAGGTACTAAAAGTGGTCAGTTTTTGTTGTTGTTGTTTGTTGTTGTGTGTTGTTGTTTTGTTGCGTCGTCGTTTGTTTTAGCCAAGTAGTTGACTGGAAGGGATATGATGGGGATTTCTGAAGTGCTGGAATGTTGATTATGTAGATGTGTTCCATTGTGTTCACGTAGTACCATTTTTTCACAGATCTCTGATGCCTCTAAAAGCATACATTTTGAAACTGTTCAACGTTTTCTTTTTTTTAGCTATTCATTGGAGTATATTTTGTACAAGGCAACTACAACTACAATTGTCCACTAAAAATGTACACTTTGCTCTTAGGACTATAGAAATTGATTACCATAATAATTTATCTTTGTAACCAAAAATGAATTTTTTTTTTTTATTGAATAGGCTTGGTTTAAATTCATGAGACCTTCCACTGAACTTGTCATTATTTTCATCAGTCTATGTCTTTACTTTATTATTTTTAATAGCACTTTCACTATCTTACAAATATTTGTTTTTTTTCTCTATTTCTTTTCTAGATTATAAGCTGTAGGTGAACAGACATATATTTTATTTTTACTTTGTGCTTTATTTTTAACACCTAGACTAGTCTCTAGCTTATGGTACATATTCAGTAAATATTGAATAAATAAAGCAATGGTGTTACTTGTGTGCATTAACTAACATTTCCTGTCTACATCAGGAAAGAATAAATCTACTTACTAGATTTATACATTTTATTTTTAAAAAAGATAATTATATATTGAAATGATTTAACTTTTTAATTCATTATTAGTAAATTTTGATGTATGCTTGGTTTTCATATATCATGTATTCCCTGTACTGACATTTGTTAAAATGTAATACTTAACTAATATTATCTATGTCTAATAATGAATTATTAGCCAGCACGTTACTACAAATCCTATGATTTTTGGCTCTTGACATGTAATGCAGTATAACTTTTCCCTCAGAAAAGGTGTTTTACTTGTGATATGGTAATTTGCTATATATCAAATACTTTATTGTCTTATAAGGTAGTTCTCCTAAAACACTTGTTTGAAACAAGATTTGTTCCAAGGTGAGTGATGTATGGGGAAAATTTGAGCATAACACAAACGTGTTTTCTTTTGTGTGATTTATTGAAAATGCAGGAGCTTCATGCAGTTGAACCAAGCTGTATAGGAATACACAACACACACACACACACATAATACACCACCTGAAAATATTTACCAGCCATTTCAGTTCACCATGTGTGTTATCTGATGTTACACTTTCCATGTGATTGTGGATAACCTTTTGCCCACCATTTCACAATAAGCCTCAAGCTACCATCCATTCAAGGGCCACTTCCATAATCGAAATTCAGATTTTTTTCCGGTCACGTGCCATATTTAATGTAGTTATTTGTATGTTTTTAAACTATATGGCATGTATATAAGTGGTGATACCATTTGTGTTAGGTTTCTGTCCTTTTGTCGTCAAGGACACATTAAGTTTTTGAGTATTATGCCCTGACCCCATTTTCTCTATCAGCCTGTAGATTTTTTGTGCAAATTTGCATAGCATGTTGCTTTTTAGGAATGTATGTGTTTCATTATAGCGCAACTGGCTGTGTTACAGTTGCTCCGTCATCTGTGTTCAGAGTTCCCTAACAACATCACAGGTTAGGTTCCCTAGAAGCAGACACTGAGATGTAGTTGGGCTGCAGCATGTTTTAGGAATGAATACCGCAAAAGGGAAAGGAAGATAGAGGAAGTAGGTTCAAAGAGGAAGACAAGCTACGGTGTCAGTTTAATAAAGTTTTGGGAGGGAATTCTGGAAGGAGTATTCCTTGACAGAGTGTCAAAACTAAAATGGCCAGGTCTTTATACCCCTGCTTTACTCAGTCACCAGATAACATTTGCTCAGAAGAGTGAGGCTCAAGTGAGGTGGCTCTCTGTAGCATGTTTTGAAAAAGCTAGTACCTAGAAATTTGTCCACTAACCACAGCCCTGAAGTTGAGCAGTAAGATCTTTTTTGAAGAGGAATATTGCTTGAATATATCATGATGTGGACATTTTGTGTCCATCTCACAGTATATTTTATATTATTTCAAAAAAAGTTTAAATTTGAGATAACATTTGACTTATAGAAAGTTACACAAATAATACAAACAAGTCCTAGATACCTTCCTCACCTTCCCTAGTGTTAATCTTATGTAACTCTAGCATAATGCTCTCAAACAGAAAATTAAAGCAGAAACAAAACTATTAACTAATCTATAGGCTTCTTTCAAATTTAACCAATTGTCCCACCAATTTCTTTCTTTCTTTTTTCTTTTTTTTTTTTTTCTGGGCAGATCCAATTTAAGATCTCACATTGCATTTATCTATCATGAATTGTACTTTATTTTTTTACATATATGTCCATCTGTGTGAGATCCTTAAAAGCAGATAACCCATACATAGATATTATAATCTAAATATGTAGCAAAGTGTTTGGTAATATAGTTATTGGATTAATTTGTGAAATAAATAAACCTTGCAAGTTTTCAAGGGTAGATTTTTATTTAATCCTATTCCTAGTATTATACCCTTAATTGGCATTCACTTTGTTTAGTAATTTGTTTTACAAGAATGAAATTTAAATAATAAATTGGGTACCTCTCACACATAAATGATACAAATTTAGCAGAAAAGAAAGCCAGTTCCTTTTTATCACTTAAAAAAAAATATATGTTACTTTTGAAATGGAAAATACCTTAGAGAGATGGTTTTTGAATCTCATTTTGAAATGTGTGCTTGGCATAAGTTAATAGAGAAGAGAAGGAAGTGACTTTTTCAGAGGATGGTATTACAAAGCCACAGAAGGAAAGACTAGCACATGGACACAAAAGACGGGAGGAAAGAAAGTAGGATATTTCTCTTTAAAAATGAATAGGTGAATAAAATTTGTTAAAGACCTTTATTCATTTTCTGAGTGCTAAGTAAATAAAATTTTGAGTGACAAATTTATTTCTGATCTTGTGATATAGCCTGCTGTACTCACTCATATTCATTCATTGTATATACTTTGAATGGATAAAAAGTCCATAATATAAAATAATTGTTTACTGGGGTAGAGGAAAGTAGATTTAGAAATAATAATTCAGAGTAAAATATGGATTTTCTTTTAATTATATGGCTATTATGGGAAATATGCAATTAATATAAAATCTACAGACAAAAGCACCATTTGCTTGTTAATTAGTTTGAGAGAGAGATGTATCAATTGCATTCTTTATTGTTGAATTATAGCACTTTTCAGTAATTGATTTATAGAATATATTCACGATGCCAGTTATTTTTTTTTGAATGGGCCTAATTTTTAATTACTCTCCTTTTATTTTACCAAATACATAGTAGCATTTTTATTTTTACATTGGTATTTTTACCTAGATAAGTACATACATTTCTGATCATTCAAATTTTTGTATTTTGTTTCTGAGTATCTGGAAAGCTCTGTTTGTTTGTTTGCTTTCTTTCTGGAGTGAGATGGTTCTAAATGGAGTGAGATTTTAATTTAAACTTGATGTTATCTTGATAAAAGGAATTAGCACCCCATGCAGAATGGAGTACTTAATGCAGCTATTTTCCTTCTCCTGAAACTTTATTTCCCTTCAAATGATTGGTTGAGAAGGCAGTAGCTAAAGACTAATTGGCATAATGTTCCAGTGTTTTTCTTCTTACTTTTGAAAACCAAAATCACAGTTGTAAAAACAGTCAGATAATATGTTAGGATGTTGGTTGCCGTTTAAAATATTAGATCAATATTCTTTATCTTTTAATAATGAAAACATTTTTGTTACCTCAAGATCCCTTGAAAGCATGTTTTTTGAAATGGTGATATTTATGAAGAAATGTGTATGAAGTTGTATTACAGTGTCATTGCTTGCATTAAAATATTTTCAAATGTGTTTGAGAAAATATTTAGTCACAAGTATCAGTTGTGTGACACTTTAATTTAACTTTCCATATTTGTCTGCTGACACCTTAACAGATATATACCAAACTTTTCATTACCTTCCACCACTAGATCCCCCCATTTGCATCTCTCTTTTAATGGCATCATAATTTTGCAGTTGCTCAGATTAAACTCATGGTATTGGCTATTTCCATATTAGGAACACATAAGACAGCTTACATGTTGTACTTGTATCTAATATAGTTAGTTCTGTGCCGCACAGTAATATTTCAGTCAATGATGGACAACGTATGTAACTGTGGACCCATAAGATTATAAAATTCCTATCACTTAATGACATTGTAGCATAATGCATTACTCATGTGTTTGTGGTGATGCTGGTGTAAACAAACCTATTGTGTTGCCAATTGTACTAAAGTACAACACATACAATTATGTACAGTACATAATACTTGATAATGATAATAAGCTACTATGCTACTGGCTTAGGTATTTACCATACTATACTTTATATAATTATTTTAGAGTGTACTCTACTTATAAAAAGTTTGCTGTAAAACAGTATGCCATGTTATGCGCCAGCAACAGCCTTATGAATCTCATGTTTACCATGCCTCTTCATTGCATTATTTTCTTTTGTGTTTGATTTAAATTATGTTTTGTTCATCATGGCCCGTGAGCATAAAAGTCCACTGCTAATTTTACCAGTAAGAGGTCATGTTGAGTGAATACCCGGAAATGAAATTAAAAGTGATTAAGGACTATGAAGGTGGAAAATCAGTGATGGTTATTGCTTGCCGTTCAGACATATCCCATTCCATCACAGCTATGATCTTGAAGAACAAGATAAAGTGATGGCATTTGTTAACAATCTGCTTCACGGCAGGCAACTAGACTAAAAAAATTTTGAGAAGGGCTCATATCAGACATTAAGAAACTTCTAATTGCCTGGATTGAAGGCCAGACACAGAAGCATATCTGTCTGAGCAACGTGACAATAACGGACAAAGCATAAAGTTTCTTTGCTATGTTAAAGGAAAGGCTGGATCCAATACAATGTTAAATTTACTGCTAGCTCTGCCTAGTTTAAAAGTTCAAGAATAATTCATTACATAATTGAAAGTGAATCTTTAAGTTTTGATGGGAAGGCAGCTAAAGAATTTTTAGAAACTAGATTGATTGAGGAGAAAAATTAGTTGCCAGATCAAATATTTAATATGGATTAAAACTTCCTAGTCTAAAAACAGATGCCTGAAAGGACTGATTCATAAGGAGGCCAAGTCAATGCCAGCTTCAAGGCTTTTAAAGACAGGGTAACAGTTTTATTGGGGTGCAATATGGTAAGCTACAAATTGAAACCTTTGTGATCTGGCACAGTGAGAACCTGAGGGCCTTTAGGTATATCAACCGACACATGCTGCCAGTGTATAAGAGTAATAAGAAGTCACAGATGACCCAGCTCCTCTTCCAAGATGTCAGCTGAGTTGCTTGCTATGTCAGTGAAATGGAGAAGTACCATTTGAGAACAACATAACTTTCAAGTTTTTGCTCATTGTTGATAATGCTTCCTTTTATTGAGAATCTTAATTCCAATATCAAACTTATTCAAATCCAAACACCATCTCTTTGGTCCAACCAATGGATTAAGGAGTTACAGCAGCTTTTGAGGTCTACTATCTGAGAAGAACCTTTGTATAGGCTATTGCAACAGAGAAAGACACTGAGAAGACATTAATGGAAGTCCAGAAAAATTAAAACACCTATGCTGCATCGACAACCTTGTTAGGCTTGTGGGATGTCACCAAAGAGTGTATGAATAAATCAGAAAGAAGATACTCAAGGACTTTTGAAGTCCATGACTTCAAAAGATTTGTTGGATATAAAACCCAACAAAACCATGATTAAGAAGGCAAATTACTTTAACATTGATGTGGATGAGGATGACATTGAGGAGCCCTTCGAGATGATGGTTCCTGAAGATTGACTAATGAGAAGTTTTTGGAACTGGAACTGGAACACATAGCGAAAGGAGAGGTAAGAGAAAAGGAAACTGCAGGAAAAGAAAAAGAACCCCCAAGAAATTCACAGTGAACGGGTTAGCAGAGGCTTTTGCAGACCTCAGCAAGCTCCTAAAAGTTTGAAAACATGCACCCTCAGCAGCAAAAGATTTCATTAATAAAGAGAAATGCTCATGGTGCATTATTTGCTTACAAGCAAATCTACGATGAATAAAAATAACAAACCAAGCAACCACCATGGACATATTTTGTAAAGAGTGACATCTTCTCAAGAGCCTTGGCAGGTCCCTCAGGAGCTACTCCAGAGGAAGACATTGTTATCATAAGACAACCTTAAGGTCTGCCAATGAGACAAAATGTGGAAGTGGAAGACAGTGGTAGTGATGATCCAGACCCTGTATAGGCCTAGGCTAATATGTGTGTTTAGGTCTTCATTTTGAACAAAAACTGTTTAAAAATTTTTTAAAAGTTAAAAAAAAGTAAAAATATAAAAGTTTTTAAAATAAGAATATAAAGTGTTTTGTACAGCTGTGCAATGTTTGTGTTTTAAGCTACGTGTTATTACAAAAGAGTTAGAATTAAAAAAATAAAGTTTATAAAGTAAAACGATTTAGTAAGCTAATTAATTTTATTAAAAATATTTAAAAATAAGTTTGGTGTAGAATAAGTGTATAATATTTATGAAGTCCACAGTAGTGTATAGGAATACACTAAGCCTTCACATTCACTCAGCACTCGCTCACTGACTCACCCAGAGAACCTTCCAGTCCTGCAAGCTTAGTCATAATAAGGGCTCTATACAAACAGGTTAGCATTTAAAAAAAATCTTTTATGCCATATTTTTACTGTATTTTTTCTGTGTTTAAATACACAAATATTACCATTGTGTTACAAATGCCTACAGTATTCAGTACAGTGACATGGACAGGTTTGTAGCCTAGGAGCAATAGGCTGTCCTGTATACCTAGATATATAGTAGGCTATCCAATCTAGGTTTGTGTGAGTACACTGTATGATGTTTGCACATTGATGAAATTGCCTAATTACACATCTCTCAGGTTGTTTCCCCATTGTTAAGTGACACGTGTCTATATAGCAATGATCACTCTACATTTTAATGTTTTAAGGGTGTTTTCTGCAGAGGACTGCATGTATGTCCTTAATCCCAGACCTTAGATCGTTGTCTGGCACCAAATGGACAATGAAATGTCTGAGGAATAAGTACAGGTTAAATTAATAAACATGTTCCTTTCTGTCTCTCATATCTAATTATTCTCCAAGGTCTATTGATTTTATTTTAAAACGTAGGCATACCTTGGAGATACTGTAGATTCAGTTCTAGACCACCACAATAAAATAAGTATCTCATAGAGCAAATTGCACAATTTCATTTGTTTTTCCAGAGCATACAAAAGTTATGTTTACACTGTACTGTAGTTCTATTAAGTGTGCAATTTATGTTTTTTAAAAAACAATGTATACACCTTAATTAAAATACTTTATTGCTAAAAAGAATCATCTGAGCCTTCAGTGAATTGTAATCTTTTTGTTGATGAAAGATCTTGCTTCAATGTTATGGCTGATGACTGATCAAGCTGGTAGTTGCTGAAGCTTGGAGTAGCTGTGGTAATTCTTAAAATAACACAATAATGAAGTTTGCCACATCTACTCTTTCCATTCACAAACAAGTTTTCTGTATCATGTAATGGTGTTTGACTGCATTTTACTCACAGTAGACTTCTTTTGAAATTGGAGTCGAACCTCTCAAACACTGTCACTGCTCTGTCAACTCAATTATATAACATCCTAAATCTTTTGCTGCTTCACCTTGCACTTTTATGTTACATAAATGACTTCTTTCCTTAAACCTCAAGAACCAACCTTTGCTAGCTTCAAACTTTTCTTCTGCAGCAACCTCACCTTTCCCAGCTTTCAGAATTGAAGAGAGTTAGGGCCTTGCTTTGGATTAGGCTTTGGCTTAAGGGAATGTTGTAGCTGGTCTGATCTATCCAGACCATTAAAAATTACTCCATATCAGCAAAAAGGCCTTTTGCTTTTTTATCATTTGTGTGTTCACTGGAGTAGCACTTTTAATTTTCTTCAAGGACTTTTCCTTTGCATTCACAACTTGGCTAATTGTTTGGCACATGAGGCATAGCTTTCAGCCTATCTTGACTTTCGACATGCCTCCTCACTAGTTTTATATTAAATTGAGAGATGTGCACTTCTTCCTTTCACTGAACACTTAGAGGTCATTGTACGGTTATTAATTGGCCTAATTTTAATATTTTTGTGTTCCTGGGAATAGGGAGGTCAAAGGAGAGGAGAGAGATGAGAAATGGGGGAACAGCTGGTTGACAGAGCAGTCAGAACATAAAAACATTTTTTAAGTTTGCCATCTTATATGGGCATGGTTGGTGCCAAAACAATTACAATAGTAGCATCAAAGGTGAGTGACCATAGATCTCCATAACATATAACAATAATGAAAAAGTTTGAAATATTGCAAGAATTACTAAAATGTGACACAGAGACACAAAGTGGGGAAATACTTTTAAAAAAATTGTGCCAAAAGACTTGCTCAACCCAGGTGGCTACATATCTTTAATTTTATGAAAAATCAATATCTGTGAGGCATAATAATGCAAAGTACTATAAAATGAGGTACACTGTACTTCTCTTATCTATGACAAGCCCTTCTTTCCTAGGCCACAAAGCTAGCTTATGTCTTCATAAGCAATTATTTGGACACTTGCATGAGACTTCTTACCCTGTTTTCATTTTTCTCACCCATCCCCTCTTTATTACATCTTTCATTTATTACATACTATCAAAGCACTCTTCATGAGACATTCCTGAATTTTTCATCCCTTTGCCCAAATGCCTCCTGGTCCTAATCTATGCAGGACAAGCAAGGTACATGCTCTCTGATATATTTTTAGCATCTTATCTGTCTCAGAAAAGTTAGCCTTTAAAATTTTTCTTTTAGTATTTCCACTCATGCACAAGATATTCTGCCTAAATCAGAAATTATTATTGATTTCTTTCTTGCTTGCTATGTTTTAGTTCTTTCCTTTATGTAAATTTCTTCGCTTTCATTCTACTGTTATAAGAAAATATAGACCAGTTTATGTGTCACTTCTTGTATGATTAAGCATTTTTAAATAAACTATCTTAGAGAAAATTAAATTCTTCCCACTCTGTTATCACACAGGACCTTGACCATAATTCTTGGTCAAGGTCCATTATCTTTTATTTCATTTTGTCTATGGTTTTTTATTTATGAATTCTAGTATTAGGGCATACACAATTAGGGCAGAGACCACGGCTGCTATTCTGTGAAACTCTTGAGAGCTCTAAATGGTTTCTCAGAGACGGCAGATACTTAGTGATGTTTGCTGACTGGACCTGGAATATATGCAAGGATCTAATCTTCTATTTTTTTAATATAGTAAGCTTAATTAACAAAAATGACATGTGTTGTAAAGAGTTATTATTTAAAATACCCGATTTCAGTTGTTTACACTGTAAAATGACTTATAGATTGCAAATTAGGTCAAATAAAATGAAGTTAATTATATGGAATAGTCAGAAAACAGGATCACTTCACAGGGGTAAAATTTTGATCCTGCTTTGAAGACTATATTAAATAAATCTGAAAGCAGGGTATATGGAAGAAATAAGCTCTAAAGAAATCTGGACTTAAGGAAAATCTCTTTAATTTTTAGTCATGCTCACTTAAGCCACTTAACCTTAGATTCATCTTTAAAATGAAATAATAGCACTCATCCTACTTAATTTACTGTTTTGATGTTTAAATGAAATTAATAATTTGATAGTATTTTACAAATTCTAAATCTGAGTAGGCATGGAAGTTGTTATTATTTTAAAATTGTCATCAGTTTCTTAGGCCTTGGAGAATCAGTAAATTAACATTAAGAGAAAGAACGGTTTTTTTTTAAATAAAAAATACAATATTATTCTTCCACATTTTTTGATTTTATTGTATTTCAAGTTGTTAATATAGAGAGTTTTCTATTTTATTTTGAGTATAGAAGACAAAACTCATATAATTGGTGTGACTGTTCAGTCAGCCTGTTTTTGATATTTATTACCATTCAATTAGTTATTGCAATACATACAATCCATTCCTCCTTCCCATCAGTCAAGCAGAGGATTTAAGGACTAAGGACTCTACAGAATAACTTTTGGTAGAAAAAAAAATGATCCAAAAGAGTTTTAACTCCCCTTAGAAGAGGGTAAAATCATGAAAAGATGACTTAATATACTTTTTCCACACCTATTTTTGCCATCATTATTTGTTATAATGTATTACCTGGCATGTAGAAATTACTTAAATATTTGTTGCATGCAGGCAGAAATGTATGAATGCAATAACTGATGGCTGAATTGTAATGTTAAGCTAGAAATGCCAGCATAACTCAAAACTTAGCTGAATGTTTCCAAAATTTTAAGAGATAGGAATCGATACATTTTTACAATAGTCCTTAGAGCTATGGTGTAAGGGCCAGAAAAAAACCTCTTGGAAATATCAATCACAAAACTTGGAAGGCTGTCTTAAACTGAGTTGCCGATCCAGAGTAGGGTTATAGAAAAATCAAGTAGATTGTTATTGACCAGGAAAGACCTAATTACAGAGACACATTAATCAGGCTTGTGTCCATGAGTGATAGCTTCATCAGCTTCTTCTCTGGGCTTTCATTTGAGAGTATTAATGTGACTGCAGCCTTTAGAACATGGTTATATCAGATATTTTGTTCAATTCTTTATTTATATATATATTTTTTCTATAGCCTTCATTTCTACCTCAGGCTCCTCTCAGTTTCAGCATTTTCCACTAATTATCATTTGATGGGATACATTTGCTCAGTTGCTGAGACAGTTGTAAAACCTTTACAAGTTTTTTTTTTTTTTTATACTAGTGGAGACATTTCTAATGTTCTATTGATTGTATGGTAGAGCTTTTGATTTATATTGATAATAATTACATGAATAATACTTTTCTGAGCATTTATTATGTACAAACACTGCTCTAAATATTTGGATGCACTACTTTTAATCTTCATAATTACTTCATGATTAGTTACTGTTTAATTTTATAGACAAGGAAACTAAGGCAGAGAGAGGTTAATAATATTTCCAGAGTTCTCACAGCTAGAAAGCATTGAAGCTTAGCATTAATCCTAGGTAGTCTGGTTTAGGAACAATGAGCTTAATCACTGTAATAACTGTGTATTTGTTATAACACACACTTCATGGAATTTAAAGAATTTAAAGAATTTAAAGATCATGTACTCATAAGACTTAAGGAGCTTAAGATGAAAATTATAACTATATCAACAAAAAAAAGTTTATTAAGGCAATTGGAGTGAACTACAAAGAGAACAAAATTGGTAAGTTGAAGAGTTTTCTAAAATAAGAAATGTGAGAAACTATATACATTTATTCTCAAGCTTATATTGCACATCTACCATATAACAAAACTGTCCTGGGTACTAGGACTATATTCCTATCAGTGAATGATTTGTGTAAATGTAATTATACTAACTAAATATATTTCTTTAAAAATGTCAATCTGTGTAGAGAGTACTCCCTAAAGCTAAAATTGCTTACATACTGTGAAATTCCCATTAGAAGATATAGAATTTCTGTAGGGTGGCCATGGAGTTGTGACACTCAGATATTCTTTATGACAGCCTACTGTGAGGAATGGTCTTCAGTTGAAGCACCTTTGGCTCTCTCAGCATTCACACCATGGACATGTTTCTCACGGGTGCTCCAAGCCAAGGATTGAGCATGGTATAGGTGCTACAGCCCAGCCACTTCTGCTTGACTTCTGACTCTTCTAAAGGACAACCTATGCTTGGTAACTCCTTTTCAGCTTAGCTGATACTTTCTCTGAGCTGCACTGCCTTCTGAAACTTTCATATTTAATTTTTCCCTCTTTTCTTTATAGGTTTCAGACTTGTATCTGGGTCTAGAGACTCTCTCTTGCTTCTACCTCCTTTCTTATCCTTTTTATCTTCCATAGGCATGTCTCTCAATAAATATCTGAAGCTTTTGATCCTATTGTGGTTTCTATTTCTCAACAACTACAATATATATATATAATATTATATATATATATATATATATTATATGATACTGAAATTCCTTGTGAAAAACACTTTCTGAATCCATCTAGTATGTCAGTTTAGTGCTATTTCTGGGGTTGTGGCATGTTCTATATCATGAATGAGATGGTAATTATTGCATCTATGAAATAAAAAAAAATGTAAGTCTATGCAAAGGGAACACATATATAAACATTTTTTTTTAATTTTAAAAATTAGAAATTTGCATGTAAAAGTGTGTGTGTGTTGTGTGTGGTAGAGAGAGAGAGAAGAAAAAGAAGGAGGAAGAGGAAGGAGGAGGAAGGAGAAAGAGAAGTATAGAGAGGAGAGGAGAGGAAAGGTGAGAGGAGAGGAGAGAATAAAAAGACTGAAAATAAAATCGTGGCATCCCCTTGGTAACTAGAATGATTTTAAAAGACTGAGAGACATAGTAATAAAATTAGAAAATCAACTCAATATATAAATCAGCCTCTTTATAATAATTCTAGAAAGAACATAGAAATGCGAGTGGGAAATATTTAAAGAAGTAGCTCAAAAGACTCCTACTCTCATTATGACAGACAAGTAACTCATACAATCCTCTCACTGAAGATAATGGAATAAAAGCTGAATAAAATTTTTAAAAATTAAGTAAAATAAGAACATCTGCTTAAACACATTAGAGAGGTAACAGGATAGAGGAGTTCTTTCTATCAGATTCAGATAACTATAGGAGCTCTTATATTCAGTTTGGTTCATTTTGGTAAAAGTGAAAGATAGTTCATTCTACTCAAATTGATACTCTTAATATTGAGCCACTTGTTCCAGAAATAAAATTTTTGTTTGTTATCAAGTCTTTCATTTGATGTAGAGAGTTACTGAGATGAATTTAGAAACATAATTTATACAAGTCCACCTGGGAGTACTATTTAGAGGAAACAGAAGAAATCCTGTCTCTGTATACTCAGAAGAAATCCCTTTGCTCATGTGAAAGTTATTTGGTGATAAATGATGGGACAAAATATTTCTGAATACAGTATGTGTATATATATTTATAATAATGTTTTAAAAATATTGTTAAGATGAAATAATGGTGCCAACTTTGGATTATGAATATATTTTCTAAGGTTTCAGAAAGGAATTCTGATCAGGATTTAAAAAAGAATAGTTCCTTTTAAAATAAATAGCACTTTTACTGAAATTGACTATCTCTGTCTCCAAGCCAAAGCAATTCGAAACAGTCTCTTTAAAAAGTGTCTTCAGTGGAAGAACCCAATTTCCTGGTTATGTTGGATTTCAATGGATCAAAAAAAGTCTCAAAGGATGATATGTTTCTAAAATAGAATAAAAGTTACAAAGAAAAGTTGGATCAATTACTGTAGAGAGTCTTAGCAAATTTTATAAAGAAAATAATCTTTGTAATTAAGTTTTCAAAATTGATGTAATATTTTATAATTTTAAAACATTGATGTAATAATTTCCAATTTATCCTCTTCCTTTTAAGAGCATATGCTCTATTCTTAAACCTGTTATGAATTTATATAACCAGAATAATTTATTTTATTAACCTGAAGTTAACATAGCCACATTTTTAAGTTTCAAGGTCTAATCTCCCCATACTAATAAGAAGTCCTCTTTCCTTTTTTGTATCTGTGCCAAGTCAGAAATTCAGAAATGTCCAAGAATTAAGGAACTTTACTTTATCTATCTATTACCTACCTATCTAAAATGGATATTTAAAATGAGCAATATTGACAAGTACCACAGGATTTTCAAAGAGAGGTGATATTTTCACAGTGAATATTTGTTGTAACTAAGTCTGTTACATTGGCAAACAAAGTTTAACCATTGTGATTATGAATATACATTTATAATGAACAGAATTTATTTATTGACTTAGACTTTCTGAAAATTTCCAAGAGCAGAGGTTATTTAATTTTATTTCTTTGTTTTCTAGATTTTTTTTTTTTTTGGTTCGTTGATGCAGCCATTTAAAACAACAGGTATTAAATGCCTACTATTAACGAGGATCTTAATTTTAAAATATGAACAGAAATTAAAATGATCCTAAAACATGTACCATAAAAATCCATCAACTTGATAGGGTTGGCAAGAATTCCAGTTATTAGTATCACACTTCCTTTGAAATAAAATTGTCCATCCTAAAAATGCATTCTCTTCTTATTCTTTCCTTATTGATTTCTTTCTTTTTTGTAGACTTTGACCTCTGTTTTAATAAGGGTATAACAAAATATAGCACCTTAGTTATGGCAGATATAGTTTTCTTTTTAATCTTATAAATTCACCAAGTATATATTCCTAAAAGAAATGCTTTCTGGAATAATAAATGTTCTAAACAGCTAACTGGAGACTCCCTAGTTAATGCAATGTTTTACTCAGTTGAAATTTGGCAAAGCAAAGAAATATTAAAAGTTGTTCTCTTTCATCACTGTCAGTAATATGCAGTCCATAACATGAACATTTACTTGTAAGGCTTTAGAACTGGCAGTGATTTCTCTGATACTAGAATTTTGAAAATGTATATATTCTAAAAAAGGGAATTTATTTAGATAAATAATTTTTGCAATTTAGATATTATTTAATGATGCATAGTTAATAAAATTGAAAACAATTTAAAATCTCTACTTATAATTTACTCAGCCTATTGAATATAGAAGATTCCTACTGGGATAATTATTAAGCTATTGTCATTCAGCTCTAAACCTACCTTTTATATGCCTTATGATGCTGGAGCTGAAACTCTGAAAACTATACTTCTTTGCCAGAGACTGTTGAATTATACTGGTAGGGTACACTAGAGAGAGATCAGAAGGCAGGAGGTGAGAGAAGAAACTGCTGCTTCTAGTTTGTTTTTTTCTTGTTGGAATCATCCCGGTAAAGGCCCTTCCTATGAACAACAACAGTTGGTTCCAATTTCATGTTTTTTTCCTGCCAGTTCCAGAATCAGCCTTTAATACCCTTTACAAGTATGAGCAACAGCCTGGCAGTTAGCCCATCAGAAAACTAAGCTCCAGATCCAGGCCCTTCTCAGTTCACACACATTCCCATCATTCCTTTATCACTAGGGAATGGAGCTGCTTCTTACAGTTTCTATTTATTTATGTGTAGCCTCAGGGTTTCTTTTCCTTTTTGCTTTTGTTTTGTTTTTTTTTTTTTAGCCTTTTCACATCTTTTAAAAAATTCTTTATGATTTTCTTTACCTATTATATATTGCATATTAGCATTATATATAATGCATTATGTGTTTACGTAGCTAGTGTAGGTTTTGTTTTTCTGACTGTACTCGATGATATATCTGCTATTCTATACTGAGTGAACAAATGGATTTTATATCTTTTTTATTGTTTTAAGTGTTTTTGACTTCATGTTTTTACTTAGGATGTGGAAAGATAGAAATTTGCTCCCAAATTGCAAAAATAATGAGAACTCAGAAAATCTGAAAATTCACAAATTTCTGAACCCATCAAAAAGCTGAAGTCACAGGACAACCAACTAACCTATAATCTAAGCATAGACAGGTGCCTTGAAGGAGAGATGAAATAAAAGCTCCTTTTTTTTTTTTTTTTTTTTTTTTTTTTTTTTTTTTTTGGTATTCACTAGGCAGTGGTTGGGAGGATTTCAGCTAAAATGTTTAACAAATACTGAAGACCATGTGTGGAGTATCCAGATAATATAGATACTCTGGAGGGGTCAGAAATGCATACTTGGCTCAGACCTATACTTGGTGGTTGGACAGGACTACTGAGAAGGTCCTATTCCTAAGGCAGGCACACAATGCCTAAGATTTGAGATTTAATCAGAAGGAAAGAGCCCTGTCCTCCCCAGCCTCTCACCATTAGCATGACAAACTAACAAGTATTGAATAACACATAATAGAAGCCTGCTGCTGGAGAAAAGACAATAGACAATGATTCTGTGTGAGGCTCAAGACAAAAGGAACCTAAACTTGAAGGTGGAGCATACATAAGGTGAATTCTCTGGCTAATCATCTCTGGCTAAGCAAAAGGTGACATTAGAGGGATCTAAAGACTGTGGTGCATTGTGGGTAACCACTGCAATAATAAATACCAAATCTAAATCAACTCCTGACAAGATTGAATTATCTACCCACACTAAAGTTTTAGCAGGAGGACAGAAAGATGTGCTGAATTCCAGACATATTACTCTTTATCTCAGTTTTCATGATTGGTATAAGACATCCAGCCATCGACAAACAAGTGCAAGGCACAGAAGGAAGCAGGAAAAAAATTCAAGAGACAAAGCAACCAACAGAACCATATTTAAATATGAAAGAGATGTTAGAATCATCTAACAGGATTTAAAAATAAATTTAATAGATATTTTAAGTGCTTTAGTAGAAAAAATTGGAAAGCATGTGTACTCATATCAGGTGGGTTTTTGAACCAAAGATATAAAAATTACAATAAAGAATTAAATAGAAATGATAAAAATAAAAAAATGAATGAAAATGAGGAAAGCCTTCAACTGGCTTATCAATAAATGCAACATGAGGGAAAAGAATCATTGAACTGAAAGCTATGTCAAAAGAAATTATCCAAACTGAAACAAAAATTGATTATCAAGGAGAAACAAGAAAACAGAGAAGTATCTAATAGCTGTGTAACAGATCAAACATATGGGTAATTAGAATCACAGAAGGAAAATTAGGTAGAATAAACGTTTAAAGAATTAATGGCGAGGAACTTCCAAAATTAATGAGTCCAGAGATCCAAGAAACTCAGACAATGCCAGGCAGGATCAACAACAACCACAACACACTAAGCACATCATAGGAAAACAGTTAGCATAAGAGAAACATAAAGATTATACTAGACTACAGATTATTAATAAAATAATGTCCTTAAAGTACAAAAAGGAAAAAAAAGTCTACTCAGAATTTTATGCCCAGCAAAATATCTTTCAAAAATGAAGATGAAATAGACTTTTTCAGAAAAACAAAATGGAGAGAATTTATCAGCAGATCTGCACTACCAAAAATGTTTAAGGAAGTGTTTCCTGCAGAAGGAATATATCAGACAGGAACTTAATTCTACACAAAGGAATTAAGATGACTAAAAATAGATTTAACCATTTATATAAAATTAATCTTCCTTATTTTTAATTGCTCTAAATCAGTAGTCTCCAACCTTTCTGGCATCGCACTGGTTTCATGGAAGACAATTTTTCCATGGACTGGGGGTGGGGAGAGTGAGAAGATGGTTTTGGGATGACTCAAGCACATTACATTTATTGTGCACTGAGCCTCCCACCAGATGTAGCTTAATTGTCTTTTGCCACTCACTGATAGAGTTTTGATATGAGTCTGCAAGCAATTGATTTATTATGGTCTCTGTGCAGTCAAACCTCTCTGCTAACATTAATCTGTATTTGCAGCCACTACTCAGCACTAACGTCACCTCTTCAGCATCACCTCAGATCATTAGGCATTAGAGTGAGCAACCTAGATCCCTTGCGTGTGAGTTCACAGTGCGGTTCGTGCTACTATGAGAATCTAATGCCTAGTAGTATTATGTTCTCACAGCATATGTAAAAGTAAATTGTACAACAGCACAAGAGATGGGAGGGAGTAATTGAAATTAGATTGCCAGAAATCCTTGTACCACATATAGTGTGTTACAATGTTATTTGAGGGAAGTATCTGATAATTGAAGACATATATTGTAAAACTAGGTAACTGCTAAAATGAAATAAACCAAGAATAATGATAAAAAGATATCATAAAATAATCTCTTCAAAAAAGGATAAAAAGAAATAAAATATATTAGTATATTGTATAGGGTTCTGCAGAGAAACAGAATCAATAGGAAATATCTATGTCTATATCTATATATCTATATCAATATCATCTAGATCAATATCTAATTTATATCTATATCTACATCATCTCTATCTATATCATCTATCTATCTGTATATATTTCATCTATCTATCATCTATCTCGTATCATCTAATCACATATCTAAAGCTATATATCTATATATATTTGTATCTGTAGCTATATATCTATATATACCTTTATCTATGTCTATATATTTCTATCTCTATATCTATATCATCTATATCTATATCTACATCAACATCTATATCTGTAGTTATATATCTATATATTTTTATCTATATCTATAGCTAATACCCCAGTATAACTTTAAATATTACACAAATTTACACATAGTATATAAGGAAATTCAGTAGTATACTTCCATTTCCTCTCTTCTGTCTTTTGCATTATTGATGTTTATACATTTTAATTTTACATGTGTTAAAAAACTCTTTAGAGTGTTATATATTTTTATAGTCAATTCTATTTTAAATAATTATAGACAAGAAAAAATATTTTTATTACTGTCATTTTTACTATTCCTGGTGCTCTTAATTCCCTTGTGTTCATTCAAATTTCTAAATCTGTTTATTTTAATTTTTATCTGAAAAACTTCTTTTATCATTTATTGTACTTCAGGTCTACTAGCAATGAATTTTCTGTTTTGGTTGCTTGCTCTTTCAATTTTTAAAGACATTTTTACTAGGTATAGAATTCTGGTTATTCTTTTTTTCACTCCTTTAAAAATACTGCTACATTGTCTTGTGGCTTATATATTTCCTGATAAGTCTGCTGTAATTTTTTATGTTTCTTTGTTCCTCTGTATGCGGTATATCTTTTTTTCTTTTTCTTCCTTAAGGGATACATTTTTTCTTTGCTTTTTAGCAATTTTGTTATGATGTGTCTAGGTTTTTGGTTTTCTTTTACTGTTTATTCTGTTTGGGGGTCCTTTGAACTTTGATCTATGTTTGCTGCCTTTTATTAATTTTGCTTAATTCTCCACCATTATCTCTTCAAATATGTGTATAGCTCAGTTTTTTCTTACTATCTTCTGGGATACCAATAAAACATACCTTAGACTATTTGATATTGTCTCTGCTCTTCAATATTTTCTCTCTTTTTCCTTCTTTCATTCTTTCTTTGGTTCTTTCTTTTTCCTTCCTTCCTTCCTCCCTCCCTCCCTCCCTCCCTCCCTCCTTCCTCCTTCCCTCCCTCCCTCCTTCCTCCTTCCTTCCTTCCTTCCTTCCTTCCTTCCTTCCTTCCTTCCTTCCTTCTTCCTTCCTTCCTTCCTTCTTCCTTCCTTCCTCCTTCCTTCCTTCCTTCCTTCCTTCCTTCTTCTGCCTTCCTGCCTTCCTGCCTGCCTTCCTTCCTTCCTTCCTTCCTGCCTTCTCTTTGTGCTTTATTTAGGAGATTTCAATTTACTTATCTTCAAGTTCACTATTTTTTTCTCAGCTGTATTCATCCTAATAATGTGTCCATCGAGGAAATTTTTCATTGCAGATATAATATCCACATTTCTATTTCTAGCATTATTATTCAAGTATTTTTAATAGTTTTCATCTCTCTTGATATTTCTATATCTATTTATGCATGCTGTCCACCCTTTCCATTAGATCCATTAGCATATCAATTATAGATAATTTAAAATCCTTGACTAGCAATTCCAACATCTGGGTAATTTCAAAAACAGGTTGTGCGAACTGTATTAGCTCTTGAATAAATATTTTTGTCCTCTTGCTTTATGTGTGTCATGCAATTTTAGATTGAATACCAGACATCAACTATTGAATAGTAAAGACTAAAGTCAATAGTATTTATACCTAGACATGGGTATGCCTCTTCCTGTTTGAGGCAGTTAGTCTCGAAAACGGAGTCAATCTACTCAGTATTTGTCCTAGGCTTTGTTTTGTTCTTGCTATCAGTACAGATGATATGTACAGCCTATGTACCACAGATGTTCAATTTCTCCAGGAGTGGAATATTGAGTCTTATATTAAGTATGGGGCCTAATATGATGTGTGATTCTCATTATTCTTCTTCAAACCTCAGCTTTCAACATGCATACTTCAGAGATAGGGTATCTATACTTTTGCCACTTTCTGGGTAATTGCAGGTACTGTTGCTTGTTCCTCTGTGCTAGGTTTGTGGTGGTGGCAGAATGAGGGCTGTTAGTTCTCCTGGTCTATCTTCAGTTTGAGGAAATCTTGAACACTTGGGTCTTGTGTTTGAACCCTGCTCAAAGTTCTTCCAAATCTGTTCCATGGTATTTATTACAATTGTTTTTATTTCTATTTTAGAGTGGCTTTGATTAAAAACTAGTAGGGTAGGTGAGATATGGGTTGGTGAGAGAAGTAGGGCTTTGTTACTCATATTAAAGAGATTTGCTTTATACTTAGGAACATGAGGAAAATAGAAGCATTTCACGAGAGAGATTTTTGATGGACTTTGTGAATTTAAGTAATACTTGAAAATCTCTCCTGATTTTGAAGCATTAATATTTTGTTGTCTTAAAATATTTTAAGAAAAAATATCAAAAGAACACGATATTTCAGGGAGAGAAGTATCAGTTCGGTGATATATAACTCCTTCTACATTTCTCAAAGCAATAGAATCCCAAGAGAAATCTCTTAGAGAGATTTTTACGATTGTGGGTGACGGTAGCCCTCATAGAGTCATGTCATTACTCTGTCATTACTCTCCAAAGGAATATTCTAGAGTTACCTAGAGCTAAAAAAGTGATGAAAAAGGCATAAATGAGCAACTGTGGCAAAAAATAGACACTTATATTCCTTATACTATACTTTATATCTCCATGACTCATTTGTAACTACCAGTTGTTACTTCTTAATCCCTTCCCCTTTTTCACTCATTCCCTTATCCCTCTCCCATCAGGCAATCATCAAAATGTTCTCTGTATCTATGCATTTGTTTTTTTTGTTTGTTCATTAATTTTGTTCTTTAGATTTTACATGTAAGTGAAATCATATGGCATTTGTCTTTCTCTGTCTGACTTACTCCACTCAGCACAATACCTTCTAGGTCCATTCATGTTGTTGCAGATTGCTAGATTTCATTTTTTTTATGGCTGGGTAATATTCCATTGTATATATGTTCCACCTCTTCTTTATTTATTCATTCATTCATGGAAACCCAGGTTGCCTCTATATCTTGGCTATTGTAAATAATGCTGCAATGAACATATGGATGTACATGTTTCTTTAAAGTAGTGTTTTGGGTTTCTTCAGATAAAAAAACAGAAGTGGAATTACTGGGTCCTTGTCTCTTGTTATAGCATTTGTTTTAAAATCTATTTTGTCTGGTATTAGTATTGCTACCTCAGCTTTTTGTTTGTTTGTTTGTTTTCATTTTCATGGAATATCTTTTTACATTTCTATACTTTCAGTCTGTATGTGTCTTTTGATCTGAAGTGAGTTTATTGTAGGCCACATATGTGGGGGTCTTGTTTTTTTATTCATTCAACCACCTTATCTTTTGAT
The DNA here is from genome assembly GCA_003508835.1 of Eonycteris spelaea. NCBI lineage: Eukaryota > Metazoa > Chordata > Mammalia > Chiroptera > Pteropodidae > Eonycteris > Eonycteris spelaea. The sequence continues at coordinate 128,939 of PUFA01000252.1, forward strand.
TGGAGTGTTTAATCCATTCACATTTAAAGTAATTGTTGATAGATATGTATTTATTATTATTGCATTCATATTTTTTATATATATTTTTTATTCTTAAATAAGTCTCTAACATGTCTTGTAATACTAGTTTGATCGATGAACTCCTTTAGCTTTTTCTTATCTGAAAGCTCTTTATTTGTCTGTTGATTCTAAATGATATCCTTGCTGGGTAGAATAATCTTGGATTTATATCCTTGCTGTGCATCACTGATATTTCATGCCAATCCCTTTTGGCCTGCAAAGTTTGTGTTGAGAAGTTAGCTGATGGTTTTATGGGAACTCCCTTGTAGGGAACTAATTGCTTTTCTCTTGCTGCTTTTAAGATTCTCTCTGTATTTAACCTTTGGCATGTTAATTATGATGCGCCTTGGTACGGGCCTCTTTGGGTTCATCTTGTTTGGGACTCTCTGAGCTTCTTGAGATTGTATGTCTATTTCCTTTACCAGATTAGGGAAGTTTTCTTTATTATTTCTTCAAATAGTTTTCAATCCTTTCTCTCTGTCTTCTTCTGGTACCCCCATAATGTGAATGTAGGTACTCTTGATATTGTCTCAGAGGCCCCTTAAACATTCCTGATTTTTTAAATTCTTTTTTGTTGCTGTTCTGACTGGGTGTTTTCTGCTACTTTACTTCTAAATTTCTGATTTGATCCTCTGCTTCCTCTACTGTTGATTCCCTCTATGTATTCTTTATTTATTATATTTTCCATTTCAGACTGGTTCTTTTTATGTTTTCTATCTCCATTTTTAGGTTTTCTATCTCTTTGTTAAAGTTTTCACTGAGTTCATCTACTCTGCCCTTAAGTTCATTGAGCGTCCTTATAACCAGTGTTTTGAACTCTACATCTGGTAGATTGTTTGTCTTCATTTTGTTTAGTTGTTTTTCTGGAGCTTTTTGCTATTTTTTTTCATTTAAGACATCTTTCTTTGTCTCCCTATTTTGACTCCCTCCTTTTCTCTTTTCTTTTTTTTTTTAAAGTATTATGTAGGGCTCCTAAGTTTCCTGGTCTTAGTAAAGTGGCCTTATATACAAGATGTCCTGTGGGACCCAGTGGCACAGTCTTCTCTAGTCACCCGAGATGGATATTGCAGGTGTGACCCTTGTGTGGGTTGTGAGTGCCCTCCTATTGTAGTTGAGCCTGGGTTGCTGTTTGCACCTCAGTGGGAGAAATTAACCCTTGGGCTGATTGTTTGTGAGGACTGGCTGGTGAGGGGCTGGCCATACAGAGCAGGCTCTGGTGCCTTCTCAGTCTTTCCTTTGAATGTGTCATCCTATGATGCAGACACAGGTGGTGCTCCAGCTTCCAGGGCTTCCAGGGGATGGCTCCACTGCAGGCCAAGTGCAGCTGCAAACTGTGCAATGTCCAGGGCCACCTGATAAGAGTTATCAAGGAATCTTCAGATGGCTGCCACTCATGCTGGGTTTAGAGGTGCCCTGAGAGGCCAAGCTTGGAACCAAGACTGGCTGCCACTAGTGCTGGGCTTGGTGCTTCAAAGTAAGAGGCACAGTGTACGCCAAGGCCAATGCTGCTCTTTTGGGTTTTGTGAACCAAGACTCATTTGTATGAAAAAGCCAGTGAAAGCAGCTTGAGTGGGCCTGCAAGTTAGGAGTGATAAGGTCTCAGGGAATGCCTGGGCGGAGTGACTGGTGTTCCCAGATTGATGGAGCTGGGTAATGGCAGCTGCCTGCATCTGCATGCTGGAGATGGGGGAGGGCTCAACAAAGGAATAATGGTTTCTGCCAATACTTCTGTCTGGAATAAAGCTACCCCTCCAGCCCTCTTCCTGAAGCCAGACAACTCAGTTTCTCCCCTATATGTCCTTGGCACTTTTTGAGCTGCTGCCCCAGCACTGAAGCTCTGAGAGAGTTAGTACATCAGCGAGTAAGTCCACATATAGACCTTGTAAGAAGAATGTCTGTGACTCCCTCAGCTCTCTGTCTCACTCAGCCAGTCTTCACTGGTCTTCTCTTCACTGGTCTTCACTGCCAGAGGTTGAGGGGACTTCTCTTCCTGACACCGGAACCATGAATTGGAGACCCAGGGTGGGATCAGAACTTGTGTCTCCTCTGAGGAGATATCTACAGCCAAGATATTCCTCCTGATTCTCGATCACCACATCCACTGAGGGACCAGCCTGTTTTATGTCTCTGCCTCTTCTACCAATCTTAAGATGGCCTCTTATGTATGTCCCTAGTTATAGGACTTCTGTTCAGCCAGGTCTCAGGTGACTCCCAATGATGGTTGTTCTGTTGTTTAGTTGTAATTTTGATGTGGTCATGAGAGGAAGCTAGCACATCTTGACTGGAAGTGCTATCCTTAATTTTTATACATCCACTGTACATGTTGCAACTCCTGATATATTAAGAAATATGAAGTGAAACAATACTCAATGCTGATTTATTCAGTATAGCTTGTCCTATCTACATATGTGGCGGTTTTGATCATTTTCTATATATATCTTGCTTTATGTGTTTATTTTTCCACTGTGTTCAAAATAGATGCTAACCATTTGCTCTCAGATGGATATATGCCATTGTGATAATGTTGCTAGGTAATATGGCAGATGTTTCAAAAAGAGTTTTGAAACTAGAGATTCACTTAAGTTGGAGTATGTGGTGATGATGATAGGACATGCAATTTTACATTCAGTGGGGCTAGAAAATTAAAATATATGGGAAGCTTTAAGTGAAAGTTTTGAATTCAAGAAACTAAGTATAATGTCTCTAATAAGGCAATTATTTCCTGAATCTATTAATTGACTTTTAGTGATTGCTGAGATTTTTACAATAAATCTCCAGATTATACTGAAAGTAATATAAAAGTTCTTTTGTTTCATTTTATTTCATTAGTACTTAAGGCTTTCACCATGTGAATTTGATCAAATTAGTTCAAATTGTACCTTCAGACTACGGCCATGCCCCCTGAACGTGCCCAATCTCATCTGGTCTTGGAAGCTAAGCAGTGTCGGACCTGGTTAGTACTTGGATGGGAGACCACCTAGAAATTCCAGGTGTTGTAATCATGGAACAAACAAACAAACAAACAAACAAATTGTAACTTCAGTAGAAAGATTGTCAGATGAAATGGTATGCTCACTGGTAGGTTTAGACAGTTTAAATGGACATAAAATTATGCCTGTCTGAATATTGAGTATATAAGCTAACATATATCCCCTTTGATTATACATGTTTTTTCCTTGGTTAACAGACTGTTTTGACATTTAACAGTGTCTTGAACATAATGCATGTTCATTAAATGTCTATGGAGTGACTGTTTAAGAAGGAGAGTTCTAATTTTTTTTTTTTTTGGTATAATGTGTGATATAAAAAAAAATGAGGTGATAATACATCTAGAGGTAGGATTATATAAATCCATTGGAAAATAACCATCACATGTTAGGAAAATTTCTTAGATTTACCTTTAATGCAGCCTCACAATAACTATTAGAAAGAATTTTGAAAAACATTTTTCATAGTTGTATACCAAAGATAATTTCTTTTGCCAACGTTCTTACCATTTAGCAGAGGTTGAAAGGATGGGGTAGGAGAAGGGCAGTGAGAAAAAGGATATTGGAAATTATTGAGAAATTGTCTTCAAACTCCAAGATTCTACAATTCTAAAATATTTAAAGCAAAGCAAACAAAAATTGTTAACTGGTCCCTCAGATGAGTATTATCAATATCAGCCAACTACATTTTATTTTTTTGCATTTTAAAATAGAACATTTTAAGTTAATGCTCAACCTATAAATTTATGTTTTTAAAGTTATATATTATATTATTTTTTAAGGTTTGATGCTAAATTTAAATTTAAGATAAATGTATATACTACTGTTTATTGCTTTTAAAATTGAGGCACAGTTGAATTTAATTTGGAAAAGAGATGATGACTTTATTTTGTAGCTAACATCTAGTTGCTAGTATATAGGTGTTTTCTAAACAGTTTTTCTCTCCCTAAAATTTTAAGAGATGGGGAAGTAAGGTTTGTTATATTTTATCTAGAAATACTGAAAGAAGGAAATTGGTTGATCTATGAAAAAATGTTTGTCACAAGATTGTTTTATTGAAATGCCATTTCACAGATGAGATTCTTGATTTTTACTGCTATTTTAACTCACATATATATGCAAATGAAAAGGACAGGAAACCTTATTCTTACCGTTTTCCTACATCTAAATGCAAACTACTACTTTGAGTCCATCCACATTTCTTTTTCAACTACCTTAATCTTTCACGAAATTAAAATGGAAAAGCTTCATCCTGAATAGCATAGCGGAAATTTGCATTATTCAAAGTTAATTTATATTTCAAAAGTTTATATACATAAGCTGGTGCCTGAATTTTTCATAGAAAGTTCACTTTTACAAAGTAAAGAGTGGACTTAATTTAAACCACTAGATACAGTGTTTATATGCAGGAGACATACAATTAAAAGAACTTCTATTATTCTATCTCATTCCTGAATATAACAGTTTGCTATATAAGTCAGGTAGCATTGAATTTATAAATAGCATTCAGGAAGACGCAGTGGGTAGGCTGGAACATTGTCCTGAATATAATCAGACCACCCTAACCTGGGGACACAAAGCTTAGTAGGAAAGCTTTCTCTAGAAATAAGAATAAACATTGTCTGTTGCTACAGCAGATAAGGTCTCACCTACTATGTCAGATATTTGCTAAGAAATGAAAAAGACTATTAAGAAACAGACTATTAAGATATACACATGTATGGAATAAAGAACTGGCTTACATGATTATGGAGGCTTAGTAGTCACAAGATCAGCAGTTAGCAAGCTGAAGACCCAGAAGAGCCAGTGGTGTATTTCCAGTCTGAGTTTGAAGGCCTAAGAACTAGGAGAGCTGAGGATATAAGTTTTAGTTCAAGGGCAGGAGAAGACCAATGCCCCAGCTCAAACAGTTAGGCAGACAATGTTCACACTTACTTAGTCTTTTTGTTCTGTTTAGATCTTTAATTGACTGGGTAAGACCTACCCATATTAAAGAGGATAATTTGTTTCACCTAGTATAAGGATTCAAATGTGAACCTCATCCAGAAATACCCTCATAAATATACCCAGAATAGTGTTTGACCAATATCTGGGTATCCTATTTTCTAGTCAAGTTGATGTGTAAAATTGACCATCACAGCAGTAATCCCTGTCAGTTTGTATAAATATTAGACAGATCTGGTAACCCTAAAGCTACCTGAAGTTTTTGCACAAGATTAGCTATATAAATAGCTTTTGGCAAGAAGCTGCTTTTTTATTTGAGGAAGAAAACTTCAAAGGACCTTCTAGTTAGGGAAAAACAATGCCTTTATTTTACTCTGGAATGTAGAGGTTACAGGTTTTGTTCTAATGAGAAGGTTGGGGCTTCTATAGAGATGCTGAACAGGGGAAGGTTCTTTCTTTATGCAAAACAATACATTGGATAGGTAAACTTTGAAAATATTATGATAAATGAAGGATGCTGAACACAAAAGGCCACATACTGTATGATTCCATTTATATGAAATATCTAGTATATGCAAATCCATAGACAGAGGAAGAAAATTAATGGTTGTTAAGGGCTGGGGGAAATGAGGCTTCCTTTTGGTGTAATGTAAATATTTTGAAACTAGATGATAATGATTGTTGTATACAATTGTGACTGTTCTATGTGACACTGAATTGTATACTTTAAAATGATTAAGGTGGTAAATTTTGTGTTATATGTAAAATACATTATTAAAAAAATAAAAAAAATAATAATTAGTTAAGAATTCAACCTCCTAGGAATGAGTTCAGAATCAAGAGGATCTAGTCCTCTTCATAGGAGGTAAGCTGGCTTCTATAATATGATGGAGAGAAGTTGGAGCTTAGGGAAGAGAAATCAAGCATGTGACTCCCTATGAAGTGATATAATAGTAAATTGACTTTATCAGAAGTGATATCAAAGATCATTTTGATTCTCTGTTTTTACATAATGAACGTCTCTAAAACAGAGTAGCTTAAAACAGCAGTTACCATTTCTCATGATTCTGTAGATTGGTTGGCTCTGCTTTAGTAGGTGTCCCTGGGATCACTTGTGCAGCGGCACTCATCTGGGAAATGCATGAATCTAGAGGGGCAGACAATTTCATTCATACTCTAGGACCTTGGTGCTGTCTGCTGGCTGAGTCTCCTCAGCTTTCCTTCAAAAGCCCCTCTTTCTCTATGGTGATTCATCTTCCAGGACCTCTCCAAGTGGTCTCATTTTGTAGTAGGATACTTGGATTTTATAACAACATAGCAACTGAGTTCCAAGAAATGGAAAGCTAAAGGTCTCTTGAAAGCTATCCCCAGAACTAGCACCATGCCACTTCCATTCCACTCTATTGGTCAAAGCACATCACACGTTCAGTTCATATTCAAGGAGAGGAGAAATGGACTTCATCTATTCATCGGAAGAGCAAAGCGTTCATACAAATACGGAATGTTAAGTATCCTTTCCTTAAAAAAAAATTATTTATTTATTTTAATTAGTTTCGAGTATACAGTACATTGGTTAGACATCTCTATAGTTCATAAAACAATACCCCAATTGCTCCTTGCCTCCCCTGGCCCTCCACCTAGCCAACATATTAATGCTGACTACATTCCCTGTGCTGTGCTCCCCATCTCTGTGACCATCTATCAACTACTAATTTTTAGTATCCTTTTATTCTAAAAATAACTACCACAAATATTCTGTTTTATATTTTCCTTTTTAGCTTTGCAATTTCATCTCCAAACCTTCAGTATAGGAAGTTAACATTATGAAGATTTCTTCTTGCTGTGCTTTCTTGAATTCTGTATGTAAGGAGAAAGAGGAAAATGGCCACAGTCATGGCTATAGGAAGCAAGGGGAGACCGTCAAGAAATGGAAAATCTATTTGAGGTAAAAAAGCTGGCAAAGGTCATATATGAAGAGCATAATAGGTTTTTGAGCATGCAAGTATTTTGTAGGAATTCTCAGAAAAATTAAAGAAGAGCACAATAAAAGAATTCCCTCAATAATTAGGAATTGAAGTCCACACTAAGTTGAGGGTATTAAAGTGAAAAAGTAAAAAATAAAAAGATTCCTTAGAACTGGAGAATGTAAAATCATACATTATATAGGGATAGTAAACAAAACATTGAAACCTACTTCAGCTGGAGATAGGAGAAGTAAAAGACAACCACCAAAGGACAGAAGGTCTCCATTGGAATAATCATGGTACCTCTCATCACTATTCAGAGGATGCTCTATATTGAAAGAATAGTGGTTGTTTCTATGATTCTGTTGACAAGATACAGTGAAGATTTGACTTTGAATGTTATCATAGTAGTAGAGGAAGAGTATCATGAATGGGATATTTATTCTAGAGAGGACAGATAAATGGCTGAGAATTGATTTCTAACCTAATTCATATCATTCAATCACACAGACTACATTCTTCTCTTTATTTCAAAATACTGCCTCCCCTGGAGACCCAGTTAAAATTTTGCTTTTTAGTAAGTTTTTCTTAAAACATATAGTCCCCATACTATAGTCACAAGGAAATTGCCTTTAAGAACATTGGATAAACTTCCTAAATATAAAACATAATGATTAAGAAGGAATCATGATCAAGAAGAAATTTTAGGTTAAATATTTGGGTCATCATATATTCTTTCATTCATAGAATTTCCATTATTATAAAAAATATTCTTTTAATTTCTTTTGTTTATGTTTCTAGGTCAGTTACTACTTATAAAAATATTTTCACATTTGCTCTGGTCTCTTTTTGTTATTGAAAAACAGAATGGCTATTATTAGAGCTAAGATAAATTAATGCAATGATATTTTAGAGATGGCTGAACCCAATATGAAAATAATAGTAAATTAATAGTAAATCAATAATTTATATAATATAATTTGGCTTTGTATGACAATCATTTAATTGTCACTAATGTCTAGAAAGCACAGATAGAAATTCAGGTCATTCGGTGTTAAAAGTAGCACAGTGTCATCATCTGTATATAATAAGCAAAGTTACTATGCTTATTTTTAAAAGGACATATCTATTAAAAGCTAGAAAAAGGTCTGAGGTCTTTATTAGAAGCACAATTTTTTTCTTATTAGAAAAGGATTATCTGGTAATTTTTTACTTTTAAAATGAAAGTTCTAAAGTGGCCTCTATGGAAGGGAAAACTAGCTCCTGAATTCAAGTTATATAAAACATTCATAAATGGTAAAATTTATCATTATATAATGAGCACAACCCATCAGAGCAGACAGTGGCCATCAGCTTAGGACAGGAAACTGGCAACCCTCTTCTGCGTCTAATATTTCCCCTTTAAATGATGGTTTCAGGGGAGACTTCCAGGATGATGAGAGAATTTGGGAGTTGGGGGTGAGATGTAGGGCAGTGATTATCAATGAGAATGGAGATCTTTACATATTTTAATAATCTGTGTGCTTATATGATAGAGAAATATTTGAATTATAGTTCTAACTTTGTTTTTTTTTTCTTCTATTTAACAAACCATGTTCTAGTTTGTAGTTTAATAGCAAAGAATAATATCTAGATTTTGGTTTCTAAAAAAGCTAATATATAGCTGGAGGAAAGGCACTAAAATACATAGAGAGCCAAATAAATTTTATATTTAGATACAAATTGTTTGGAGCAAATTAAAAGTATTAAATAAATAAAAGAGATAAAATCTCTGTAGCCTGGTAATTTGAAGTTACTGTGAAGAAGCTGAAACTTGAGCTTAAATTTGAGAGGTAGGTAGGGTATAAAATCCTGGGCACAGAAAGAATAGAGGTAGAACATTCCTCAGGTAAGAAGAACATGTTAGTACCATAACGAGGTTGCTCATGTCTTTAGTGAGCACAGGGGCAATCTGTAGAATAGTTTTGTAGGGTACTAATGGCTCACGTGTCTGCCATGTTAACTCATTATATCGATATTAGTATATTTTGACAACTCTGGATAGCAAATCAATTAACTTAAGGTTTATTAATTTTTATTATCAAATAATATATGACAGATTAGTCATTCACACTCTAAATCTGAGCCACATTCCTTTGAGATCCAAATCCCCATGTGAGGATACCTTCTTGGTTAAAATAGCCTACTCAGAATGGCTACTAGAACTCAACTCTAAAAAAACCTGGACTCTAAACTGGACTGATTTTCTTGAAAGGCTAAAGTTAATGAGTCAGTCCTAGAGTTCATTTTTGAAATCCATTGAGAAAGCACCAGAAGAAGGTATTGATTTGTACTCCTGTTTGTACTTCTTTAGGGGAAAGAGAAACACATGTAAAGTAAAATTAAGCAAGTAAATGAAAGTAAACCAGTTTTAATTTTTTTTGTTTAAGCCTCTAACTTGAAATTACAAAATATTGAGGTATGTTTCTCTAAACAAACAATGGTTCAATGGGTTATAAGATATTTTTGAGATAAAAATATACTAATTATAGCAGATAGGTGGATAAAATAGGTGAAAATATATAGATTTTCCTTCAGCTTTTAACAACACCATACCTATGATAATCTAAATTAAAACGGGGTGGTATGCTCTTGAGAAATTTATCTTCATCCTTTCCATATTTTTTAAATCTATTTGCAATGGATGAGTCAATCTTATGACTTAAGGGTACATATTGATCATTAGGTATATAATTTTTCTAGTACAGGCAGATACTACCAGAAATGTTAAAATGTACACTTAGACATGTTCAGGTTATTCCCCACTCATTTTGTCTATCCTGCTGACCCTCTTTGCTAGCCATATGTGAGTTTCAGTGATGATGAGCAATTTATTAAATAAGTCGTAGGGACCTGACCAATCAGATAAATCCAGCATTAAAAAGTGTGACTGTACCGCTGCAAAAGAGTTGACTATCAGTTTTTTATATTTTCTCTCTAAATAGCATATGATAAGAGTCACACGGAATAAACTATTCATGGCAAGCTGTCTTTATCTGGATTAATGATACCATGTATAATCCTTAAGAAAACATTTGTTATCCCTTATGATTAATTTATAAAAGCACGGAAACAGGAGAATTCCCCACCCCCTTTTTCTTTCTTTCTTCCTCATCCTTCCTTTTCTCCCTTCCTTCTTCCCTTCCTTTCTTCCTTTCTTTCTTCCTTTCCATTTTTTTAAATGTCTGGAAATCATCTTTATAATTATTCAGTGCTGCCATTTTCACACTTTTTTTTTCAGTGTGAAATTTTGTTCAAGTGAAATCTTCCCCAGAAGCCCAGTATGTGTGTCTGTTTGTATGTATATGTATATATGTGTGTGTATACACATATATATGTATGTATATGTATATGTGTGTATATATTACACATGTTTGTATGTATATTTGTATGTATATGTGTATACATATGTGTATATATGTATATGTGTATACATATACACACACAGAGAAAGAGAGAGAGAGTGAGAGTCAAGAGTTGTTCTGATTAAAGAATGCAAGCCTTAGAATTCCTGAGGCTTCATTCACTATACCTGCCACTCCTCTATTGTGCATAAAGGGAAGGCATCCTCAAAACTGTGTAAGAAAAATACTTTTTAATATATTTGAAGATACAGATGAGATAAGGAGAAGAAAGGTCTAAAACATTCAAGTCTGACAGCCACAATACTGGGATGAGCACATACTGATCTAGAGTTTGATCAAGTGGAGCAGAGTCCAGGTTTCACAACCATAATGGACATCATGGTAATGACACTGTATTAAACCAACTTCAATGCAATGCAATGCAATGCAAATGAAAGAAATACTAATAAGTGTGCAAATAAACATGATCTTGTGAGATTCAACTTAATCTTTTGACATTTTGGGTGAAGTTTAGGAAGTATTTGAGAAGAAGGCAAAAGTTAAGACCATGGAGAAAATGGCATATAGAGGAAATAAAACAAATATGTTGAGCTTGGATATCTGACAGTTTCTTGGACAAGGAATCAGTCTGTTTCTCTCTGACTAGTGTGGTCTTGGGTAATTAATTGTTTACTTTTCTTGGTTACTTTCCCAGGAATAAGAGGATTTGGACTTCAACATTATTTCTGGAAAGGTTCCTGAAATAAGTAAAGACTTGAACCTACATATTCTCTTGGCATAATTGTTTCAGAATAATCAGCACTAAGACTTATTCTAGTAAAACTTTTGGACTATAAAAGAAATGGGGTGAAAGTCTTTTAGTGTCTAAAGTCTTTTAGGCATACAGGAAGAAATGTCAAGTGGCACTCAAGGGAGGAAAAAATATTGAAGCCAAGCTTTTTGACAGCAATGTTTTCTGCTATAAGACAAATAACTAATATATGTAAGAAAGATAATATGAACTAAGTATTTCATATTCAGACAAAATAACCTGCAATATTAAAGATACAGTCTAATGATCATGAATATGCAAGAACTCAGAGAATATTATTCTAATCGAAGACCGATTTTTGGATAACCAAAGTTGCTGAAGAGTGATTGGCATTAGTACTGGTGGTGAGCATTGAGTATATATTTGACTAGAACCAGCACAGAAGTGAGAAGAAGAGAGATGGTAAAGTATATGATGTTATATGCTCTGTAGATTTAGTAAAATTATTAAAGATGGGGGGGGGGAGAAAAATCTTTCTAACTATAGAAAAATAAACCAAAACGAGAAAGGCAAACTAAACCAGATGATATTGTCAAAGGATTGCACAGAAAAGTCTTTCTTATAACTGAGACCAAACTTGTCAATTATGCCAAAAACCCAAATGTATAATTTGTCAAAATAAAGCAAATCATTTTCAGATTGGCTAATAAAACAAAATCTGATAGCATGAGTTATAATAGACCAACTAAACACAAGTGATTCAGAGAATTTAAAAAAACTAAAATGGACCTGGTCATATTAAACAAAAGTAAGAGAGAAGAAAGTAAGGTATGCAGTCTAGAATCTAGATGACTTACAAGGTTTGAGTTAAAAAAAAGGCAGTAAGGAAAACAATGGATAACAATTACGTTGCTAAAGGCTTAAATTTATAATGAAGATAGAACATAGAGATGACTTTTATACAATAAAAACTGTAGGTAGTGCAAGGAGAAATACAAACTGTCTCAGACTGGATTAAAGAACAAACATACTTTTAGACGATAATTTGAGGGCAATTAGTTGGTAGAGGCTCCAAAAAAAGCACCCAGAGAGCAGTGGGAAAGTGATATAGGGAAAGTAAAGAAGCCCATAAAAAGGTATGTTATTAATGATTGCTGTGTAGACAGCTGGAGCTCATCCCTACTAGGATGCTGGCAGACAGTGTAAAACGACTCAGGTCACAACAAGGGTAAGATACCCGGGTACTTTTCCTCCAACTCCATCACATCTGGCATTGCCCCAGGGGCTGCTCTTATGGCATTAAGTCTCTCATAAAGGCTGAAAGGCTACAGGCAGGTGGTCATAAGAATGCCATTGATATATATTTGGAATAGTAGGTGGTAAAAGGACATGTTCAGAACAACAGCATTAATAATAGAACACCTGTATCTGTCTAAAATGCATCAAATGGACAAGAGAATATGTAGAATATGATTTAAATATAAGTCATAAAATATATCTATGTGTGTGTGTGTATATATATATATATCCTATCAATCAATTTATTATCTATCAACTATCTATCTATTTATCTTTAAATATAAAAGTAGAGATTAGAAGATAAGATAATTGGCCATAATGATATTTAGGCCACAAAAAGATCTTCAATAAGTAAATCCAAAAATTAAAAGTTATATAAAGATTGATATAAATAGAATAAAATTAGAAATGAATAATTAAAAAGCCAAGGAATCTATCAATTTTACTGTATGAAGAACATAAAACAGTATTTTGAGAAATGATTATAAAACATGTTTATGAACTGAAAGACAATATTATAAAAAAATTCAATTATTCTGTAAAGTATATAAACTTAATGCAACACCAAGCACAATCCCAATGGAGAATTTTTGTAATTGTTCAGAATCATTTTTAGTGGCACATGGTTATATTAACAATTTTTTAATTGCAAAAACATATAAAAAGTGTCAGTTTTAAATATATGAGCCTCTGATATCAAAGAGAGTACCTCGCTAACTTGTTTAGAATAAATGTCAATAATTTAAACTAGAAAGCACAGAAACAGATTCTCATAAATTTGAGAATTTAAAATTTAATATATACTCATATTTACGTTTAAGAATATATGTTATGTATTTAAAATTTGATATGATAAAAGCAGCATGTCAATTTAATGAAGGATATTTATTTAATAAATGTGTCTAGCACAACTTCATGAAAAACACAATACAACTTCCATCTAACCACAGTATTGTTATGGCTACCATAACCAGGTGCCACAAACTGAGTAGCTTAAACAAAAGAAATTTATTGTCATAATTTAGAAGGCTGCAGTCTGAGATCGAAGTGTTTGGAGGATTGATTTCTTCTGAGGGCTGCGAGGAAGAATCTCTTCCATACCACTCTCCTAGCTTCTGGTGGTTTGCTGGCAATCTTTAGTGTTTCTTGGCTAATAGATGCATTACCCTGATCTCTGTATGTTCACATGACATTCTCACAGTGTGCATGTCTGTCTTTTCACATGACATTCTTTTATAAGGACTGTCGGGAGCCGTTTTGAGGCAGGATTAAACTGCCAGTAAAGCTGGGAGTTTTGCAGAGCTGGCAAACTGTGCAGTCTGCTGACTCGGGAGGAGGTGCACCTGGCTTGGGGGAGAAAAACCGAAAGTTCCTTGACCATGGGAAAGAGTATATTAAGATAGCTACAAAGTTTCTTGAGTAAATGGCAGTGATTGTTTGTATACTTAGAGGTTTTTGCTCCTTACACACTCTGTAGGGTGTAAATATGCTGTGCTAAATAAACTTGGAGCTGCTGCAGTATTGACTGCAAGCCCTCCTGAATCTATCTCTTGTCTCTGTCTTTTTCTTAATCCTCACTCCCCTCTCAGGTGCTGTTCGACCTAGGCCTGCGGGCTCCGGCAAAAGACACAAATCCCATTAGATTAAAAATCTACCCTATTCCAATATGATCTCCTAGAGCCTAATTACATCCGCAATGACTATTTCCAAATAGAGTCATATCCTAAGTTACTAGGGGTTAAGACTAGAAGGTATGAATTTTGTGGGATGTAATTCAATCCATAACATTGCATATACAAAATAAATTTTAAATGCATTAAATGAAAATACCTCAATAGAAATTAAGCAAATATTTTGAAAAGAAAACTATTAAAAGAGCAAATCCACATTACCAATAAATACTCAAAAAAAGCCTATCCCTACTAGAGGTCAGAAAAATCATCATTAAAGTAACATTTTTGACATTTATGTTACACTTACTTGATAAAATTAGAAAAAAAATCGTTGACAGCTTTGACAAGGATATAGGTAAAAGATTATTCTCAAATATTTTTAGGAGAAAATTTCATGTTTATAGAATCTAAAAAATCACCTAGTAACTTCATTATGATTTTAAGTGAACATCTTCTAATAATGCCATCTTTAGGAATCTATTTCTAGAATGAAAACACCAACATAATATCAACATACTCAGTTGGATGTTGATGTCTTTGTACTGTCTGTAGTGGCAAAAAAAAAAAAAAAAAAAAAAAGCAAAGCATCTATTTTGTGATAAGTGTGTTCTTGAATATTTTGTAGTCTGTTCATGCTATGGTATATTGAGGTCATTACAATAAATGGTATAGATCAATAACAGTTAGCCTGGATACTGAGTTAAAAGAGAAAAAGCAAGATACAATATAAAATAATTATAATTTTATGAAACAAATAGAAAATACACGACTTGTATATTTATGTGCACATTTATATATTATATAATTCTTAAATCTGTAATTTCTAAGAACATAGAGAAGCATATAAACCAAAGCATACCAAGATGTGAATATTTTATCCCTAAAGTGAATAAAAGATAGATGAGGCACAGGTAAAGTGGGAGAGAGATAAGAAGTAAGAGATAAATAACAGATAAGAGATAAAGAGAAGAAGAAAATAAAATTATGTTTACTTTAAATAAGTATATAACTTATAAGCTATGAAATCAACAGTAAAGGCTTTGAAACTAGAAACAAATGCCCAAGTAGAATTTGGTCTAAAATGCTACAAAAATATTATTTCCCTTATTTATACTCCCTAAGAATTTTTTACTCAATATCTTAGAGAAGAATAACTGAAAATAGATAACATAGTTTCAAATAATTTATTTTTAATGATTGTGCTGGGTTTTTCTGTCAGCCAGTCACCATCCCACTATGCTGATCTAAGAATGCAAATTGTGTTTGCCAGAATCTTTTCTCCGACCAGACGATTCAAATTTATCAACAAGAGGATTGTATGAGAGTTGAAGCAGAAAAATTAGAGCTATCATTCTCAGCACGCTGTGTGGATCAACCACAGTGGCTTCAGCAACCATTGTGGCCTCCCTCAGAGATCACTCCATCAGCTCTTACTTTATAGTCATATGCATCTTTTCAGAATCTCCTCTGAGCTCAGGCTCCTCCACTCACATTCTAGATTCTGGCAGTGATTTTCATACTTGATCTCTCTCTGACCTTCATGCCAGCTTTCCTAATCTTTGATGGTGGTAAATTCCCTGAATCTCTTAGTTCTTCCTATTCTATGTTAAATCAAGTGCATCTCTTTTCCTGACAGAGACCTGGCAGATAGAATTGCATATAAATAGTATGGCACAATATGGAAGATTCTCATAAAGAAAAGAAGCTGAAATTAAAATAGTAATCATAATAGAAGAATCAGCCAGTGGTGTTGTAAGGTCAGGGTGATGGGAGCAGCCATCTCAGAGTGAGGCAATGGGGGTGTATTGCACTGTCAGTAAATAATTGAAAAATAATTATAAACCAGCTAAATTTCATTCTACTCTTTACTATTATCATGAGCCCCATGATTCTAAACTGTGTCAGTGATTAAAACCCTCTTCCCAAAAATACCCTTCCTCTCTATAAGACTGGCCTTTTTCAACCCTCTCTCCCCTTTTGGAATATATATATATATATATATATATATATATATATATATATATATATATATATATATATATATATATGGATCAAATCACAAATATGCAAATTATCTCAAAAGATATAGAAACTCCTTGACAGTTTGAACTCAACTATAAGTTATTTAAGTGATGTCTACATAAAACATGTATCAATTAGAGGTGGTTATTAGGACATTGTCAGGCAGAGAACTTGGAAAAAATAAACGTAAAGATAAATAATATTTATGTTTGGGAGAATCCTAGTTATTGAACCGTTAATTTGGTAACAAGGTCAAATTTACTGAGAGAGTAGATTTATAGGATTTTAGTAGATAAAGTTAAGTATTCATCTTGAGTGACGAAACTATTCAGATTGTGAGAATAACAAAGTCATTTTAACATAATGTTAAAAATATTCCATTCATATTATTCTCCTTATTTCATGATCAACAAGAACCTACTGATTATAATTTATCGAAGTAAATTTCCTAAATATTGAAGGCACAGATCATGCAGACAGAATATTCTGGACTTGAGTAATTTCTCATTCAAGTAAAAGTTAAAAATTCATTCTTTGTTTTATGTTAGTAATAATCACTCACCTAGATGGTTATCCCCAGAAATTAAAGAGCAAAGGTATGGAAATCCAGCAATATGGCCTTTCTTTCAGAAATGCTTTTGCTAGTTTTTGCAGAAAATACTATCCGAATCTGAGTTTGCCAGCTGCTAATTCTGTGCACTTCCTATTACATTGTGTTGCTATGTACATTGTGTTCTGTGGAAAAAGTGTGTTATTTTAAATTTATGTCTTAAAAAGCACTTGTTTGCCAAATAATATAAAAAATGACCATGTATATTTTGAGAAGGCAAAAAAAGAAAAAAGAAAAGAAAAGTAATTAATTAAGTTTACTCATTATTTCAGAATATTATAAATGAAAGGTCATATCCAGTTTATTTAGAAAATGTATCAGTCTTTTGAGCCAAGCACTACATCAGCTTCTGATTCCAATAAGGGAATAAGGGAATATGAGTATAAAGGAGAATAATTCTTTTTTATATCTTTGATCACTTATGAATTTGAGGACTTCCTTTAGGAACACCTGAAACCATTTTGCATTTAAAGTAATTTAAATGCTTCCCTTGCTCTCTCTTATATGAAGACTGTTAATTTTTTGAAATCACGTGGTAGTGTTTTACTCTGGTGCTCATTTATTTCAATGAAAATAAAAATGAATGGTATGTCCATTCTTCAATCTTACCACATGCTATGTACATATATATTTTTTCTCCTACAGATGTTTTGAGACATAAGCTATTTGGAGTACAAAATAAACTTGAGATATCAAGGTACAATCATGGCTGTCTAGAAACTCTAGCATGAGAATTCTAGGTTGGTGCTGTTCTTTTTATAAGCAACTAATCAAGCTAAACGTTAGACTGAGCGACAAAGTGAAAATAGTGCTTTCAGAAAGCGCTGCATATGTCAAGAACTATGTTTGGTTTCTCCCCCTGCGATCTTTTACTTAATTCTCAAAAAATGTATGAATTTCAGAGGTTAATATCTTGGAGTAATTGGGGGATTGTTTTATGAACTATATAGATGTCTAACCAATATACTGTATACTTGAAACTAATTTAAATAATACATTAAAAAAACACAAATAATAGAATTGAACATTAGAGAAGTAAGTCAGTCTATCTCCAAAGATATCTTTAGCAAGAACTAAATACAAAAATACAATTACTGAGAATTGCAGCATCTTATAAAATGGACAATTATATTACACATGTACATGAAATACATATGCCAAATTTCCCAAGCCTTAACAGCTGGTGGGAATGGGCAATATTCAGGACTAACCATCAAACTGTGTTTAGAATCTCAGATATGTTCAACTTTCTTTGAATAACTTTCTACCACTTTCTTCTTATTTAAGTTCTTCCTTAAGGACCTAAAAACTGATGTTCCTTGGGATTCTGTCAGCCTGTGAGAGTAGACTGAATTACTTGAACAGCAAATGTAGAGTCCAATTTCCTATCCAACCTCTCCCGCCTCATGGGACTTTTTAGTTGCCATGTAAATCAACTGATTAAAATACAAATTCTGGAAAAGCAGTTTTTTGTTTGTTTGTTTGTTTGTTTGTTTTTAGTGCATCTTACTAGCTGATTTCTATTGTACATGAATAATAAAAAGTTAATGTAATGTAATGATCTGTGTTCTTGGTTACTAACATCAAAATGGACAAATTTTTGTTTTATTTTGGACATTGTGTTTGTAAATGAAGAACATTGATGTTAAGAACGTTAAATAACTCTAACATTATTACTGCATTTAAATTATTAGAGGAGCAAATATGCTAATTGGTACCCAGTAGTCATTTTATAACCACAGTTTAGTTAGATCATGAGTTTTTTTGTGTGTGTGGAACACTTGATAATCAGCATAAGCAGGCAAAGGCCAGCCCTTGAATAGTTTCTCCTCTTTCTAATTATATTTTTAGTTTTACAATCTATGGTTAGGAACTATGAAATATAGGAAATAAGAGCTCCTGGTGACAAACTAGGAGACCTATGTAATAATTTGTTTTGTGTGTAGCTAATTTGATTTTCATAGGTCGCTTGATTGCTGGCCTTTAGTTTTCTCAGTAACAAAGGTCTGTATAAACTGGATACTCCTTACCTTTCAAATATCATCTCTAGCTAGTCTTTCTAACCTTTAGAAATATTTTCAGATTCAAGAACATCCCAAACTTCTTCCTGCCTAAAGCTTTTTCACCCCTTGTATAGGTGTATGTTCAAAATGCTTTGTTCTGTGTTCTTTATGTGAGAGTCTTTTTCATAATTTCTGATTAAATGTAATCTCTTCAAATAAATCTTGTGATAAACTCATTTATGTAGGTCTCTCCTGAGGTCCCACCCTGTCCTAAGAATTCTTTATCACAAGATCTTGCAAGATGTTTCTCTATTTTTTATTATATATTTATTTGTTATTCCATTAGTCACTTTTTTCTCCAAAAACTAATTTCCATGTGAACAGAATCTAGGGTCATATGTGTGTTGACTCATCTATCTGCTCTATGTAGCAATTTTTTATGGAGCAATGGGCCATACAGGGCTATTCGGGCAAAGGTGAATGCAGAACTTAAGTCTGACCCTCTTGGGATCACTTTTTTTTTTTTTTTTTTTTTACCATTTAACATTGTTTTCAGATTTGGCATTATTTGTACTAAAATTGCATGCCTCTGAATGCTAACTTATTTATATATAGTATATATTTTTACTGTCATTTATTGTAATTATAGGAAATTCTGGAGTCAGAGTATACAAGATATGTATTTTGATATTTGAATATTATTTGTCCATTTGTTTGAACTTCAAAAGTAATATTTGTTTATACCATAACAATGATAATAAGATAAATGTACTTTAATTTCCTTGTAGTTTATTTATTAACTACTTTGCTTGTTTATACATTTATTTTGACTTTCCCACAGTATTTTGCCAATTTATACAGTTTTATCTGAATTTATTGTGTTTACTAATTTTACTGCTACTAATTAACTAATTTTTTTTGCCTTCAATACAATACTTTGTCCTTGTGATTAGTGATATTTAAATTGCTACTCATCACTAGAAAGTATTTGTTGAATGAATACCTAAGTGAAAGAATATGACAAGATTCTTCCTGTCACCCATTATAACTTATAATTCTGTTTCTTATGTTTTATTCACCAATCAATAATTATAAAGGAAGAGAAATGAGAAATACTTCTTAATGGTTCTTTTGCTTATTACCATCCATACCAGTAATACTTGTCTCCTTAATTGCGTGTTTTTACATAAATGAAACCTGTACACTTAACATACCAGGTTTATTTGTATTTATCAAGTCATCTATTCCCATTTAACTGTGGGTATTTACTTTTCAACAATTTGGAATTATAAGACCTGATATAACTTGATAGTTTGCCCTTCGGTAACTAAAATACCTTCAGTAAGTTACTTTTCTTCTCACAGCTTCAATTCCATTATTTATGATATATGATATTAAACTCTTCACTTCATGGCTATTTTGAGAATTAAATAAAAGAGCAAAGGTAAAGAAACGTGACACTGCTTCACATGTAGTGTCATATTCCTATTTTAGTTTTATATCTTCTGTTTCCTTTCTTACATAAATAATGCTTTTAAATCTTTTTAGACTTCCTGAAGTATATTTTCATTCCTGTGTAAACCATCTTTAAATATGATTTCCCCTTGTTTTCTGCATCTCTTGTATATTTTCCTTTATGTTGCACTCCTAGTAGAGACCAGATTATGAGATCACTTATAAAAGAGCTTTAAAACCATTTGTATTTTATATTTCTTTTTTCCAGATAACTTCATCATCCTAATGGTACTAAAATGGAAAACATTGTTTCCCTCTAGCTTATTTGGCGTATGTTATTTTGTGCATAGATCTGGGGGAAAACAAGCAAGATGGAGTAGAAGAACAATAGAACAAATGCTGGCACAGAACTGTTTTGAGAGTGTTAGTGAACAGGAAAAATTATGTACTTTAAAATAGAATCTACCCATATTCTCACTTCCTAGTGAACAACTTCTTGACTAGCTCACCCACTCTCCGAATATCTTTATAGTAATCTAATTCTACTTCATTCAACACGTTTGACCTGCAAACACTAGTTTATCATAAACAAGGCTTATTCTGTATCAGAATGTTTTTGGTATTCCTAATATTAATCCAATTGTTTATATTGATTCTCCTACATATTACAATACCACTCTGTATTTTCTAATGTATGAAACAATTTTATACTTTTAAATAAGCATGACTTTATCCTCCAAATTGATTAAATAAATCACAGAAGTTTTTTTTTAACAACCTGCTGCATTTCTTCATTTTTATATAGGTAGTTATTTTTATATTCAGAAAAAAGTGTAAGCTTAAAGATCAGCTGCTCAAGAAGTAACACTTTCCACTGTATACAAAGTAAAACCAAATAACAACTAGAAATAAAAGAATTGTTTATCTTTTATTCTGACAAAATACAGTTGTTTTTTTTTTTATAATCATCATTAGGAGATTCTATTACAAATCTGTTTCTCTCAAACAGTTTAGAAAACAACTTAATCTTCACAATTGCAAAGATGCTTTTTTTTTTTTTTTTTTTTTTTTTAGCATAGCCATGCCATTCTTGCTAATGTTAACATAAGTTGTAATGGTGACAGCAGAACTTTATATTCGTATTTGATGATAGTTACACACAAACCTTTAGACTAATTTTAGAGAAATCAGATGAAATTCATTTGTGATTCACAGGGAAATCTTTATATAAAATGATTTATCTGCTTACATCCCATCTAATATTCAGACTCTGCAATATTTGATTTATAAATTAAAACTCTAAAAATGATTCTGCAGCTACATACAAGAAACAATAATCATTTTATTCCCTTCTGAGGTGAGTATTTGAATGCGGTTGCTTTAAAAACTGTTGGCATTTTTATCACTTATATGATGTAACTTATTTTCATTTTCCTTTCAACAGTTGTGCATGTCTAAGAAATAGGGAATTTTTAAAGCTGATTCAGACACAATAATGTGTACTTATTATAAATAATGAAGATTTTTTTAGATAAAAAGGTCGGTTATGTTGAATTTACTTTTTAGCTAATATTTTAAATATCTACAGGTTAACCATATTCAGAAGATAATGTTATTTGGTTGCAAATTAATTTACTCAAATGCACTGTAGGGTAAGGTCAAATATTTAATTTTAAAAATATATTTGAGAAAATAATTTCATTAGGCCATTTGTATTTATTTTTTAAAAACTGTTTTACTATGAATTGGGGATGATAAAGAAAATGCTCTGAAGACATTTGGAAAGGGGTGAAAGGTTACAATTTTAATTAAAAAGTAATCTTTGGTATTGTAGGTAAACAATTTTTGGTGTGAAACTGATTTGCGAATAAATCAAGGTGCTAAATGTGAGTCAGACTGGGTTGTGAAGGTAACTCTCTGGTCTGAGAAAAAGCACCCAGTAATGTGACATATTGAAACACAATGATTGCTCTCTTTATCCTAGAAATAAGATTTGGGGTTTGGAAGTTGAGCTTGCAGGTGATCAAACTCTCTTAATAATTAGGATTTATGATTTAGAATAAAAAAGTATATCTTTAAGTTTAAAGATAACTTTTATTTTTTTATCCTGAAGTATCAGCTTTTACTATTTAAATGGAGCAAAATAATTCATTTATGTACATAGGTTTTGTGTGTTTGTGTGTGAGGGGGTGGATATCCAAGTATAAATGAAAAAATTGTTTTCCTTAAGGACAATAATTTCCTGCAGCCCATCAATCCATTAAGCAGTAAAGGACAAATGTAGAAATTTAGCGTGTGTGTGTGTGTGTGTGTGTGTGTGTACATACATGTATGTATTTATTTATGTATATTATGTGTGTTATATATTATGGATATTGCCTAATATAAATACATTACTTTTATGAAATAGATCATTATTAGGGTCATTGAAACTGGTTCGGTAACCTTCCTTTTTCCTCACGAAGATTACTAATTTTGAAACTTCTATTTTTTAAAATTTTCTTTATATTTTCCAAATATTTTCCCTCATGTATTTCATTTACTATGTATACTATGCATTATATGCTATATGATTTGCTTTTCTATTTTTAATTTTATCTAAAAGATATTATTATCTGAAAATTACTTTTTTTGCTCAATGTTATATTTCTGAGATACATCTAAGTTGATTCTATAACTGTAAATTCAATGCATTTATTTCTGAATAATAGGATAATCTTTTAATTTTCTTACTTTGAAAATCTTGTGGAAGTAAAATAATATATTTTGGTTTTATTTTATTGTTTTCTGAATTCTGCTGTTTGAATCTCTGTTCATTTATTCATCATACCTCTTCTATGAAAAGTATGTTTTTATTTCTAACTCATTTATCTAATGAATTGCTTTTTTAAAATTTTGATTTCAATAGTTTCTACATATTCTAGATCTCAATCACAATTTGTTTATATTTTTTACATGATTTTTTTTTCACGTGGTGTGTTTACCTGTTAGTTTTTAAACATTTAATAGACCTTACAATTGGTTTATATCACATTTGGACATGATCATTTACCTATTTACATATTTTTCAGCTTTATTTGCTAAAATTTTGTTGAGAATTTTTGCATTGTTTTATGAGGAATATAATTATGTTTTTTTTTTTTATTTTCTTATAATAGCTTTACTTGTTTTTGGCATCAGGGTAATAATGCTAACTTCATAGAATGACTTGAGAAGTATTCCTTTGCTTTTAAATTTTTTCAAGTGTTTGTATTATTTCTTCCATAACTATTGAGTAAAATTTTCTGGTAAAGCCTTCTGAATTTAGAATTTTCTTTGTGTAAAGAATACAATTTATTTAATAGATATGAGCTATTCAGGTTATCTTTTTCTTCTTGAATGTTCTTTGATAGTTTGTAACTCTCAAAGAGTTTGTTCATTTCATATAAACTGCAAATTTGGCATACATTTATTTATAACATTTTAATATTAGCCTCTTAATATTATAGAGCTTGTAGTTCTCTCATTCTTGTGTTATGTACTGTTCCATTTGAATGAGAGAAAATCATTCCATCAGTATCTCTTAATTTGCAATACCATCAAAATGAAATTGGATAGTATACATGCCTCAAGATTTTGCTGCTGAACCATGTTTGAGAAGAGTGAAACCTGAGCAAGGCATATTATGACTTAGACAAAAGATCCAGTCAGTTTTTTCGCCCAGAAATTTTGTTTACCTGTGAAATATGTCCCAAGCAAATCAGAAAAGCTCATGTAGGAGGGAAAGAAACAAGAAGGGCGATTATTTTGCCAATATATATATTTTTATACTTTTCTCAAGAACCTTAATCAAGATATATTAATGGGCTATGATCAGATGTGTGTATGTGTTTAATAACTTCCTGCTTGAAACTCTAATGCCAAACAAAATAAATTCTTCAGATTCTAGAATTTGGTATCATTGTTCATTTGGTGCCACAGCTCTGTGCCATCATTAGTGTGTCTGCCCACTTTTATATAGGGGTAGAACTAATATTTATATAGGAAAAGAAAATTGTAAATCAACATGTATTCTCAATTTAGGAGGGAGGTGCACACTAGACTACAGCACAGTAAAGTAAATAGCTAAGACTCGCTGTGGCTGAAGTGAGCGATCAGCATTTAGCCCCAGAGCATTTGATTAAGGGATGAGACATACTATCTCAAGCCTACAATGAACTGCAATATTTTGTTCCCTTGTTATTAGTGGGTAACTGAAGGACAAAAGACAGTGAAATTATCATGTGTGCATTGTTAATATGGAGCATAGTTTTACTATATTGTGGAATTTAACTAGAATGTTGATATTGAGTAACCCTTTTTCTTCTGGCCTCATGTGAGATGCTGCTCAGTATTTTATGTGTTATTGAAGTATTGTTAGAAAGGGGATTTTCTAAAACAAAGTCCTTTGGAATGTACACAAATGATCAGTGTTGATTTCTATTGAAACTTACAGCTTATTGTCTATAATTAGTAGTATAACATTTATTTTCCTAATCATCATATTTATTTTCTTCTGGCTTCTTTTTTCTTTATTTTTCTGCCATCCCTCCCACCCTTCCTTTTTTTTCATTTTTTCTTTCCTTTTTTCCTTCTTTCTCTTTTAGCAATGTTAATACATACCATTGCCTAATACATAGACAGGGAGCCATGATAAAATGCCTTCACCTATGTGAGATAGAAAAGAAAAAAATATTTCAATACTACCTTTTAATAGTTATATTTGCTGTTGCTTAGAAAAATTGTACTCCTATACTACTATTGAAGAACGAATAACTAAATACAGAGATATTTTCTGTTGCCACCTATGTGTGTGTACGTGGGTGCATAGTCCTGTAAAAGATTGAGAGAAAAAGAAATAAAATCCTAATATGATAGGAAGTTATCAGTCCAAATCTCATGATAAACTTTTCAAGACAAGAATTTAGTATTCACTTACAAATTCCTGTTACTAATACAATGTACAAAGAACTATTTGTCAGAAGATACTCCATTTTGGAAAGATGATGAGTCTTATTATGTGGCTGAAATTAATTTTTTTTTTGTTTAATTTACTTGTTTAAAACAGTTATAAAGTTGCTTATAGCAATCAATATCCTGGTGGTTTGCCAACTTTCAACAGATAAGCTGTTTTTGCAATAATTAGTTTCCAATAATGTTATTGAAGTTGAGCCCATTTTAGTTATCCTACTCTTTTAACATTTCTTTTAATTAAAGATATCTTTTTTCCTTTTAAAGAATTATATTGAATAGGCCATTAATATAGAATCTGAATATTAACTCTGATTCTTTTGAAGTGTTTCCTTGAAGAATCAGAAATATCATGTAAAATTTGTCAAATTTCTCATTTTGTACAGAATAATTTTAAATAAGTTGAAGTCATGTAATCAACTATTAAAGGAGCTATTTCATTTAAGACATGCATGTTAATATTGATATTTCAGGACAACATTGATAATGAATATAGAAGTTAGAAGTCTGGTTTGAGAAAAATACTATTCATGGAGGATTAGCTGAATGATAAGCACTGTTGTCTTCTTAAACTCTCTTTTCCTTTTATTAAATAATTTGTACCATCTGTTCAACAAATATTAAATATTAAACATCTATTAAATACCATATAAGTAAAACAGATTAGTCAACCTTAAGTATTTTGGGGGCATTCAGGCAAAGAACTATAATTGAGAAAGTTTAGAGTATTATGGAAAAATATATACCAATTAACTAAAATATATGCTCAGCTACAGAAAATGGGGGTTTTAGATAAAGCATCTCTGGAAATGTGTCATCTGAAAGAATAAAGCATCAAAGAAGGATAGGTAAAAGGGCCTTAGGAAAGAGAATGATACCAACAAATGACTAGAGGTGAATAAACACATTGCATGTTTGAGAAACTAAAAGTGCTTAAGTAATGCTTTCTTTTGATTTTCTGTATAATTAGAAATTATTACATGAACATTATATGTTCATTGTTTAAAAATTAGATAATTACATACACAAAAATCAAATAAACCATTAACTCAAATATATAAGTGTTTTTGATGAATAAATATGTAATAACAGAATTATATATAGGGACTGGGAAATAGTTTTTGCACCCAGATAATTAATATCTTTCATATAATTTGATATTCATCTACATAAACAGTAAATGTTAAATGCATACATTTCTTTTATCATTCTTTTATTGTATATTTAACCAATCCCTATCATACAAAGAATACCTCATTTAACTTTAAGAAAATATTATTAATTACCACTTCTGGCTATGATAGAATAGCTTGCAGAATACCAATACTTGTGTTCATACAGCTGGAAAGAAGATGTAAAATTAACAAGCAAAACAGAAAACACCATTGGTTTGACAGCATCAGAATACTGCTGAGGAAGCTATGTCTTGAGGGGCAAGATCCTGGAGAGAAAGAATGGACCCTGAGATTAGGGTCACCAGATTTAGCAAATAAAAATATTGGATGTCTAACTAAATTTGAGTTTCTAATGAACAATGAACAATTCTCACAAAAAAGTGTGTCACAAATGTAGAAATTCTGAGTTTTATCTGGTAGTCCCAAATGTTGCAAACCTAATATTCTTAAAGTGGTTGTTTTCTCGGGGCATTTGCCAAAGTTGTGGCAAAAGTCAGAAGGCTGAGAACACGGACAGAGGAAAGAATAAGAAAGCAGAAAGACCAAAAGAGTTTCTGATGACATCATAGGCCTAGAGAGTAAAATATTCATATTTGTGATTGCTAAAGGATTCACTACTTAAGGGACCAAGATTTTGTAGACAGCAGGTAAAGAGAGAACTCAATATTTTCCTTTCTACATATTTGCTGATTTAGAAAGGCAGAGCAAGAGACCACAAAGTCAAACAGAAAGAGAATTAAAAGCAGAACATAGTTTTATATTCTTTTGGAGAGTTCGGAAGACAAATATTGAAGGGCAGAAAAGCCAGAGTCTCCAGGACATACTTATTTGGTGAGTTACATACTGGACATGTGCTTCCAGGGTTCCTGTAAGTTTGCCTATAAGTTCTTAACAAGAGATGTTTCCTGTGGGGCCTGAGACTTGTAAGCCAGACTGCCTCTTGAACTTGACCAAGGTGTCTTTCCTTCCACATCTTTCTGTCACTTGGGGAGCTGTGTGGACTGCAGTATGGATTTCTGTGAGGACTACTGTCATTGCTGTGGAATGTTTGATATTGCCATGCTGACATGTGTTTCCTGTGCCATGTGTTTTTAAGTGAACCTGATGCAAAGCGTAGCCCACGGTTGTCTTATGAATAAATGTTAAATGGGACATAAAAAGATTCTTTGGTCTGCATTGCACCCATTCTTTTATACTGTTTTGAAGTTGATTGAAGATGCTTATGTGAAACTGTGACATTTGAAATTCTGAAAATCAGATATTATTATATGTTTTAAATTTCTATGCCTTATATTTTTACTTTTGTTTTCACTACACATATAATTGCTGTAATCATCCAAATGTGCTATTTATTAATAGAGGGCTTTTTTAGATTAATATCTCTTCACATAGTGTTATATTATTCAAAATATAGTTACATAGTAAATGTGGTCCTATAATATGAGAATATTCATTTAGAGGGTATTTATTCTAAAAATAATTTTAGGAAAAGATCTTTATTCTTAGTGTATATAGCAATATACTTAAAATACTTCTTTGAATAATTAGAGACGATTTGTTTTTTTCCTAGGAAATGAGAAGTTTTTAAAAAGGCAATCACTTTATACGCTAAACAGAATATATATGTAGCTTTTAAAAAGTAAATATAAATATACCTTTTATACATCAATAAATACATATTTATGGAATCTACACCTCCAACTTTAATTCTATAGTTCTGGCATACACTGTAAATACAAACAGTTTCACTCTAAAGTACATTTTTATCTATGATCTAAAATATTACATATAAAGTACAGCATATGGTGGAAGATTAATTATAGTGACTTTTTTCAGATTTGTAGCATTACAAAAATGTGTAGATGTTAAAAAAATTATAGAGTTTAATTTGTTTTCATAATTGATAAGATAGTAAGAGTTTTACTTAACTATCTCCTTCATTGTTTTTCTTGATATGCAAAGGTTTGGATTTTACTAGGTCTTAGACAAGTGTCATCTTCTAGGGCCTACTAGAGAATAAATTTGTTTGCTAAGAATAGGAGTATGGGCAGACATAAGGGAAGTTATGGCAGTTTCAATTAGTTCGACATTACCAACCAGATTCTTTTTATTACCTAGATTAGTTTGGGGGTAGCAGGAGAAGGAAACATTTATAAAAGGACAGAAAATATAGTAAGTACAATTGTTATTTTGCAAATTGTGTTGTGAAAGTAATCTACCTGCATTGATTATCCTGGTGTAGAAATGGCTATGCAGTGGACCATGAAGAAAAATGTGGCATGTTAAAGAACTAGGCTTTCAGGTTTGGGCAGCACTGATGTTGGGCAGAGGTCTTTATTAAATACTTGAAAGGAAAGGAGAATGTTTTCAGCAGAAGGGAGTTTGCACTTTGTGATGTTTTGAGTTATTTATTCAATGTGATTTTTTTTAAGGCACTGATACTACGTGAAATATTAGGAACTGAGGCAATTAAAAAGATGAATTATTTTCCATAATGGTTACACCAATTTATATTCCCATCAACAGTGTACTCTAATGAATACTGGAAATTTGCTAAGAGAGTAGATTTCAGGAGCTCTTATTACACACACACACACACACACACACACACACACACACACTCACGCACGTGCGCTAATTACCTGAGATGTATCAATTAGTTTCATTGTAGTAATCATTTCGCTGTGTGTGTGTGTATATATATATATATATATATATATATATATATATATACACACACACATATATCAAATTATCATATCATACCCCTCAAATATATACAGTTTTTATTTTAAAACTTAAATAAAAGATCTCATTGAAAAAAGATGAATTGGACATAAACCTTACCACTGAGAGGTAACCTTACTACTTCACTGTTGAATGAAACACATGAATGGGGTCTTTCAGATCAGAGCCGAGAAATTGATTAATTCTGTTTAAAAGAAAGTCTTTTGAGTTCCATTTGAACTTATTAATGAAGGCTAAGGTAAAGAATGCACATTGATTCTATGCATTATTTTCAGACATCCTTGAAAACTCATACAGCTGTATACAGAGATCTTTGTAAACAAATATGCTCCTTCAGGTATTAGGTATTCGTTTTTCAAGAAATGTTTCATTGAACACCAATATGTGCCAGGCACTATTTTATAAGCACTAGGAATACACTTAGGAATATTATAAACACTGTCCTCATGAAACTATATTCTCAGGAGAGAGACCAATAATCAACCAAAAGGAAAACGCATCATAATATAATTTCAGATTATGATAAATACTACATGTAGGAGAAGGCGGAGTAAAGAGTTGTGATTTACTTTAGCTGAGATGATCAGGAAAATCTCTTTGAAGAGAAACCTGAATGACAAGGAGACAAGCAAGTGAGGATGTGGGAAAGAGTATTCCACACAGTGCAAACCACATGTTGAAGGATGCACTAACACTGCCTTTCTTTATACTTTTGAACTTTTAACCTTGGAAACCAGTTAACCTTAAAACTTCAGATACTTCTTCAAAAAGTTTTCTCCTAAGTCTTAGTTTTCTGAACTGGCAGCTCTTATACAAACAAAGGCAGTTCTCTTTTGTCTAATTACTCTGTCTCCTAATCACTAACTAATTACCTCTATTTGAAACAGATTTTTTCAGTGTTCATGCAGAAGTCAGTAGGAGGGCTGTCTGAATTATAGATGCTGTTTTTTAGAGCATAATGTGCAACAGAAGAACTCAAGAATTGTCTTTCTTTTGTCCAGACTCAAGTATTTTGACAGTTTGGATTTTATTATTCATTTTGACTGATTCTGTATTGAAACCACTAGAATAATTACATTAAAAGAATTCACCTTCATTTGGAACATGGGAGTCTAACATTTTATTTAAAATTAATGGTGACTGTGATTTTTTACAAGTTGGAAAACAGCTATCTGGGGAATAAAAAATTTAATCTATTGTATAAGAAAGTGAACAAAAGCAACTCTGTGAAGGTTTTTTTTTTCTTTTTTGAAGAAGGTATTAGAGTTTGAAAGCTGTTACTTTTTAAAAAAAATATATTGTTCATATTTACTCATAGTTTTTTATTTCCAAGGTAAAGATATGACTGCTCTGGATAAACAGATACCTCACCTATAAATAACATATAACACTTAAAATATAGATATGTAAGGATTACTGTTTTAATAGAATATTAAGTGAAATCGAATATAAGCAAAACACATAGCCATAGACATAATCATAAATTATGATATAATGAAAAGTTGTGAATGGAAAATGTGGAATCATATAAAAACTTGTTTCTAGTAATGAATTTATCTACCTTTCCCCCATCTTACCAGTCTTAGAAGACTTTTTGTTGCAATAACACTAGGCAAGGAAATTCTGACAAGCCGATCTAGGGGGGTAATTTAAAACTACCCCTAAATCTTTTGTGTTTTCATGCAGACAAACCAATGATACTATTTTAGAAACTTGGAAAACTGCTTATATAAGATGGAATGTCGGGAGTCCTTGCTACATTCCCAGGAATTGTATATGATGTCTTTTGAAACTTATCTACATTTTTGATTCATTTATAAAAATCTATTTTTGATGGAAGGTAAATGCCTGAAGAGAGCATTTGTTAGAGAGACAAATGAAGTTTAGAAGCAAATTGCCTCCCCTTACTTTTCAAGTAAGAAAAACACTGTGGTTGATAAGGGAAGGCTCAGATCATGGCGTGGAATGTTCTCTAGATATAAATTGGTAAGCTGTGCTTAACTGTACCTCGGCCACCCCTGTGACCACATGATTTAATAAGCTCCTGACCAACTTGTAGTTCACTTCTGTTTTTGAGAAAGGAGAGGTTTCTTGTACAAAAGAACACATGGTGTTATTAAGGCTCTGCCTGTTAGAAATATAAAAATCTGACAAACACCACAATGGGTGGTCTAAGCACATAGAATTCAAGATTGTAGCAGTGGCTCATTGATGTGTTCAGGGATCCAACATCTTTCTGTTCCTCCATCCTAGAGAGTAAAACATGCTAACTTGGGATTCGAGACTTGTGGTGGAGATTTGCAGTGAACCTTCATGGGGTTTTGAGAATGTCATAAGGAGGTAGAAGATTCCAGGTAAACGCTTGTCTTCTTGCAAGTTGAGTTCAGCACGGCTTGTTGCTTTGATATCTGAAGTATTGTTCTAAATGTGGCTTATTTATGCTCATAGGCAGATAAATCCTGAGGCATTCTATTTCATCTGTGCAATTTATGCCTTTTTAAAATTAGTGCTGTTTTACATACACCAAAGGAAACAAATTAAAAAGAGGGGAAGAAACAATTTCAGTGGATAGATTTTAATATGAAAAAGTCCTCAAGGTTTCTTCTTTGCTTGCTTTCTTCCCCTTATGTTGCCCCCCTCCCCCTTCCCCTTTTTATACAACTTGAAAATAAAAAGCAAAAACTCTCAACTGTTAAAAATCATGCAATTAAAGTTGATTATTTATAAATACAAACTGTGGATCATTGTATAGACTGTTAAATTTGATTTCTTATTTATTATTAAACTGTGTGAGACATTTAACTTAGCTTTTTGTCTTTCACCACTAATTTTTCCTTCATATCAAAGTTATTGGCATTTTTTGTATGTAATTGTTATATTCCTAGAAAAGTAAAGAGAAATGCCTTAATTTTTCAAAAGAGGTAATAAGCCAAGCATGCTGCTGTTAATATTAGCTAATGTTCATTGAGCAATTATCATATTCCACATATCATAGTAAACACATTACATATACTTCATGTGATCCTTATCACAGCTCTCAGAAGTATATATTATCTTTATTGCTTTTCAGAGGAAAAAAACATAGGTGTTGAGAAACAACGTAATGTGCCATAGTTATGAAACAACTAAGATATGAACCCTGATTTGAAACCAAGCATCTGGCCACAGAGCTCTGCTTCCTGATATGGATGGTTAGCTCTGTGATTATAGATTGTTTTTTTCAACTGCTAATACCAGTGCCCCATCTCTAGCAAATCGTAGTCTGTGTGTGTTTCACTTTATCTCTTTGCAATTCTTTAAACTAGGGTAATTATTGGGGTTTCCATTGGCATAGTGTTTTATTCTCTCCTCAATAGTTTATTAGTTATTTCAAAATTTTGTTACCTTATTTGATACAACATTGAGTCATCTCAGTTTTTGTGCTTTATACCGATCAGACATATGTGATAGATTTTTTTAATTCCTGCAAAAGTGTTTTCTTTTGTTTTGTTTTTTTTTTGGTTTGTTTTGGCCATGGACTTCTATTGTAATTTAGTTACCAGGGTTTTCTTCATTTTTCGTCTTTTATAAATATAACCAGAAAAAAGATAGAAGGCTTTTAAGTAGTGCCTAAATGTAACTTTGTTACTGGCATTTTAGTGTTATTAGTTTGGGCTGCTGTAACAAATTATCATGAACTTGATGGTTAATCAATATTTATTGCTCATGGTTATAGAGGTTAGGAAGTTCAAGATCAAGACACCAGCAGACTGGGTGTCTACTAAGAGCCTACTTTTTAGTTCATATATGAATTGTATTCCCACATGGTACAAAGAATACTAGAGAACTCTCTGGAGTCTCTTTTTCATAAGGGGACTCATCTCATTCCTGAGGGTGGAAATCTCATGATTCATTTACCTCTCCAAAACCTTGTCTCCTATACCATCATATTAGGGATTAGAATTTCAGCATATGAATTCATTGGGGTGGGGGAGTTCACAAACATTCAGTTCATAATCTTAGTTTTAGGATTTCTTTGGACAACATGGGTATTTTTTTCATAACAATGTGATACAAAAAATCAGTTTTGTTCTTGGCACTTGATATATTTCTTTTGTCTGAAATTCTTATTTTTCTTGACTTAAGTCATACAGAAGCACAGTTTTGTGATAGAAAAGTATCATGCATATAGTATGTGAGAAGCAGATAGCATAGTGGATGAGAGAACAAGTGATGGTGGAGGAAAATTGCCTTAGTTTGAAAACTGCTCAACTTAAAGGTTTGTCACCTTGGGCAAGATTTTAAACTTCATCTTCAGTTGAATCATTTGTAAAATAAAGATAAAGACAGTAACTACCAAATGGGTTATTGCAAAAATTAAATTATTTAATATATGCAGAACAAATAAGAGAAATATCCACCATAAAGTAATTGTGCAATAAATACTGTTATTATATCTGGAAAATACAATTGTTGTTCTCTAAATCAAGGTTAACCTAACTGCCCTCTAGCAGCTTCTCAAGGTCATACCTTAAATCAGGAGGAAATGATAGCCTTCCTGCTGGTCTATATTTCATATCTTTCTCTATGTTTTACTCATCTATCGATTTACCTCATGAAAATAGTATTTATTATCTAGAGCTCTCAAAATCCTTCTGGAAATGTTCTTGGACTACATTTCTGTAACAGTGTAATATATTGGATCAAGACAAAAATAGATCATACTGAAACAACTAAGGGTATGTTAGAATTTTAACTCTAATGCTTAGGTATGGTTCGCCTAATGTAAATATCAATCTTGGAGAAATTCTTTAAGTTGGTATTTATTGAGATAACAAAATGATTGGTTGAGATTGTTGGAATCAACATTTTTGTATCAGCTAAACTTAATGAAAAAATTAGTTGACATTATTAATTGCTGAATTTTAGTGTTATTCTAGAGAATCAAAATTTGATATGAATGCAGCTGGGTCTCACCAGACACCATTGAGAAACAGGCAGCTCTCAAGAATTCAAGGCAGTTTTTCTGTCATACATTGTGTCTTCTTTCTGCACATTTACATCTGCTTCATTCTTCTGGCTTTCTCTGGATCTGAGGTTCCATGATGGAGGATGGATGGTTACCCATGGTTCCCAAGTTTACATGCTTTATTCTGAACACACAATATAACTATAATTTTGTCTTTTATCTTAATTCCAAATTCCCAGAGGAGGCAGTCTATTTGGCATAACTTGGTCAGGACTCAGAGTTACCTTGTAAAAAAAAGGTGTTTAACTTAAAAACTAGCCTTACAGAATTTTGTAGGAGGGTAAAGTTAAGGCACTTCTTTTGAGCTTAGAAAATAATATAGAAATGTTCTCTATATATGTTATAAACTATATAAAAAATTTACCTCCACATTGTGAAACAAACATCTAATAGATCTCATGATGAAATGGTGGGAAACCTTTGCTTAAAGTAGCTAAGAATATATTTCCTGAGTCAGTTTGAGTTTTCTTCTGATATTTTCACCATCCTGCTTATCTTGTTTTCCTTCAGTTCTTATATTTTTCTGTCATTAAAAAAATTGGGGTCCCCCTGGTACTATTTGTAGGAAATTCATATGTTTTCTATATGTGCTTGTTCAAAGTTTATTTTACCTGGAATAATCCTTTAACATCAGGAGACATGCAGTTGGCAAAAAGATAGACAACTCACGTGTGCTCTTCCATAGCCACGTAGCTGTAACTCTTGTACTTCTAATCTGAAGGCTCTGG
Organism: Eonycteris spelaea; assembly: GCA_003508835.1. Lineage (NCBI taxonomy): Eukaryota > Metazoa > Chordata > Mammalia > Chiroptera > Pteropodidae > Eonycteris > Eonycteris spelaea. The sequence continues at coordinate 163,759 of PUFA01000252.1, forward strand.
GACTGTGCTCTTTCTGTTGTTGCACCAACTTCCTTCAATCACCATTCTTTGCTGAGGTAATAGAGGGTTATTGAAAATTCTCATTTCTCCTTGGTAGAAAGATATAGTTTCCTTTTGGAGTTTAAAATCTGAAAACAGATCTACATTAGGCAGGCAGCATCATGGCACTTTCTGAGTCATGCAGAAGGGCAGGGACATTGCTATTTAATCAATTCAAGCCTAAGTGTTTCTATGTGACACCATTAAACATCCATTTCCTGCTTTTTCCACTTTACCTCTTAAGCAGCTCAGGGGAAGCCCTATTTAATCATTGTTATGCCGGACATTGTAAGAGCTATACAAGCATTTTTAGCAGAGCTTTCCCCTTGTTAATTCAGATTGACCAGGAGATATATTTCCAGAAGTGTCCTTGTGTTTATTGCTTTAGTTTATGATTGGAATATGACCTCCAATTATGGATATATGACCACTTTAAGAATCATTCAGGGTTCTCAGCTGAGGATGGCTGGCTGGAAATCTCTAGGAATTATGAATGGCATATTTTATGCTATAGTCTTCTTCTTCTTCTTCTTCTTTTTTTTTTTTTTTTTTTTTTTTTTTAGTTAATTGGTAGTCACTGACTTTCAATTGTTAGAAGAAACTCACACTGTATGCTGATCTTTTTTTCTTTAGGAGAAAGTGAACACACTCTTCATAATACCGCAGCTTAATTTTTCATGGGCCGCTGGTCATATAAATTGTTTCATGTTGTTTTCTGTGACAGGCACATTTAGTGAATTAATCAAGTAAAAAGGAAAGAAGTAACCTGACATATTTTTCATGAATATATAAGATAAAACAGAGAAAATCAAGCTGTTAAATATGAATTATATCAGTAATATTAAAATCCTACATTGGGACATTCTCAATAATATGAAAGTCCATTTTTTAAAACATACCACAGAGATTTAAAAAAAATTAATGCTTAGTTATATTTGTATCATATGTTTTTCCTTAAAAAATTATTATAGTTATCAGTGAGCTCTTCCTAATCTCATTATACTCCCTGCTTTTGGTTATGAACCCACATGAGCACATTTCCATGCATAGCATGTTTTATGCTTTCATAGACTAGGAAAGTGATATCATATCCCATGCACTTCTTAAAAGTCTTCTGTCTGTCTATTTGTCTGTCTTGCTTTTGAAATCAATTCATGTTCATACATGTAGCTCTAAGTCAAGAATTTTGATTGCTGTATAGTTTCAGTTATATCATTATATCACAATGTATTCATTCTCTAACTAAAGACATCCAGATTGTTTTCACCATTCCTTATCTCCCTTTAAAAAAATTAAATATAATTAATGTAAAATAAGTTTGGACAATTGTAGACACCTGTGTAACTACAACCCAGATCAAGAATTAGAATATTTCTAATGCTGCAGATCTCCTCATGTGTATTTTTCTGGTCAATACTCCCCTACTCTTTACTCGCTATGCACTCCACACCACAAGAACAACCATTTTCTGATTTCTATCACAAACTTTTTTTTTCTATTTAGAAATTCATATAAGTGGATTATACAGTGTATATGCTTTGGTGCCTGGCTTCTTTCACTGTAAATGTTTTTGAGATCTGTTTTCACGTGGCATCAATCTATTGTTAAACAGAAACTTTTATGGCTGAACCATTTTACATTCTTAAATCAGGATATATGAGTTCCTCCAAATTCTCAATAATGCCTGGTATTGTGAGTCTTTTTGATTTTAGCCAATTTTATAGGTGTGTAGTTATATCTATTTTATTGTACTTTTAATTTGCCTTTCCTTAAGACTAATGATGAACAACTTTTTATGTGCTTATTTACTTAACATTTCTTTGTTAAAGTATCTTTTGCTCATTTTATTATTATTCTGTTTTCTTATTGAGTTTTAAAGTTATACATTCTAGAAAAAAATAGTTCAGTAGATATGTGATTTGGAAATATTTTCTTCAAATTTGTGTTCAAATCTTTTCATTCTCTTAAGAGTGTGTTTTAAGATCAGAAGTTCTTAGTTTGATGAAGTACAATTTTTCAACTTTTTGCTCTATGGATTATACTTTTGCTTGTCAACTATAGGAGATCTTAGCTTATTGCAAGGTAAAAATGATTTTTTCCAATATTTTTTTATAAATTTTATAGTTTTGAGTATTACATTTAAGTCTATGAATAATTTTGAGTTAACTTTGTATCTGATGTGAGATATAGATTGAAATTTGTGTTTTTGCATATTGATTTTAAATGCTTCCTGTACTATATGTTGAAAAGACCATCCTTTTTCTGCTTAATAATGTTTCTACTTTTATCAACGATCATTTTAACATATATGTGTGGGTCTATTTCTGGGCTTTCTATTCAATTTAATTTACTTATTTCTCTATCTTAATACCAGTATCACATTGACTTGATTACTGCATCTTTATAAGTGTTGAAATTAAGTAATTTAAGTCTTTCAACTTTGTTTTGTATTTTTTTTCCCCAGTGCCATTTGGCTATTCTGGTTCTTTTACATTTCCACATGCATTTTAGAATTTGCTTATCAATTTCTAGGGCAAAAAACCCAACACTCCCGGACTGTTGACTGGGATCTCACTATATCTATAGATCAGTATATGCAGAATTGAAATCTAGATATTGAGTATTCTGATCCATGAATACATTATAGCACTCTATTTCTGTATGTCTTCATGAATTTTTCTTAGAAATATCCCATAATTTTAACTGTGCAGGCCTTGTGTATTTTTATCAGAGTTATTATATGATTGATTTATTTAATAATTTGATCCTATCGTAAATGATATCATTTTCCACATTTCAACTTCAGTCATTCATTGTCACTATATAAAAATAAAATTGATTTTTCTATGATGATCTTGTGTCTTCTTACATTGCTAAACTCATTTTTTTATAGCTCTTTTATAGATTATTTAAAGTTCTCTAAACATGATAGCATTGCATGCCAATAAATTTTACTTTTTTTCCCCCCTAAACTCAGTGACTTTTATTGCTGTTTCTTGGTTTATTTCTTTGGTTAGGACCTTGTGTGCCATGGTGAATAGAAGTAATGAGAGTGAGCACTTGCCTAATGCTTGACAATATATGGAAAAATTTAGTCATTTGCCTGTATGCATGATATTAGCTATCAGTTTTCATAATTGCTTTGTATTGATTGGGTTGTGGAAGTTCCCTTCTACTTACAGTTTGCAAAAAGTTTTTAATCATTAATTGATATTAAATTTTGTCATAGGGTTTTTATGCATATACTGAGTCTTTTTTAAGTCTATTGATATTATATATCACTACCTTGATTGATTTTTAAATGTTAAACCAACTTTTATTCCTGAGATAAACTCCACTTTGTCATTGGGTATTATATTTTTAGATGCTTTTGAATTCTATTTGTCATTATTTTGTTGAGAAATTTTGCATCTATTTATGAGGTATATGATCTATTATTTTCTTCTCTCTCAAAGTCTTTTTCTGATATTGGCATTAGGTTAATTGTGGCCACACAAAAAAAAATGAGTAGGCAAGCATTTCTTTCCACTCAATATTCTGTATTCAATTGTCATAGAATTGGTACTAATCCCTCTTTCAGGGGTATTTGGTAGAATTTGTCAATGAAGTTATTTGTTTTCAAGTTTTCATAGTTGAAAGGATTTTACTTACAAATTCAATTTTTTTCCAGTTTATCTAGTATTCTTAATGCTTTTAAGATTTTTCATTTTAAGAATTTTTTTTCACTCATTATACGAAATGCCATTATTATGGGTCTCATGTGATTTCTTCATATTTCTTATACTTGGAGTTTACTAAGTTGCTTGAAAATGTGGGTTTAGAATTTTCATCAAATTTGGAAAACTTTATCTCATTATTACTTCAAAAATTATTTCTCTTTCTTCTTTTTCCTTTCTGTCGATGAATTCAGTTACTCATATATTATGTTGCTTATAAAAGTCACCCCATAATATACTAACGTTTTTTAAAAAGTCTTTTGTCTCCTTCATTTTGATGTTTATTTTGCTGTCTTCTAATGCCAAGGAACTTTGAAAGATGGAATTATTTTTATTCACTGATATGAAGAAGATTAAAAACTCAGGGTATTGGGTTCCTAACTGCTCCAATCTCCTCAGGAGTAAATGACTATACATTTACTTTTGCCAGGACCAAAGCTATTAATTTAAATGTAATGCATCAGGAAAGATGCTATCACAGGAAGAGTCCATGTATTCAACAATTATTTATTACCTGTTTATTGTGTGTGAAGAATTAGGACACATGATTTGTGATATACAAAAGTATATAATGCATCATTCTTCCTCTTCAAGAACTTATATTTAAGAAGGGGAAATATATATCTCAGAGGAATAAATAGCAGGATTCTAAGATGCCCCTTAAGATTCCCCAGCCTTTTGGTATACATACCCTGCATAATCCCTGAAATTTTGGATTTAATGGCTTTTGCTCCTGTTATTATGTATAATATATGTCACCTCAAGATAGATGATTAATCATCTCAAGACAGATGATTATTGAGTAGATTTGACATAATTGCATGAACCCTTTAAATGCAGATGGTTTTCTCCAGCTGGTAAAAGAGAAGGAAGTCAGAAATATACAAGAGAGATGAATTTGACATGAGGGAGATTCTGTATTGCTAAAATGGAGGGAGTTATGGTACAAGGACCTAAATGCAGTCTCTAGGATCGAGAGTGTTCCTGGCTGGCAACCACAAGAAAATGGGACTTTTTAGTTGAATACTAAAAATGCAAGGACCTGAATTTTACCAATAACATGAACGAACTTGGAAGTGGACCCTGAGCTCCAGATGGTGCCTTGATTGAAACTTGAGCAGAGAACCCAACTGCACTGTGCTGGACTTCTGACCTATAGAACTTATAAGTGATGTTATTATGAGGTGAGAATGTTGTGGTAATTTGTTATGTAGAATTATAAATCTAGGCAGGCAGTTTATAATGTGTCATATGAAATAAAAACTACAACTATATAAGGAAGAGAGGATACTCTTCATTGAGGATAATCAAGGATGGCTTTAAAGAGTATGTGAAAATAAGGGTTTTTGTTGTTGTTTTTCTGCAGGGCATTAGGAAATGTGGAAATAAAATCTAGGAAAATGGACTAGCATAGTAACAAAGGCAGAAAAATAAAAATACATTTTTCATTAACTATAGCAGATTTTCCACAAAACTTAAAAGTAAGACTTAGAATTAGGTTTCCTAGCATAGTCTAAGGCCACCTATGTTAGAATCACTTAAAATACTTGCTGAAGTGCAAGTTTCCACGATCCTCACTAGATCATAATTATGAGAATATCTGATTCTGGATTTTTAAAACATCTTCAGGTAATATTTATGCTTACTAAAATTTGTTTTACATTTAAAACCTGAACTATCCGAGTGAGAATTTGGGAAGCATTCTTATTTGTTTACGCGTTTCTTTAAAAAAAAATGCAGAGTTGATGTGATCAGAGGGTATTATAAAAATTTGTTCTGGAGATACTATTTTAGATGGAAGAAGAAGTCAACAGATAAAAATTGTAATCTTCTGTAATAGTAAAGTTTAGTTGATAATAGTTTCAACAACATAGTGGCAGTAGAAACAGACTGAACGGGATACTCTCAGCAAAGATAAAAAGAGATATTAACAGGAGGCTAATTTGATATTTGCCTCTGTGCTGGAGGGGAAGAAAAATTCCTCAATCTACCACTTTGGTGCAGTTCAGATTAGATTATATAGGACTGAGTGGATGAAGATTTAGGGTTTGGAAAATAGGGTTGTGGCAAGACTGAAATGCAAATCAATTTTTGTTGTAGGAACAGTAAACGAACCTACTGGATTTAATTTTACATTATTTACTGCTTATTTGGGGGAAGATTGATCTTTGAAGTGCAAAATCTATGTTTCCATTGTGTTTATGTGTGTGTGTGTGTGTGTACATGCATGCATATAGATAGGTAGATAAATTTTACTAATAAGTATCCAAATTATTATATATCCAATATTTTCTCAGTTTAACTTCAGAGTTGGAACCCACACTAAAATAATAATTAACTGAAAAAAACCGTCAATATTACTAGAATTATATATAGCATCAGTGATCATTTTCACACTAAATTATTTGAAAGAAATATCTCAGCTTAAGGTCAATAATTATGATAATGGTCTTATATTGATAGTTTCCTAATAGTAAAGTCTATCTTTCCTTTCTTCAGTCAGGTAACTGGGAGAATAGAGGGGAAACTTGTGAGTAAAACTGAAAATATTCATCTGACATATTAATGGGTTATGTGTTATTTATGAATTAACTGATTTTCAGTATAATACATTTCTGCTTTTTAATGTAAATTCCGAAATGATACTCTACAACTGTAAGGAGAAACTTCATTCTACATCACTCCTCACTAATTAACAGAGGAATATATTTTGTAATTCTAGACCTGGCTGGTCAGTGACTATTATGCTTTTATCTACACCCTGCACCCTAGGAAGCTGAGCTAAGCAGAGAGCTGCTCTTGCTTCCAAATGAGATATGTATTTCAGATGTTTATACCAGATTTACAGTCTCTATATTAGAAGCTAAAAGAGCAAAAAAAGAAAGAGAAAAAAAAGGAAGAGAGAGAGAGAGAAAAGCTTTCACATGAGGAAGATAGCAGAGAAAGTACTTCTGAACTATGTTAGAGGTCACAAGGCCACTCACTTGGTGCAGGAGATTTAATCTATGTGTTTATAAGGCTAAATGTTGGTGTCAGTAGTTAGGAAAGTGGAAACTTTTGTTACTCTAAAATGCAGTTTCAGATTGTTTCAGAGGAAACATTGTAGTGACATTGAATCAGCCCCAAATTAAATTAGCATATCAATGATATAAACATCTATGATCGTTTTCAATCTGTTTTAATATTAATGGTCTTTATGAAGATCGAAATAGACAACAGAGTAGCTTGGTAAATCTTAACATTCACACACACATCTAAATCAGGGCTTATATCCATCCCCCAACACACACACACACACACACACACACACACACACACACACACATCCACACCTAGTTCGATACTATTCATACATGTTTTATAGATCAGGTAAAAAGCCTCTATCACAAGGTCTTTACACTAGATCATATTCCCAATTTCCATGTTTTTATAGTACCCTGTCCTCTGAGTCTTATCGTAGTTTTAATTACACAATTTCTTGTCTCATTATTTGATTTTGTCTACTCTTTCAGCAGTCAGTATATTCCAGAAGGTGGAGAGTATGGCTGTTTTCCCAATATTTTATCAGCAGCTTGTAACACAGGGCCCAGCATACTTAATAGTTGACAGATGAATAGATGAATGATTAATTTTGGAACTAGATTATTTTTCAATGATGTAAATAAGATGTCTCAATAAAATAAAATACATACTATTTTAAATTAATGATAAATATATACATATATATAAATAACTATAATGTCCTACATTTTAGTTCTCAGTGTGTCTTTACCTATCTACGAAGTAATTATTTGTTCACTTCATTCCAAAATGAGATGAAATAGCTACATTTCTTTTTACAAAGTTTATTTGTATTATAATACATGAGTTTTACTAAACTATAAGGAATGTGAGGGTATGAACTTTTCACTTTTTGCTGTAACCATAATGCACTTGGGAGTAAATGTTCTACAAAAAGATAAAGAAAAAAATATAATTATGGCAAGCAACAAAAAAAAAAAGAGAAAGAAAATAGATAAGAAATAGTGGTCTCTATTGCATTTCCTAGGAATAAGGTGGTACCAGCATTTAGGGAAACTCAGAACTAGTCTAGAGCAACTGCCTCATTTTATAGTTGAATTTTCAGAGTGATCTGGTATAGAAATTGATTTCCAGGTTTAATGCTTATTCCAGTCTACCAGTTTAGCTAGCTGAAAAAAATTGATAACAACATAAAAATGACAAGGACCTGATACATTTATGAATTCCTTTATGGGAACCAAACAATAATGAATTTTGGAGGCATTGCCAGCCTCGCATCTCATCTTTGGAAAGGCCCTGATTTAGTGGGCTAAATAACAATATTATTATATGAGTTGATAATAAAGAGAAATAATTATAAAATTAATAATAGTTAATTATAGCATACAGTTTCTTATGTCTTTTTAAGTAAGCCATTATACATTTGTTGTACTTCACCTTTCTTCTTAAACATTTGCTGTTAATTAATGCACATAAACTAATATTCTGTTCACTACAGATCTGATTTAGGGGAAAACACTCGAGATCTTCTCACTACACTATAAATGAGGACAGTTGGGTTAGAAGTTAGCAGAATCCTTCATTCTGTACCTTTAAATAAACATTAAGGAAGAAAATGGCACACAATTTTCTTCCAAGACCTAAAATTAGCACTAGACGAGCAGGTATGTTCATAATATGTAGGGGGAATGCCAGACCACTTCTCAGTAGGTAAGAACCTTGGTTTCTGCATCATTATTATTCCTAGAAAAATGCTCTTATAATGTGATTCAGAGCCATAACTCCAAATACATGTTAGAAATACAATATTTTCAGTTGTTCATATACACTGCTGTTATGCCAAAGAAATAGCCATTTTCATCCAGTCTTCATTGCGTAAAATGTTCCCTGTAACTGGACTTGTAAAAAAGACCTGTAAAAACAAGACATTGTCTACGATACGTTAAGTTTTACATGTTTGGTTACACCAGAAATCAGTCTCCAAAGTTATAACTGCATAGAGCACAGCTTGCATATAAATGATTACAAACTTATTTTTATGTTTGGAAAAGCAATTATCAGAAGTAAACACCTATGAGAAACCAGGTAATGCACCATCACTGTGGGTAAGGATACTTGGTTAAGTGAGATTGCAATAAGAGAAATTCTTTAAAAGAAGTAGAGTAAAATAATTGATTACAATAAAATTCATATAGGTGTTAGTGGCCATATCAGCTTTAATTATGTTATTCCCCTCTAGTCAAAAGTAGATTATTATTGAGATAATGTTTCAAACTCTTACTTGTGTATGTACCCATGTACTAAAACAATTATTTCTGGTATGTAACATCTTGAATTGGAATTTTCTTTACTAAGGCCTTATTTGAATTAAATCTGTCAGAAAGATTGTTCTATGGATTTCTCTAGAAAAAAAATTTAATAGAATATCTGAATGCCCCTGAACTCTCATTAATTGTAAGATGGTGGCACCACAGCTGCTACACCAAAAATTGTCCATACTAGAGGCTTTGTTGAATATCTGGAAACATGGGTAAGCATAAGGTAGTTCTGAACATGTGTATGAATATTTAATGTAGAAAATGATTAGAACCATTAAGAATATCTAATTAAATTGAAAGGAAAGACTCCTTTAGTGCTTTTTAAAAACAAACTTTAATAATGCTAAATGACAACATGCTGGTTTGAGTTGAGAAGTCATTCTTTATATTTTGATTTCAGGAGCTAGTGTTAACAGGATGCACCATCCTAACCTCCTCCTAATTTACTGCCATCTTTGAGTAAACTATTTTGTATTATGTTGAAAGTCATAATTTCTATGTCATTTTAGCAGTTGGTATAAAATATATTTAGATTGGAGAAATTAGGGTATTAAATTAGCTGGGGTATAATGAAAAATTTTCTGATTTTATAAGCAAACTTCTGCTGTCTGAAGACCTTTTGAAATTCCATCTTGATTGCCTCAGGGGGAAAGGTTTTTTCAGTTGTATCTCGCCAATACTTTATTATCTGTCCTAAACGTCTCATATTTGGGCAAATGTGAGCTGTGCTCTTTAGGTTTCTAGCTTAAGAAAGAATACCAGAAAGCAAAGAGAAACAAGCAAATGAAAATAAATGACTAAGTTCTATAAACAAAACTGCCTCAACTTTGTTAACACAGCTGAATATAAAATGGAATATAGATAAGGCACTAAGGCACCTGCCAACAGAGATTCAGGACCTGGTCCCAAATGTGTAGTTGTCTGTAGTTCACAGAGTAAACAAACCACTCTCATATACTCTTCTGTGAGTTCTTGTGCTAGGGACTTTCCTGAATTACTTAAAATAGACTGTAAAGCACATACCATGAGCATACAAAGATTTAGTTCATGCTTTTCAGGTTAATGATGTTCATTTAAAATTGAGTCTTCAAGAAAGCAGGAGAAACTTTCCTGAATGTTGATGGATTAATATACTATCCTTGATGTGTTTACAAATAGTAATAATAACTTTTATTGAATACTTACCACCAGGAACTGCAGAATGCACCCCATTAATACTTACCATAAGAACGCATAGTAGTACATGTTTTGATTTTTCCACTTTATATTGAGGAAGCTGTGTAGATGACAGAATTCTCAGGTGGACCCACCTATACTCACCCCATGGTATAAATACCCTGTGTATTGTCTGGGACTATGGACATAATGAACTTTACTCCTGTGATTAGGTTCTATGACTTGGCATAATTGACTTTAAGAAAGGGAAATTACCTAAGTTCTTTCAACTATTCCTTTTATGAAAAAGTTCCTGTTTTTATCATTACTTTGTAAGCTTTTAAATTCTTTTACCTCCATTTACTGGGAACCTACTATGCGTTAGGCATTGCTATGTACACTGTAGAATGAACACGAAAGGCTGGCTGCTCAGGGCAGAGCCATAGCATTGCTCTGTGACAAAATGCAAACAAAAAATCTAATGTGCTGAGTTCTCAGGAAGCCTGAACTATTTTACTAATATCTCAACTTTCTGTTTCTGAAATTTATAGCTCTTTCCCTTCCTAGAAAAGTAATAATTATAGCAGAGAGATTTTTAATGATTAAGTCCTTTGATGTGATTGATGCTTTATACACTTTTAATTAGAAAGAAATGTCCATTAAGGGGCAAATAAACTGATGGCATTACCTTGGATTATCTGTGAAATTAACTTGAGAGGACTTGAACTGGAATATTGCCAGATGGATGTGATAAATCTAGGGAAGAGAAAAAAATGTATATCTATGATTTTTTTTGTCAACAGATAAGAAAAACAAAATAAAATAAAATAAAAATAGATGACAATAATTAACAACTTTGAAATTTTTACTCTGCAGAGGGGAGATAGCCTGGCTTCTCATTGAGGAAGTTCATGAACGAAATAACAATATTAAAATAAATGATTCTTAACTTTTTCTATCTTCCTTAGAAAAGAACATGAAGAAGAATAATCTATATAATTAAAATATAATTAAAGCTTTGCCAGCTGTATATTACAATTAGTAGGTTAAATAACATTTAACCTATTTAATATTAAATATTTGGAATATTTAAGCATATACAAATTTAATCATTTGTAGTCATTGCTTTTGAAAGATTGTACAGTTTTCAAGAGCTAGTACAATAGTGAAATAGAATACATTACTGATTCCCTTTTAGAAAATTAAGCAAAATTATACTATTTTTCTGCTAGCACAATGATAATCAAATAAAATTTATGAAAAAGTATTTTAAAATATAGTGAAAAAATTTATAAACATTGCATAGGATTATTTAAAGTGTATATTCCTTTTTAAAGTTATATCACATTTGGTCTTTATACTCAATTAGAGGGACAGAATATGGCTCATGATACAGTTGATAAATTAATTAAATCAAATCGTAGCAGGGTTATCATGATGTCTAAAACCTAATGACTATTTGTATCACCCCTTTAATTTTCTTGTTATTTAAATCTTAGCTTATTTATTTAACATATTTTAATTTCTTGTTTTATTTAATAATAGTTTCATCATTAAAATATTACTAATGGAAAATAAAACATATTTTATTTGATTTTAGCTACCAAAGACTTAGAACTTAAACAGTGACTAGTTATATATTTGAATTTGGCTAGTGTTTGAGCAGAGTTAAATTTATTTATTCAAATATGTATATTTTAAATGTATTTATTTAAATTAGTTTCAAGTATACAGTACAATGGTTAGACATCTATATAGTTAGTAAAACGACCTCCTTCCCCAGTTGCTCCCTCCCCTGGCCCTCCACCTAGCCATCATATTAATGCTAACTGCATCCCCTCTGTCATCCTCCCCATCCCCATGACCAATTATCAACTACTGATTTGTACTTCTTTATCCCTTCATCCCATTCTCCCATTGCCCCAACTCCCCTCCCCTCTGTCACCAAATTAATATTTTGACAAGTACTGACCATGAAAAGCAAATCTGTTAATGTTTTAAATCCTAGTTTCTCAGCATCTGGAATCTTCATTAGGTTTTTGGAGGATGTCTCCAGACAAAAAATCTGCCTAGGTTCTTGCTAGTAGGTAATATATGTTCTCCCTCCTTCACTCAGTTCTTCCTTCCTTCCTTCCTTCCTTCCTTCCTCCTCCTTCCTCCTTCCTCCTTCCTCCTTCCTTCCTTCCTTCCTGTTTTTCATAGTTATGGACATTTAAAACTTTTAATTAAATTAAAGAACATTCACAGAATTCTTCAGATGTGGGAAAGAACATGTTCCATGAGTCAAAAACAGATTTATATTTAATTTTTATAACTAAAGCAAATTAATGTGTTCTTTCTCCTACTTTAAGTATTTCTAGAAGGCACTCTTAGTTCCATTAGTGCATTTCCTTTCTTGGTAAGGAATTTGAGGAACTTCTGCTCCAATATAATTTCTAAAAAGGATGTAAAAATAATGTAAGGGAAACATTTTGAGAGTAGTTTCCCAGATATGGTTAGGACATATATGCTAATAAAAACTATCCCAGTCAAAATTTTCAGCAACTATACTCTTAAATTTTGACCACCTTATGGACTTACACTGCAACTGTTTTACTGTTATATTTTCTTATCTTTCTAAAATGTCCTTTAATAATGTTTAACTAAAATTTGACAAAAAACTTCAACACTGTAAGAGTGAAAGAAGAAAACAATTATATGTCCAACAAGAGAGAATTAACTTAAAAACTATGTTGTTGTCTACTAAAAAAATGCAATCTTTAAAAATAATATTATAGAATACTTTGAACTATATTAATTTATTGCTGTAAGAAGTATATCAGAAAATATACTATTATATATGCATGTAACTATGATATGAATGTGTTGCTAGAAGACAATTCAAACATAAAATCTAAAATGGCATATATAAAAATTTTAAAACTCGCAAGTACAAAAAATAATATGATAAAGAAAATATGGAAAAATTTAGATCAAAATTTGTCCTTGATTGTCTATAATAATTATTTCTATTTTAATTGTCTTACTTTTTTGTTTCCAAATGTTCTATGGTCTCTAAACAAAGAAATATTCATATTGAAAGAAAAAAATAAGAGATAAAAATTTAAGGAATTATTTATTAATTTTGTAAGTAAGTAAAAGTATCAAATTTCTTAAAAGAAAGAGTGCAAAATATTATTTAATAATTCATAGCTCCATCAAAATATGGATTAGTGCCATCTTCCTGATAGTAAATATTTATTAATGTTTTATAACTTTTTCTTAACTTTTGAGCCATTAGCTCAAGTATCATTTATATAAAACTTTTAAAAACCCAATGAAAAGTCTATTTTTTTCTTAAAATACATTTTTATAATTATATTTTTCACATTTTATTAACATATAAGTTACATGTAAGAAATTTATCCTTTTTAGTATATAGACCTGTGATTTTGGTAAATATATACAGCCATGAAACCAATACCACAATCAAGGTACAAAATAATTTCCTTACTTTCCCAAATTCCTTCATTTCTTTTTACCCTTTTCCCATTTCTAATCTCCGTCAATCACTGATTAATTTGTGTTTCTATAGTTTTTCCTTTTCCAGAATTTCATATAAACAGAATTATAGAGTATGGAGCATTTGAATGTTCTTTCATCAAATATAATTTGGAAGCCATTCTATGTTGTTGCCTATATCAGTGCTTCATTCCATTTTATTTCAGTGTACTGTTCCATTGTATGGATTTCCTGTTTATTTATCCATTCCCAGATTGAAGAACATATGGGTTGTATCCAGTCTTTTGTGATCATGAATAAGGTCATTATAAATAATTGTGTACAGTTTATTTGTGAACATTGGTTTTCATTTCACTTGAGTAAATATCCAGGATTATGGATGTGAGTTATTGGATAAATGTGTGTTTAACTTCATAAGAAAATTCCAAACTGTTTTCTAAAATTGCTGTACTATTTTTTTTTTATTTTCACCTAAAGTACACGAGAGTTCCAGTTGCTCTGTTTCCTTGCCAACTCTGGTATTATCAGTTAACTCTTTTTCTTAATATAAGCCATTCTAATAGATATGTAGAATATCTTTCTGTGGTTTTAATTTTTGTTCCCCTAATTACTAACAATACTGATCATGTAACAGAAGTTTAAAACCTAAATGAAAATATTTTGAACATGCCATTGATTTTCAATTTGGGTACTAATTTCTTTCTGCATTTTCTTTTTTCTTTTTCCCCACTTAAGAAGGTGAGTTTTTTTGCCTTGCTACTTCAAAGGTATTTGGGCTTTAAGCAAAAGGCACTTTGAATATGTACTGGCTTTTTTTGTACCAAATTTATGCCTCTTGAGAAAAATAGGTTTCTTCTACTTTACCCTGTATCCTAAACAGGAAGAACTGCACTTTGCAGAAGACATTTAGTTTGAAAGAGGGTTGTTTCTGTGATGTATTTAGAAAGGTGATTCCATACTAGGCTTCTCAATCTTGTTAAAGATCCCAGTTTCCCCAGTGTAGCATAAAGCTGTATCCTGTAACATGTATCCACAGAAAAATAGAGGCTCCTTCTCAAGTAATTGATATTCTTTGAGATTCCACAATCTTAACAAGACCCAATGGGTATTGGGGTGGGTGTGCTTCATGAAAAAATCTGGTTGAATTTTCCACCAACCTGGAGATAAAAAAATAAGTTTATTTATAGAAAATAAATATAATATTTTTCTAACTTGAGTTTCTATACTGCAATTAATAATCCCAAAACACATATCATAAGAATAAGTAACTAACTTATTCTTAGTGTAATCAATTGTCTTAATTTCTTTCTTCCTCAAAGAAAAATTTGCCTATAGATTAAATTTAATCCATTTTGGTGAAATGACAAATGTACTCACAAGAGTGTGAACCACTCATGCGTGAATTTTTTTTGAACATTATGCTTAGAATTGGTTTATTTACCATTATCTTAACTATGTCTTCCTTTTTGTGTCAGATATGAAACTGTCAGAAAAGTTCACAATAAGAGAAAAGCCTAAAACTTACAGTCTTGCCCCATTTAACAATGTGGATATATATGAGAAATGTGTATTAGGAAATTTCATCATTGTGCAGACATCACAGAATGTACTTTCACAAACCTATATGTTATATCCTACTACACACCTGGGCTATATGACAGAACTTATTGCTCCTATGCTACAGACCTGTACAGTGTGTTACTGTATAAAACAACATGAGATTAAAACAAACATAAGAGAGAATGATGAAATTAAGAAATTTCATCTGCTAGCAAAGAAAGGCGACTTCGCCAGAAACTGAACCCAGCTAGACTTTGATCTTAGACTTTCATCCAGAACTCAGAAAATAAATTTCTTTTAAGTCACCCAGTGTATGATATTTTTTTAGGGCAGCCTGAGCTCACTAATACAACTCCCATAAATCAATTGTTACTCCTTTCATACAATTTTTACACATTAACTCTTATTAGTAACTCTTTCTGAAAAATGCAATAAAATGGTTCAGGCCAGTCAGTGAATAATTATAGTTTCTGAGAAGCATAACATTCATGTTTAGTTGATTCCTTTGTCTTTCTCATTATATTTTTCCATTTGATGCTCACTTTGTTATGTTAGAATATCTCAGGTGATGAGGCCTCTAGGAGTTGCCCCTTCCATCCTCTTTAAATAAAGTTCTACAGAAGAATATTGAAGACACTGGGAAAAATTTGTATTGGGAAGAAAATTGGCAGGTGAGATCTATTGGGTCTGAGATAATATAAATGATAGACAATTCCCTTTTATACACAAATAATTAACTCTTTGAACCAAAAATCTGATTTCATAAAATCTATTGGGAAAATTATAGTGTAAATATGGGGTAAAATTCTACTGTGTGAAGAACTGAAAAGAAAATAATAAATAGTTATTTAACTTAAATGAAATGAAAACAAATCCAAAATTCTTCTACAAGACTGGAAATAAACCCTTAAAATGCTGCTCTTTTATGTTAATAATTAGTCCCCAGTTTGCTATCTTTTTTTCTTGGTATTTTTATGAAATTTTCATAGTACAATAATCAATCTTAATAATTTAAAACACAATCAAGCAATTATTTAATTTCCTTTTATTTGTAAACTTATTTTTTAAAAAGTATAGCAAATTACAGAATGATTAAAGAACTCACAACAATATGCCTTAGGAAAGTTAAAAACATGATACCTCAGAGAGAAAAATTCAATGAGAAAAAACTCTGATGCTTTTATCATATTTCAGATATGCATGCTTCAGAAATCATACAGATTATTTTAGCGATGGTTTTAGATTATTTATTTGCCTCCAGACAACTTCATTGTTAATCTGTGTTCACAAACAGTGCTGCTTTGCAAAATATTTTATTTTTAAAGAAAAATTTAAAGTATTAACTGAAAAAATTTATTATCTGCTTGAGGAGAATCTATGAGACTAAAACAATACCACTGAGTGATAGCGAAAGAAAAATAAGACAATTGAATTTTTATCTTATTTTCCAGATGAAACATCAAAACTGTCAAAGTCAAAACATTGTTTATTCAGAGATGTTATTTGACAAGCTATTAAAATGTATGTTTGATGGCATTTAGTTTTTTAATCTTTTTTTGTATATTGAAACAAATATATGCTCATGAATCTCAATGTTGCAAATTCATTTCTGTAAAGGAAGGCTTATGATTAAAAGGTAATAGTTATCAGATTTGGGTTAGAACTGAGATCAAATTTTGTTATATTGCTCACTAGTTTGACATTAAGTGTAATTCCTATTACCTCCCCACACTTCATTACCTTGAAGTGGCACAGTGTTGTGAGAACTGCATGAGGTAATGCATTAGGCTCTCAGCACAATATTTTACAAATAGTAGCATTAGATTAGCTGGCTATTAGAATAGCTAGCATTAGTTATTTTCATTAGACAGTTATGTTTTTTACGTCAGAAGAAAATTATCTTTTTGAACAACAACAAAAACTTTCATGTGCAGATATGACATTTGATATAGTGCTTTAAAAGTTTCCCTCAAAACAGGAAGTGTCCTATTGGAAGTGGAAGTTGGAGGAACAAAATCTGGGGAGGTGGGAGAAGCCTCAGTGCAAATCTGTCCTCTTTCTCTGACCTCTCCTACTCGTCACACCTTCTTTCCTGTCTTTCTTTGATGTCTTCTCAAATCAATATATCAAGAGCAGAATAATGAAGTTTGAACATTTGAAAATACCTGGTATATTTTTCAACTTGTCAACGTAACATGGACATTACTGCTTCTGCCACCTTATAAAATCAAAAACTTGTCTTAAGTCAGTGGCCATGGGAGATATTTTATTTCAACAACTTCACAAAGGAAAGTGAATAAGGAATACTCATATTTTCATGATATGTACTTATAACCTCTTTACTAAGATAATTGATTCAGTTAAGGATTTGTAGGTTTGCTATATTCGTTATATTTTAGTCTATTATCATTTGTTCTAAGGTATTTTTCAATAAATATTGAATGTTTTTGACTAGTGAGGTTTAAGACATTTTATGTAGATATCAGTAAAATTAAAATTTTATTTCCAGTATTAGTTGTAGACTTGGTGCATTTTATTGACCTTGAAACCATTTTTTTCTATTATTCTAAGTAAACATAGCAATCTTGTCTGTAATCTCTTTCTGCAATAGTTGTATGATCTATGCTGCAAGTAGTCTGCTTCAATAGTTGGTAATTCTTCTACTTCAGAAACTGGTTTTCACATAGAGACAAACTTGGTACCATAATAATGAATTTGCTATTTAGCCATCAATATTTCTAATGATGGATTTCATAGAGCATGAACTTCTTGTCTGGAATTTTTTTTTATCAAATACATAATTTTATCTCTATATAATGTGTATGTTTATATGTTAGTTGCCTAATTTCTTTGTATATATCAGAATTTGGTGATATACTTAACCTCTGAATTTCAGATTTTCTACTTGTAGTAAAGGGGAAATAATAGTGCCTATCATCTAAGGTTTTTATAAGTAATCAATGAGATAATACATAGCATTCATAACACACTTTGCACAATACTCAACATATAGCAAACTTCACAAATACACAATTGGTTAATTATTACTGCCATTATTACTGTTGTGTCCATATCTGGTTGGCATTGATACTAACTGTTCAAATAGGCTAAGTCCTTCAGATCCTTGTTTGTCAATTTCAGCATTTGAATCATCCTTCAGTCTAGTTTTGCTGACCATTTTTTTCCTTGAGCATGAGTGACACTTTCCTGTTTCTTTTCATGTTCAGCAATTTTTTTATTATACACTAGACATTATGTGATGCATTATAGGGAATCTGAATTAGATTATTGTTTCTTTACTCGTATTGGATTATATTCTGGCAGATAGTTACTTTATTGACAAATTATTTTGGTCTTGGTAGGGTTAGTTTTATTTTTTTGTTAAAGTGGGTCTGTTTGGGTTTTGAATTTGTTCTTAGAGTGCAGCCCTTAGCATAAAACATGCTAGAGTTACAAAATAGTTAGATTTTGTTGGTGTAATTGTTGTCTAGGTTCAAAGACAAGTTCCTATTGCTTTTTAAATTAAGAGATTTATCTATAAAACACCATGCTTACAAGCCACTGAAATAATAAACAGATCTGTTTGATTTCTTCATTTTCCTTTTGAAACAACATTTCTGTCTGATGATCTACTTAAGTATCTTAAATTCACATTGATTGAGGTCTGTCATTCCCAAACAGTGCTTTCATGTCCACAATAAAGTAATTCAATTACTTTATTGATTACAAAGGAGCTTTGTAATCTTTCAGAGTTTGAAGAATTTATTTGTATGTCAATCTCTTGGGTGATTCTAAAATGATGCTTTTTTTAAAATGAGCATATATTATTTTGCTGGTAAATTTGTCCAGTAATTTTAGAGGTGTGATTTCTGTTAGATTAGACTTTAATATATGAAGAATGTTAAATATAATATCTAAGAGTGGCACCTATTTCTCAATAAATGTTGTAGTGCCTGGTATTCTTGTGTTTTTTTTTACCTGTGTTAAAATTTTAGCTTTATTGAGATATAATTGACATATAAAATTGTCAGCTATTTATAGTGCTCATTGTCGATTTGAAATATCGATACATGTGAAAAGATTCTTCTCATCTAGTTAAGAGATCTATCATCTCACATATTTAACTTTTTTTTTTTTTGGTGGGACCATTTATGTTCTACTTCCTTAGTAAATTTCATTATACAAATAAAGTTAATAACAGTGTTATTAACTATAGTCACCATGTTATACGTTAGATCCTCAGACCATATTTATCTTATAGCTGAATGTACCTTTTTTTTTTTTTTTTTTTTTTTTTTTTACTTTTGATGACTTCTGACAACCATTGGCCACATTTTGTGATATTTTGAATAGTCAGAAAATGCTGCCTGGGGTTGGATATCATTTACACATTTTGCATAAAGATTATTATTTTCTGTGCATACTTAAGTTTTTTATAGAAGTTATTTCTTTTCTGTGACATGCCCTAAATTAAAAAATGGCATAAATTTATTTAACATTTGTTTAACAACTTTATTATTATCCTAATTTAGAGAGTAATTCAAAAATTCATGTGGATTTTCTTTTATATTATCATGTTTTGTTATGTCTGTATAATCGTGAGTAGGGAAATTTTCTTTGGAGCCATAAAAGTATTCTATTGTTATCATTTGGAATCAGCCTAATAGAATTGATAAGCTCTAGTATTCATTTCAAGAAATGTTTCCCAATGACAAAATACTATTATGAAGTAAATTTAAAAAACACATTGTTGCTCCTTCTGTTGAATTACTACTATTTATAAAGTTAATACTGACAGAATTTTCTGAGTTTTCTGGTACTTAGAATTTTGTTTTTTTGTTGTTGTTGTTTGTTTGTTTGTTTGTTTTTACCTGGACTCACATAGGGGAAAAAAGCTAATGGAAGAATTTATAGCAGAGAAAACAATTGGAATACCTAAAAAAATTACATATGGCCCATTTGAGCACATCCACATACAATCTATTATTGGATACAACAAGAAGATATTTTGATAAAATTAAAGGTATTAAAGATATGTTCCTTTTCTATACTATTTACCAGTTAGACAAGTTTGTATGTGGGACTTAATCTCGAACTTATTCTATTTGCTAGAAACGTACAATACATTTTCACATATTGGGCATGGGTAAGAGACAAATTCATGAAACTGAGGTTGGAGCTTATATAACATATGCTCATGGAATTTTAGAACTAAGATATGTCAAAGCCAGTCCCTTTATTTTAAAGAAAAAAAATCCCAAGGCTTAGAGAGCTGAAGAGAATTGTTCACTTATATTTAAGATTAGACAGTTATTAAAGGTTAAGCTGGGTCTCAGAGAAGAACAGGATTTTATGACACTGGGAAAAAAAAGAACATTTCAGAGACATGGAAGCCTGTGAACAAACGACAATGAGCATAATGTTTTTACTGATGCCGATGGTGATAACTATAGGTAAAGGTTATAGGGAGAAAGAGACTTGGAATATAAGCCAGAGAATTTATATAATTACAGAACACACAACAAACACTATAAATTGATGTGATGTGGACAGATATCATTTGGTTCCCTTCCCTTTTGAAATCTACATAAAATTGCCTTTAAACAGTCCCCCCCATTTAGTGTCATGGGGAAGCCAAGAGTTCACCCTAACATTTCTACACATTCCTTGAAAGCTGAATTTTATATAATTATCTTTGACTCTGTACTCTGGATTCCTTTTGAATTAGTTTGGGTTATGGGTTGCTTTGCCATCTCAGTGTGCTGTCTCTGGGTATTGTTTTTTCTTCAATTTCCATATACCTACAGACACATGCACACATACACGTGTATTGAGAGCCTCATTTCTTTGTACCCTAGTCTCTTTCCCCCAAGAAATCCATTTTGTCATTTCCCCTGTTTATTCAAGTGTAAACTTTTTCACATGTACATTAATTAGGATAGTATTTTATTATTCACTCAAAAGGGATTAGGCTCTTATAGAAGAATTCTGCCTCTTGCAATTTTCTCTCAATAAATACAATTTTGTTATTAGCATATACCAAGCCACTTAATTAAAAAAATATTTTACGTATTACATTATCTTACATCTATATAGCTTGAATTTATTTACTGGGTAGATATTGTTGTACAAGAACTCTCTGTGCTTATAGATATGAATCCAAGTACACCTTGCACTTTTTTTTCCTTAGCCAATTTTTGTTATTGTTTCTTTAGGGTCAATTCTTAGCATGTTCAAAGAGGTGTGTAAATTTTTACAGGCATTGTTGCTAATTTTTGAAAGTTTGCACTGTTTTCTGACTCTATAAAATGTATGTGAGTGCAATATTACATACTTCATTAATGAAGTATCATCTAAACTCAGGTGAAAAATAATGTTCTATTGGTCATTTGTATTTATTTTTCTATACACTATCTCTCATTTCTGTCATTTGTTTCTTAATTTGGTTATATTTATCTAATTCATTGGTATAAGTCTTTTGTAATTTAAGGAGGTAATGGAATTTCTGCCATATCTTTTAAAAATATTTCTCAACCCAGCTTTTACATTTAGGTCTTTGATCTGTTTTGAGTTAACTTTTGTGTATGGTATGATCCTTATTTATTTTTAACATACTAATTTCTCTCATGAGCTGAAAGTTATAATGTACATTTTCCTATTTGTTTTCTGTTATATTCAGTTATCCTTGTATTTCTGTGATTTATGCTTTATGAATTTTATTTATTTAATATTCTGATGTTTATGCATTTATGACAGTTACGCACATTCTTTATTAAATCCTTTATTGCTGTAAAGTGAACCTTTTTGTGGTTTTACCATTTACATAAGTTGAAATTGATATTGATATCATAACTATCTAAAATCTGTTAATATTTATTTGTCTGGCAAGTCTTTTTTCCTTATATTCCTATTTATTTTTTCTCAGTTATCTGCTTTATACATATTTCTTAGCAAATAAGTTTTTTTTTCTTTTTTTGTTTTCACTTTTCTATCTGTGATTTTCTTTAACTAGGTAAGAACATTTAGTAATTGTTTATTGTTGCAATATTAAATCAGGGTTGTCCAGAGAAACAGAATCAATAGGAAATAGATATAGATATCGATGTAGATATATGGATATCACAGAATTAGATATCACATATATGGAGATTTATTATAAGCATTGATTTATCCAATTAGGGAGGCCGAAAAGTCCAAAATTTTGCTTTCTGCAAGCCGGGAAAGCTGGTAATACAATTGTTTGAGTCTAAAGGCTCGAGAGCCAAGAATGCTGATATCCAAGGGCAGAAGATAAATGTCTCAGTTCAAGTAGAGAGCAAATTTTCTCCTTCTCTGCCTTTTATTCTATTAAGACCCTCATTGGATTGGATGGTGCCCATCTAATTGCTGAGGACAAGCCATTTTACTGTCTGCTGATACATATGCTATTTTCTTCTGCAGACATTCTCATGGCAATACCCAAAATAACATGCTATGAGCTCTCCGTGCATCTTTTAGCCCAGTCAAGTTGGCATAAACTTAACTATCACCTTGGATGCTAATTCTGTCACTATATATTTATTCCTTTAACATTTTTTATTTTTATTTTTTAATTTTGATTATGCTTTGATCTCTTGACTTGTTTATGTACTTACCTTCTGGTAGTGTAGATTGTTATATTGTAAATATTTAAATTATCTTTTTAACTTTATAATAAATTAACTTTATATTTCACTTAACTCAGTTGACAAGCATCTTTAATTGATATTTGCAACTTTGAAAAAGGAAAAGGTTAAAACACTAATATTTTCTATTATTTCCATTTTTTTCCTCAGCCTTAGATTTTTGTTAGTTATTTTCTTTCTTATTAACAATTATTTGCTTAGTATACTTAAGACTTAAAATCATATAAGCTTAAATCTTTTTTGTTTGTTTGTTTTATCTACCTTATTCATCCTTATTTCTTGAAACTGTTGATTTCCTACCCAGTATCCATTATACACTTTCCATTCCCTTCCGTCATCTGCTTTTCTAACAGATCTCTGCTTTGTACAAGTGTATACCCTTTCCCCTCACAGCAACATGGCACAGGGGATGCTGTGTCTGCACTCAGACATTGAACCTTCTTAGTCTATATAAGCCAATCAGCCAATGCCTTTCCTTTTGAAGGCAATTATTAGTCTAATAGTGAGCAGATGAGTTATGTCACCCCAGTATCATGGCAAGAAAGGATTAATATTTCATCATTGTGTGAAAGATTTGCTCTGACCCTCTACTGTCAACGTGGTGGGTGGGGGGGGGGTGGCGGGGGGGCACAGATGGGGAGGCACAAGACTTGGATGTCTCTTAGAACAACAGTCTCCAACCTTTTTGGCACTGGGTTCTGGTGCTCTCACGATGATCTAATGCCTGATGATCTAAGGTGGAGCTGAAGCAGTAATGCTAGTGCTGGGTAGCAGCTTCAAATACAGATGAAACTTAACTTGCTCACCCACCGCTTACCTCCTGCTGTGCAGCCTGGTTCCTAACAGGCCACGGATTGGTACCAGTCTGGAGCCTGGGGTTTGGGGACCCTGACTTAGAAGGTTACTTACCATTATGAACAGGATTAGACTTAGAATTAAGGCAATGCTGAAGATTGCAAAATAGACAAATTCTGGGTCTTTGGTGGCATTATTGAGGTATGGATTGTACTACTTTGGGGAGACTTCACTATAATTCTAGAATTCTAGGCATATGAGATAACTGTCTTTATTTAGATACAACCTTGCAAAAGTCAGTACAAGTATATTAGAATAAAATGTTTATTTACATTTTCAGCTTCACTTCTCAATTTATATTACATATTTTTATTTTTACATCATCAAGACTTTAAATTTCAAATTTACCATTATATTTATCACTTCTCATAGTTGTTTAGCCATAATTTTTCTTCCATATGGATTTGAGGCATACTACTCAACTTTCTGCTAAGATTCTCCTTTTCATTTGTCTGATGGAGTTCCTTTCTTGAGTAGTGCTTTTGCTTTGCTTTCCTTTTTGTTTGTTTATTCTTTTTAATATGAAGAAACGCTCATAGTTACTATACTTCTAAGAATTTTTGCCACCTTTATGTTGAATAAAACATTTGTTTGAAATGTTTGAAATCTGCCTTTTCCTTAGCACTATAGTCATTGCTTTATATTGAGTTTCGAATGGTTCTTCAAATACCGTGATGCCCTCAAGGAGTTACTACGTAATTTGAATTCTCATTCTTTCTTCTATCCCACTGGGAGCTTCTACTTTCTAAAAGAAGAAGGAAATGCATAAATGAATGTTTTGGTGCCTGTGTAAAGAGCTGACAGGGAAGGGATGCTCTTGGGAACTCTCAGTATACCTCTCTTTCCACCTCCTGCTTCCCTCAGGTATTTTCTCATTTGTTTTCTGTGGGTATATATCTATTTAACGTTGGAGATAATGAATTCCCATCATTAAGGGCCCTCCTGTTTTTCTTTAAGCAGGGAATTCTCACAATGTCAAATACCAGCATTTTATTACTACTATTATTTTACAGTGGGATTTCTTCTTTCATTGAACTTTCAGGGTATTCTCCTAGCACTACACTTTGTATGATGTTTCAAGAAGGAAATTATTGGTTAATTTTTTCATGATTTGTTTACTTTTTAGTGTTCTTGTGAAGAATGTATGTAGTATTATGTGAATCTGTATGAAGGGAAGTCTTACCAAACCATGGTAAACCTAAAAAAACTATGTAATTTAGTAATTGCCAATTACTTTCAACTGCTGATTTTGGTGTTTATTTCTTTATCATGTCAGTCGTTAGGCTTAGAAGAGTGTTATCGAAACCCGGCTCTACTCTGCCATCTCAAATAATAATATCAGGGTTTGTAAAAATGTTTTGTTGAAATAATTCCCAAACCTGTGGAAAGTACTAAAAGGTATGCAGTGAATTCTAGTAAAAATGCTTTGTTCATTTTCTCTAAGAATTCGTGAGAATTCTCAGCTGAAATGACTAAGTAAATAGTAATTATTCTTAGCTTTTCTGAATTTTATTTCTTTTTATTTTATTTTTGAAAAGAGAATTTAAATATTTTTAGAAAGGAGAAATCTAAAATTCTTTTTTCCATGCTGGCTTTTTAGAGTTAACTACTTCATTGTTGTTGTTGTTGTTGTTGTTGTTGTTGTTGTTGTTATTTTGTCATTAATGTCACAGTAAATTTAAACTAGAAACAAAGCATCACATGTAAAATATCTAGATTGTCTAAAAAATCACAGCCATAACAGCTAAATTATTAGTGCTTAATATTTTTAGATGCTATGTTGAATGATTTGCCTATAATATATGCTTTAATCTTCACAAAAACTCTATACGTACTCATGTTTGTTACTACTATGTAGATGAAAGATTAGGAGGTTGGGATGTTGTCTAAGCAAACAAATGTAGTTCAATGGAAGAGTCATGATTTGACATTAAGACCATATGATTGACAAAACAAACAAAGATCAAAAGATCTGGGGAGTAGTTTAGGGAAGAGTATCAAAAAATAGCTATCACCAATAAAATAATTAGAATCTTTTTTCCTACTAGCATTTTATAGGTCTGAATAATGTGTTTGCCTCAGCTAGAGAGTAGGTTATGAAGTCCAAAAGTCCATCTGGGAAACTTGGGTTAGCCCGTGAGACTTTAGGAAGAGTGATGGAATATGACTGGGTTAGGCCGAGAGGATTTCTTTTCCCCATCACCAAGACTAAGTGCAAGTTTTTTCTTGGCACTAGCCTAGAGGAATGAACAAGCTTGTGACACTAATAAAATTTTGTATGGGTATAGGGCCAGATGGGCATCAGCTTGTGCAGTAGAGTTTTGAGAAACCTTGGAGATTGTATAGAAACATGAGTGCATCCAAAAGACTCATATGCAAGCTCCCTAAGGAATGAAGCATCTATGCTTGAGTGATGCTAATGGTTATGCAGCTCAGGCTTCCTCCTCTCTATGAATTCTATACCCATGATATTTAATATTTGTATTAATAATTTTTTAGGTTCATTAAATTTCTAAATATAATTTTATAGATTCTTTTCCTGCAAATCAGATATTTACAAAAGTATTAATTTGTAAGTGCTGTGGTGGAAAAAACATCACATATTATTAATCTACAAAACCAAATACCTGGACAAATTCATATAAATGAATACATTCAGCCAAGTGGTCTGTAACTATTAGTAAAAAATCAGTTAATTTTTGCCTCTGCAAATGCCCCTAATTCCCACTTGAAATATAGAAATAATAAATTCATTTTAAAGGAGTCTGCCTCCCTCTTATATATTTGGCACATGCTGGCTGCCTACATTATTTATGCTTCGAGGAAAGCTTATACCTCTATACTTAGATATTGCATTAACCATGTTTCAAGCTTCTGTAAATTTGATGTTTTAACATCTGCTCTACATACATATGCTGGACAAGCCTTGTTCTGGACAAGCTGATAATTTAACTGAGTCACTTTTTCTTGGAACCTTGCCACCCTGTCACCCTCCTGATTCCTCAGAAGGAATCCTGCTTTCAGAGGAGTGCTTTTCAAATACAAACCAATTAATCCAGAACCTACACACCAAGCACTTCCTCTATCAGTCTCACACTGGACCAATATCCACCTGTTTTAATCACCCCAGGGCCAGGTACCAGACAACTAGTGACAGCTGCTAGGTCCCAGAGCTCCTTGAAATTATTCAAGCAAGCCAATTCTAAATCTGTTTAACCTGCCTTGCACGTTCCTTCTCAAGAGGACTACAATAAAGAATTCTTGCCCAACTATCCTGCCCTCCCATCTCTCCTCCTAATTGGCCATGGCACTTCCTCATGTGTCTCCACACCCTCATTCCCACCTTGCTGCTCCCTCTTCTTGGGAGCTGTAACAAACTCTCTTTTCAATGGAAGTGTTTCCTGATCTCTTGTGCTTACTATACCTTAAAATTTTCTATTAATATGCTGTATTTTAAAACACTCTTGTAACAGCTTTTTCCTCTAGATTCAGATATTTTTTGACTTATCTTTGAATTCTCTGCCTCATCAGCATTTTCTCTGATACACTGTAGTGAAAGATAACACATGTGAATTCTGTTTTGGGGGAAAACACATTTTATATGAAATTTTCATTAATTGTTAAGTTTATATGAAGTTATGAAGAACAATTCAGAGGGATCCCTGTACCGATCCATCATCCAGTTTTCTGCAGTGGTAGGTGACATTTTGCAATATTACAGTACAATATCACAACAGCATTTGACATTGATACAATCCTCTGATCTTATTTCACTTTGTAAAAATATACTTTCTGATCATTATCCTAGATCAAAGTGGATATCCCAATATGGATATCATTGACTATTAGGATTAAATGATCAATATGTGAATTGAACTGCCATATAGAAGGACTAAAATTTTCAAAACTATGTTCAGACATAGTTTAAATTTGTAATCCACATTAATTGGGAAGCAATTCCAATTTTGGACATTTGTTCCCACCATTTCAATTCTCGAATCTTCAGGAAAGTGTTTTGACATCTTGATTGCATATTTGATTGAGTCTGAATTTGTTGCTTCCATAACACCTTACTATCAACAGTTGCCTGTAATTCCAGGAGGAGAAAGAGAAAAAAAACTAATATTTAGTGAAAATGGGAGAAAACTCCATTTAGTGCTGTTAACTAAACTATACTCAGATGCCAATACTAAAAACAAATTCCTCCTTCCTTAGGGACTTTGTTTTCAGTCTGTGTTTTGTACTTTCCTTTTGTACTTTTCTTCTTTCCTTTTGGGCTATTCACTCACACTATCATTGGCATATTTGGTCTCATAGATTTGGGAAACAGAAACAATCTCTGTTTAAATTTTTTTTTCCTTTGGCTTGATGTAAGTTATAACAGTAAATTCAAATCTAAAAGCTGAAATTCCTTAGGTTATTATCAGTTTTTGAAGATTATTTATTTAAATGAGTTTTTATTTGCTTTATATAAAACACAGAACAATTACACTAGCAATACTTTATTTCCAAAAGCTGTGATAATTGTCTTTTTTTCTATACTGAATGACAAATGAAAAGTTATATAAATGTTTCTTTTTTTCTCCTGTGGATTTCTAAGCATTTCTTTCAAATGTACCAAATACATAAATTGAAAATATGATTTTGGTACACTGAAAATAAATGTATGTATTTTGGTAGTCTAATATACTTATAATTCTACTCAAAAGCTAGATCAAAGATTTCTTTTATTTTTTTTTATACTACCTTTGAAGAGAATTGGTTATTAGCATTGTTTGATGTAATGGAAAAAGTATCTTTGAAAGAAACAAGTCAAGACAAGTAGCTTACATTATTCACCCTTCAAAGTAAATAAATACCTTGAGAAATATTCTCTTCCTGGAAAGCTTAAAATCAAAAAGAGCCAGGTTTTAGATGGTTACTTCTTCTGAGTCCATTTATGGTTACGTGGCAGTTCATAGTTTTGTTATTTGTGTTTTAACTTATTTGGGGGGTTGATAAAAACAACATCTGTAGGACCTACACATCCAAAACCTACTTGTCACATGCCTTGTGGAAATTACTCCTTATCCAGCAACACACTCCTATAAACCTGGCTAGTGTATGTTTAATTTAGCACCTTATAGCAATTCGACTGAAATGTTTTCTTAGATACATTAAATTTCTGCAAAAGTTTTTTATTATATCTGTGCTGCAACTTTCTATAGTTCAGTTATGATTTATATGCCTTCCTTATACTGATAAAATTATTTTTTAAATTCGATGCTTGAAGTAATAAATGTGTTCTATTTGTTTTTACATAAATGAAAAAAAAATATCTATTAACTATTCAAATGTCCTAGCTGCTACACTAACTTCTATGTGATGGGCATATCTTTTGAAGGTAATGAATACACATTAATAGTTAGCTGAATTTTTTTTATGGCTAAAATATTTTGTGTAGCATTGAAATGCCATTAAGCCACTTGGTGTTTTAAGTGGAGTCATCTTAATGGATGTCTTTCAAAATATTAAAACAATTTCCCTGCTTTTATAAAAGCCTAGGTGGAGGAGCACAACTAAACTGAGTTGTTTGAGTCATTTTAAAAGTCTTTGAACATGGATCATTTTAGCAGATATGACAGTTTGAAATGATGCAAAATAAATTCATTACTTGAAGACAAGATGTTTGGTAAGTATGAAGAGAAATCCTTTGTCCTAGATAAAAAGAAAGCTATATGCACCATTGAAAGTATGCTCTCCATTTAGTTCCTTTCAAAAAGGGCTAAATGGATTTAAATAGCCCAAAGTATTGACTACTTTTAGAGACGACTGCAGAGATCATGCTGATCTAATTAGCAAATTGCATGCTTTTTATATGCCATTTTCCTTTTTATTAGCCAATTGGAAATAATATATTATCAAAGGGAAGCTCACACTTTTTTTTTTAATGTAGTACTCTTGTCCTATATTCACTAGTGTGCTGCCACAGTACTATAATAAGCTTTTAGAATACAGATGAGTCTCTTAATTCTTTGCTCCAATTTGCTGCCCTGGGTAGGGGAGATAGCACCCCATCCTACTATTTAGTAAATTACTGCTCAAAGAAACTGAATGCCATCCTAGAGCATTTAACCTCAAAGACTTGATGCACTTTCAAAGAACTGAGAGTTATTTGCACACTAGATCCTTTAGGCAAGTTTAGAAAAAGATAGTTAATGAAAATGTTCATACAGTATACGTACATTGTAAAATATCAGGATTCTTTTATGCAATATTGAATAAGTGAGTGTTTGGGGTAATTTACTTAAACAGAAAATTTTAAATAGTTATCTAAAACTGTTTCATTTTGACCCCTTGTTTTGGGACATTGCTTAGCACTGTTGATGAGCCATCTGTGTAATGAGCTCTGTAGATCTACTACAAGTCATGCTGATCAGACTCAACTGCTTCCTGGTACCCACTGGCTTTGTTTTGTTCCTTATGGTATTTACTAAGCCCTTACTCCATCCATGTCTTGCTTATGGACTGTTCTCTTCTGAATATAAGATTCTTACCAAGCCATTCCTAAAAAAACACTTCTTCATTCTGATTATCTTCTTCACTGTGCTGTCAGAGTTCCTGCCTTCATTATGTCACTAGTAAACAGACAAATGACTATATTTGTTATGGAATTTCAGTATTAGGATTTGGGCACATGCACAGTCTTAATAGTGACTTGGTCTGATCCATAAATGTCATCCTTTTCATTTATATGCCATAAGCCTAGGGCAATTACCCATTGCTGAATCTTATTAGCCAGATGTTGTTGAATGAATAGATGAATGAATGAAAGATAAACAGGACTTAGCTTCATAAGATTTAGTGTTGTGTCATGACCATAATAAGCAAAAAAAAAAAAAAAAAAAAAACCTTTTAGCACGTGTTCAAAGCCAGAGGAAGCTAGATGCAAAAAGTTTCTTTTATTTATCACATTTTGGTGTGTAACTTGTTCAGAAAGATGTAGCAGAGAAATTGAGTGGATTTATTTTTCTATCATAGCAAAAATGTCCAGGTATCACTATAGAGGTCCCCTATCAACTTATCTTGGTACAAGATGTGACTCACAGAAGTACTTGGGATCCTATATTTAAAGACTATATTTCAAATCAGGTTTGCCTAAAATACTATTTCTAGACCAACTTTGCCTCACATTCAAAGTCATCCTCTGAATTCTGTCCTTGACTTCTGCTTATTATAGGCTTGTATAGCTACATGCACAGAAAGGGGAACTTTAAGACTCATTTACTTTGGTAGATTGATTTCAAAAATGTTCTGAAATCTTCACCTCTTCCTCTGTAGATCCTTTCCAATGTGACTGAAGATTCTTCCATCAAGAGATAGAATCTATTACCTCATCATGAATTAGGTTGATTTGTTGTCTTGTTTGACCAAGAGAAGTGCCATCTGGTAGAAGTGCTAGCTCTGGAATTGCCTCAAGAGTTCTGCACATTTTTTGCTCATTTTCTTACAACTATGTCACTGTCATGTGAACAATTCCAGCTGGCCAAGGCCATTCTAGATGAGATTATAGACTATGGAGTTGGTGGATAATTCTTCCCTTCAGTGAATCATTATAATGCTCAGTTTTATCATCTCTAAAACTGATGTAATAATAATCTTAAAGGATTTCTATGATAATAAAAAATTAAAAAATATATAAGCACCAGCCACCGAATAAAAATTCAACAACAATTTATGTTATGTTACTTTCTATTCCTCTCTAAATACTTTACTGTTCCTAGTCCATTATTCAGTTCTGCTAAACTCAGTAAAATAATGAATGTCATTGAATGTCATTGCCTGGCTCTGGGTTGAGTTCTGAAATTCTAAAGATAAATAATAAACAAAACTCATGCTCAAGAATCTTATAACCTTTAATGCAAACTATTAGGTCTATACAGACTACTTTACCAGGAGTCTCTCACTTTCCTTTCCTTGTCAACTCTCCACTCTTATTTTTTATATTGTCATGGAACTATTTTATCAAAAGTCAAAACTGACACAGTCATTCCTCTGTTTAACAACAATAAAATAACAAAGATGATACCAACCTCTGATTTTTCATGTTTCTAAAGATTATTCTCCAAATTTTTTATAGAACACAATCTTTTACAGTCTTTTAAGTTATCCTTTATCATCTCTAAACCTTGGGTTCCTTACCAATAAAAAAAGACATAAAATCTACTTCACACATTTGATAATTAAAAGTGATAAAATGTCAAAATCACTTAGAATGTGTTGTATAAGTGCTCAGTAAAAGGTAGCTGTTTCTACTGCCTATTCCAATATTCTATTTGTATTGTTACTTCTCTCCCCACTACTGCAGGCTGGTGACTTTACTATTTGTTATCAAGGCCTTCCTTCTTCTGTAACTTAATCTCATTAATTATCTTTAATTTTATTTAATTTTTTTCTGATGTTAGTTCCTCTGAAAATTCTTTTCAACCTTCTTTCCACCATGTATTTTCTATTCTTCTTCAAGAATTTGTTTAACTATTGCTTCCTTGGTAAAGTGTTACCTTATTCCTTGAGGTAGATAAAGATATTCTTTTTTTGTGACCCTATAGTTGTTTCACTCTTACCTCTAAAATGTCATCACCAGGCTCTATTGCAATTTGTTTATTTTCATATATTGGTTTGTATATATTTCAAGGACATGCATTTTTACTCAATAATTGTATTTCACTAGAGACTAGAACATAATATTTGTTCAATAAATATAGTGATAGTTAGATAATTAACAAGCATTCACACTCAAAGATTATTCTAAAAAAAGCACTGATATTCTTATATAGTATTTTAATTTAAGCTTAATTTTTTAATTGTATATGATACAGCATTTTCATATCTCCCTCATTCCTAGGTCTTCTCTATTTTAAGGAGGAACATACTCATAAAATAATTCCAAAACTGTAAAAATATATTTGCTTTGTAATAGTTCAAATGAAACCCACATTCCATTAGAAATAATTTCTATTTATATTTTAAGACTTTAAAGTGGCAATTCATTTCTTTTAAAGTATTTTTACGTTAATGGACTATTCTTCATTTATTATTATGACTTTAAAACTCCTAGATTTTTAATGTAGAGATAAACAGATATGATTGATATATATAACAAATTATACTAAGATAAATATCATGTTTGGTTTTGACTAAGAGATTTTAGAAAGCATTGATAAAAATGGCTGTAATGTTCCCCTCAGCTTGACTAAATTTTAGACAGGCTTCTTCCTGACTTTAGGTTGCTGACCTCCCTTTTCTGAGAGCATTTATTTTAGAGCTCTAACAATTATAAATTTTTTCTTTGCTCCCTTGAGATTTTAATCTTCTTCTTGCCAGGATTACAACCCGGAATATCTTTCTCAAGCATGTCATCATCAAGAAAAATAGGGCTGCCATCTTCCAGTATCTCCCAGCAAACACAGATGGCCTAATCACATTGACCATCCTCCCTTCGTACTTTTCCACTAGCTCAGTCCAGAGCTTTAAAACTCTCCTTTATTTTTTATTTTTTGTTATAATTAAATTTTATCTCTCTCCCCTATTAGAATAGCTTTGACTACTATTTCAGCAATCTTGAATTAAGTCATCTTTACCTCTTTAACATGTTTGGTACAATTTTTCTTTGATAGTTATTCCATACATTATAAAAAAGGAAACTTTAGATGTCTATTTCCATTGTAGACATACTTGATTCCTATCATTGCTGTAACAAATTATCACAAACTTAATTGGCTTAAAAGAACATAAATTCATTCTCTTATAATTCTGGAGGTCATCAATCAGTTTCACCAGGCTAAAGTTAAAGGTGTTGGCAGGGGGGTCCTTTCTAGAGGATCTGTGAAGTGTACTCTTTTTATTCCCTTTTCCAACTTCTAGAGCTGCTTTCCCCACAATTCTCACCTTGTGGCCTATTCCTCTATCTTCAAAGCCAGCAATATAGTATCCATAAATCTCATTCTGCTCCCATTATTATATTATCTTTCTTTTCTGATCTCCTTCCTGGATCCACCTGGAAAATTCAACACAATCTTCTCATCTCAATATCATCAATGCAATCACGCTCGTAAAGTTTCTTTTGCCACATAAGTTATATTCACAGGTTCATGGATTAGAATGTACGTATCTAGTGAGGGCCATTTTTTCAGTTTAGCATAGTGGTTTAGAAAGTCCATGAGCCAATAAGCAATCTTAAATCTGAGAACTATTTCATGCCTAATTTTACCAGCAGAATAAAATTTTAGTTACATATATTCTGAGTATTTTTAGAATAAATATTTCTAAATAAAAAGACCAACAATTCATATTAAGAATTCAAACTTTTCTT
This sequence comes from Eonycteris spelaea, assembly GCA_003508835.1. Classification (NCBI taxonomy): domain Eukaryota; kingdom Metazoa; phylum Chordata; class Mammalia; order Chiroptera; family Pteropodidae; genus Eonycteris; species Eonycteris spelaea. Next base: position 197,939 of record PUFA01000252.1, read on the forward strand.
TGTTTTATATATTGGTCAAACACTTGTACCTGTACCTAGAAGACACATGTACAGATGCAGATCGCTTTCATGTTACTTAGGATTTTGCAGTTTAGATTTACTATTTGGGATTATGAGGGATTTACAATAAGATTACTTTTTTTATATGGCATGCTTTGAAATATTAATAAGAATGATGGCAGAATTGCAGAATTACATAATATTTTTGATTGTTTTCATCTTAATACTTGTTGACTATAAGAATGCTATTGTAATGGAGGTTGGACCTGATAGCGCTCATTTAAATTATAACCAAATTTACAATTTCTTGTTTAATTTTATATATGCCAAAGTAAAAGAAATCTGTCTAAATGAAAAGTGGCTTTATAAAGCAACCTTTTATATTGAAAGTGCGTTAATGTGAGTCTTATACTAAAACACTGTAGGAGCTCCCCATGAAACTCAGAATGAGAGGCAAAAGTTCTAAAACTAGCCTACAAGTGCTTATGTGACCTGTACATGGGCTCTTCCAAGCCACACCAGTCTCCTTGTTCTTCCTCTCACATTCCAGGCATGCTCCTGCCTTGAGATATTTGTTCTTATTCTTTCTACCTGAAGACTTTTCCCTGATAGCCTCCTGGCTCTCTGATTCTTTCCCATAATATCTTTGTCAAAAGTTGCTTTCTTAGTGAGGTCTTCCCAGGCCAGACTACATTATTTAAAATTTCACCCCACTCCTATATTATTTGTTTGCTTATTTATTTATTTACATACTTACTTACATACAGCTTTATTTGTTTACTTAAATGAAGTTAGGTTCACATTGTAAAATGCGCAAATCTTAAATATTTCCCAGTGAATATATAGAATATTTTCATCATCCTAAAATCCCCTTTATCTTCCTACCAATCAATGGCACCTCCTCTGTGTCATCTTAGACAACTACTGTTCTCATTTCAATCATTATAGATTAATTTTCCCTGTTCTTTAACTTCATAAAATAGGATCTACAGAATGTACTCTTGTGTCTGAATTTTTTATTCAATGTAATCATTTTTTAATTTATTCATGTAGTCTCTTATATCTGGAGTTAGTTCTTATTTATTGCTGAGAACTATTTATTGCGTAATTATACCACAGTTTAATTATTCATTCTCCTGTCAATAGAGTTATGGATTGTTTTCTGTTTGAGACTATTTATAGTAAAGCTTCTAAAAACACTTTTATGTAGTCTTTTTGTGGATAAAGGTTTTCATTCATTTCTCTTGTGTAAATAAATACCTGTTACTAGTCATAGAACCAACACAATTTGTATGTGTGTGTATATGTATATATGTATACATATCTATATAAATATACATGTGTGTGTGCGTGTGTGTGTATGTATATATATGTACAGAGAGAAAGAGAGAGAGAGAGAGAGAGAGAGAGAGAGAGAGAGGGAGAGAGAGAGAGAGAGAGAGAGAGAGATTGTGAGACTATAGTTTCAAGGTCCAGTTCCTCCTGAGAAATTGTATTTTCTCTCCTTGGATTTTATAAAATTCCCCTAAAGCTTGTAATAATCTCTCTTTTTCTTGGGATGCTAGGAGTGGGGGAACACTAACAAAATATTTGGTCATTCATATACCTCTTTATATATCTTATTAAAAATTGGGTTTCAATTTAGAAAACAGAACTTAAAGAGTGTGAAAAATTCTGAGAGGAAAGAATGAAACTAGAAATACTAAGGCTGACAATTATTCTGGCAGCGTGCAGTTATTAATTAATATTCCATATTTTAAATCAAATAATTTGAAATTATTAGGAAAGCTTAATTAAATTTTATTTACATTACTATATTATGTGTAGAGTTTGCTTTATTATATAATATAAACAAATTCAATATGTAAACTTTGTGTTTCATAAGTATATTTTTGTTCCTAATGGAATCTTGTAACAAAATGCTTTAAGGAGCTCTGAGATTTCTGGCTACTCAAACAGCTTTAAGTTTAAATTCACTTGGAAATTGATTTCCTCTTCAAGCAATGTTTTACTAAATGCAAAAGTATGGATTGGACTACTTTTTAAGATAGAATCTTCAAACTGATAGGTCTAAATTTTGCCCTTGAACACTATTTCAACTTACACTGTTTATACAGGAAAAAGCTCCATGACACCTAATTTAGAGGCAAATGAAATTTACCTAGATCTCTAAGGGAATTTCCTCTCCAGCTGCAGGCAAATAGTGAAAACTGCCTCTTAATCTAGTGACTGTTTTTGACCCTCATCATCTGGAATGGACAAGGATTTGGTAAAAAATAAATAAATAAATAAAGATTGCCCCCTTTATATCCCAGGAGAGAACACTAAGAGAAGAATTAAACAAACAAACAAACAAACAAACAAACAAAAAATCAAACCTAAAGTTGGGGGTATTTGTATTCTTGAATCATGAGTGTCTGTTCATTGTTCATTTGTGATTTCATGAATAATGACATTTCAGGTTAGCATTGATTCAGCAGAAACCCTATTGTAAGTCTTTTCCCTTTATTGTCCTACATTACCCTTTCTTGAAAATTTTATGTTCTCCCATGGCTTGAATAGCCTGTGTTATCAGGACTATTCGACTGATTAGTTTTGAAATTATACACACACATACACACACACATATATACATACACATATGTGTATGTGTGTGTACACACACACACACACACACACAAACACACATCCATACACTAGATTTTCTTTTAAAACTTCTGGAACCTAGTACTTTTTATACTTAAATTTTCAAAAATTCTACATATTGGTGTAAAAAATATGTAGAAAATCATTGTCAACCATCTTTCTAGGATTTACTTTCAGAAAAATTAGATTGATAAAATAGTTGCCAGTGAATGTTCCCTAAAGGAATAACTATTGAATTTAGAAACACACTGGATATTATGGGTTTTTTTAAAATCATCGTGTTCTTTTTAAATTCTTTCTGCTCCATATTTTAGACCTTAAAATAAAAAAGACATTGATTACTGGGAGTTTGCATGGAAGGGCACTGTGGTTTTTGGAATCCAATTTCTTTTCTCATTTCAAGCTTGAGTAAAAAGTCCCCTGCTTATTCTTTCTTTTCAGAATAAGAATGGGAGGTGGGAGGTGGCATGTACTTTTTAGTGGAGCCTCTGAAATCAGAGTGTGCTTTATACCTACTAAAAGAAAAAAGACTCCACCCTTTTGCCAATTTAACAGAAGGCCAGTTAGACTGATTGGGATGTTTCTGGTTGTGTTATCTCTGGGAAGCTTAGACAGCAGAACATTACCAGAGGGTTGCAATTGCAGGAAAACATGACTGGTTCTTATTTGAACTCTGATTCATTTCCTCCCCAGAAGGAATTTAGACTCTGTCCAGGTTTCTACTTCATCCTCCATCATGAAATGAAAAAAATGTGAGCCCTCTAAGGGGTCAGAAAACAAAGATATCATATATAGCAATTTTTAATTCTTTCACCAGACAATTTTATCTTTAAAACAAGACCCAGAGAAATTTAACATTCAAAAAAGTGTAGATTTTAGTTCTTCATAGACCACACAAATCTTCCACAGTGATCTGTTCTTTTTTTTTTTTTTTGAAACACATATTTTGAACTAATTTTAAACTTATGGAAAAGTTGCAAACATGGTGCAGAGAGTTATTATTTAGTGCTCACCCAGTATGCATTAATGTTAACACCTTACATAATATTGTATTGTCAAACTAGGACATTAACACTCTTTATTTAAAAATATACCAGTTTTCTACTAATGTTCTTTCTCTGTTTATGGAGCCCATCTAGGATACTGTCTTGTATTTAGTGTTTTGTTTTCTTTTTTTTTTTTTTTTTCATTTAACAAACACTGTTTTTTAGAGCAGTTTTAGGTTCACAGAAAAACTATGTAGAAACTACAGAGAGTTCTTCTCTATTCCCTGTCCCCAACATGTGCACAACGTGCCCCGTTATCAACATCCCATATCTGAGTGGTACATTTGTTACAATCCATGAGCCTACAGTGACACATCATTATCACCTAAAGTCTACATACTTTGCATTAAGGTTTACCTTGGTGTTGTAAAGTCATTCTGTGAGTTTATACAAATGTATAATGACTTGTATCATAAAGAATATTTTCACTGCTTTAAAAATCCTCTATGTTCTGCTAATTCATTCCTTCTCCCCCTTAACCCCTGGTAATCATTAATCTTTATGCCATCTCTATAGTTTTCCCTTTTCTATAATGTCATATTGTTGGAATCATGTATTAGATAACTTTTCAGATTGGCTTCTTTCATTTATAATGTGCATTTAACTTTCTTCCATGTATTTTTATAATGTAACAAATCATTTCTTTTTAGTGCTGAATAGCATTCCATTGTCTGGATGTACCACAGTTTATTAACTTACTTATCTACTGAAAGATATCTTTACTTTGTTTTGGCAATTATGAATGAAACTGCTATAAACATTCACATGTATGTTTTTGTGTAGACCTAAGTTTTTAATTTATTTGGATAAATACCAAGGATCGTGATTACTGGATTGTGGCGTCTTCTGATATCTTGACTATAAGTTACTGAATTAATCTTTGTAGTAAAGTAATATATCCTAAGGGAAATATTATGAGACTATTAAAACCATGTTTTACTTAAACTTCTACTCAATTTTAGCATCAATATATGGGTTTGAACTCAATATTATCAATATTTATTTTTTGATAAAATTGTTTAAGCCCTGGCCCATTGTGAACTCCTTAATTTTGGCTCTAGTGTTTGTTCTTTTAATACCCCACCCATGTATTTACTTTTTTTTAAATTACATTTATTTTCTGGTTCCACAACTTGTTCTGGGCTTATTATATTTTATTATCCATTTTTTCTATTGCTAATAATATGGACAATAGATTATACTCAGAGATGACAACTCTGTTTTTGTCCTGAGGATCTGTGTGTCTCAATAGGTTCTTTTATTTTTTCTTACCTTACTCTTTTCATAGTTTTTTCCCCCTTGGGGGAGATGTGGGTATAGAAAAGATTGATAATTGAGCATTTGTTTTTGGACATTAGGTATGCTTAATTTTAGTTTACATTGAAAGTCAAGTTAAGTAATTTAGCAGGGAGTACATTATTAATCAAATTTTCAAAGAAAATTTAGGGCTGCAGATAAATCTTGGAGTTGTCATTGTATAAACAGTACTAATTGTAGGACAAGATGGCATCACTTAGGGAAGTAGCATTGTTAGGAAAAAGAAAAGAATTGTGGATTAAGCACAGAGTAATCCAATACCCAGGAACTAGGGAAAGGAAGAGGAGGAGATAGCAAAGAATGATGAGGAGTTACAAGTGAAGCGGAAAAATGAAGGATGCTTGATGTACCAGAGCCAAAGGAAGAAAGACTCTCGACAGAGAATGATTAGGCTATTTTGTCAAATGCAGTTGAAATGCTCAGCAAAATGAAGATCAAGAACAGACCACTGGATTTAGCTAATTAATGTTCATATAACTTAGATAATATACTGCAGAGCTGATTCCAACTGACTTTTTCTTCTTCATACTATCACTCTGATGTCCTGGTTCTTGCAAAGAAAATATTATTATATTTTCAGTTTTAGCTCATTCTCTCAATCCTAGGTCTCAAGTGGACTCAGGGACATGATGATAAGAAATTCATATCTATCCATACCTCCTGGGTTGATAGATTTCGTCCTTGCAGAAAGTACCTTCTACTTTTGACAAATGTCTTTCCTGAAACTTTGCAATGTATGTCTTTTCTTAAACACCTACATAAACCAGGTCCAATTTTCCTGCATTGAACAGCCTTTTTTCATAAATTTTACTTTATGCTTGTTTCTATTTCCTAGTTTCATTGATGATTTAGTTTGCTTTTCTGTTTTTTTTTCTCATTCTTTTTTTTTTTAAAGTAGATTTCAAAGAAAAGACAGTGGCAGAGTTTTTTATATGTACCCTAGAGAAGGATAAAGAAAGCAAATGAAATTGCACATAGATCGTTGTCACTCTCTACCTGATGTTTTTCAAGAATTCTACACTATCTGTAGTCACTTGACATACCACCTGATGTGACAGGTCTGATCATTTAGTAGTTACTTAACATATTTTATTTACAAAGACATTATGATATATTTTAATATCTGATTGGTAAAAGCACCCATTTCTCCCATTTATTTTATTATCCTCAAATTTAGTTGATGTTTAGTTGATTTTTTTTCTTCCAGAAAATAATTAAAATAAACTTTTCAGCTTCAAAGTAAAAGATATAAGGAAGTGTTGGGATTTGATGAAGCTCCATAAATATCAGCACTAATGAGGAAATATATTAAGCAGATAAAGTTAAAAATACAACCTTTATACAGATAGAGAATAGAAGAGAAAATATGGCTTAGATGGTGTAAAGTAATAAGTTTATTAAATCTAGTTCCAAGAATTAGACTTAGGTAGCCAGTCATTGCTGGTGCTGGAAAACTACGGGTGCCCCAAACACAGCAAACTTGGTTTTTTAACTTATTGAAAGTAACACTCTTTAGACAAGCAGATTCCTAAGAAAAAAAGGGGAATATGAGGAGATTGTTTATGCTTATTTCCTTAGTCTAAATTCATTAAACAAGAAAATGTACTCTTCTTTCTCTGAGTAAGTAAAGTGGTGAATTGATAGCAGGCGTGTTAAACTAATGAATATTCCCTCCATATTGGAAAACAAGGGAACAGAAACAATGGTTTCTCTTCTAAATTTGAAATAAAAAGCAGATATGTGTAATATTCATGTGTTAATTTGAGGTAGCTTAAAATTTTTCTATCCTGGTTTTCTATGAAAAATTATACTTCTTAATTTTGTCAAGTTCTAAGACTTTGAAAATGAGCTGCAACATGTTTGTTAAACCATTTGGGCCTGTCGCCTACTTTGAGTTTCACTTTTTGACAAATTGTGATCTTTTTATGATTAATAATGGTTTAGCACTTTTTTCTCTATGAATAATTTATAATTTATGTTTTTTTAAAAATTTCCATTCCATCTTAATGTTAAAATCTAATGGCATAGATTGTACATAGAATTTTTTTATAATTCCTTTAATATCTCTATATCTAGGTGCTGTTTACTTTATTCTCTTTTAATTTTCCAGTGTTCAGACCCTGGCACATGGTAGAAACTAAAAAATGTATTGATTATATTTGCTTTCAGAACTATATCCCAGTTTTAGTTAAAGAGAATGTTACAAATTTGATCTATATGCTTTGGCATGGGCAGAGTTCTCATAAAAGAAATATGAGATTTCACACTGATTATTTATCCTACATTATATACCTGCCAATATTGTTGTTAAAGGCAAAAATAATTTTAGCAATAGGGATATGAGAAAATGGAGTTTAGTAATTATTTATGAAACCAATACAACTGTGACAATACAAATAATTTATTTTACTGTCTACTTTATGTATTGGAGAGAAGTATTGAGAATAGATCCTGGATACATGTGGAACATTTTTTTCTCATATTCCATTAAGAATGTTAAAGGTCACCTAATATTTTATCTCGAATACGCAAGTTGTTTTCTAATTGTGAAGTCTGAGCTTACTAGGTAAGAGAATATTTTTTTACATTCCCCCTTTTTTCTTTTTGAATTCTGTCTTACTCTCCACTTTTATAAATCATAAGTTGATATTCTAGGTAGTAAAAGATCAAGATAGGAAGGAATGTATTTAAAGTATTAGAGGAATAAAAAGTAGAGATAGAGAAAGGAGGTAAAAAAAGAAAATTAGTTTTAAAAAAACCCAGATCACTTGGATTTAAGCACAAAATTTCTTCCATAGACACATGGATATATGAAGGCCCCTCCTAAAGTAGGACAGACCTGGGAAAGCAGATGATGTCCATCATTTTAACACCCAAAGTCACCTTCTAATCTCTACTTTCTGAGATTGAAGCTGAGGCTCCTGATCCTTCATTACTTGTTGGCTCTAAGTAAGGCTCAATTGATGAGGACAGGAAGGCCACTGCAAGTCTGCAGAAGAGAGAGAGGACTTGCTTTTTTCTGTCTGTTTCTTATATGATTCCCATGAATGTCACACATCAGCAGTATTTCTTCACTGCAGCAACAGCAGTTCCTTCCCATAGTAGTAGGTGAATCCAGTTTGCAGTTATTACAACATTCTCAAAACTAGCCTCGTTGTTCTCTGCTCCATGGAAGCCAACACCAGTCAAGAAATTCCTTCTCTTCAGATGTCTGAGTTTCAGCAGTATGGGGTCCCCTTTCTACATTTTAATAATTCCAGCCTCTTCTTTTTGTATTCTGCCTTTGTGTCCTTGACCATAGGAGTTCTTGCTGCTTCCCGCAATTCTCTGATTACTATATCCAGTTCCTCTTTTTACTCTTTTAGTTACATAAGCAACAAATTTGTATGTAGCTAATAATTTTTTATCTTAAGTTCTCCCTTTTTTATGACTGTTATAATCTCTATCTTCTTACTAGACCCTGACCAACAGAAATACTTTTTCAGCTGTCAGAGAATTTGCCTATTTCTTTATTTGTTTTAATCATACAATGAACCATTCTATTGTAGAATATATGTGACTTTCAGAGTCACAAAAACCAGGGTCCCAACAAGGCCCCACAACCTCCTTGTGACTGATTGGAGATTGGACACTTATGGAATTTTGGGAGAATTACTTTAACTTTTCTAAACTTCAGTTCCCTAAACTAAAATTACCTACTCAAAGATTTTGTGAAGATTAAATAAGATAATGTTTACAAATCATGTAGGATGTGCTCAATGAATTATATAAATAATGATTATGATGAATATTGTGATGAAGACACAGTATAAATTTTAATTATTTAGAAGTAAAACTTTTGTATTTAGTTTACTGGCCTTATTTTAAAGCCTGAAATTCTAAAATCTAGGCTTAGCAACTGATATATCAAAATTACAAAATTCGTGAAAAATATTGGACTCTTGTTTATACCAAGAGACTTTGAACATGCTCATCCACGAGAATCTCCAAAATAACATGTCATTTTATTTATATTTATCATTCTATAGTGGAATCCTGACAGATAACACTAAGTTAAACATTGACTGACTTAATGTCAAAGATTGTGATACCATACAGGAAAGTAAAGGTCAATGATAAAATGTATTAAATTTTTTATTTTAATAATAAGAAAAATTAACCAAGAGGAAATTTGCATTCATCTGTAATAAGCAGATAATTCCTTCTTCAAGGAAAAGTGAAGTGTGTTGTTATAGATCATGAACTTGGCATTCAAGGGCCTGGGCTCAAGTCTAGACAATCTCTTGCTAGATTTGTGAACTTTGACAATTTACTCAATGTAGTGTGTCTCAGTTCACTTTATAAAATGAAAATAATAATTCATAACACATAGGTTTAAATAAACTATTACAAATAAAGTACTTAGCACATTTCTTTAATGTTGAAAAAAGTTTGCATTTTATCAAATTTAACATTCACATAGCAATAAGTCACTGGAAAAAAATTCAAGTTCTTCCTCTTTTTGCATGTGTTATAAAAATGTAGCTTTAGTTTACAAGGAACTTCAAGTAATTTGACTACATGAATTTATAAAACACAAGGCGACCACATGAAAGCAATTGCCGAAGTCCTACCATCTTCTAGCATCACACTGTAATAATTCTGAATTAATGGGATTGTAATTAAATCCAAAGTTTTCATCAGTAACTAAAGTTTGAGCTGTAATTAAAACAGATACGCATGCTGAATTAGAGTATTAGGGATTGGATGGTCCATTAACTTAGCTTGATACAAACTACTTCTTATCTCTTTTCCTTGAATTTTTAATGCGATGACCTTTGGCTAAAAAGTCATCATCCCTTGAAAAGGCGGTATTGATCACAAATATGTTGCAATTGTGTGGAAAACAATATTAATAAAAACTTAGTAAATGATTAACTATTTCACAGGGAAAATGCATTCAATTGCTTTGGCCACCAAAAATGAATTTGAACTGAATACTGACTTTTGTTTGGAAAGATGATTGATTTTTGCTTAATCATGAAAAGGAAGACAGTGATAAAAGAGGGGTAGGGGAAAAGCTGAGATGAGTTTTTGCAGAACACAGAAGTTGGTAAACTTGATTGATAGTTAGTGTTATTTTCAGTGTAAGTCCCCATCTATATAATTAAATTAAAAGTGAAGAGTTGGTTTGAAATTTTCTCATCACTCTTCAGAATCACAAGGGAGTCTGTTAACAAAGCTGCTTTCTTACACACAAGAAATTTCAGGGGACTTGAAACAAATAAGGCCAGAATCATGAGGCTCTCTGGCTCTTTTGTCTTCATTATATTTCATCAAGTCTCTGGTATAAAGCATGTGAGTAATAATAGAAAGGCCACATTTCATATGACTAAGAACTCTAAGGGTTTTTATTTGAGTTTGGATTTAACTAAAGAAATTTACTTGCCAGTTAGAAATTAAACTCCCTGTATTCACTCAAAAAATATTGACCGAACACTTATTATATTCTAAGCTAAGAATTATAGGTAAAGAATAAGACAAGATCTTTAGAAAATTTACACATTTTAAAGTGAGACATCTAGTTAGAATTTTTTTAAAAAAAAATATATGTGAATTTCTGCTCTTGGGTGCAATGAAACTATAGAACAGAACAAGAGAATAAAACAAAATAGCAATATTTGAGAAAAACTTATGGGTATTCACTGACTACCATTAGTATTAGTCAATGGTAGGATGATATTTCACAAAATGTAATGTGATTTTAGGATGAGTTAAAACGTCAAGAACATATGGAAAATAGTCATCTTGCTGTATACTAGGCACTGAGAACACTTTCATGGTATTCATTCAATTCCATATTTCATCTTTTAAGGGGAAGTATGTCAATATACAATGCATACGATTGCAACCATCATAAATGAGAAAATGTTAGAGACTTCTGAATGGTAAAAATGTGTGCTCTAGTATTCATGGCCTATGTAGAAGATAAATTGAAATTTTTCATTGGTTCTCAAAGGCAGAAAAGAACAATAAGGAGAAGTTATAAGTAGTAGTAAATGTTAAACTTAGGTACCCTCTAGAGAATTAAGGCAACAATTCCAGCTGCTGGGAGTGATGATGGTTCCTGGATAATTGACTTCAACTGAAGAGAGCCTTCTTATGCAAGGGCATATCCTCTCTGAGGGACAGCCTAAATCTAATGGCTAGTTGTTGATGGGGAGTAGAACTCACCTTTTTTCCTTTACTTAAGGCAGGGCAGTTTAAAAGGGCTAGCTCTAGACCTCCACAAGGAATCAACTGAGGCTTCATGTAACCACAGTTAAACTCCCCTCTTTGTCCAACTTTACTTCCTTCATTTCCCCAGAAGTGTTAATTTAGGGGGCATTTTGCCATAAATTTGTACACAAATCTTCATCTCAGAGTCTATTTCTTGGAATATAGCTTAACGCACAGAGAAATTTGGGTTCAACATTAGAGAAGAGCTTTCTCATGAGTAAAATTATCATGTAATAGTTTAACTACCTCTACAGGTTATGAGTTCTCCATATGGAGATAGTCAAATAGAAGCAAGGGACTATAAGCTGGATTTGGTGATGCGGAATACTTATTTCATGAGAAGTTGGAGTAAATGATTTTTAAAAATTCTGTTACCACTTATTGCATAATATGTTTATAAAGTAAAAGAGCCACTCTATAAAATCTGTACCAATGGTGTTTCACTTATTAGGAAATATAATTTTTTATATATCTAGGATTCCCACTTGACTCCTGGAAAAGATAGAATTTATAGGCTAAGCCAAGTTTTTCTAAATTCACAGCACAATGCTACAGAAAGATTAATTTAAAATATACAAGTCAACAATAAGAAAACAAATAACCTGATTAAAAAATGGACCAAAGACCTAACCAACACTTCACCAAAGAAGATATACAGATGGCAATTAAGCATATGATAAGGTGCTCCACCTCAGATGTCATCAGAAAAATTCAAGTTAAAACAATGAGATACCACTACACAGCTGTTATAATGACCAAATTTCAGAATACTGACAATACCAAATGCTAGTGAGGATGTAGAACAATAAGAACTTTCATTCTTTGCTGGGAATGCAAAGTGGTACAGCCATTTTAGAAGACAGTTTGGCAGTTTTTTACAAAACTAAACATACTCTTAATATATAAGTCAGCAATTGTGTTCCTTGATATTTACTCAAAGAAGTTGAAAATTTATGTACACACAGAAACCTAGGGTTTTATTCATAATTCTCAAATGTTGGAAGCAATCAAGATACTTTTAGTAAGTTAATAAAAAATAAATAAACTGTGGCACAACCAGACAATGAGATATTACTCAGTATTACAAAGAAATGAGCTAATACTCCATGAAAAGACCTGAAGGAAATAAATTTACATTATTAAGTGAAAGAAGCCAATCTAAAAAGGCTGCATACCATATTATTCCAACTATATGACATTCTGGAAAGGGCAAAACTATGGAGGTAGTAAAACAATCAGTGTTTGCCAGGAGAGAAATAGGCAAGCACAGAGCATTTTACGGGCAGGAAAATAAGTATGTTACCATAATGGTGGTTACATGTTATTATACAGTTGTCGAAACTTACAGAACGTACAATACCAAGAGTGAATCCTAACATAAAATATGCACTTTGGATGATAATGTGTCTATGTAGGTTAATCAAATATAACAAGTGTACCATAAGGTATGTTGATAATGGGGGAGGCTATTTATGTGTGCAGGCAAGGGTGCATGGAAAAATCTCTGTATCTTCTGCTCAATATTTCTATGAATCTAAGACGGCTCTGAAAATAAATATCTATTAAAAACATAAAAATATATATAAAGGACAAATACTTGGTCATCCTAATATTTGAGTTATATCCCAGGTTGTAAACAATCAACAACTTTAGAAGGCCCATTAGACCTCTTGTGTTAACTCTAGACCAAGTTTACTGTTTCAAGCTCACCTATCAAGGGGAATTCTCAATGGACATTTTACTTTCCTTTTGCTTCCCAGGATGCAATCCCCTTCTCTGGTATAGTTTTGTTTAACTTACAAAGCAGAGCTTGACTCCCACTTTTGAAAATAAAAATGGCTTTCTCAATATCTCTTGTAGCGAGAGTATGATCATTTGGCCCAGGCACCACCAATCAGATTTATCAACCCCAGACTTTAATCCAAACTGTGATCTAAAACACCGTGAAGAGGCAGACAACATGCTTATGGAAAATGGCCCCATGGAAAACCTGATTGTCCTCAGCTATACCAAAATCCTCTCTTGCTGTCTCCAGACCTATAAGTAAAAACCAGTTCAAGGTCCAAGTATATATCAGAAAGCATTTACAGAAGTAAATTCAGAAAGACTAGATCTCTCCTATTCCCAATGAAAAGACCTTGCTAATTTAAGATGTGAAAAAACTTGAATTATGAATGGATTTTGGTGTGCTAGACCAAGGAAGTAGCAAAGCGAAAAAAGTTCAGTTATCAGAAATTTTGAATTCAACAAGCTAGCTCAGGTATCTACAAATGGTCCTTATCTTCTCAGTTTTTTTCTTCTAAAGCATGGACACAATTGTGCCCATGAAAAATAAATTAAAGTTAAAAAAAAAATTGTGACATAGTGTTGAAGGCCCTTTTTTCACTGATTGTATTAATTAGCTGGTGGTTCCAGTTGAAGCCTCTTATCAATGAAGGGATTTAGGTACCTGATAATATATATGCAGTCTATGAAATCACAAGTAAATTTTCAGAGATTTTGAAGATTATTGCCTTCATGAGGATTTTAGAGTTCACGTGAATGTTAATATGTCTCATCTGAAGCAAATTTTAAGTTATAATATGTTGTATCTGCTAATGATATAGAGCCATCTTCTTTAGTGCACTCCCTGGATTTCAGAGGCACCATATATCACATCAGTGGTTTTGACTCATCAATTGACCTGAATGCATGAGCAGGGCCTAGCAAAAGAAGGTTCTACAGGTGGTTTAGTCTGTAGGACAAGCCTCTCTGCTGCTTCTCTTTTTGTATACAACTAACTCAATGATAATCACAGTATTTGTGTTATATCTGTGTACTGTATGGAGTCATGTTGCAGAATCATAATCATAATGTGGAATAGCCACAGTCATACTCTTCTTACTTAACTGTTTTTTTTTAAATTTTTTTTTTAAATTGTAGTTACTATTGCCCCTATTAGAGACTGAAGACTTGATTATGGGACACAATTCAATAGGCAACATGGATATATTCTGTTTGCCCCACTAATCCCTAGAGTGGAGCATTTCCAGACAGCTCCATCAAGTGGCAATGGTCTTTAGAAGATGAAGCTCCTGTATGTACTGAAGACACAAGAACGGGTGTGAAAACAGATAGTAAGAAATACTTCATACTCTTAACATATTTATATCTGACTCGCATTGGAAGTCCCAAGAGCTCCCTCAGATTACTTGTTGGAAAATAAAAATGTTGAAACCTCATTTACACACAGCTCTACACAATATTTTGGCACCAGCCCAGGAAGAGAAGAGAGAAACATTAGAGCCCCACACATTAGTGATCCTACATTTCTCCTTTCCTAATTATAATCATAACTTATTTTTAAAAGTTTCTGTCTTTATCCACTAGAATGCACAATACAGGAGGGCAGAGATCTTATTTGTGATATTTTCAGTGTCTAAAGCAAGATCTTGAACAGAGTAGGTATTAAATAAATTGTTGTTGAGTGAATGAAAGAATGAATGTATATTTGAATTAATGCATCTTGGTTAAAAAAAATATGTCAAAAAGAATGAAGATGAAAATAACAAGATGAGTTAAAAATTAAACGATGAGAAAGTATAGTATAAAAAATATGGCAGGGTATAAAAAACACTCTTTGAAATAAGTACCAGATGTTATGGGGGCTGATGCTATGGACTCTATATTCTCTAGTCTAGCATCTGTCTGCTCTTGAAATAGCTTATAGTCTAGCACTGAGTGGCTAGAAAAAGTTGTAGCACTGGTTTCTATAGGAATTAAAGTGCGTTCATATCTAATTTTTACAAGGGAAAATATAATGATTTATGAAAAATAGATATAATCGGTTATGAAATTACATGTTATTTTGTCATTGCTTCATCCTAAGGATGAGCTGCATTTAAGAAATGTAATTTCCATGAGGTATAGCAAGTGATCGTACTATTTTCCTATTCAGTGTTGCCTTTGAAAATATGTTTGAGTTGCTAATAAATGACTGACTCTGGACCTGAACAAAGAAAGCCAGAGAATGAATGACATATCCAAGCAAGTCACACTGATCAGGTGCAGTTATTTCTTTCTTTCTTTCTTTTTCTTTTTTTTTTTTTTTTTGATCACTGTGTAATTAATGAATAGGGCTCCTAAAGCATGGAACATAATGCAGATATTGTACATGTATTTTAGCTTTACATGGTTTCTGTCTTTCATTAAAATCAAGATAAAATGTCCCACATAAATTTCTTAATTTATTTAAAACAATAGAACTGTTTTTCAGAAAAATCTTATTTTATTCTGTAATAGAATATGATTTGTCATATGACAAAAACTTTCACATTTCTCAGGTCATTAAAAATTGGGCTGTGGCTGCCACACTAATTGCTATGTAAAGGAAAAACAAAACAAAACAAAACAAAACAAAAACAAAAACAAAGAATGGCGATAGGAACAATAATATCCAGCAATTTTCTTCCACTTCATTCAGAGTCCTTCCAAGGAGTAAATACTCAAATCTAAGAAGGGTATTTATAGAGCACTTTCTATACATCCAGCTGTATGTGATATTTTAGAGCTGTGAAAATTGTATCTGCCACCCTATGCACTCAATGACCCTAATATTGTGACAAGTGCACAATCTGAACTTGCATGAGACTCTTCCAGCTGGAAGAAGTCTTTGTTACATTTCTGCATTTAGTGCCATATTTTAAATACCAAATTTCCAAATCTTTATAAAGATAATTGGAGAAAAAAATCACCGATTTTAAGATCATCACTAGGCAAATATATTTATATATTTTCCAATTTAGAGAAAATACAATAACATTTGTATTTCTCAGAACATAGTCTTTAAATTACTTCTGTAGTTATTTTTAGTCCTTAGATAGGCAAAAGGTCAGTACCCTCTTTTTCTTAGAGACAATGTTTACAGTACTATTTATGAAGATGAAATCATATGTGTTAATTTCTATTTGAAGATCTGCTTAATTGCAAGTACAGAAGTTTTTTCTGTGTTTCTCAAAGATAGGATGTCAAAGTTTTCTTATTTTAGGTTCTGATATTAAGATACATTTTTCAGTATGTACATGGAATGTGGTAGAAGCTGCTTTTCTCTAAAATCTTATTAAATCAATAGTGTATTTTAAAATTGATGGTATTTTAGAATCAAGGAAATTTGGTATATAGATAGAAACCAAAATGCACTTCATATAATTGGATGGTTAACCTGAAATGTCCTTTCATTCATATAACTACTTTTAATCTGTGTTAAAGATCAATATTAAATATGAAAGGTGTATGAGGGAGTCAGAAAATCTCTGAAAATTTCACTGTAATGCTTGTGTCTAAACCTCATGGGGGATAGGGCTAGCATGTTAATGTCTGTATCATTTGTTCAAAATCAGATCCCCTTTCCTGACTTCCTCTGCATTAATTATTGACTTTATTCTTGATCTTTTTTTTTTTTTTAACAAGCTTACCTTTTTTCCTGTTGTTTAATGAATGGCTTTGTAATATTAATTTAAAACTAATACTTCTGATTTCATAATTACTGATGTATGTAATCTCACTCGTATCTGGACATCAGCTTTTGCAAAGAACTCTCATTGGCATATATGTAAGTTTCCAAAAAATCTGCAATTATACTGGATAGGAATTGTTCCCTTCCACTCAGTCTCTCACAATGCAATCTTTGCCCAGTTTTCTTAAGGCAAACCCCAAGGCTTTCTTGGGCTTAGTCTGATGTTAAGCATATGGCTAAATAAGTTTAATAATAAATATTGAAAGAAAACTCTCTATTTTATTTCCCTGCTAGAGTCCCAAAGGCTAGCAGCCAAATACATACCCTTCTCCAAGCAGAAAGTTGGAGAAATCTCCTTTTGGTAATCTGACCAATCCTCTAAAAATGTCTTAAATATAGTGATATTAGGGGTTTCTAATGAGATGGATCAGTTAGGTCCTATTAAAATGAAGGTCATAAAGTCATAGGTATAAAAGGAATCTATTTAAATTTATGTGAATGAATAGCCAATGGTTGCTGAGTTGAGAAAAGCATCTAAAATAGAAATCAAAGATTTAAATAGACTAAGAGAAAAAGTCAGGTGAAAGACAGAGACAATAGAAAAGAAAATTTAAAATATACCATCATTAGTATCATCAGAAAATTAAGGATTTTTTGAATCCATGAAATTATAACAAGATGCTAGGAATAAAAGGACCATCCTGGAAACAAACAAACAAAAAGTTCTTAGAAATTGAATACACAAGGACCAAAAACAAAAGTTGAATATTAAATAAAAAGACAATGATATATTCTCAGATCAAAAATAATTAAGGAAACAGAAAAGAGAGGTTACGAAAATTAAAAGACCTGTGGGGAGACTTAGCTTCCAAATAATAATTCCAAAAATAGTAATAAAAAATCAGATATTATCCAACTGTTTAATTGAAAGAAATTTCTCAAGAAAGAATAGTTTCCACTTTGACAGGGCCCATTTCTATGCCCTGAAAAACGGGTTAGTACAGATCAACAACAAGGTATTTATTTGTGAAATTTCAAACACTGGAGAAAGAACTGGCTAAAATTTCTGAAAAGGGGAAGTGAGATGTTCAATACTGGAAGCCTGAAGTCGTTAAACATGTTTTTAAAAATTTAAGAGAACCTCATTGTTAATTAAAATATTTACCCAGTCACTTTTTAAAAGTAAATTAAACATGAGATAGAATGCAGATCATTTTTAGACATGTGAGATCTCAATAAATTTACCTCTTATAAACAATGCAAATGAGGAATATTCCCCATCAAAAGTTGCAATAGCTCAGAGAGACACAAGCAATTCAGGAACTTGTGTCCAACACTAGAAAGAGGTGAGATGACAAATATATTAGCCCCGGGTGAAATGAGATCAGAGTGCCTCCAGAAAAACTTGGCCAGATTGAAGCAAGTGAGGAAGCTCCATTGGAGATTTCATCAAAAAATAGGAAACCGTTTGAAGAGAACTGTTTGAAATAAAAATCTGAAAAAAGTAGATGTTCAGTATTTTACATATAAACATTACTACTTTGTAGGCTTTGTAAAATGTAGCACTTTGGTTTCCTAAGGATAAAAACACCATATATAAAATTACTGAGAAACTAGTATCAAAGATACTAAAAGAGATCAACTATAGTTAAGAGTTTATCTGAAAATGTTTCTATGCAAAGCAGATCACCCAAGTAGCCCTTTCCAATAAAACTATGTCTTGACATATTCAAGAATTGGTTGATGATATAGGAAAACAACCTATAGAAAACCAACCTATAGAAAAGAAAAATAAAGCTAGCAAAGTATGTTTTATTCAACTTGATGAATTCATAACATAACATGGTAATTATTTTAGAATTTATGCAATTTAAACATCATATGATATGATTAAGGATTATTTTCAGATTAATTGCTGACAAATGCAACTAGCCCTGCATTGTGTAAAACTATGAAAGAAAACATTGTCAACAAATAGGGTTTAGAATTTAAGTTTTGTATAGAAGTATATTCTGCAGTGTAGTGACCCAGAATAAGAAGTTTGGACCAGAAGTAAATTGATGCACCGCATCTTCACAGTGAAAGTATTACCAAAACAATAACAATAGCAAGTCAGCTGTCGACTATACAGTCTATACAGTTAGTTTAGATGTAAATTTTATATAAAGGCTATGTGCTATATTTTAAAATGTTCTTTTAATTATATGATAATAGAAGATAATCATAAACAACTAGTATTCCATGTAGAAATATGCTGGTTGATTGAAATTAATGTTTTGTTGAGTGTTTGAAATATGAACAGACTCTGAATTCCTCAAGATAAAAACTGCTTTGTCACAGCTTTTAAAGGAAGTGAACTGAACAGCTAGATTTGCTTATCTGTCTAATGTATTTGGTAGTTTTCATTATGTATTACCTCATGCATAGGAGAAATTTCACATATTTTCAGGACAGATAAAACCAAGAACACATACAAAAGCTTAAAGTTTAGAATAGTGTCCACAGATAGTTAGAATACATTTCATAATCTAAGAATTACAAATCAGGTGTGTGATGATCATGAAGTTGGACATTCGCAAAAAAGTTATTAATGAACACCTTAACCATTTGATATATCATTTTATTTTATTTTCCATCAAAAGGAAACATACATAGGAAACTCATGGATCTAGATTTCCTTTCTTTCATTACAAGATGATTTAAATTTAATTATGTGAGTAGTTTTATAAGATAAGTTGGTAAAATTGGCTACTGATGAGAATTGAAGATGATTTTGAAAATACAGCATAATTTGCATCATTTTGGATGAAAATTAAAGATAATATATTGAGCTTGCTGAAAGGTTTTAAAAAATATCTTCTATTTATATTAACATACTTCTGTAAGATTGGTTACTAAGATCATTGTTCAAACAAAACATTGATATATTTAAATATTTATTATTCTTTGTAAATAATATTGTCATCAGTTCAGTCTCAATTAAATAAATTAACATGTAGAAATTCAGATTCTTTGTCACATTAAAAACTTTAAATTTGGTATATATATTGTTTATTTAAAATGTGTATAGGCATTTAATATGAAGAATTGCTTTTAATTCAAAACTTTTCATTTACTTATAATATTTGAATAACAAAAATTATATATGTAATATCATCTCTTAATCATTTATATACATATATACTTTTCAATAAATAAAATATGTTTATAATTATTTTCTTTTCCCTATGTTTTGCCTTTGTCTACATTTATAAAACTAATTGAATAACTACTTCATCTAATAATACAATCATAACATATGTTATGTAAGTTTTTATTTTTATTCCATTTATATGTTAATTTCTATTACATGTTACAAAATATTGGCAGCTGCTGAATTGGAAGTAAAAAGTAACTGACCCTTCACCACCAATAGTTTGAGAACCACTGGACTGCACTATTAAACCTTTCTGAGTTTTCATTTTCTCATTTATATAGGAAATATAACAAAGCCTGATTTTCAAGATAATAATTATGACAAATAAGAGGAGACTACAGGAAGCTAAAGAATTTTTAGTTGTTTTTTTCATATTCTAATTTCTCTAATGCATATATCCTTTACAGCCAGGTCACATAGATTCTATTACTGAAGGCTTTCCCTTGCTCATCTTTCCATATAACATACACAACAAGTAAATTGCTTTTGCTTTTTCATTGATATTCCATATCGATTTTTTCATAGTAAATTAAAGAATAATTATATTTTTAGCATTTTCTAAAAACTATGTTGTTTGGAGGCATAATATCATTTAATTTCTGCAATACTCCAATAAAATGTACATATTATATCAACATTTTGTAAACAAGAACCTGAGAATAAGAAAAATTAAGCAACTTTCCTAAAATTGCACAACTAGAGAAAAAAAGTAAAATTTGAATCCACTTTAGTCTGAATCTAAAATTTTGATATCATTTCAATATATTCAACTTATCTTTAATATATGATATAGTAACCAATATATATTATTGCTAAAGAGATACTTCATAGAATGAATCATTAAATAAATGTAGGAATTAATACACATGATTTGAAGCTGTAGGAACTTTTGCTTTGTACATGCATAATTAAATCAAAACTGATATTTTTAATATTTTTCAAAATTAGTTATTTTCTTTAGGTATCATGAACATAGAAAATTATTTTATAAACTTTAAATAAGTACATATAATGACAGTAAATTGAGCAGTCCTGTTGTTTGAGTTCGTTACTACATGCTAAATATTTGGATAAAGAAAAGTGAGTTTTATAATTTTGTGGAGTGGAAATAAATTTTGCATATTTAGTTAAGAGGCTTTGATCCTATATGTTGGAGATAGTGAACATGATAGTTCTGGTCCCAATTCAGATACCATTTCTATAAATGTCTTGCTGGGTGTACACATTATTTTCTTTATTGCTGTATCTTGTAGAGTGTCTTCTCTGTACCCCTAAATCAAAAGAAATGACCTAGAACACACAATCAAAACCAAATGAAATATAAATACAAAGAAAATACTCTTTTCCTTGTCACAGCCTAATATCTTTATTCTAATGCTGCTTTATTTAACATGCCAAGCCATTCCTGATTTCCTAAGCTTCCAGTTTTCCATCGTATTTTCTAACATATGTCCTCAGAACTGATACCTGATTCTGTTTCTACAGGGGAATTGTTTCTCTTCTTGAACAGCAGTCGCACTTGCTGTTTGGATTATGCAGTAAAGATCTGTTTTAAAGCCCAGAATATCAATACTCTTGAAAAATTTCTAAACAAGAATCAGAAGAACATTTTTGATAATAATTATAATTATTTGTTAGAAATAAGAAAACTGATGCTTAGAGATAAAGTCTCCTTGTTCTTGAGCAACAAAACCATAATAGAGAACAGGCTTTTCACAGTACACTCAATTCTTTAACTCATTTGCTTTTCAGTTTTTAACTTATAGACATAAGGTGGTTTGTACAAGCAGAAAAATATTTAGATTAACTATATATACTCTTCTAAATAGAACCTGGGCAAACTCTTCCCTAAATGCGTAAGCTTGTTTATTTTCATTTAAAAATCCTGTCAAGTGCTTAATAACAAAACTGAATGGAATAAAATAAAATCACCTCTAGGCACAAGTAGAAAATCAAAACATTAGTTAGAGAGAAAACTACAGTGTACGTATTAATTGAAAATATCCTTTTGTGGTCTTTCCTTCCTTCAGAAGATTTATTGTTAGCTTTGCAATATTTTGTTAATTAAATTTATTGAGTGGGGCCACTGGTTAATACAATTATGTAGGTTTCAAGTATACAATTCAACAATACATCATCTGTATATTGCATTCTGTATTCACCATCCAAAGTCAAATCTCCCTCCATCACCAAATATTTGATCCCTTTACCTTTGTCTGCCTCCCTTACTCCACTTTCCCTCTGGTACCCACTAAACTGTTGCTTGTTTGCTATAAGTTTTGCTTGTTTGTCTTGTTTGTTGCTTTCAGTTTATATTCACCTATGAGTGAAATCATATGGTTCTCAACTTTTCTGTCTGACTTATTTTGCTTGGCCAGAAGAAAAGATAAAATACTGCCGTTTGCAGCAACATGCTAAGCTTTGAAATATTTTGTTTCTACTGGTTGTAGAGACAACCCTCAGCTTATAAAATAGAATTTAACCACTATTATCTCTAAGTTTTAGATTTCCTGTAGTAATTTTTTAAGAAGAGGTAATTCACATAAAAAGCCTACTAATTGATTTTTTTCTGTGTTAGGAATATATATTAAAGGTGAAAGTATTAAAAACATTTGTAAAAATTCTGTCTTGTCATATATATATGTATATATGTATATATGTGTATATATATATATTAAATTTCCTTCAAGTTTTATTATGCCTTCATCAATATTACTTTATGTTTAACTTACACTTTGAGTATTGTGTCCCATAGGACTACTGAGTAAAATAGTTAATTATTACATGGGCTCAAATAAGAATCAAATTTTATTACCCTGAAATACTTATGCATATTTTTAGCATTTTATTTTATTTTATTGTTAGTTTCAAGTATATAGTACATTGATTAGACGTTTATGAAACAATTCCCCTGATTATCTTCCCTTTGGTTCTACACATAGCCATTACATGACTACTGACTACATTTCCTATGCTGTGCTCTTCATCCCCATGACCATCTATCAACTACTAATTTGTACTTCTTCAACCCTTCACTGCTTTCTCCAGCCCTCAACTCCCTCCCCTCTGGCTGTCACCAGATTGTCCTCTATATTTGTGACTCTGTTTTCAATTAGTTTGTCCTTTTGTTCCTTAGATTACGCATATATGTGAAATCATGTGGTATTTATTTTTCTCTGTCTGACTTATTTCGCTCAGCATAATAAACTCTAGGTCCATTCCTGTTGTTGCAAATGGTAAGATTTAATTTTTATTATTATTACTTTTTTGTGGCTTAGTAATATTCCATAGTATATATATGAACCATAACCTCTTTAACCAATCATCTGTTAACAGGCGTTTAGGCTGCTTCCATATCGTGGCCAATGTAAATTGTGCTGCCATGAATATATAGGGATGCATAGATCTTACAAATTACTGTTTTGGTTTTCTTTGGATAAATACCCAGAAGTTCAATTGCTGGATCAAAAGGTATATCCACTTTTAATTTTTTGAGGAACTCTATACTATTTTCCATAGTGGCTATACTAATTTGCAATCCCACCACAATGTATGAGGGCTCCCTTTTCTCCACGTCTTCACCAACACTTGTTCTTTGATTGATCATAACTATTCTGACAGGTTTGAGGTGATATCTCATTGTGCTTTCAATTTGCATTTCTCTGATTATTAGTGACCTTGAGCATCTTTTCTTACGTCTATGGGCCCTCTGTTTTTCCTTTTCGTAGAAATATCTATTCAGGTCTCTGCTCATTTTTAATTGGATTGTTTGTGGTTTTTTTGTTGTTGAGTTATTTGAGTTCTTTGAATATTTTGGATATCAACCTCTTATCAGATATATCATAAGTGAATATCCTCTCCCATTCATTAGTTGTCTTTTTGTTTTGTTGATGGTTTCCTTTGCTGTGCAAAAACGTTTTAGTGTGATGTCTCATTTGCTTATTTTTTTCTTTTGTTTCCCTTGCTTAAGGAGATATATCTGAAAAGAAATTACTAGTAGCAATATCAGAGAGATTATTGCCTATGTTTTTTTTTTATCTAGAAGTTTTATGGTTTTGTGTCTTACATTAAAGACATTAACCATTTTTTTTTCATACATCATCCCTCCCCCCACCTTCTACCCTCTGGTAACCACTAGTCTATAGTCCATGTCCATGAGTATGTTTGTTTGTCCTGTTCCTTTGTTGCTTTTAGGTTTATATCCCACAGATAAGTGATATCATGTGATTTTCAACTTTTTCTGTCTGGCTTATTTCGCTTAGCATGATTATCTCGAGGTCCATCCATGTTGTCGCAAATAGCAACAGTTTATCTCTTCTAATGACTAATATTCCATTGTATATATGTACCACAGCTTCTTTAGCCAATCATCTATCGTAGCACACTTTGGTTGCTTCTATGGCCTGGCCACTGTGAATAATGCTGCTATGAACATCGGTGTGCAAATATCTTTTTGAATATGGGTTTTCAAGTCTTTGGGGTACTACCCAGTAGAGGGATTGCTGGATCATATGCTAGATCAATTCTTAGTTTTTTGAGGAAACTCCATACTGTTTTCCATAGTTGTACCAATTTGCAGTTCCATCAGCAGTGTATGAAGGTTCCTTTTTCTCTGCATCCTCTCCAACATTTGTTATTACTTGTCCTGTTGATTATAACTATTCTAAAAGGTATGAGGTGTGATTTGCATTTCCCTAATAGCTAGCAATGTTGAGCATCTTTTCAAATATTTGTTGGCCATTTGTATGTCCTCTAGGAGAAGTGTCTGTTCAGGTCCTCTGCCCATTTTGTATTGGATTGTTTGTTTTTTTGTTGTTATTGAGTTGTATGAGTTCTTTGTATATTTTGGATATTAGGCCCTTATCAGAGGTATTGCTTGCAAAAATATCTTTTCATTCAGATAGTTGTTTCTTTACCTTATTGACAATTTCTTTGCTGAGCAGAAGCTTCTTAGTTTGAGGTAGTCCCATTTATTCATTTTAGCTTTTACTTCCCTTGCTTTGAGGTCCAATTCATAAAAATTCTCTTTAAGTCCAAGGTTCTTGAGTTTAGTTCCTATGTTTTCTTCTATGCATTTTATTGTTTCAGGTCTTATATTCAGGTCCTTACTCCATTTTGAGTTAATTTTAATGTGGACTGATAGGAGGTGAACCCTGCTTTTACCTAGTCCACCATCTTGATCCACAACCCATATTTTTTTTAAAGAAAGAACACTTCTATCACATAAACAAAACATAGCAGCAAAATATAGTAGATATGTCCAATTTCTTTACATTTAACCATATTAAAATTTAATTATATGGTCTTCGTATTTCAGATTAAAGTTTTTATTTTTTTTTTTTAGGTTAATGAGAATTTCAACATAGATTTGTATTGCCTGCAGGTAACTGTTACTTCTTCCCTAAACCATTCTATTTCCTTTTCACTGACTTTCTTGTTGCTCTCCATCCTATTATGTCATCCATTAAGAGACAGCTTTAAAAAAACAAACTAGATATTTATTTCCAATTTATAATATTTAAAAAAAGATACTAACAAACATTTTTAAGGATGTGTTAAGAAAAGGTAAACTATCCCATTTCATTAGACTATATGAGCATAAAATGAGTAGGGAGAAATACAGCAATAGAGATGAGCCGGCATAAGAATTTGTCCATCAATAGGAAATATCATAAGTTTTGGAACACAATATGAGGAGGGAACTGGAACAAACAATGAAGAAACACAATGGGATATAGGAAATAGAAAGACTATAATAAACATTTGTTATTTTTGAATGTCCAGAATCTAAAACCCTTTTCTGTTTTGGGAGTATATCCCTCCTTCTATTCTGAAGTGAAGAGATCAGGTTCTCTTTGGTCTTACTGCCCTCATGGCTGTTTCTTGGCTATATGTCAGAACTTTGGCATGTCCCAGACTGAAATTCTACTCCTGAACAGACTCTCAAAGACAAATGGACTGTGATTATTCATTACTCAGTAGAATGAATATGAATTCTAACACCGAAATTAGAATGGAGTTATGCAAAATTATGTCAATGTGAAAGTTTCTTAGAGCTAGAGAGTCAAATGTATACTGCAACTGGAATAGTGAATAATATTAGGGATAATTTTACTAAAGTTTGAAGATTTATATGACTTAAATCCAAGGATATGGCTTCAATGCTTATCCCCTTTAAAAAGATGAGGCTTCTTTTTATGATGTTTGTAATAGGTTTTAGGGTGGTCCTTTTTGTTGAGAGAAATATCTAGAACAGTACCCTAGCTGGAGTCTTTCAAATTGTTACAAACCAATGCAATAGATGGAAACATCAACTTGCTTATCATAAAAAGACAAGATATTATTTTTCCCTAATGGTAATTGTATATCAGCTATGAGAAATATAAAATCATTGTTGAAAGGATGAGATAAATCCAAATTATAGCATTATTATTGTGCTTCTGTATAATCTGTGCATATTTGGTATTTTCAATTCTTTTAGGAAGAAAATTTCATACCAAAGAGTCTAGAAAATACATCTCTGATTTTAACTGAAAATCAATAACTAAGTGATTTAGACTTATAGTTTTATATTTAAATTGTTCTAAGCTTATAAACAGTGTTGAAACATTTAAGAAAACCTAATCAGCTTATTTATAAGTTTAATATAATCAGTTTACAAGATTTACTTTAGTCTTTGCGAAGAGTTTAGTTTGGTAGCCAAACAATTTAAATAATTATAAGAAATTTAACTATGTTAAATTTATAAAAGCATTTAAAAATGTTAATTGGTCTTTGTTAATTAAGTTTCGCAATGAAACCAAACATCAAAGTCTCTTTAAAGTTGGATATTAAAATTCCTTGGATTTGAAGTAGAGTAATTCATTTTTAGTTAAACTTTAAACTTTTGCAAAAAAACCTAGATTAAAATTTTAACTTAAAAATTGAATGGTATTTTAAAGTAGGATTATAACTACTTTTTCTATACATAAAACTCAATTTCAGGTACATCAGACAGCATTCACTGACCTCATTCTTAGCAGCTTTGATAGTTGTCCTTGCCCATGCTGTATCAAATCAAGGCACATCATTTTACCTATTCAGTGTTTTCAAAAGAAATCCAGTAAAATTTAACAACTAGTGACTTTTAAAAAACAAAGGAGAGGTCATTTGTTTGCTGTGCTATCTTCTATTTTTGGTTCTATGGCCTTTATATTCTGGCCTTTTCTATAGCCTACACTCTGCCATATCACCTTTTTGCCATGCACATGAATGTTAATGTTAGCTCTGTAGTATTAAAATGATTGCTTACTTATATCCTACAGTGAATATTATTGCACTGTCATTATTTGTTTTGGCCCACTGCATGGATTTCTAAAATGTTAGTAATTTGATGATTCAGAATATTTCATTTTATTTGGGAGAAAAGGAACAGATATTTGAGTTAATTGTATTTTTTTACTTCAAGGCAAATTATCATCATTGGCCTATGCATGGTCCCCTCTTGGTTTGGTTCGTAAGTTTGGTTTTCTTTTATTCATTCATTTTGTTTCATTACTATATTCTACCCTGCTTCCCCCTATGCTGGTTATAAACAACTATTATACATTCTAAGGTGTCTTATATTGTTTTATATGATATTGCAAAATTTATATTGCTGTTTTGAGTGCTTATAATTCATATATATGTATACATACATATATTGTATGTAATTTCTTACTATTATAATCCCAGTATACACAGTGACATATTGTGATTTGTGCATGTGTATATATGTATATGTAGTCATGTGTATCATTGTGTTTCTTCTTTAAGTTTTAAGTTTTAAAGGTCCAACTATTTATTATATATTGTTATGCGTATATGTGTATGATTTATTTTCTAAATATGACATAATATTCCAGCATGTGTTTGCAACTCATTTTGACTAATTTTTTTTATTTTCTTATGGCATTTTCAAATTATTTTTATTGCTATGGTTTTGTTTGTAGTGTGTCTTAATAGTCAAAAGAACAATAATCCCTCTTTATTCTTCTTTTCTAAGGTTGACTTGGCTTTTCATGAAATTTTTCTGAACATAAATTTAAAATATGCCTAATATCAAAAAATTTAAACTAAAATATTGTTATTTATTTTCATTTAATTTTTTAGATGTTTTGCTAATGTAGATGATATCTTATTTTAACACATATTCTAGATGGATTGTTACTGGTAGAAAGACATGAATTAGAGTTTTTAAGTCTATTTTGAAACTTGCCAAGTTGTAAATCTCTTATTTCATGATGTTTATCTGTTGATTCTGTTGGCTTTTTCATTGAATTTTCAGATTTTATAATTTGCAAATAATGGTATTTTAATATTTTTT
Organism: Eonycteris spelaea; assembly: GCA_003508835.1. Classification (NCBI taxonomy): domain Eukaryota; kingdom Metazoa; phylum Chordata; class Mammalia; order Chiroptera; family Pteropodidae; genus Eonycteris; species Eonycteris spelaea. The sequence goes on from PUFA01000252.1 coordinate 226,240, forward strand.
TCCTTACTTTCCTTTTTCTTATTGTGATGGACAAGGTCAACTGCATTTATAGATATACAGACAGTAAAGAACTATATTAAACTATAACAACCTTATCTGGCTCCAGTCTTTAAAAAATGCATGCTGCGTTTCCAGTGAGAGATTGTGAACTTCACACCAGGGTTTCTAGTGAAGGAATATAGGAAACTCAGATAGGTGATGTCCATGAAGAAAAGGTAGGGGCTGAAGGTGGGAAAGGTCGTTATATTTTAAAGGAGGGAGAGAAGTTTACATTAACTTGAAAAAGTCATTCTCTTGAAACATTGATGGACAGAAGAATGCCACTGATACTACTATGGCTCATTGACATGTGGGATTAGTCTTAGTCTTGTTTTATTCTTCAAGTAGATATTTTCTACATATTACTTTGTTGAATATTAACTATGATTATTAAAGTTATTGATTTAATGACATCTTAGAATATGTGTAGCTGATTTTTAATAACACATATGATGTTAATCTGATTATAAAAACAAATGTAGAACAACTAAAAAATAGAGAAATATCATGTATATTTCTCTCATGTGTGTGTGTATGTGTGTGTGTGTAGATAGATAGATAGATAGATAGATAGATAGATAGATAGATAATTTGAGACACTCTTTAATCTAAGGTTTTGACAAAGTCTTTAGGGTCCTCTCTGTTTTTCTCCATTTCTAACCTCTGATTCCCTCATGTGTGCTTCTTTCTTGTCTAGCTTTCTTTATGCGTCATGATCCATAAGTATATCCTAGCTCTCAGGTCATTATTTTAGAATAACGATCTCTCTTCAGAGATCTATCTATCAAATCTCAGGGAAAACTTCTTTTTTTAATCATGTATACAATTTTGTACTAAGTGGTGAATCCTAGAAATATTCTGTGACTTAGGACAGAAAGGAGAGATGGATTTATGAACAATAGGGAGTGGGGAAATAGGGTTTCTGTAGGTGATAATGATTTTATCATCAGATAAATGATGGGAAAGGGTACCAGAAAGATGAAGAAAAAGTCATCTTTAAATTCTTAACATTTTGACATTTCTGGAAATGTATATATGTGCCTGTGTATGTGGAATTGTTATGACAATACATTGTTTTCTATCTTACATTATCACTTAGTATTTAGATATTAAAAATGTTCCAGTTTCCTTTAAAAGCTGTAATTAAAAATAGCATAATAGTCATAGCATATTTCTCGTATTTTGAAAATCATTATTGAAATGATATACAATGACTGTTTCTAAATTTTTTAATAATCATCAGAATGAATATTTAATGCATGTATGTTTATAAATTTTTTTCTTAAAATAGATTCTTTGAAATTGAATTACTAGGTGAAATAAACTCCATAGTTCTCAGTCTTATATATCATGACATTGTCACTGCCCCATATTAGTGCATATTTCACTGCATGTGTCCAGCATTAAATTCTAACCAAATTATGTGCTATTTTGATAGTCAAAGGTACGTAAATAATTTGAATTTGAATATTTAAATTTCGATACTTTCTTTGTGATTTCTTTATTCCCGCTTTCTATATATTGCTGAATATTTTAATTTTCTACTCATAGACTTGTATAGACACTTTCTAACAGTCGTCCTATTAAATCTTACTCAGATATCTGAAAAATTGCTTGAATATGGGCTTATTTGTGTCTTTGCTTTAAAAAAACCTTGTTTTACTTAAGGGTTCACAGGCAAAAAAGATTGGACATGTGTATAGTTAATAAAATACAGATTTGAGAAGCAGTATTCTCCAAATACTTTATATTATCTTAATATATGGTAGGTTTTTATGTTTTGGCTCTACCATAGTCCTTCCAAAGTTTTTAAAAATTTTTACTAATAACATTAATGTAATCTCCTTGCCTTTGCAGTGAAAAATTCAAGTTTGATTATTGTTCATCATTAAGGTTATTAGCTGATTGAATCTGTATTTAAGGTTGATTCTGTAATTACCTGGCTATACAAATCTCATCGTAGCCTGTAGAGATCTCAGGTGTGTATAAGACATTGAAAGAACATTTATAAAATTTAGAAAATATCCGGCAATTTAAAAGTCAATAATTTCAATGTGAATTTTTAATGTTATAGTAAAACTCAATCTCATTGAAATAACTTCACTGTTCTCTATAGTCTTATGGTTCATATTTTCTTCAGGTTATTAAATAGTTAAAATACTTATATAGATATGAATAACATGCTTTTACATAGAACATTATATTTGTGCTAAATCCATTTGTTGATTTTTATTATGTTATGTGATTATACTTATGGTACCAGGGGAAAAATCAGAGGTAGAAATTGAAAATGGTAGAATCATGTGCCATCTTTGAAAACTGTTAATACGTTCTAAAGTGAAGATAGAAATTTTAAAAATATAAAAACCTTTTCTAATTTTGCTTCTAGATCTTCTAATTTCACCTCCTTACATTTTCAATTTACTTGAGTCAGCAAACCACAGACCCTGGTTGAAATAAGGAAATAGTAGACTGAAAGAACTTATTTTACTATTTCATCAGAAATATGCATAAAGAAAGAAACTTAGAAAGTTTATTTTGAATTTTCTTCTCTGAGGTATAGACTATATGTTATCAGTATTTGCAACCACTAATACATTGCATACAAATTAGGTACATAATGTACATATATTATTGTGGATGGAATTAATTGGAGCGCTTTATTTGGAGGGACAGTTGCTACTTTTTTTTCCAGTAAATTGATAGCTTAAGTATTAGTTTTACCAGTTAGACCAGGTGCTAGGTTTAGCTTAATATTTCTCACAGAAATCTTATGATTCTAACCAATAATACTTAGACCTCACTGTATCAGTGAAAGTGGCCTATCTCTTCACTTTCATTCTATGATGAACGATTAATTGCAAAATTATAGAAAGCTGACGTTAACGTGAAAAATAATCCTATATGTTATAATTTAAGAATATATAGATCCAGTCCCAAGTCATTTAAAACTGTATAAATACTTGCTTAATGATTTATTGTTCCTATTGGGTTGTGCCCACATATCCCATTGTTCCTTATTTTCTGCTGTACTATACAAAATGGGACACATTTATTGTACTTCACTATAAAGTTTAATAGAGAAGCATTGATAATAATGATTTTTTAAAAAGGAAACTATAGACTACACAGTATTGATATCATTAACATTGAAATATTAATAAAGATGATTATGATGAAGTAATGAGCAGTATTTGTAAATTTACTGTTTTCAAAACATTTGACATAATCAACAAATAATTTAATCACCCATATAAATTACAAATGTGAAATAGAATTATTTCAAATGCAAATAACAAAATCCAACTCATACTGGCATATATTAAAAAGGGAAGTTATTTCAAGGATACTGGACTACCTCCAGAAATGAAAGAAAAGCTTCAGAAGTTAAGGCATTTCTGGAGATTATAAGACCAAGAATCAGATACTTAATTATTGTTGAACTGCCTCTCTATGTAAAGCCCTACTGTGTTTAATTTACGTGTATGATCATTGTCACTCCGATTTTGTTGTTTGCTGAATCTGCTTCTCTTCCCATTGGTTTATAGTTTCTCTGACCACAGGTGGAAAACTTAATAATTTGAATATATAGTTGATTGAACTAGTCTAGAACTTACTTTGTATAATCTTTAGTTTTTTTAGTTTTGATTTTCCTAGTATGCATTTTCTATTAGGCTAGGCACAAAGGAGCATAAAAGGTCTCAAAATGTAGCTTAAGAATTTTATAATTTTAGTGTTAGTAACTCCAAACCTGTAAATTAATTTATTGGTTGCCAAAAAAAAAAAAAAAAAAGCAGGTCAAGCTGAAATACATTGAAAGTCATCTTTACTGATATCTGTAACTATGTATAGAACTAGAATGTGAGGCCAAGTACTTTTCACCCTGAAATCATCATACAATTTAAGACCATCTTTCTCTGCTCTCTTAATATCTGTTCTTAGACATTTTCATAAAAGAATATGTATTAATGAAATTCTATTTCAGCTATATATTCTTTCAGCTCTACTGAACATTATATTTGCTAAATTAAAACAGTTTTTACCTCGTATTCAATTTATCACATTTTCTTTTCACAATTGAATTCTGAGTTTATTATAGTAATCAATAGGATTATTGGTGGTACAAGGGATGATGTGGTTCGTTTACCCTGAAGAAGTTTCTAGAAGGTGAGGAGATATCATAATTTGAATTAACATAAGCTAGAGAACATGTGTGTTTTATGTTTCTTTCTCTTTTGGTCTTCCTTGACTGGGGGAAAATTCTGAAACTTCAGCCTATATCACTGTACAAAAAGGATAAAAATGAGAGAATTTTAAGAAATCATCTTTAAATTAAAAAGAAAAGGACCAAAATTTGGGAAAGGTTGTACAGAGTGTGGTGGTTACCATGGAAACCAATGTAAGAGAAATCCAAGAAAGGAGAAATTAGAGGGGTTTAAAACCACAAGTAAAGCTCCTTCCCTCTCTCTTGTCTTTCTTAGGAAAGCTCTTGTCCAGTACATATTTATGCCCTACATATTTGGTGTTAGTAACTCTTAAATGCTCAGTAATATTCATTTGTTATATTGACTTATGATTATTTGCTCTTTCTCTGCCATAATTAACACTGATTAGCCATGGGTCCTTCAGGTCTCACAATTGGGTAATCCTTTAATTTTTAAGGGCTTTTATTCCTCTATTCTATTTTTAGTGAGTTATGATGCTGTTTATCTGGTTGGGGCTGTGTGAAGGATCCAACACATGGTTTACAATCACAAATACATTACAGTAATTAAGTCTACTTCATCATTTATTACTAAATCTTTGATGTATTGCAAAGGAGAGATTTGGCTTTTGAAGAAAAATATACAAAATATTTGAAGGGAACTTTAGAGATCAGCTAAATTCATCCAGGCTGAAGAACAGTTGACAACTGAGGCTCCAAGAAGCACAATGCATTTGTCAAAGAGAATACTCTGAAATAGGATAAAAGTTAGGATTATTCAGGATTAATTCTCAGATATCCTAATTCCCCCACCTAGAGCTTTTTAAAAAAAGATTATTTGTTTGTTTGTTTGTTTCTCTCTCCCCCCACCCCAGCCCAGCACCACTCCCTCAACACCATTGCTAGTGTTACAAGTAAGATCATACTTGAGGGATGAAATTTAATTCCAGGAGGCTACAAGAAACTTGAACAAAGGTGTATAGGAGAAGACAGAAATTTTGAGACAGATTTTCTTGTCTAAAATTACCATTAACTTTTATTAAGTTGACTCTCAGTAGAATTCTTCCTGAAGACATGTTACTTTAAAGAAGGAGCAGTGCTGTTCAAATAACCTTTGTTCACTGCTTGGTGAGGCAATGACTTACCCAAATTTAATTTTTATATCCTTTCAAGTATTTAGAAATGAGAAGAAACATTTAAAGATTATTGGGAAAAAGTGAATTGGGTTCATTACATTATTATTTTTCTGTTAATTGTCAAACACAATCTACCTTTGCCTATCCTAGGAGCCTTATTTTGAGAACAGTCCATATCATTCTGAGTATACTTGCGGAAAAGGCAAGTAAAAGATCATGCAAAAATCAATAGTTCATTTTTTAGGTCGTCTTGTTTATGAGCAAGATGCACATGGAGGTCACCAAAGCAGAAGTAGAATCAATAAGTTTGCAAATTTTAATTGGGCCTTCTTTGGCTACTGCCAAAATTCTGTGTGTTCTGTTTGTTTGAAGTTAAATGAATAAATGGAACATTTTTAAAAGGGTAGTAAATTGTCTTTCCTTAGAATTGCTTTTTCCTAAACATTTTTTAACCTATTTAATTCAATTGTGTAATAATTTAGAATTATCTCTAACAACTAAATTTTTATGCATTTAGCTAGTTCTCATTTCTATTTAGAGGGAAAGGAAATGAGCAGATTCCTTCATTCAAGATGGCTAATACAATCTCACCAATATTTTCTCTATTTTTTTCTATGTTTTGTGCTCTTCCATATCTGTACTACTCTGTGCCTATAAATATCTACTGACATCCTGACCTTTTAATCTTTAGCCACATCCAAAATATTGACTTAGACTTTTGGAGGTATGACTTGGACAATGATAAGAACAAGTAGAAACTAGCATTTTTTTTTTAAAGTAACTAGGATTTCCTTAGATTTTATATATATATTATTTTATTATTTCTACTGATTACCTTCCTGGGAGGTACCTATTTTCATTTATAGATATTTTGTAAATGATGAACATGGGTAGTAAGAGGCTGTGCTGGCATTTGAATATACACATGTGTAATAACAAAGCCTATAATCTTTATATTTTAGGAGAATTAACTGAAGTATGTTACCTAATATGTTCATAGTTTGGCATGAAAATGGGTTGCCATGTTCCAATAAGTTTTGTTTGGAATAAATAATAATATAGCAGTCTCTTTACTGGTGGCCTTCTCAGAGCATTTACTGTACTCATTGGCAAAGCAAATGTATTGTCAGGGTCCAGGTATGCACTATTTCCTAAATTTACTTGACCCCACAGAATTATAGAAGAGAAGTTATTAAGTTGTCATTTCTGCTATGCTTTGAAAACTACACAAAGGAAAGTATTCAAGGGAGCCTGTTGCCTCATGATTATGCTCCTCAAGTCATAATAAATGTTCTCAATAGAAACTGAATAATGAAAGTTTTGTGAGTGGTTCTTTAGTATCCACCTACAAATCTCATTCATGTACTGTACATATGTGAATATAACCTTTGTCATGGAACACTTTTAAAGGGCTTGTTTTTGAGCTATGAGAAAAAGTGGTGCTAAACCTACTAGTTTGATTCTTAGATATTATGAGCTGTATTTGACAGAATTGGCCAAAAATGAAGTAAAAAACATGAAATTATTGACCAGGGTCTTGATATTGCGTTTTAACTTAAACTAGGGTAATAAACTCTAACCAAATGTCATATTTCTTCCTAATATGTTGCTCCAAAAAAATTTATAGTTTCATATTCCAAACTGTGAAAGTGCCAACCCAAGAAGAAATAATCATTAGAAAGATGTCTTCACTCAATTCAGCGTGCTCCATAGTGTTGCCTTATATGGGTTCAGAAATATGTCCTTCATGTTCTTTCACTAAAATTGGCTTAACCACACTACTGCCTCTGCTGCTTCTTTCTCTTAATACTGCTTCTCTGCTGGGCAAGCACTCTTCTTCTTTGGTAATTACTAATGTTCCTCAGAATTCTTTCCAGGCCAACTCTCTGGATAACTCTCAGACTAGCTCATTAGTAGAAGACAGATGCCTTCCAACCAACAGTTGTTTGAATTATTTCCACATTTTAAAATCAGGACAAATCAAATCTCAGAGAGAAGAATGTACCCCCTTTTTGCCCAGTTCTCATTTTCTACCTTCATTATCCTTTTCTCAGGATGACTGACTGTGGAGATAGCTCTCCATTTAAAATGTGAGATATGGTCTGACTCTATGAACCCACCAAGGCAATCAAAGTGGACTAATTTCTGCATTTCCCTAACATTTAGGTTATTTAGTCTTACCATCATGTGTAGTACATTAATAGTGTGGTTCAGATAAGAAAACACCAACACCACCATAAAACAATTTTGCTTTTTTGATGGTTTCTCTTCCATTGTAAACAAAAGTTATCAGTTGTATATTACTTCCCTGTCCTTTTAAGGTACCTTTAAACTCCTGTGTGTCAAAGCATAAATGAACTGCTTAAATAATGACATATATATGTGGAAAAAAAATTCCTACAGTTCTCTTTAAGAAGTAATAGAGATATCTTAAGCTATATGTAGCAAAAAAAAAAAAAAAAATCCGAAAGCTGAATTGTTTGAATGCACATTCATAACTAAAAAACTATCTTTCTTATTAAAAAAAAAAAAAAAGGTCAATTCCTAGACTCCACATACAGAATGTCTGATTTAATATTAATAAGCATGAAGTGGGCTTTAGGAATCTACGTTCAAGTATCACCAAGCAGCTTTCAAACTGGAGATCTAGAAATTAAATTTTAGAAAATGTATTCTTAAAAAATAAAGTAAGTTTCTGGAGTGCTGAAATAAATACTCAAGGAAAAGTAACATTATTAAGGAGATCGTAAAATGTTTTAATCTGAACCGTCTTTATTCAGATTCTTTTACTACATATTGACATTCTTCACATGCAATAGGTTGGTACTTGTTTTGCATTGGCATAATCCAAAATACCGGTTCTGATACCTTTACAAATTTTCCATTTTCAAAATTTCAATAATAATAATAAAAATCCTCTCTTCTCAAACAAAAAGAAAGCATTCTTAGAAAAATGAATACAATGTTATAATTAGACTACTGCAGTAGTGTCTTAGTTGCTATGCCAACCTCAGTTTTCTTTCTCATCCAGTCCATACTAAACACATTGATGTCAGTTCCCCACTTCAGTCTCTTTGTTGGCATCCTCCAGCTCAAACATTCTTAGTGAAGTAATGCCCCAACATAAAAAGCTCTCTTTATTGACTACTGATATTCCCAACATTATTTTTCACTTTTATAAACAATTCACTTTAGCCAATCTGTTCTCTTAATTTCTCTTTAATGTTTCATATACATTTCTAACTATGTATTTTCTCTTGAAATTTTTCTGCCTGAAAGTCACTTCTTCTTTTATCTTAGTTTTAACCTGTCATTCAAAATCCATTGAAAGTCTCAATATATCTGTCTAAACACTATGTTTCACTGTTGAGTCTCGTATGGAATCCCAGTAGAATTTTTTATATGAGGTATTTAGGAGATAGCTGATACCATTTATCATATATAAATGTAAGTATATGCATTTTAACTCTTGCATTCTTTTCTTATTCATTTTCAGTCTGTTTATTGGAGAGTATTCATACCAAAATTTTTAACTTCTTTTCTTACTTCTTACTCATTATTGTATATCAAGTATTTGTGCCTAGTAGACAAGCATAATGTATATTGAAAAAAAAATGGGTAAGTTATATTGGTTATATAAAAGATTATATTTTCTTTTAAATTTAATATTTAGATAATATATGCTCCTTATGGGAAAATAACACATTTTTCTTTAGATGAAGTATGAATGATGATTGTTTCTAAAATCAACAGAATTGTCAGTTTCTTCACAGCCTAGTTGGAAATTTGTAAAGGAACTATTTGTTTCAACAGCACATGTTTTGCACTTGAGAAGTGTTAGCAAATCCCGAGGCATAAACATACACATTGGAACACGAAAGAAGTTTTGTCTGCAGTTTGTGTGTTATAGTTGTGGGAGTTGTTATGGCAGATGATACTTTTGCGTAACCAAAGCTGTTAGATTTTCTTGTATTTACTGCAAAATGTGAATATGTATACAGTTCATGTTTATTCATATGGGGCCATTTGGTACATTTGAGATAGACCTTGTCTTTGTGAACCTATGTAACTCACATTGAGTCAGATCTGTGAACTTTTAAAATTCCTTAGAATATACCAGATTGGTTCCCAAAAAGATGTGATTGACATTCATTGAGCTATAGCCATCCAAAAAAGTTCTAGAGAATGGAGTTCTATCAGGAAAAGTACCAACATGGTTATTCAGAGAGAAGTTACAGTGTGGTGAGATTAACATTGGTGGTAATATAAGAAGTTTTCAGTGGACATGATAAACCTACACATAGATCTGTTATCTGCAAGAATTCGTTATATGCTACAGGAGGCAACAGAGAACAGAAGAATTATCCTTTAAATGGACTTGAGATAGTTATTAACAATGATGAAGGAAAAATATGTTCTTTAGTACAAGATATATTTTAAGGTTAGTGTGTGTATATATGTAAGTATATGTAAAACCTGAAAAATCATGATTTGGAGTTGATGTTTTTGTGAAAATTTGAAAAGAGAACATCTTTCTAAATTCCAGAGATAAGAGATCAAAAATGACATTTGTCTAAATTAAAATATTTTTGAAGTTCATAAAATAATAAATGTAAGGTACAGATATGTGCAGCAAATGTTTATACTTATTGTATAAGAATTTTATTCAAGTTTTTAAGTTCTTACAACCTCAATAATTAAATGAATATAAAAACAATAATATGACATCTAAGAAAATTTCAAAAAATTCATATTTGATCCTTTCCTCAGAAAAAGAATTTGCTTTAGATTAAAGGAAAAGTGTTAAGCAAATCTCTTGGATCTGAAAATACATCAAGGTTTTTATTATTACACTATTGTATTTATTTTTGTTACTAAAGAATATCAGGAGATATAGAGTTCAGGACATTAAACAAAGAACTTATTTTTGAAAAAAATCAGATTATTTAGGTTCTTAAATAAAACCAGACATAAATATTTTAATATAATGGTATATAGTTTCCTAAACATTTTAATGCATAAATGTATACATAAATAAGGTATGTGTTTGCGTTAAAGAGAAAACACAGTTCTTAAACATAAAGAAGTTTATTGTTGTTTTGTTATAACCTCCGTATTTTCTCTCTAATATTGTCTTTGTCTTTAGTGTTAACACTGTATGGATTATCATGCTGTCAAATTCTACATCTAAAATGTAAACCTTTATTTTTTCATATTTGTGAAATATGTTTAAGATGATCATGTGATGCTATAAAGCATGGCTAGTGTAGGAATTTATGTTATAAAAACCTTTTTATTCAAAAGTTTTAGTTTACAGTCTCACTCCAATTATAAAACCCAGATTATTATTCAGTATTTGAAATAATAGCTTTCTGATGTCAATTTACATAGAAATTTAAAAATAATCTTGATTATTTCTGACAGTTTCTAAATCTAAATATTACTTGGATTTTTATTTACACATTAACATGAACAAAGCTTATAAACGTAGAATTCACTAAAGAGAAGTTATACCTTATACAAACATGTGGAAAATGATGAATTATATTTGTCGTAGAAAAAATCCAAGTTAATATAAATTGTTAAATAGCAAAAAAATAATTTAAAACTAATAATCAACATAAAAAAAGTTCAATTAAGTAGAATTGAGCATTTCCTATATTTTTATAAAATAATCCTTTTTAGAAAATTTAGAAAGAAACATCATTAATGGCAATCTTACCACTCAGAGCTTTCTAAAACAATGAATAGTTATATAACTAGGGTGAATGTATCTGGTGTGTGAGATGAATTGCTTGATTTAACAAGAGAAAATAAAACAGTACTAAAACATTAAAAAAGCGTATTGTTTACTTAACTAGCAGTTTGTAAATAGAGAGTTCCAATTTTGGTTAAGAAGATTTATGAAATCAGGGATTGGATAAGTGTCTATGATTTTCCTGAATTTTTTGTGATTTCAACTTCAATGTCATATCTTTTGAATTTCTACTAAAGGTAGAAAGGGAGCAGGTAGACAATGTCGCGAATGAGCTTTCTTCCTTTATTCTTAAGAATCATAAAATGCTTTCTCAGAGGTCCCAAGAATACTTGAATAATTCTCTTCAAGACTACATGCCAGAACTAGGCCACATAGACACACTGTTTTATAGAAAAGCCAGGGAGTCTAAATGTCTGAACGTTTTAACCTTTTTAAGATGGGAAAGCAAAGAAGCAAAGAAAGGTTTTGGGAATGGTAAAATGCTTTCTCAGAGGTCCCAAGAATACTTGAATAATTCTCTTCAAGACTACATGCCAGAACTAGGCCACATAGACACACTGTTTTATAGAAAAGCCAGGGAGTCTAAATGTCTGAACGTTTTAACCTTTTTAAGATGGGAAAGCAAAGAAGCAAAGAAAGGTTTTGGGAATGGCTTTGGGGAAGCCAAATGACATTATCTGCCACAACAGGTGTATACGTGTGAACCTGGATCCTATTCTTCACATTTGAGTATTAACATATATCTTTTACCTAAAACTAACTGAAGATCATTCTAGGTAATTCATATTTTCAGCATAAATATGAATTTTGACTAATATTTGTTTTCTGTATGCATTATTATTTATTTAAAACAGTCCCTATGAGGTTAGTTCTTTTTTCTTTTTTCTTAATTTTTTTCTCTTACAAACATTTTGGAAGACATTCTTAATTACTCAAGGATGAATTACTACAAATTACATTCAATTTTGATACAAATACACAGGTAAAAATAGGGTCTATAAATTGGTACAGCCATTGTGGAAAACAGTATAGAGGTTTCTTAAAAAAGTTAAGACTAGAATTACCACATGACCCAGCATCTCTTCTGGGTACACGAACAACCTGAAAACATTTTTCTATAAAGGTATATGCATCCTGATGTCCATGGCAGCACTATTCAGGGTGACCAAGACATGGAAACAAGCAAAATGTCCTTTGATAGATGATTAGATAAAGACAATGTGCCATATATACATACAGTAGAATATTACTCAGCCATAAGAAAGCATGAAATGCTGACATTTGTGACAACATAGATGGATCTTGAGATAACATGCTAAGTGAAATAAGTCAGACGGAAAAAAGAGAACCATATAAGTTCATCATATTTGGGCTATAAAACTGAAAGCAACAAACAGACAAGATAAACAAAACTCATAGACACAGAAAGCAGCATAGTGGTTTCCAGAGTAAAGTGGGAAGGAAGTAGGTAAGGGTAAAGGGGTCAAATATATGGTCACAGAAAGAGATTTGATGTTGGGTAGTGAACACACAATGCAATATGCAGATGATATATTATCAAATTGTACACTTAAAACCTATATAATTTTATTAACCAATGTCTCCCAATAAATTTAATTTAAAAATTTAAAAAGTAAAATAAAAACATATATTGTTGTAATAAGTAAACATACAAAATCTGGAGGAATTATAATAATATCACACAAAATAAATTTAAAGACAGTAAGTATCATCAGAGAAAAATTGGTACACATGTAAAATATGTCTCAATTCTTCAGAAATAATAGTCATACATGTATATATATTTAGTAATAGAACCTGAAATATACATAAAGTGAAACAGAAAACTAAAGGTAAATACATGCAAATTAATTATCTGAGTTAGACATTTTAACACTTCACACTACTTGATAAAAACAAGTACAATAAATAGTCAATAATGATATAAAAATGTGAACCATATTAACAATCTTTAATTATTATTTACAGAACACTACATATGATAATGACAAATGCTTACCCTTTTAAATTCATAAATGTTTACCAATATTAATCATATAGAGGAGCATAAAATGGTTCCATGAATAAGCCAAATATTACAGAGTATATATATTCTAAGAGTAGTATGCTCTAAATCAGAAAAAGCATATTAATGTAGGAAACAATAAAATTAATATGTCAAAAGTCTTCGAATAATATAAATTAAACAACACAGTTCTAAATGACTTATGGGTCAAGGAGAACTCAAAAAAATTAGAAATAGTATAAACTGATTGCTAATTAAAATTTAACAAACCAACTGGGAAGTAGTTTAAGCTATAGTTAGAAGAAAACTTATTACTTTAGGTGCATGTATTTGAAAAGAAAAGAAAAACAGTGTGAATTTAATGAACTAAGATTTCACTTAGTTCACAATCTGCTAGATTAAGCAGAGAAAATTAACCACTAAGTAAGTAGAAGAAAAGAACTAACGATAGAAATAAAAAAGGCAACAAGTAACAGACAAAAATTAGATACAAGTTGGTTCTTTGAAATGATGAATTAAGAAATATGATTTCTTGATCAAGAATATAATTTATGTAAAATATAAAATTTGGCTATATATGAGAATTAAAGACTACTTATTACAAAAACATTGTGGATAATACAAAACAAGAGATATTAAATAAACTGTTAACTTAAAATCTACAGGGAACAATTTTTCACGTACTGAAGGGTCTTCATTACCATAATTTAAAAATGAGTTCATAGAATTCATTATACAACTCAATCACAACTACTTTTTTACAAATTTTATACAAAGTAGCATATCCCCCCAACTCCTTGTTATTATAGTAAATAGTGATATATCATGCATCTTTCTTTCTGTATTTGTATATACAATCTTAACTTTCCTTTGGGTAAAATTACAGAATAAGAATGCACTGATTTAAAGACTTAGATGCATATTGCACACTGCCAGTGAAAAAAGATTATAACTATTTAAAGCTATGTTAGTAATATATGAACATGCTTATTTCGCTTAAAATATACTGACTTTGCTTTTTATTATTTAAAAAGCCCTAGCCAGCTTGGTAAAATTGATAGTTTGTTACATTTAATTTTGCTACTCTCTCATTATAAAAAGGTTAAAAAATAGACATAATATGATTATAATAGAAATACTATAAAATGCAGCTAAATAATGTATTTTAATAATAAAATCCTACTTTTCATTCTCAGCATTTTGGGAATTTCCATATATTTTCCCATAAAAGTGACAACTACATTTGTATTATTTAAACTACGTGAGATTCACCTCTTTCCCACTCTCCTCCTACCCTGCAACCAGACCAAAGTAAACATCTAAATGAAACTGTGACAAACAAATTCTATCCACTAACAATTCAAAATTAGTGCTCAGCGATGAAATTTGGAACAAGGAAAAACTTTTCCAATATGTGAATTGTAATTAAAAAGGAAATGAATATTTAAATAAAAAATGATTAGATAGAGGTAAAAGAGATGTAGAGACTAGTGGTCAAAAAGAATGATGAATCAACTTGGTTTTACGGTCTGTATAGGCACTGAAACTAAGATTAGATCAAGTCAAGTGTATCCTAGGGTCTTTTGTTAATCACTCTTCATAGTCAGATTTAGAGCTATGATAGTTTAGCAATAGCCTTAAGCTCCCAGAAGATAGTTATATATGACCATGCACTGTTTCTACAGTGTAGCAGTTCACCTGCACATAGTAATTGGTTCTATAATTAGTTTTGCCAGTTCTCCCCAGAGATATTGTTCTAGTATTATATCTGATTCAAATTATCTGGTTTCAATGAATTTCCCATCAGTATTAGTCAAAGAAGTCTTTTTTTAAGAACAATTTGAAATTTTTATATTAAATCACATTTTAAAATGTGTAAACTTTAAAAATAAGTACTTTTGTTTAAGCACAAACGGAAAAAAAAACAATTAAAGTGACACTGTCTGGATCATGATGTCTATAGAAAGAAATAATATAGTTTGGTACCTAATTATTGAAGGCATTTATCTGTATCAGAGTTGCCATACCTGTCCTTACAATATGGAAAATCTAAACAAACTGAAAATCAATAACTTTTCTTGTACTCAAACAGAGAACTGAACTTGTAGGATAAATTGCCACTCTGAAATCTAGAGCAGAAGCCACTGGGACATAAACTGGTGGGAATACGTAAACGATAAATTTTTGACCACTTCTAAGAGGGTGAGTGCATACTAGCATGAGCATGAGAAACTCATGGGAGCCTCAGCCTTATGGCGACTCACACTTTCTTGGTTTTACTCACCAAATTCTCATAGTAAACATCCTAGAAAGATCATCTTAGAGCTTTGACACAGGATGAGGAAGAGTAATCATTGTAAAATATGACCACAGAGTTCTCCATAACAATGGCCTACTCTCAAAGGAAAACACATTGCTAAACTATATACTATATGATTTCAACTATAAGACATTTTGGAAGGACAAAAATATAGTGTTGATAAGATCAGTGGTTTTAGAGAGTGATAGAAGCATTAAATAGGTGAAGCATAGGGCAATTTCTAGGGTGGCAAAATGATTGTGTATGGTAATACAGTTGTGAATCCATGACATGATGCATTTGTTAAAACCCGTAGAACTTTGTAGCACTGAGTCAATCTCGCTTAGTCAAATTTAAACAAATCATTTCGGAAGTCAGAGGATCTAGGGTTAAAATATAAACTCTAAGAAGAAAATGTAACTATATTACAAACATATAAAATAAACTCACTGAAAGGAAGTGGAGGAAAAATATAGACCTAAGAACTTTAGAAATAAGCAGAATTTGTAAGACTAAAGGCAAGAGACACTGTACATAAATAATGTACTCTGTTTGATCATGTTATTTCTCAAGGGAATACAGGACAATAATTATGATACCATTATACATGTTTATGGGAACTGAAAACTTAAGAAAATATACGTCAAATTGTGAGAGCTGGATTTTACACTGCTAGAGTGGGACGATACAGCTAGAGAAGGGGAAGAGGCTAGAGTTGTCCATGCAGTTATAAATGAGTTGGGGATATTTGTATAAAATCACACTTTAGCTATATCTGATGCAGATGTTCACATATTTATAAATATGTATACATGTAATATTATACATACTTATAAAATATTTGTCTACTGAGAGGGCCTAAAAACAAAAACAGCCTAGTAAAAGGGATCTCACCAAATGAGTGGTCTTAGTTTCTAATATTATTCAAAAATAAAAGGATTGGGGAATTCTTGCATAAATGCTGATTCTAGGACTGGAGACGGAAATATACAAAATGAGCATGCAGCATCATATGGTACTCGAAAGTAAGGAAATTCTCTCACACACAAAAAGTCATAATGATAGGATATATCAAAAGAATCAAGAAAAAAAAAGTAGTTAATGGCTAAAGATGGAAAAACTTAAGCAACAAAATGAAGTATATTGGATTATAACTCAAAGTATAGAATAAATATTCACAAATCCATACTATATAAGCAATGAATACATAAAGAAGTGGGGAGAAAAGACAAATCTCCTATGTAGAACAATTACAAATAATTTATGTAAGTGCTCCTCCTTCAATAAGTGAAATAACACCTCGCTCTCAAGTGTGGGCTGTGCATGGTGACTTTCTTCCAAAGAGTACAGAAAGGAAAGTGAGGAAGGAAGTAACTACAATGCAGAAGCCGAAATTAGCACTACCACAGCCAGGTGATCAAGGTCAGCATCAATGGTGATAATTCATGTTGATATGATGTGATGAAATGGAACTTTACCTTTATGATGTTCCTCTCAAAACTATATACTCCTAAACTAGTCATGAGAAAAAAAAAATCGGAAAAATCTATATTGATAGACATTTTATAAAACAGCCAGTGCTCCTCAAAGCTGTCAGGTTACCAAATGCAAGGAAAGTTCACAAAACTGGAATAGTCAAGAGGAGACATGACAAAAAATGTGATGTGGTAACCTGGCTAGATGCTGGACTAGAAAACAGACTTTAAGGAAAAAGTAACAAAGTCTGAACAAAATACATATTTAGTTAATAATAATGTCTTTGGTTCATTAATTGTGGCACATATACCATACATTATAATATAAGGTGTGAATAATAGGGGAGACAGAGTATAGGATGTATGAGAACTCTCCGTACAATCTTAATTTTTCAGTAAATCTGAAACTTTTTTAAGATAAAAAGTTTATTTAAAAAATTAAATGGAACATATGGATGGCCCCTAAAGTACAGACATGTGGAATAATATAGACAAGCCAAACAGCTCATGTAGGGTTTCCCGAGTTATTTATTTTCATTGCAGACATTTGTTTCAGTTTTTATCATATAGAAGCAGATTTATTATGTCTCCAGTGATGTAGCAATGTGAATTTATTCTCCTAATATTATATCTTTTTTCACAAATCATTATCAGGCTTTTTCAGAGGGTCAATTTGCTATTTCAAAATGTAATAGACATTACCAAAAAAGATTATTCCCTGTCTACTTTTCTGATCTTATACTTTATTTTTACTACATTCAAGTACTATTGAATTCTTTATCTAAGACATACCAAGGTTATTTGTTTCTTGGGGCATTTTTATTTGTTGTTCCTTTTGTTCTGAATGCTTTTACCACAGATTTTGCTTATCTGGCACATTTTTATAACCCAGTTCTCAGTTTAATTGTTATCTCTGCAGAAAGGCTTTTTAGTCTCATCAGCTAGTCAAAATAGCAACTTTCTTTAGCCACTTGCTGAATTCTATCACTTTAATATTTTTCATAACATTTGCCGCTATCTGCAATTATTTTATTTGTTCCTTTGTGTATATTTTATCTACCATTAAAATGTTAGCTCCTTGATTATCGGAATTGTGTTATCTAGTTGACCGATGTGCTTAATATAAGTTTGTCAAATGTGTAAAGGAATGTTATTATCCCATAGGATAAGGACATATCTGCAAATTTCAATCTCAACTTTAGAGAGAATATAACTTAAAAAAAAAAAAAAAGGCATGGAAAGGGGCACGTGCCCTGCTGTTCATTTAGAAATGTTCTGATCTTCGGAAAGACTTTCTAAGGAAGATGAGACAGATAAAAAATTTGCCTTAGAATATTTCCAATATTCAAATATAAGGATAACATAGGAAAGTTGGAGAAACCCTCTTTTCTAAGAGTAAAAACAGTAGAATGATGGAGAGAAACAATCTACCAAGTTTAAGCCAAATAGATAAGTACCCCGGGAAGGATATCTATAACTTTCGTGCTTAGGTGATTTCAAAAGTATTGGTAAAAGCTCCACCATTCCTCCCTGAACTGGACTCACACCCTAACCATCTCACCATTCTGGGAGCCTATAAGTCTTCAGCGAGCTTTAGTCCATTCACACATTTTGTCCATACGCCCTATCTAGGGCAGTACATTCGGAGAGCATATCTCTACACAATCAAGCAAAGGGAGCCAGAAGTGCTAAAGGGCAAAAAGAGATTTTTTTTTTTTTGGCTCTTATTCTATTTGTGTATAGTACCAAGAATACAGGAATTCTGAGTTCTTTAGAGACTCAGTAGCTGCAAATTCTTACAGAAATTGCATATCTGCTCAAGAAAAGGTAAACACCGCCATTTTAATGTGTCTGGCAAATGGGTTTTATAAAGCAGGATTGCTCAAGATTTCTGCATTTATATTCTGTGCATGTATTTAATAGTTGATATATGTGACATATAATTTTCTGTTAATTAAATCTTTTAACACACTTTTGCGGCAAGGATCTTTGCTTTAATTTTAAAATATTCCCAGGAGGGAAATAAAGAGGGAGTTGGCATGGGATTTTTTTTTCCCTAATGGCAATCTATTTAACTAAATGGAGGAAATCAGAAATGATTACACAGATTATGATGCTGCTGATACAACAGAGTTCTGCGTCTTAGGGATTTCCTTTGTCCCCAGGGCTCAGTTTTAGCTGATATAAACCAAATCAATAAAACAGTTTTATTTTCCTGATATTACCTATGAATGTAGCCTTGCTTGAGAAGCAAAAAATTGTTTAAAGTTCAATTGTGAAAGATAGTGGAATGATTATACCACTTTGATACATAAGAAATAAACAAACATTTTACTCTACATTTATATCCCAATTATTACCATTTATTTTTTCTCCATTTACATATACATTTCTCAAAAGAGTTTGCCACACACACTTTCTGCATTTTCTTTCCATTTTTTCTTGAATTCACTCTAATCAAAATGTTGTTCCAAACACTCCTCTGAAACAGCATTGAAAATAACCACATGATTTTAAACGATCAAATCCAATGTTAAATTATCCAGCTATTGCCAAATTAATGCTGCATAACAAATAATATCAGACTCAGTCGCTTACAAAAACAAAAATTATTCCCATGCTCATGTGCTGCAGATTGACTACAATCTAAGATGAGCGTGGATGGGTGGCTCTGCTTTAGGTTGCTTGTTTGTTTGAATTACTTTCAAGCTTGCCACTACCTTTCTCTCATCCTCTCTAGCCCAGCTATTATTCAGATCACTTTTTTCATGGAAAATGTTGAAATGTTATTGTCAGGTTGAGTAGCAGGGGCAAGAGAGATCAAGCCACATTGTGCAAATGTTTATGGAAATTTGAACTTGTTATTTTGTTTCTCTAAGCTGTCCAACAACTATTAGTTTCAGCCCTATCAGCTAATAAGAGATTGTTTTCCATGTCCTATACATTCTCTTATAGAAGTGGCAATTCCTCATATCTATCCTCAGAGCCTGATCTCATAGTTCATTATATATACTTTTATAAACTGTTCTACCTTGCAAGTTATAGGATGCCAAATCCAGTTTTCTTAATACTAACTAGACTTTACTTTTCATTCTCACGTAGAACAGTGACTAATCCTAGATTTGAAGTCTGTTGTCCACAGCCCGCTCTAACATAGTGTTTTCAAATTCATGATTTTTGAGGCACAGGAGGGTCAATTTAACGGATTAATTAACTAACCTGATTAATTTAAACAGATGAGGAGTATATTTCAAAATCAGATTTCTCAAAAAATTGGGGGGGATTTCTGAAGCAAGGTATATTAAAATGAAAATAATGACAAAGATATCAGAACCACAATTAAAAGTATGCTTTGGATCCAAATAATGGAAGGTTTTCCAAACGTACAATGAGTTTCAGATTCAGGACATACAAAAAACATGAAATGTCCATTATTCCAATTGTTTTTCTTCTCCTCTTTCCTAATTAATTAGATAGTCATATTATAAAATTAACGTTAGTGTTTGTTTATATCAAGCAAAATTGAATGAATTGTTGTTATTTAAATTCTTTGAATTGTCTCAGAAATTAATACAATATCAGGAACTTTGAAACATTGCAATTCTGAGAATTACACTTGCATTCTAATTTTTTGGTGTTTAGAGATTTCTCACATACCACACAACAGATAAAAAATCTGTTCTGAAATTTATACCACAGTTTAGTAAATTTTTTGTTTATTTTGTTCATTTTCAATTGTTTCTTGTTTTGAGACATAAACACATACTGTTCTAACTGTTTAAAAATGTTAAAAATTAAATCATAAATTAAAATTATTCTTTCCTAAATACTCCAATGTCTTTGTTTTCATCATGGATATATTGCTCATTGTTTCCTTTCAACTGAAAAAAATATAAATCTCTCCTGAAATATTTGTCTTAAACTTCATAAATGGCACTGACATTTTTCTGTGAGAAAAACATTGTGTTTCTGGTCAAAGTTAAATAGTACTAACATTTCTTTTATTTATAGAGGAAAGAAAAGACAGAACTGCCATATGCTTTAATCATTTACGTGAGTTGCTTAACAAAAATTTGAAAGGCCTTCAGGCTCCAGAAGTATTTGCTGCTGAGCATTCAATTGCAATTGCATACTTCCTAACTGAGCTGAAAACAGCCTATGTCTAAATTTCCATTTCAATTTCCTAAGCTTGGTAACTTAGAGATACGTTTTGAGTAATTCTCTAGCAGAGCAAAGGAGATTGGTATTCTAGAAATATTAGTAATTTGGTTTGAAAGTCAAGTTGAAATTTACTTAATAATATTTGAAAAATATATTTCACCTAAAATATTATGCCTGATATAACTAAAGCAATGAGTATATTTTCTTCTCAAACTGTGTTTATGTGGAAAAATAAACTATTAAATTAATTTTTCTGATTAATTATATCAATTAGGTATTTTTTGCTTGACTTAGACCATTGGAATTTTTTTTTTTATTTTCAATATAATTCCTTGTTTTCTACTTTATTTTTTGAGTAAGTTTTTACTGAAAGAACACATAAACCTTAATAGACTCACTGTACTATGTAACCTATTAATCCACAGGCCAAAGCTAATGACATTGAATTGAAACAATCGGTAGGTAGCTAGAATATAAAACTCGTTACATATATTCTGCTTTTATTTTATATTGTTTTATGAATTTGATTCAAGAATCAGGGATATAGGTGGGGCTTTTTTAGGATTTTAGAATTGTTATTGTATTTCAAATTTAACACAGATATTAATACTTTCTTTTTAAAAATAATTATCCATGAAGTCAACCACTCTAACTCAGTTTATGTGTTTTTACATATATGTGTATGTAATTGTGCGTATATGAAACACATAGTGACAATAATATATACTAGCATTTTTACTCAATGTTACTTATATGTTAAATATTTTCCCCTTGAACAACATACTATAATACTATTTTAACAGCACCTAATAATCTTGATGTTAAGTGATAATTTAAATCATTTCTCCAAAATTTCTTTTAGTTACTCTAAATAGTTTATTATTAATGAAGGACATTGTGTTGAATAATTTCTTTAGGATGATTTCTTAGGTGTAGAATTATTAGTATATAGTGACATTTTACTTATCCTTTGTGTATATCATCACTCCATTTTATTTATACATGTTTACCGTATTACCTAAGCAATATGTATATTCAGCATTGGGTTTTATCATTTAAAAATTATATTAGTTATGAGATTATTACTCAAGCGGGTTTTTTCATCTCTCTCTTAAACTTATCCCTACTTCATTTATCTTCTTCTGCTCTTCTTTTTATGTGACGAGATTTTTCTAATTGGATAGTGGCAAAGCTAATAGGGTACAAGATTATTGTGTATTAAAATTAAGATGGCATCTTCTACCTCTTACAATTCTTTTTCTGATGTTTTATTATAGCTCTTTCTGTCTGATGTGTTATCATGGCTCTCTTTGTTCTATACAGCTGTGAATATGTGGTCTTAGAGTGCCGCTTTTTTTCTCTCTCTCTCTGCTGTATACTTAAGCATTCCAGTTCCAAATATTTAAATTGAAGTGGAGAAGAAAAGAAAAAGCTTGTTTTAAGGATTTGATTCTAAGTCATGTGTTTCAATTCTACCTTTTACCATGAGTTAATGAATCAATATTTGAATAAATTAATAAAATGAATAGGTAAACATACATGTATTAACTAATATATTAATTTCGTTCAACCCAGGGCAAAAGTAAAGAATCTTGATTTTGCTTGTATTTTATTAGCAAACCATATCCCAGGTTTACAGATTATAATAGCAATAGCCCTGGGCTATTAACAACTATCTATAGCCATGTTCTTGGAAAGAACTGAAGTCTATAATAAACTTGGTGTACCATGTGACTTCCTTTTGATAATAGAACAACAACACATTGTGATGCAAAGAGGAACTTGAAAAGTGTTATGCTTTGACACTTGCCTTATTTTGTTGTTACCTTGAAAATGTGACCACCACCATGGAAATAAGCCAAGGCTAGCCTGCTGGTTATAACCCCAGGTGATAGCTAGTACTAACTCCAGGGCACTTTAGGCACATCAGCCCTAGCTGACTGTTGGTGAATGTGTAAGCCAAGCAAAGCATTATCAAGGGAAAAGCTACCCCACTGGTTCAAACCTATACTTAAAATCCACACAATTGTGAGCAAATAAACATTTTCAGCAATTGATTTTTGGAATGGCTTATTACATAGCAAAAGCTAACAATAATATCCAGATTTTAGCCTCCATATATATATATAAGATATATATATATAATAATATATATATATTATATATATTTTATAGTCCTGATTTTAGAGAAGACCTGGAAAAAAATTTCCAAAATACTGCCAGGAATAAAGTACTTTTATATGAGAAATGTGTTTGTTATTATCTCATTCATTCTGTTGCCTCTAGTGAACCAATGTGTTAGTGATGTAAAAGAATAAAATATATACTGGAATAAGTGATCACTCTACAAATTATATATAATATCAGCAGGATGTTATTCTATGCAGGTGTTTCAGTGATTGCAATAAATTAGGGAACCTTACAGTTTAATGAATCTGAAGCTTGAATTTTCTGTTTTATGTTTATGCAGATTTTGAATATCAGAAGGAAGCAATGATCAAATCAGTATTTGACCTAAAGTATATCAAATGTTTTCTTAGATATTTTTTACCCTTTTTTTTTCATAATTTCAGTTAAAATTTTAAAGGCAATCAATATTATTTTTGTAATTCTATAAATTCAATCATTTATAAAGTATCTCTTTGGTATTCACAAGTACATAAAATTATAATCCACAGAACTTCCTGTTAGTCTATAACTTTCTAACACAATAAAATAAAAAGGCCCGGTAAAGATTCACTAGTGTGAAAAGATGTTTCTTTAGGGAATTATTTCAACTGTAACTGTTTGAATAGCTGAATGCAGCATTCAGTCTTAACTAGAAAGAAATGAGTGTTTAGAGATAAATTCTCAATTTGACATGCCTAATGAATTCCAAAGTTTTGAAGTTTGTTTCCAGTTTGTCAACAACCATTATTGAGTGCCTGCTGTGCATAAAGCACCACACTGGGATTGGTGAATGAGAGTATCTGTCACACAATTTCATGATAAAAGCTGCTAGAATATAAATGTTTCCCATGTGATTTTACATTTCTTTCATTTCTCCTAATCACTCAATGTGCTTCTTATTCTATCTTATCCTCCTAGACTTTCCTTTTCTGTTTCTGAATACCCCAAGGTGTAACTAAACATTTTTTCTAATGAACGGTAGCTCAATTCTAGATATGTCTAGCTCATCCTTCTATGTCCTGTTATAGCAATGTGTTAAATCGGTTAAAATGACACAAGATAGATTGTGCTTCTGAAAATGATACCAGGAGATACCAGGATAGTTGAAATTCTTTGAAATACACGGTATGGATGTGAAATCATGTTGATTTAAGAGTACCCCGTGTCACACAGAAAGTAATTTCCCCAAAATTTTATGGATATTTATTTACCATTTTCAGGCATTCATTAATTTTTTAAGTGCAAATATGATATGACAATTCACTCTTTTACACATGTCCATTACACAGGGACTCAAAAATGTTTGTCTCTTGGTCCAGGATCCATAATCGTGCAACTGCTCAGGAGGCAATTTCATAGAGTAGTCTTGAGAGGAAATGCTTTGTTTCTCTACATCCATTCAGACTTTTATTTGTGGAATTGAAAGGGTGGTGTTGCCATATTGTTCCTTTCATAACTTGTATGGCTTTATAACAATATTTATCAGATATTTTAATAATTTTTAAAATTATCAATAACTTAAAAATATATTTTACAAAAATAAAATAATAGAATTATTACTTTTCCCTTTTTCAAAGTAGCTATTTTGCTGCTATATACGGCTCAATTTATACTTTGAAGATCAAGAGTATGTTTATCTAAAGAAAATATTAATAATTTCTACTGCTTAAAAGAGTCACAATGTTTTCTTAAATTTAGCTTTAATTTTCATGTATATTCAGCGATTAGAGATCCTCTTAATTTATTTTAAACAATATCATGTTGTTAAATTTGTTGTTAAATATTCTCATACTGTGATAAATTCACATTTCTAATCCAGGTATTTTTGAGGGTTTAAATAATGTAATTAAAATCCTGAATCTAAAAAAATCAAGGTAATTTTTTCTTAGTCTTCTTACATTAAAAGTATATTAGCAATCATTTTATAATTTTTTCTAGAACCTTAATCATGGATTTAAAGTGTTCATATATCTAGATATTATAATTTACTTTGAAAAATAAATGTATTTATTTAATAAATATTTGTTCAGAATCTACTACAAACCCCAAACCATTACTATTTCATCCCCCAAACACCATTGCTTTCTTTAAAAAAAAATGCATATATATTTCACTCTAATAATTCAAACCATGTGGAGCTGAATTTGCAAAGTAGCTTATTTGTGAACAAAAATTCAGGAAAGTTTTGCTAAAATGAGCTGTCTCAAACTTTTATAAAAATGTATTTACAAGGTATAAACATTTTATTAAAAGCAGAAATAAGTACTTTCACCTTTTTAAGGTCAACACATTGAATTGATGATAACGATAGATAGTCTTAGAGTTTTACTTTGGTTATTGGTGATACATAATCGTAATAGTGTAAATGTTGCTAATGTATTTCAACTTTAGAACCTATAGAAGAATCAATATTCAAAACACTTAGTGATGGTTGCAATAAAAAAGTAAATGTGGAATACCTTAGCAATTTAACATGTGAATGACAAAAATGAGAGGGGTGAAGGAAGACATGAAGAACAGAAAGAACTGATATAGAAGTACTAAAATCCTTATTTTCCAGTAAGAAGATGTGATAAATTAAGAGATACTGTCATAAGTTAATGAAATAATTAAGATTAGCGAAATGGTTTATATTATATCATAATATAGCATTTTTCTCAAGGTTCAAAGGAAACCTATATAAAACTAAACTAAACATAGTATAACTATGGACTATGAGAAGATGTCAGGGGAATATAGGAGTCAATTTGACTCAGGTTTTTTTTTTTTTGTCTTTAATTGGCATTATAGTTGATAAATTAAGAAATAGAGATATTAACATATGATGGTTAAGGGACCACCAGAAATATTGAAGTTACAAATATTGAAGGAGTTGCCACTGGGGAGTGGAATTGGAGGTGTTTGAGATGGACTGTGATATTCAACTTGATACTATCTGTATTTATTACTTTTCATATCAGATATTATATTTAAAGCAAAAAACCCTCCAAAACAATAATATTAGTATGAAGTATATTTTTATAATTTCACTTTTCCTAAATCCTTTCTTTAGTTTCCCCCAGCCCTTTCTTCCCAGCAACATAAATATGCAAGACAGATCTGTCATATGATCATTAATTAGATCTCTAATTATCAACAAAACTTTTAAGCATCATTCAAATTCAATTATTCTAACTAAAGTAAATACTTAGATTTATTTGAAATAGTTATAATAGTATTTCTAGGGAAAAAAGAGAATGATCCACTTCAATTACAAAGTAGAAAGAAATAAGTGAAATTAATTTTAGTAATATATTTTATTTAATCCAAAGTATCCAAAATATTATTATCTCAACATACATTTCATGTAAAAAATTAATGAGACATTTTACACTCTAAGTTTGTTAAGGGTGGAAAATTTTCAAATGGCCAACTTCTGCTTCTGTAATCTGCTTGCTTGTTTAATGTTAACCAGTGTGTGGTTCTAGGAGATGTCTTGTGCAAAGATATGCTAAGGGGGGACTTCTGCTTCTGTAAACCTGATTGCTTGTTTGATGTGGTTTTAGGCTTTATAAGCTGCCTCTCTGGAAGCTCGGGGCTGATTCTCTGACCCTGGGTGGTGGAGAGTCAGTCCCCGACTGGCTAATAAAGGCTCATAATTCATCTCAGTTGGCTCCATGGTCTTAGATTTGATCGCACCACAACAAGTTTTGCACTAACTTTTGAAACATAATGTGTGGTTTAATTATAACACCTAATTGTGACTAGCCATAACTCAAGTGCTCTGAAACCATATTTGACTAGTAGCTAATCTATTGGACAGCACAAATATAAATCATTTCTGTTTCTGTATGGAGGAGAAAATGGAAATAATATAGGCCTTAGTTATAAAATATGATAAATGGTTCACAAAATTGAGGCAAAAACCCAGCCTTGGGTGTTTAGGGAATATTCCTACAAGTGACATATCCCCATTCTCCATACATGATAATATACATTGGACATCACTGATTAATTTGGGATTTTAATATTTGTGTTCATTGGTATAGAAATTATATAGAAATTATTTATTCAAATGATTATTAACAACAATACTTTATATTTAGGAATTCAATTAATTTCCAGTATAAATCAGTTTTGCCAAAACAAGTACTAAGGCATCAGAAAAGTAAGAAATACATAAGCAAAACTGATGTCAATGCTTCAAGATGGTTTTACTTAAAATGTGTAAAGAAAGTCAGTTCTGAAATGATTGTTTGTCCTTAGTATCAGTCTGACATATTGAGTCAAAATTAATATAATATAATATACTATGGCATGCTCCCATAGTATATGTTTGGGAATGTGCATACACGTGTGTGTGTGCCTGTTTTAAGTTCTAAAAAACTAATTCCAGAAACCAATGTTAAAAGTAAAGATAAAATAAGGACTTGGAAATAATCATTTACTGTGATTATGATACCCTACTAAATGGAGCAGTACTGGCAAAACTGGTTTTTATGATGTCTATTAAAAGTGTGCCTGTCTAAAGGACTTAATGACTAGTAAATCTCATTGTTTTTCTGTTCCTTGTTAAACCAATGTGCTTGAATAGAGGCTGACATATCTACTTTATTTTCCTTCTCTAAGAAACTGATCATTATAAAACAAGACAATAAAAATATTGCTGATTTTTTAATCTTCTTGCCAAATTATGTCTTTCTCTGAATTTCAGAAACAGGATAGGTAATTCTACTTTTACAATTTTTACATTATTTTGAGATGTGAGGAGCAGAATTACTAAATAACTGTCAAATAATATTTACCTCTAGTTGGAGAATTCCCCCCTCCCCGCTCCCAACAATATGGATGCAAAAAAGAAAGAAATGAATAAAGAAAATTAGGACAGAAGAGGAAAGTGTGTGTGTGTGTGCGTGTGTGCATGTGTGTGTGTGTGTTTGCGCACACGTGCACATGCATGCACAAGCGAGCCAGAGAGCCAGAGAGAGATAACAGCACATATTTTGAATGTGGTGGCCTTCCAGTAGAAGTTTAAATGCATCTTGGCTTCCTTGATTACTCCAGCCCTCAAAGTCTTTTCAGTTCTGGCAGGAAGATTGGCCTCTTATAATTAAGATATTCCAGAAAAAGGCATTGAAAGAAGGGTTTTTATGGCGTTAGACTGTGAGGAAAGAAATGCTGCTGTCAGTTTTCTATTCAGAACTATTTCTAACCTTTTACTCAATAACTCGTTACCTTAGTTATTAATCTCTCATGTGTAACATGGCTATTTGCCTGGAGAAAAATACGAGGGTACTACATCATTGAAATTCTCTCATCTGTTATGGGCGTAATATTTTCAAATAATTCCAGAGGCTAGTTAAACATGACCTTCCTTAACTGAACTAGTAGCAAGTATTCATTATGACATTTCTCTTCCCCTATGGGGTTTCCACACATCTCTTTAATAGCTTCCATTCTAATTAAATTTACTCTTCTTTTAAAATAAAATCAATTAGCAAAGGTTGATGAATGAAAAAAATGCAAATATAAAGGAAATGAGATGTTTACAGTGTTTTTAAACCCTTTTCATAATGAATTAAAAATGTAGAAAATTACACAAAATCTAAATGTATAGCTACAAAAAATATTACATAGTGAGCATCCCTAGAACTATTTTCAAGGTCAAGAAATAAAAAGTTATGAATACCCTGAAAATCCTATATCAATTCCAAACTGCTTTTTTTTTTTTCCTAAAGGCAACCACTATCTTCAATTTAAAGGTAAGCATACCCTCACTTTCCTTATAGTATTACTACCTAAGAATATATACCGAAGTGAAATAGTTTTTTGTCTATTTTTGAGCATTGCGTAAATGGATTACACATTACATTTCATTTAGGTCTGGCTTCTCTTGTTTAATATTATACTTAGGAGATTGATTCTCATTATTTTGTATAGCTATAGTTTCATTTTCTTGTTTTTGTTGTGAAATATTTCAATGTATGAATATACTAAAATTTATATAACAGTTTTCTTTCTAATGGGCACTTGGATAGCTTCCAGTTTAGGACTTTTATGATCAGTGCTGCTATGAATATTCTTGTATATGTCTTTGAGTTCACATATGAATACAATTTTATTATACAACAAACATACACACACTTAGGATAACTGCTGAATTTTGTATATTTTTGAATTACTAGCTAATATCAAAATGCTTTCCAATGCAGTTTTATAAATTTACAATCCCTCAAGCAATGCTATGAGTTTCTCTGCATTTATACAAAAACTGAAATTTATTTTACCTCGTCTTTTGAAGGCAATTCTTTGGACCTTTAAATTGCTTTTCTCTGATGACTAGTGAAATTGAACAACATTTCAATTATTGATTAGATTTTTAAATTTCTTCTTTATTCAAATATCGTGCTTTTTGAGAGGTATGTTTATATTTTTTCTTATTGCTTTGTGGTTCATATTTTGTGGTTATGTCTTTTATTTCTTATGTTTAAATGTGGTTTGAATGATTTAATCCATTTTTTATGACCAAGTATTAATTTCAATAAACTTTATAATTAGTGCTTTTTGTGTTTTGTTTAAATTATTTATATACCTTGAATCCATAAATATATTAACCCATATTAACTTCCAGATCTTTTAGTGTTTTGCTTTTTGTATTTTTTCTGTACCTACATAAAAATTATTTTGAGTCTTTTGAATGGAGGTTCAATGTTCCTTTAAAAAAAAAAATAAGGATACCCAATTGTTTTATTGACATTTACTAAAAAGATTATACTTTTCCACTTCTCTACAGTGCTCCCTTTGTCTTATAGTAGATGTCCATATAAGCATGGTCTCTTTTGTGTATGTGAGTATGATTCTATTAACCTATTTCTCTGTCCTTGGAACAATAAAATACTATGTTAAATACTTTAACTTTATATTAAGATTTTGTATCTGTACAACAAGTCTTGCCACATTGTTCTTCCTCAAGGGAATCTTGGATAATCTTGGCATCAGTTTTCATAAATTAAATAATTTGTCAAATGATTTAAAAATTTTTTAAATGTAAATTAATAACTTTGAATATATTTATTTTGGGTGAATTTGACATCTTTTACAAATGAGAGTGCCAAACCTGACCATAACACAGCTAACATTATATTCAACAGTGAAAAGCTGGAAGTTTTTTCTCTAAGATCAACATAGTACTAAAAGTCCTAGCCAGATCAATTCGGCAAGAAAAAAATTAAAGGCATCCACATTAGAAAGGAAGAAATAAAATTATCTCTGTTTGAGTATGACATGATCTTACATTTAAAAAACCTAAAGACTACTAAAACTATTAGTACTAATAAATGAATTTAGTTATATTGCAGGATACAAAACAAATTATTGTGGAAAATGAGTTACATTTTTATACACTAAGAACAAACTATCCAAAAAATTTTAAGAAAACAACTCTATTTATGATAACAACAACAAAAAAGTAAAATACTTAGGGATAAACTTAACCAAAAAGATAGAAGATCTATTCACTGAAAACTATACAATGTTGATGAAAAAAATGAAATAAAAATATAAATGGAAGATGTTTCATATTTATGGGTTGGAAGAATTAATATTGTTAATATCTCCATATCCACCCAAAGTAATCTATAGATTCAATGCTAACTCTATCAAAATTTGAATGACATTTTTCACAGAAGTAAAAAAATTCATCCCAAAATTCACATGGAAACACAAAAAACCTGGATAGACAAAATAATCCTGAGAAAGAAGAACAAAGCTGGAGGCATTACACATGTCCTGGTTTCAAAATATTTAAAAAGCTACAATAATCAAAACAGTATGGTGCTGCCATTAAAATAGACACATAGACCAATGGAACAAAATAGAAGCTCAGAAATAAGTTCACACATTATGATCAACTGATCTTCAACAAGAGTGCCAAGAACACACAATGTGAAAAGTATAATTCAAAAATGGTGTTAAGAAAACTGATATCCACATGGAAAAGAATGAAATTGGGTTTTTATTTTACATAGGCAAGTCAACTTGAAATGGATTGAGACTTAAATGTAAAACTTGAAATTGTAAAAGTACTAGAAAAATGTTCAGAAAAAAATGTTTCAATATTTGGTTTGGGCAATAATACTTTTTTTTTTTTTTCTCGCTATGACCCCAAAGTACAGGCAACAAAAATTAAAATAGTCAAATGATTTTTTATCAAACTAAAAAGCTTCTGCACAGCAAAGGAAGTAATCGATAGCATGAAGATACAATGTATGGATTAGTAGAAAATATGAAAATATTTGCAAACCATTCAGGTGATATGTAGTTAATATCCAAAAGAAATAAGGAACTCAATAGTAAAAAACAAATAACCCAATTAAAAATTTCCAAAGATATGCAAGGCCTTTGTGGAAAAATTATAAAATCAATTGAAGGTTATGAAAAAAAAGCTAAATAAATAGAAATATGAATCATATTCATGATTAGGGATACTCTGTGGTATAAAGATACCAGGTTTCTGTAGACTTACTGTGAATGCAATTAAAATTCAAACAGGTTTAAAAATATGCAAAGAACCTGAATAAACATTTCTTAGAAGTTACACAACACCAATAGTTATAGGAAAAGGTGACCAATATTATTAATCATCAAGGGAATGCAAATCAAAACCACTTATATATCACCTAATTAGAAATAGAAATTATCAAAAAGACAATAGATAACAAGTGTTGGCAAAGATGTGGAGAAAAGGTAACCATTTGTACTATTGATGGGAAGGTAAAATTTGTTCTTCCATTGTGGAAAAAAAAATGGAGGTTCCACAAAAATTAAAAGTAGAATTTTCTTATAAGCTAGCATTTTTTTTCTGGGTATATATCCAAAGAAAATTAAGTCAGTATCTCTCTAAGATACTTCTGCATTCTCCTGTTTATTCCAGCATTAGTCAAAATAGCCAAGATATGGAAACAACTTGTGTCCATTGATGCATGAATGGATAAAGAAGATGTTATATATAAAATGTCCCATTATATATATGTATATGTTTATTATGTGTGTGTGTGTGTGTGTGTGTGTGTGTGTGTGTACCAAAACCTTATTCAGTCATAAGAAAGAAGGAAATCTTACCATCTGTGATAACATGGATAATTCAGGAATAAGCCAGACATAGACAAATAATACATCAGCTCACTTATATGGACACTCCAAAAAAGTCAAACTTCTACAAGCCAAGAGCTTAATGGTGGTTGCTAGGAGCTGGAGGTTAAGGGAAATGGGAAAAAGGTCAAACAGCATAGTTTCATTTATATAAGACAAATAAGTTCTGGGGATATAATGTGCAGTATGACTCTGGTGCATAATATTGTAATGCATACTTGAAATTTGCTAAGAGAATTGATGTGTTTTCACACACAATAGCTATGTCAAATGGTGAATATATTAATTAGCTAGCTTGTGGTAATCATTTCATAATGTATACATGTATCTAAACATCATATTGTACACCTTAAATATATTCAATTGTTATTTGTCAATTACACCTTAATAAAGCTGGGGGAAGACCCCAGCAACCCAAATACATATAGGAAAATAACCTGGTTGTGCTAAACCCTTTTACACTATGTGCTTAACCAAAAGTAAAGTGGACTCTCTTTGAAGGAAAATAACATTATCTAAGACTTTTACAATTTTTCAGTTTCCAGAATTTCATAGAAATTAACAGCAATAAAGTGAAAACATTCTTTTGAAGTTATGGTGAAATAAGTTTTTATATAAACAAAAACAGAAAAGTTCATAACAAGGAAACTCACATAACTAAATAATAAAGAATATTCTTTAGGCCAAGGTATATAATCTCATTAAAAAACTGGAAATTCAAGAAAAATGCATTATAACAAAGTAAATATATAGATATATGTTAATAAATATTCACTATTGAAATAATAATATGTTTAGGATGTAAAATAGAAATAGCAGGAAATGTATATCATCAATAATACTAAACTCTATTTCAGAAAAGGTAAGATGTGAAATAGAATTTAGTATTATCAACTAAATAGTAAAGGTGATATATTAAACTATATAAATATAAGGGTTATACTGTAAACTCTAGAGAAATATTGAAAGTATAATAAAATCTATGGCACCTAAAATTTAATAAAGCAGAAAAAGGAGGATAATCAAATGATTTTAGTTAATCCAAAAGGTGGAAAAAGAAAGAGAAATATAAATATAAAAAAGGTTGATTAAATAAAAACGTGTAATCAGTAGGCATAATTTATCTCATTAACAGAAAAATATGTTTAATAAATACAAGTGAAGTGATGAATATAATTTTACTCTTATTTATTATTTAAAAAAACCCTCAAATCTTACAAACAATAAACATAAAGGGATGTAATCTGACAAAGAGCATCTGTAGATGAAAAAGCCTACAGCAAATAATTTCTGTGGTAAATTTTTAAAATGTTTCTTCATGACAGGGGAAAGGAAAGATACCTGCAATCACTACTTCTATTTAACGTGTACTGAAGGTCTTAGCCATTCAAAATGGAAGAAAAATGTAATTAGAAAAGATTAAGTTTATAATTATGTGCAAATAAATAGAAAAATAGTTTTAATGGTATAGGTATAGTATTTGAATTAAGTAAATTTAGTTAGATAAATGGATAAAAGATTAATATAAAATCAATTTTAATTTGTGTATCAATAATAAATGAGAAGAAAATAATTCAAACAAACATAAAATAATATCAAATACCTAGAATAAATCTAGCAAAAGATGGTTAAGGTCAATGGAAATTTAAAAAAGACAACTTAGAATAATGAAGGGACATATCATATTTCATTGATTGGAAGACTCAATTTGGTTAAGATGTCACTTTTCTCCAATTGAACCGTAGATTCCAAAGCCATCATTACTTAAAGAATACTAGAGATAATCTTGAAGAAGAATACAGTTAGAGAATATCTCTATAAATATCAAAAGTTATCACAAATTTGTAATACTTAGGAAAATTTTTTACAAGGAGAGAGAAATAAATAGAACTGAATGAATTGTTTAGAAGCAGACCTATATTGTCACTTTGAGAAAGGTGCCCTGTAGTGCACTGAAGAAAAAAATGATCTTTTCAATAACCGGTGCTTAGTCATTTGGATATTAAATGGGAAAATAAATCTTGACCCTTACTGTACATTACAGATATAAAAAATCGATTTTTAATGGGATTTAGAGTCACATGGGGAAAGTAAAATGAATAAAGCCACTAGAAGAAAGCATAGAATACTACCTTTATAATCTTGAGGTATACAATTATTTAACCAGTGCTAAATATAAAGGAA
This sequence comes from Eonycteris spelaea, assembly GCA_003508835.1. Lineage (NCBI taxonomy): Eukaryota > Metazoa > Chordata > Mammalia > Chiroptera > Pteropodidae > Eonycteris > Eonycteris spelaea. Next base: position 260,820 of record PUFA01000252.1, read on the forward strand.
AAATGATCACTTGAGTCACATCAAAATGTAAATTGGATTATATTAGTGTTAAGAAATTACCGATAGTATCAACAAAAGGCACACTTAATAAGGTAAAAGTCAAGCCACAGATTTAGAGTAGTTGTTTGTAATTCTTATATCTAACAACGTACTTGATATTCTAAAATTAACAAAGAAACAGGCAAACAGCCTAATAGAAAAAAAAAGTAGACAAAAGGTTCAAGTAAGAATCTCATAATAGAGAAAATCTAATCAGTAGTCATAAAGGTGCTCAAGTTAATTACTAATCAGGGAAAATGATAAATAAATCCATATTTTCATATCCTCCAGAATGGCCAAAATTACAATTCTGACAACATCATTTTTGGCAAATAGTAGAATAACTTAGATTCTCTTACAGTTTGGTAGGAATGTAAATGTATAGAACACCTTTGTGACAGTTTTCAACATTATCTACCATAGTTGATTATGTACAGAGCCAAGGACCCAGAAATTTCACTCCTGAATATATAATGAACAAATATGCATACATATGTGCAGCAGAAGACATGCACAAAAATATTCATAGAAGTATCATTTATAATAGTAAAGAGGAATACTTTTACAGCAAGAAGAATGAATTAAAATTGCCATAGTTTTGACGTGCTGATAATGTATCATTTTTTAATCTAGATGCTGCTTTCAAGGATTTGTTCAGCTTATAAAAATTCATCAATCTGTTCTCTTATGATTTGTGAACTTTTCTCTTTATATGTTATATTTCCTTGAAAATCTTTACCTAGAATATATAAGCTTGAATTAGGTAGTGGAATTAAACTCCTATTTATTTTACAGTTGCTTTGATGAATGCCAGGTTTTGACTTACGAAGTAAAATAACCATGAGACTTGTGTGCTCAGTGAATTTTTCTGTCACTATCCATGAACATGTGGCTTTGAAACTGGGAGAGCATGGTGAACACTCAGACAGGATCCCCATTACTTTGTAAATGTGAATGTGGGCCTGGCAGATCTATAGGATTTAATACATTCCTTTTGGCAAAAAGCTTTTTTATGACTTCCAACTTTCCACTGCCTTTTTCTAAAGTCTCCTTCTCCTGTTTCAAATTGTCTTTGCTATTTTTGCACACAAATAATCCTCATAATAATTAAGAAAATTAATGAGAATAGCTATAATAATAGTAATAATAATAACAGAAATAATAATAGCTAAAATGTATCAGAGTGCTGTTATGAGCACCCTACTATATTTACTCTTTAATCTTCACCCCAATCCTACCTGTAGATATGATTATTTCTCTATTTCACAGTTGAAGAAACTGAGTTACAAGTTAACAGAACTAATAAATTGTAAACTGAATTTGAATCCATGTAGTCTGGACCTAGACTACAAACTCTTTAGCATTATATTACATTAGGACAGGTTGGAAACCAGATACTTACAGTCATTATGTTTAGAGAGTGGATAATACTTTGCTCAATTTACAGATAAGGAAACCGAAGTCTAGAATATTTAAATAAGTTTTAGAGATTATACACAAATAAAGAATTAAATCAGGATCAGAGCCCAGCTGTTCAGGCTGGGCTTAGAGTGCTCTCTATGAACCATAATAAAACTTAGAAAAATTATTTCAAACTACTAAAAAAAAAAAAAGTGAAATTTGAAGCTTTCCACAAAAATCTAACCTTGGGTACATAGAAGCATTCTGGACCTGACCTCGTCCCCATGTTCTCCCTGCTCTTGCCTCCCCGCAAAAAAAGGTTGGGACTACTGAAAGCTTTTTAGATTGCAAAAATAAGTATAATAATACCTCCTTGTTTCTCTTCCTATTTATCTCCATCCCAAATTGACTTTTTGTGTGTGCTTTATCCTTGATTTAAAATATAAAGGTATCCTTTATAATCTTAAGAAAGGTTAACTGACATTAAAAAGCTATGGAAGCAAGAACACTGCCCCTTTGCCCTTGTCCAGGACTCAGTAGATGTTCACTGGAGCAGGCCCATACATACTGGCCACTTTTCTCTTGCTCTCTCTAAGGTAGTGGTGGTGGGTTTGAACTTCTGTGCTGAGGTAAAAAAAATCTTGCTCATTACAGTGAGAGGAGTCCTGTGGGTGCTGTAAATGTCTTCATATATTTTTCTTGAGTAGAGCAGAATATTATTCAGAATGGATGCTCTTGGTGCATGTAGCATGACTGACAGTTTTATGCTTATCTCTTTATGGGTCCTCAAAGTCATATATATAAATAATTCTATTAACTGCCATGAATCCCTTGGTAACCATTGGGTTTGGTCCTGTGAGTCTTTGCAAATTCCTCTATGACTATATAGGAAAGCTATTTATTTTAGAATCATTCAGGCAATAGGAAGAGTAACCCTAATTTGCATTTTAAAAAACTGATTTGTTTTCTTTTCTCTTCATTTCTCCCTCTTTTCTTTCCTTTCTATACTTTACTACTGTTGAAACATCATGCATGAAGTAAAACATTTTTTAAATATTAAGCAAGGAAGTGAAGATTCTTTTACCCACAAAAAAAATAATTATGATTACTTTTTAATGAAAATGCTTAAGAAATAAAACTAAAGACAAAAATGTAACCAATAAAGGTCTTAAAGTAGAAACAAGAAAGCTAATTTTGCAGACTTAAGCATTTTATAGTTTTTATGCAACTTATAGGTGAAATTAATTTTTTGAAACGTGTCTCATTTTGTTGTTTGCCATATTTTAGAATAATATTTTTATGTACCATTGGATAAAATTAATAATGCATTAATATGGTCTTACCTTAAATCAGGGACAGTTTTCTGTAACTAGAATTTTCAATTCTCTAATGACTTTTTCTCTGCTATGAAAAGAAAAAGCTTCTATATTAAAATGATGTATGAGGGCAAAAGGAAATTTATGATCTAAATTGCTGCAAATCATTTGTATTGATCTGTTTTGTTTCCATTCTGCTGAAGCTAATGGAAATCATTTGTCACCTGACTTGTCTCAGCTGATTTGAAAAAAGAAAACACTGTAACATTTATCAGACCAGCTGAAGGTCTGGTACAAGTGTACTTATGTCTGTAATCACCAAGATACATTCAATTTCCAGGGAAGTAGTGAATATTAGGCTATATTATGCATAGCCTTAGAAAAATAAATTAAATATTGATATGATCATATGCATAACACATTTCAATAAGATAGTAAACAGGGAAAATGTATTGGACAGTAGAATGCTTTAGGTATAAATAATATTTTAATAATTTTTACATTTTAAGAACTAAAATTAAAATATGTGATATCAATTATGGTAACATTATATACATGGAAATAAAAATTAAAGCACCATTAGAGCAACACATTTAAGGAAATAAGTTTCTTTTCCTTACCAATAAATTCTGAGTTTGACTCTTCCCTTTGAAGAACATTTTTGGTGACCCAAATCTTAATCATTAATTATTATAATTTTGTAAATAAAGTTTATTTCTAATTTACTTACATGAAGAGAAAACTTAAGATGTATCTCTTTGTTTATATACAAGAGATCAATAAAAGTTGGCCTTGAAAGCCAATTATATTTGTATAGTTTTCAATTTCTCATAAGATATGTCATCGCTTCACCCCAGGCCATACACTTTAAATCAGGATGAGAGGATAATTGGTATCACAAATCTTTTGTGACATTCTTTCAAGCTGTTAAAGAGCAGAAGTCATGATATAAAAGATTATTTAAACTTTGTCCTTATGGTATTTCATGGCACCAGATTATTTTAGGAAAAATTTACTCTAAGATAAATTCACTTCTAAAGCAACACCATAATGCCCAAAGAGTGAGCCATTTCCAGAGTTTCACTGTCCCTTTAATACTTATACACATTCCTATTTATTTTGTAATTCACTATTTTTTATATGTCTCCTCCATTCCTTTTCTACCAGTTGCATAGTATAACTTGTTTGACCAAAGAGTTATAAAACAGGCATTTATGTTCTAAAATGTATGATGTTGAGAGTATAGCTCATTCTTCATTTATTCAGTAGATACTTATCAACTACTTCTAGGAACCAGTAACTCTGACAGATACGATGTATAGAAAAAGGATACATGCTCTAATTTCTTTAATAATTTAGATTTGAGCAGAGTAAGTGGATATAATTCATTCTAGAGATTTTTCTTTTCCGACGACAAGTTTATGACACACGGCAATTTGATAAGAAATAAGAATAATAAGCTAGCTCAGGCAGGACTTGAAATTTAGCCCTTTCAGTTATTTAATTATTTAATAGCATATATGAGTCAAACGTGGTACAGGCTGATTATTTTTCTGAGCATCTAGAAAATTGTGAACCCTTGAGATAAAATATTTTCAGTTTTTCATCATTTTTATCTTTAGAAGTTCATTTGTATTTGTCGAAGACATAAATAAATGAATTAATGAATCTGTCACTTTTTTCCCTCACAGTCTAGCATTTTCTTTGCATTTTAAAATTAAAAGGGGCTAAAATATGAGATTTACAAAACTGTCCAATCATGCTAAATAAAAATTTTAAGTTTATATTCATTATCGACGCAGTGTGAGGTACTAACCCTTTAATTCCCATCACTCTAGTCCAACCTGTAGATTTCAGATTAAAGTTACTAGTGTCCTTGTCTTTCTTAAGCATTCATTCATTCATTCATTTGTTCAACATTGAGTGACCGCTTGTCAGTAGTTGAATACACTGATGAAGAAAAAGAGGAGAATTATAGAAGGCCTTGTCCTAAGGAACTCAGTGTGGAGGACACAGTCATGCATGGGGAAATATCTGTGTGTACACACACAAACACACACACAACATGTATACATATGTAAGACACAATATGTGATCTAATAAAGATATAAACAAAATTCAGAGTATAGGAAACAGAAAGCAAACAACTGTAAAACTCCAGAAAAAAAAACTTCAGAGAAGAAAACAGATATTTTCAGAAAAGATGACATAGAAGTTTACAGAGACATAAAGAATCTGGTGAGATATTTAGGTCAATGTGAAAAATTCAGTGTGGATGAAGAGGTATTTCGTGTCAGATGGCAAGGGACATTTTAAAAAATTCTATGCTAAAAAAAAATCTCAATTTTAAAGAAATAGGTGATCAACAGAGGTTTTGAAGAAGAGAAGTCATATTTAATTTTAAAAAAATCACATTTTTAAATAATGAATTTAGAAAATATATTTAAAAATGCAATAAAATAAAAACCAGAAAATTAAAGTATACCCAATTTACTACCCACCTATAATCTAGAGATTATCTGTGCTAACATTTAGAGTATATGTTACTGCAAAATATGTTTCTAACATTCAGTTCCAGCATACCCTTCTGTGTCGCAATATGGAATCATATATATGCCTTTTGTTATTTGTTATATATCATCAGCAATTGATGATATAGTTATATATTTATTGACATGAAAAGATGTCCTTAATGCCAACAAATATTGAATTTGAAAAGTAGGGTTTATGTGTAAAATGCTAAGTGATTAGGAGCTATAACCCCAGGGAAGATAATAAACATATAATAATGTCACAGTAAATAAATCTGTGTAATTAAATTATGTAGACAGATCGATTATACAAAAGTGAGAATCAATAAATGTACCCAGATATAAAGACATGACATTGAATGGGGAGTGGGGAGTAAATTATTCAAAAATGTTACTGGGACAATAGGGTACCCATTAGAAAAAACAGATAAAGTTTATAGCTATCAGACTCTACGTAAAAAATTACTTCCGAATGGGTTAGAGATGTGAATAGTAAACAGAAATGAAGCTTCACAGTTTCTACAAGAACACACAGGAGCTTTTGGTTCTGTATATAATGAACTTAGATTGAAAAGGCTTTCTGAGTATGACACAAAAGTGGGAAATCAGAAAATAATAGAATGACTGATTTCCTACATCTTTAGAAAATATTTACTTGGAGAATACATTAATATTAAACATATAAACAACAGAAATCCTGAAAGTGCTTATAACTGAATGCACAAATATGTAACTAATATCCTCAATATATTTTTCAAATAAATGATATATTTTATATACTTAAACTAAGATTTATAATTATTTTATTAAAACACACTTATACATACAAACCAGGATGCCTAACTGTAAAGATGACATCTGTAAAAACTGATTTACTCAAGGGATTGTTCTAATAATTGTATTTCTTGAGAATGAATGGATTATATGAATCCATCAGTGACAAAAGAAACTAACAAATCTTTTTCAAGATTCATGTCTGAGAACACATTTATTTAGGGTTGCTGAAAAACTGCGAACTGTTATTTCAAAAATATAACCATTCAATGGATATTGAAAAAAGAAGTTAATTAAATTTTCTGATTTGCCTGACAACTACCAAAATATCTAGACACAGTATTTAATCCCATATTTATAATTCTTCTAAACTTCCTAAAATCCTAGTGGAAACGCAATGCTCATAGGTGAAATTTTGTTATGGAAGTCTATAATAGCTTAATCTTTTTAGTAGCCTCTTTATTTGCTTCTGATATGTATTACTTATATTTCTTTGGTGTGATCACAGCCAAACCAGAAATAGAACAAAAAGTTATTTCAATTTGGGGATAATTTTATTGTCTGATGGTATCAGGGTTTTGCTTTGTTTTTTGTTTATATTTTTTTGTCTTATGTGCTTGTTTTTTATGTGCAATATCAGAAATATCATTTCAAAACACTGAATTTGTAATTTATTATATAATATCAACTTTCTCACTTTTTCCTTAGATGAAAATAGATGTGTTATCTTTTGACTGTTTAATGATTTTGATCTCTTAAAACAAATAATCTATTTTTGACAGGGTATTTTTTTTTTTACTTTTGTTTTGAATGATAGATTTGCTACAATTTTACTTTACATAAAATTAGATATCATACTTATCCTAAAAAGATCGTTTTTTCTTTTAATATTATTTTGCAACATATGGACCTTATACAATATTTTTTTATATAAAGAGTAATAGCTGAGATATGAGGCTGAGTGACTGACTGTGAGACAACATCAGCTTGGGGTAAAAGTACCTAAATAAATTAGATTCAGCATTTCTACCTGCCATGTAATAGGATCTTATTCTACGCCTCCATCTATGAGACTTTAATAGCTTTTTCTTGTTGTTCTCTCTATGAAACTCCAAGAGCCTTTTCTTATATTTTCAAGTTTATGAAAAGTTCTTATTGAAGCATAATGTACCTATAAAAAGGCTATACATCATAGATACATGCATGGTTCAATAAATTGCCACAAATGTAACCCCTTGAATAATCAGCACCCAGATCAAGAAAAGTGGTTACCAGTAGTCTATAAGTTTGCTTTATGCCCTCTTCCTGACACTGTTTCCCAAGAGTAACTACTATTTTAATTTCTTCAGTATAAATTATTTTTTCCAATTAATAGCTATTTCCCAAGAATAATTACTATTCTAATTTCTTCAGTATAAATTATTTTTTCAAATTTTTTATTATATAAAGGAATCATGCTATGTACACATTTTGTCTGATTTTTATTTCATAATTGTGATATTCATCCATATTGTGAGTAGTTGTAAATTATTCATAATTTCTGAATACTATTGCATTGTGTGACTACCACAGAATTAAGATATTCATTCTCTTCTTGATATTTAAAGTTCTACCTCCCTTATCTACTGCTTTTTTTAAAAAATTTCTTTTTTTTTTTCTATCCACCAAGTAGCACTATTTTTCAGATACCTTAAGGTAATTCCCGTTAAAGCTTCATTGTCTAGAACTTCTTACCTCTTGCCTGCTGCTTTCTCAACATCACTTCTGCAGAGAGAATATACTTTCTTATTTTGGTGTTTCTCTGTGGAAACGAGATCAAGAAGTACAAAAGCTAAGGCTCCTAGAAATATCAGCCTTTTACATTGTACAATTCAATGAGGTTTTTTTCCCCGCAATTATAGTTGGCATACAACAATATACCAGTTTCGGTTTTATAGCACAGTGATCAGAGATCCACATAACTTACAAAGCGATCACTCCACTAAATCTAGCACCTTACTTCCCCCTTACATATTTATTAAAATTATTAACCATCTTCTCCAAGCTATACTCTATATCTCCATGTCTATTCTGCAACTCTCTATTTGTACCTCTTAATCTCTTTGCCTTATTTTGCCATTCTCCCAACCCCCCTCCCATCTAGTAGCCCTCAAAATGTTCTCTGTATCTATGAGTTTATTTCCACTTTTGTTGTTGTTGTTGTTGATTTTGTTCTTTAGATTCCACATATACATGAAATCATGTGATGTTTGTCTTTCTCCATTCGAACCCTTCATTCAGCGCAATACCCTCTAGGTCCATCAAAGCAGTATCTTTTTCCATCCCCTTCCTTTTAGTTTGTGTGTGGCTTTTAATCTGAAGTGAGTCTCTTGTTGACAGCATATATAGGGGTCTTGTTTTCTTATCCATGCAGCTACTCTGTCTTTTAACTGGAGCGCTTAATTCTTTTCCACTTGAGGTGCTTGTTAATAGGAATGTAGTCAGTCTTTTAGATTGAGCAAAGCCCTCTTTTGCTTTGTCCCCAAGTGCTCAGAAATAGTGTTGTAGAAATAGTGTTGAGATGGGTTCGAACACAACAAAAGCCACTTTCTTGCAACACTCAGGTTCTGCTACTAAGTCTAGGCTATCTTTCTAGACCAAGTACATTTTCTAGATTATGTTAAACTTCCATGCAGTATATTCTCCTCTGACCCACCCCAAAACATCTGATTACACTCCATTTTTTACCAGAACAGAATAAGAAAGAAAGGATGTTAGGAAGCAAACATTTTCAGAACTATTATAAAGCAGGAACTGGTTGGAGGATGAAGTAACTGTTTCTGAGGAGCTGTGGAAGAGAAAATTTTTTCTTGGAGGTGTGCGAGAAATTGTTCAAGATGTACTTGAGATTTGCACCAGGACAAAGATGGGGACAAACATTGTCTCTAAAGTCTTAGAAGTCTTAGAAGTGCCCCATACTTCTTTCTATTTATATAAAAATATTTTAACCATTCTTCTCTAAAAGTTCCAGTGCTCTCAATTTTGTACAGACTCTCTAAGGAGGTTCATTATTTCATTTTGAAATCCATTAATCCATCTAGTCATTTAATGACTTCAAATAAATTGTACATTCTTATAGTAACATTCTGGCTCATTTTTTGTTTGTCAATTATATTATTTAGTTTAGAATGAAAACTTAATTGCTAAGAAAATACTGATATATATATTTTTTCTACCCAGTACTTTTGTGCAAAATTTTGCTTAAAAAGTTTATTGTCTTTTTGCATGGGGTTCTCATAAGAAATTAACTTTGAGTATCTTTGATAATAATACTTAAACCCGATATTTTTTCCTATAAGTGTATTTTTTCCCCTTAAGAGTCTTGTTACTGTAACATCTCCAATGCTTAGTGGACAACCACGTTCAAGGTATTTCCTTTTAGTGACATTGTTTGCATCATCAGTTAGCAGGTAACTGATTGTCAATGGATACTAATTATGGCATATTATCTTTCAAGTCTTACAGCCCTGCTTGGCTATTTGAAATCATTTCAATATCATATGCCCCTGAAAGAATGTCAAGGATACAGCAGTGATACTCTCAGTTCTTTGGTTCTAAAAGTGTAGTACAACATGTTATGCGCCACTTTTATCTTGGTGTTAGCTTTTCTTCTTGATGCTCTTTTAATAATATTTAAATTTCATCAGATGAGATTAAAAGATAGTTCTGAGAAGCCATTTCAAAATGTTAATTTCATTTACTATATGATCCAAGTTTATTATCACTATCTCTGAATTTCTAATCTCAATAATGATATTTGTCTGGACATAGTTCATATTTTAATTCCAATACATTTGCCCTTTCTACTACTCTGTGTGGTACTATATTTTGAAAAGACAAAAAAAAAATGTACACTTTAAACAGTAATTATAAATTCACTGTGCCTCATTTTCTAGGGATGGCCAAGGACAGGAAGATTTCTTGGAGAGTCCATTTTAATTAATTTATTAACAATCCTGATTTTGAAATTAATACTTAGTGCTTTTATTCAAGTGCACTTTAACTCTGTATTTGTGTGTCCAATATAGATAATTATAAATATGTCTATTCTCTGACACAAGATAACTGAATTCTTTGATCACTTAATAATTCCCTTCCTAAAAGAAATTCTATGAAACAATTTATCATTAACCACATATGAAACAATGGCCATCACAGCTGTGATAAAATTGGTGTTTTTTTTTTTTTTTTTGAAGAAATTTCTTGTCCTTAGTTTAAGGTTCAGTAATACATGCAATCTTTTTGGGGATAATTCTTCTTCTTACTCCCCCTTCTTCCCTTTTTTTATTTTATATTTCTGTAAAGTCATGATTCTTCTTTTGGAGATGCATTTGAATGATGACTGCAACATCCCCTCTTCTAGTGGAATCCCTCATCTAAATTATGTCAAATGTCTCCTTAGCCATTCCTCAAACTTTGATTTGAGACTGGGCAGTAGCGCAGAGTAGTGACATGCAGTCAATAAGGTAGTTTCCTGCACAATTCAATAAGTTTCACAGAGACTAAGATGCATTTGATGATGTTATGGCTGTACAGTAATTTCTTGGGCTCCACTTATAAAAGTGGTTTACAGTAATTAGTTGATAGTTTTGTGAAATGCTACATATGATATTTCTTCTTGGAGACCCACAGATCATCTTAGTAAATGACAAGTTTTGAGAAAATATTTACAATTGAGCTTTTTAGATTCTTTAATTTGGTTAAATCTATTTAACACAGTTCCCCCCCAATATTATTATATTTTTTTAGGGAACAGCTTTGAATATACCATGGAGGGTAATTTGGAAAATGCTAGCTTCAGGTTATAATGATACAAATATTAGAAATTTCTAAGAAGAAATTGAATACTTCTTTTGGGATAGCCATTATGTTAAGTGTTTCATATTGATTATGAAATTTAATTTTCTTAGAGAGCTATAAAATTGGTTCTATTATAATCACCAGTTTACAGATTAGGGAACTGACAGTTGAATGCATTGCCCAGATCACTCAGCTAGCTAAGAGGCAGAGCCTGTATATGAACCTAAGAAGGAATGCTTTTTAAACATTATAGTGTATAATTTGCTACTCAAAGTGTGGTTTATGGACCACATCTGTGAGCTTCTTAGATATGTACCATGAGTGATGAATTGTGATAATTGTGTTAATTATGGCAAAGGTCTTTGGGGATGACTTCTTTCTCAGTAGATGAGAAAACTTATAGAGGAAAATCTTTTACCTGCTACACATCTCCTTTTGCTTCTTTCTCTTTACCCTGTCTAGGGCATGAACTATACCTCTGATGGTTTTGCAGCCATCTTAAAATCATAAAGCAATAATCAGAAGGACAAAAGCCAAGATGCTAAGGATTATAGGAAGATAATACTGAAGGAACTTAGGATACTGATATGATTTAGACAAAATTCTCATTCTGAGTTGTTGATCTATAAAATTCTTATTAGACAAATAAACCCCTATTTCATTAACTTGCCATTCTCAAGTTTACTTTGCAAAATTCATTTCTTAGTGTTATGAACAGCATGGACTTGGCCCTCAAATAGCTTATATTATAGCTTAGGAGATATTATCACTAAGACTTAGAATAATCAGAAAGGGCTTCAGTGAAAAGATAGATATCTGGCTAGACATTGTATGATGGGTATACTGTGGGTAGGTTATGGAGAGAAGAAATGGCCTTCTGTGATTTGAAAATACAATCCATAAAAGATAGCAAGTGGGAATGGGTATGAGTATTGTTGTTGTTTTTTTTTTTTAACTGATCCTGGTATTATACTGTAGAATAGGTTGAAATAAGATTTGTAGATGATGGGAGGTGAGATGGAACCACATAATGGATAGCTTTGAGTCCCTATTGAACATTTTAATGCTTCCATAAATGAAATGAAGTAATCTGCTATAATGTTGATTTAAATTTTTGTATTAAAGCAATTTTCCACAATAAAATTTTATCGTGTGAAACTTTATGACAAATATTATAATAACCATTCTTATTTAGATAGGACATCATTATTGATTCCTGTAAACCTGATAGCAGTTTACAATGGTAGCCATTTTATCAAAATTATTAATATTGCCTTTTTGCCATTTAGAACCACTTATTAAATACCTGTTCCATTTATTGCCTGATCCTGAGATTAAAGAATAAAAAAGAAAAAAAGTTACATATGGTATGAATCACATACCATATGTGATTATGGATATAACGTATAACAGGATATAACGTATAATAATTAATATAACTGGTTTTAGTCATATACATAACATGTGCTCTAATTGTTCAAGAAAGATCAAGGAGGTAAGAGAAAATGTATCTGTCTAAGGGTCTTGACACATGTTTAAAGAAACTTAGAGAAGTTAGATCGACTTAGTCAAATAAATAGAAATTGAACTAGTGTTGATTGAGTCTATAATTTTTTTTTAATACATACTATGTCTTAGGCACCCAGTACTGGGGAATTAAAAGCTAAATACAATACATACCTTGCTTTCAAAGAATGTTCATTATATTAGTCAATCAGACAATAAACAAATACCCAGAAATGTTGTGAACAAAATTAAGGGAGTAACATGTGATACAGAGCAATGCTACAGAAGTGTGTGTGTGTGTGTGTGTGTGTGTGTGTGTGTGTGTGTGTGTGTGTTTAAGAAAAGGTAATATATGAACAATGACCTCAGAGAAAAAGGGAAGAGAGCCATTTAGAAAATTTGGAAAAAACATGATTAAGGAACAGCAAAAAATCTAGTATGTTTAGAGCAACATGAGCATGGGGAGAATTCTAACACATAAGACTAGAGAATTAGCCAAGAGTGGAACTGGTACAATCAGTGGTAAAGAACTTGTACAAGTAATGGTATGGACTTGGATGGAGCAAAGTGCAGATATATTTGATGGTTTTGAGTAAAGACATGACAAGCTGTGTTTAAGATGTCAGCTGTGTGTAGAATAGAGCATGTAAGGGGACAAGGATGGAATTTGGGGATCAGTTCTGATGCACTAATGCAGATAGCAATGATGGTTGGTTTGCACTCGAATGGCAGGGTAGTAAAAAGTAATCAGCTTTTGGATATCTTTCCCAGGAAAAGCCGATAGTAGTGTTGATAAATTTCATATTGTTGGAGATAGAAATAAGACATCAAATATAGATTTTGTGATGTCTATTAAATGACCAGTGGAGATGTTGGATAGACAATTTTGATATATATGTCTCATGTGCAAAAGTAAAGTAAGGATTGGAAGTATAAAATGAAGTATCTCCATAACTGACTGGTATTAAAATCTGTAAGACTGTGTGAGATTACTTAGGGAGTGAATGAAGATATTAAAAACAAGGCTTAGAACCCAAAACTTGAGACTTTCTCATATTTTGAGGTTGATCAAATCTGGAAGAACATTAAAATAGTAAGCAATAGTTCCTATGAAATATGAGAACTAGGCATAATGCTTTCTAAGTGCTAATAGAGACTAAAAGGGAACTAATTATCAATGGTGTCAAATAATACTATGAGTTCATGTAAGATAAGACTGAGAATTAACAATGACATAATGTGGAGATAATAATCCTGATAAAATGGTCCATAACGTTCAGACGTTATCATTGCCATTGTGTTATCTCTCAGGTTGCCCTCATCCAAACCTTTATGTGTGGGAGTCTTATAAGTTACTGCATAGCAAGTGTTATTACCACCAGTTATGCTCCCCATGTTGCCATGTGCTGTTGAATGATTCACTTCTAGTATCTCATCTGAAGAATTGCTTTTATGAGTTACACTGGTACCAACTGTCTTAGCCTGTGTTTTACCTCAGAGATTAGAGACTGAGATGAAAGTTTTACTTTGGGAAAGTGATTCGAAGGAACAGTAGTGAATGATCAGTGAGACAGAAACAAAATAAGGAGAAAAGAAGCCCAATACAAGGCTGTTTTCTATAACTGGTCACTGTTTTGACAAAAAGCCTTTCTAAACACCTCTCCACCAGAAGCAAGGCCTCACAATTGTCCATTTCTGAAAAATGGGAGGAACACTAGTTGATGATTTTCTTATGTAGCATTAACTCTCTCACACTTCTAGGTTATTCTTATATGGTTGCAGAATATCTCCAGAAGTATCCCATATTATGTTATCAGAAAAGTGAAAATTTTAGGGTAAATATGTCAAAATCTGGCTGGAGGTAAGGCCACGATGATGTGAGTGGGTGGCAAAGAGATCTCTGGTATCTTTTCTGAGAAACTGACAATTTAGACAAGATATGAAAAATATTAAAGACAACTTTCAGGAGTGTACAGGTGGACACATATTTGTATGTGTGTATGTGTGTGTATTTGAATTAATGAATAGAGAATTAGAATGACAAGAAGATGGAAACAGCATGTGTGAAGACCAGGAAGTAGAAAAGAACATGTACTATTAAGGACTTAAAGGGAAGTCAGAGTGGTTGAGATACATAGACCAGGGGAAAAAAAAAAATATAAGAGGTTAGAAATTTAGGATGAAGTCTCACAGAATCTTTTAGGATATGTTAATGATTTAGGTTTTTGTCCTAAGAAAAATGGAAATTCAACAGTAGGTGTTACAAAGGACGAATATATAATTAGATTGTCTTTTGACAAATAGCTCTAGCTGCAATGTGGAAATGTGTTAAGGGTGTAAAGTCCAAACACAGTAAAACACATAAGGAGATATTTTCAATAATCTCAGTTAGAAATGATGGTAGACTGTACTGACATTTTGTAGCTAAGAAATGAAGAAAGATAAATGGATTCAAGAGATGTTTTAGAGGTAAAACAAGAGAACTTGGTCATAGATGTGCTTTGTGGAATGAAAAAGAGAGCCATTAAAGATATCCTCTGAAAAGATGTTAGTGTCATTTACCGAGATATGGAACAATGGAGGAGATTTCAGTTGAGGTTGCGATATGTAGTTCATTAGTTTAGCTTTCAGCTTGTTGAATTTGTTGAACCTGGTGGCATTTGAGTAGAAATGTAAAAATATGTGTGAGAAACTAAAAAATGGCCTATGAGCCACTGGAGATGATCTAGTTTTAGATAATTGCTTTATAAATCATTTCCTGAGCTTTATAGTGTTAATGAATTGTCAATAGCATTATTTATAAATAAAACAAAATAAAATAGATGAACAAAACAGACTGCTAAACTTTTAAAACTTATCAGGCTAAGATCACTTGTAGATGCTGTTTGCTGCTTGTGCCCTTTACATTTTTATCTCACCCTTTAACAAATAGTGAATATTTGTTCTTTATTGTTTCCAGCTCCACTGTGCTCCAGAGAATCGCCCAGACTATATTCCTGAAGAGACCTGAAAGGCCCACACTTCCCATCTTACCCCACTCCACAACATTCTTAGATCTCCTTTCAGGATAAGGATGAGGCTAGACTTTTTCATCTTAAAAGGGAATCTTATTTAACTTTTGCCCTATCCTGTTCTGTTTTCCTCACTTTTTTACAGAGCACTTAAACAAGAATCCCCATATCAGGTTCAGATTCCAGGGGAACCAACCTATGATACTTTCAAGCAATTTTATATTTTAACTCATACCCAAATTTAAGAAAATTCAAAATCGCTTTTTGATTTTTAAAAATATTCTTTTTAACAGAACCTTGTGGTTCAACTCTAGGCAAAAACAAATCGGCCTTCCATTTGGGTTAAAATTCAGTCTTAATTTCCCTGACAAATATCCATGTTGTATTTCACATAAATATTTTACAAAACTTCTTCATCACTTTGAAAACAAGCTGATGGGTACCCATCAAACAACTATGAAGTGACAACTAGTCAAATGGTCAAATATTTCAGTTGACTTTATTTTGGTAAATGCCAATTAACAATCCTGCTGTGCCAGAATTTATATACTATTTTCTCTGAAATGTTATTTAAAAAATAAATCACATGTTTAATACATGTTATATGAAAAATGAGTTTTAATATTAAATGACTTTAAGCAATATAAAGTTCACAAATATAACTGGATTCGTGGCTGGACTCTTCATAGGTATTAATATAGTAATATGAATTATGAAATTTAAAAGACAGGTTAGCATGTAATGAATGACTCCCAACATTATTTAAGAAACACTTTTATCACAGAGCATCTTAGTGATTTAGTGCTCTAAGAAATAACTTTGGGAAAGAATCTAGCATTCCCTAACCATTAACTCTCTAATGTTCTACTTACTAGCATCACCAGAAATTTATATGCCGTTTAAGCAATCACTACACCTAACATCTTCTGAGGCTTATAATTAAACATTTTATTAGTGTTTATTAGTGTGAAAGAAATTATATCATAGAAAAAGCTTTTATTTCCACTAAATACCTAGTGAAAATGTTATCCACCACATTATTCACATCTTCTTGTATTAAAACCCACACAGCAATTTCTTCTCAAAATTGATATTAAGAAAATCTTTATACTTATAAGATGAGCTCCTTTTTGGCTTTGCTGTGAATAAATTCAGTGCTAAGTGCAATGTTAAATCATAGTTACAAGCACGTACCATTACAAGATTTAATTAATTTTTCCCTTTTTAAATGTTTACTGTCTGGTTCGTATGTATTTGAGAAAGCTACTTTATTATTTTCAAAAGAAAATAGTCTTTATTAATTTTAAAGGAAGGTAATAAAAGAGTATAAACCTTAAATAAACATTTCTTTAATTATAAGCTGAACAATAAAATGGTACAATAGAGCCTGCAATTTTATTGAATTTGGCAAAATATTATATAAACAAATCTATTTTTTATTTTTTAAACTGAGCAGTATGAAGAGCATTTTTTATTAAAATCCAACTGTTCTTTAGCTTCCTTACATTTGACGGGAAATGTATCTGAGATGAATTTCCATTAGACAAATGTTATTATCATGCAAAATATGGTTTGCTATGACTGTGGGGGATATGATTCATTGTGTTTTCCTATTTTGAAATCACAGGGGAATGTTGAACATCTCTGAATATAAACATGGAAAACTTCCATAACATCTGCTGCTAATTTCTGCCAGCTGAACAGTGATAATGATGATGAATATTTTTGTTGATGATGCGGATACATCGGTCTAACTAAATTAACTTGCAAACCGTGGGTATCTAATTGAAACACATGATTTGTAATATCACCTGGTTGGCTTTATGTTTAGTTACATTTTAAATTGTTCCAATATGTTTAATTTTTATAACTCATACTTTTTAAAGTTAATAAAACACTATGAATGGGAAATATGCTAGTGTGTCATGCTAACTGTTACATTCATTTATTCATTAACTACCATATATTGTAAAAGCAAAATTTGACTCATAGTTGCATATTTAGGGCATGAAGCAGCAGCTATTGAAAATGGGGAAAAATTAAGTCATTCATCTAAAACACACCTCAAAATGCTGTTCTATAATTCACTATGTTATTAGGATCAAATTAACATATCTTGAGAGTAGGTATGTATAAGTAAAATCTTAAAAGAGCTAAAATTAAAATTACAATTCTTCATAAAATAAATTGAATATACTTAAACATGTATTTATTTTATTTTGGGGGTTTCTATGACACAATAAACTCATAGTAGTTTAGTGTATCTAGGCTGATAATTGAACCTTTAATCTTTGGAATTTACTGTAACAATCACCATAATATTTTGTACTTGGTTTTGTACCAAGAAACTGAAGAAAAGAAAAGCTACCTTTACGTGTACCTTTTTATTTGAGAAATCTGGCAAAAATTTTATAATTTTTTAACTAGAATAAATTGAATGATGGTATATTTGCCTAATAGGTTTATTATTAATAAATCTGGAATATTAATCCATTTTAAGGGATCATTATTTACTTGCCTGATATAAAGGCCTTATTCAAAGCCTTATTACTTAACCAACATGTGATTCTTATTAAACCTCAATTAACTGCATATTTGGGATTATTTTACAGTTTGACTAATAAATTTAGACAGACACTTGTATCCAAAACAAATATTTAATGTCTAATTTAGAAAATTAACATAAACGAAGAGGTATTTAGGCAAAGTGACAGACAGAAAATGGTAAACTTTGAAAGGAGATGGTTCTACTTTTTAACAAACGTTTTGGAAAGGCTCCATTAAACCTTAGAATAATTTTCTTAGGTATTATTGAAGTGGAAGCAGTAATGATTTTCTATTCTCTATGATTTGTTTTGAACATGAAACCTTCACAGCTCTTTTTACTACTCACCAATAGAAAAGTAAAGTAACAAGATGTCAATATTGAGTGACATCAGAAGTATGGCCAGGATGAGAGAGAGCCCCTTGATCTCTCCCCTTGAGATTACAACAAATTGAACAGCTATAATCCAATGGAAAATTCCCAGCCAAACACACAAACACTCTGAGAGACCTACACATCAAAGCATCTAAAGGTGGGCAAAATGGGCGACTAGGGAGGAGGAAAGGGAAAGAAATAGAGATAGATGTAGAGGACACAGCCCGTAGCTCCTTATGGAACTTGAGTAGAGGGGAGGAATCAGTTCTGGCCTATATTCTGAGCATTTCTGCCGAGTGATTAGCGTATTCTACAACAGAACCCAGTGAACAGGTTAGAGACAGAATATAAAAGTGTACAGCTGTGTTCTATTTTGCCAGACAGAAAATGAAGTCACAAAGCCTAGCCTCCTCACTCCACCCTCCCAGAGCTAGCAGAGGGCCCCAGCAGAAACTGAAGCAGCGAGTGTTGGAGTACAGATCAGGAAGTCCACAGCAGGGGGAACTGAGAAGACAGCTTTGGAGTGATGCACACACACTGTAGCTGGTCCCAGTGACAGAGATAGAGATATAGAGGCAAGGTGGCTGAGGTCTGGAAGTTACCATTACTAGGAGGAAAACAGCCATAGGTGCACTGGAGGCCTCTCCCAATCCATCCCAGCCCCACCCATTGAGGCTGATCCTGGCAGAGGCACCTGGGACACCTCAGGCAGCGCAGCACTGAATCTGGCCACTAGAGCAGCTCAGGGACTTCAGGAGCTTTTCAGGGGCCTGGAACCCCATTGTCTACCACATTCACTCATGAGGGTAGAGCCCTGGGGCTGAAATGGCCTGGTGACAGAGAAGACATAGACTTCCCTAGAAGGCTTTTTTTTTTTTTTTTTTTTTTTTTTTTTTGCTATGCAACAGAGGTCCAGGAGGTTTGGACAGTACAGGAAGTTTGAGCTCAACCTACTGGGGCAGGGAGACCTCTTCTTATCCACCTGCTAAAGAGGGATCTTAATAATAACAAAATTTTTTAAAAAGCAGAGTCCATTCATGTAAATGTCGAAGTGGACAAATAATCCATTAAATACCATGAACAACTAAGGTAACAATGCAGCTCAGGGACAGAAAAAAAAAAAAAAAAACAACTTCAGACAATAAAAAGATATAGAAATATGTAACTTAGATGCAAGAAAACTCAGTTAAATGGACTCAGAAATAAAGTTAATGAACAAAAAAATACTTTACTAAAGAAATTGAGACTTTCAAAATGAATCAAATAGAACTTCTGGAGCTGAAAAACTCAAAGAGATGAAGAATGAAATAGCAAGCTTAGGAAATAGAGCTGACTAGGTGGAGGAAAGAATGAGTGATATTGAAGACCGAAATCTGGAAATGACATAGGTGGAAGCAGAAAGGAACTAGAGAATAGAAAAAAATGAAGTCTACAAGAATTACTTATTTCATCATAAAGAACAATATAAGAATAATGAATTAAATATCATAGGAGAACACGAAAAAAGGAACAGAAAGCCTGTTCAAACAGTCACAAGAATTTCCCAAACCTATGGAAAGAACTGGATCCTTGAATATAAGAAGCTAACAGAACTCCTAATTATCTCAATCCAAAAAGGCTTTCTTCAAGGCACATTATATTAAAACTGTCAAAAATTATTGACAAAGATTTCTCAAGGCAGCCAGGGAAAAGAAGAGAGTAACCTATAAAAGAAAGTGCATGAGATTCTCACAGGAATTTTTCAGCAGAAACTCTATAAGGTTAGAGGGAATAGAATCAAATATTTAAACTATTGAAAGAGAGAAATTCCTGGCCAAAAACAATATATCCATCAAAGTTCTCCTTTAGGCATGAAGCATAAATAAAAAACTTTATTCAGACAAACAGAAGCTGAGGGAATTTTCCACTTCAAAGCATGCATTACAGAAAATACTGAAGGGGGTTATTATACGTGAAACAAACAAAAAAAAAAAAAACAAAATGATTAAAACTATGAGTAAGATGACTGACAGACAAAAACAGGAAATTGCAACTCTTATTCAAAATAGAGTATTAAACAAATATTACATAATGGTTAAAGGAGGTAAAAACATTTTTAAGAAGGAAGAAGACAATAGCTACTGCAACTCAGAAATGAACTCATAGCATAAATAAGGATAATTTGGGACAACAACAACAAAAAAGGAAAAAAGAAGGGGGTAAAGGTCTGAATTTGCAGATGGGAATGGAGATAAGATGCATGCAGAAGAATAAGAACCACTGTATTTATGGAACTTTTTTTTGCATAAACTTAATGGTAACCACACACAAAATAACCTAGAACTGAGACATATAACATAAAAATAGAGGGAACAAAGGGAAAATCTTAGAACACCACCACATTAAAATAACAAACAGAAACAGAAGGGAAAGAAACAATGGACACAGCAAAAGCAGTGATAAGAGGAAAGTTCATATCATCACAGGCCTATGTCAAGAAAAATAAAGAATCACAAATAAAAACCTAAATTACATCTTTAAAAACTAGAAAAAGAAGAATAAATGAGGTCAAAGTTAGCAGAAGAAAGGAAATAATAAATATTAGAGGCTAATTAAATGAAATTGAGAACAAAAAACAATAGGAAAAATTAATGCAACAAAAAGCTAGTTCTCTGAAAAAAATCAATAAAATTGAGAAACCCCTGGCTAGGCTCACTAAGAAAAAAGAGGAAAAGACACAAATAAAAAAAATTAGAAAAGAAAGAGAAATCACAATAGATATCACAGAAATACAAAGGATTACACAAGAATGCAATAAGAGGTTTATATGTCACCAAAGTCAATAACAAGAAGAAATTGACAGGTTCTTAGAAATATACAAATTGAGGATGAAGAAGTCAAATTGATACATTTTGCAGATGACATGATTTTCCATATAGAAAACCGTAAAAACTCCACCAAAAAATTAGTAGAAACAATAAACAGATAAAGTTGCAGGATACTAAATCAATGTACAAAAATTCACTGCTTTCCTGTATACTAACACTGAAACTTCAGAAAAAGAAATGAAAAAGCACAATTTCTTTTGTAATTGCAACAACAACAAAAAGAATGTGAACAGATATTTCTTCCAAGAAGACATGTAAATGGCCCAAAGACATATTAGCTGTTAAGGAAACACAAATCAAAACCACCTCAGGAGATATGACCTCACACCTGTTAGAATGGCTATCATCAACAGAACAAGTGATAACAAGTGTTAGGGAGGTTGTGGGGGAAAGGAACCCTCATACACTGCTGGTGGGAATGTAAACTAGTATAGCCACTATAGAAAACAATAAGAAATTCCCTCAAACAATTAAGAATAGAATTATAATATGACCCAGCACTCCCTCTTCTGGGTATCTATCCCAAATTTGAAAACATCTATCCGTAAAGAGATATGCACCTCGATGTTCATAACAGCTTTATTCATGGTGGCTGAGGCATGGAAACAACTAAAGTGTCCTTCAATAGATGATCAGATATAGATGTGACACATATATACAATGATTATTATCAGCTGTAAGAAAGATGAAATATTGCCATTTGTGACAACATGGATGGATCTTGATTTTATCATGCTAAGTGAAATGAATCAGAAAGAAAAGGTGAGACCCGTGTGATTTCACTTATATGTGGGATATAAAATTGAAAGCAAAGGAAAACGAAAACAAGGCAAACAAACTAAAAACAGGCAACAGTTTAGTGGTCACAGATGGAAGAGGGAGGGGAGGAAATAAATAAGGGTAATGGGGGTCAAATATATGGTGACAAAAGGAGATTTGACTTTGGATGGTGAACACACAATGCAATACACAGATGACAATCGAATTATACACTTGAAACCTATATAACTTTATTAACCAATATTACCCTGATAGGTTTAATTTATAAAAGATCTCAGTATTCTGGACACCTGAAGAGTGTCATTCTGCCAGTGATACTTTAAAAAATTCATATTTAGTTAGTGATCTGCTGTTCTGCAAGTCCGTAGATCATGATGGAGAGCTACGTCTGAGTCATCTTGCATTATTTTCCAGCATACAGCCTTTTGTATTGACTGAGGAAATCTTGGACACTTCCAAATACAGATTGCTGGATTACACCTTGATGACTTTTTCATGCCATATTTTACTCCATCAGTACTCTTTTTCTTCAATGCTACACATTCAGTGCTTTCTTCCTAGAAGTTAATAATTTCTCAAAAAGATATATGTTGATTAGCTTCACTAATTTTTTGCTATTCTGCTTACCTTTCCTTAGTCTCTTTAGTATATATGTGTTCCCTATACTCTTTTATTTTATACTTATTCATATATTTTAAAGTAGTCTATCATCTGTTATTTTTATATTCTCTTGGTGTCCAATTAAGGCTTCTCAAAAGATCACTAATTATTTCTTCAGACTCAGTCAGATTAGGTTTAAACCTTAAATCAACAGTATTTGCTATGAAACTTATTTAACTTCTGTGAGACTAAGAATCTTCATCTGTAATAGAGGTTCTGGTTACTATCTCTTGAGTTTTCTCTCATCTTTGCTCATACATTTGCAAATATCTCCTATGTTAAAACTTTCCCAAATAAACCTTACTTTATTGTGCCATCTGTTTTCTCCTGAGACCCTTATTTTCACCATCTCCTATGCAATTTAGAGCACCAGTACTTAAAAGTGAGGTCTAAAGACCTGTGTCTTTAAACTGCTCACTACTGTCCATAAAAATATAAGTACTCAAAGAGAAAGTATTCAGGGACTTTTTTAGCAATTTGACATTGTCATGTCTCTCAAAATCATTATTTTTCAAGTAATTTTTTTATTGTGTCAATCCATGATAGTTAAGAAATGGTATAGTTAGCACCTTTAATGAAAGCACATTTTAGGTGTTATTGATAGACACAGAAATCCAGTATCTGATTATTTATTCATCACTTTTAAAGAAATAAGAAAGAGAAAGTACAAAGTCCTGAGTAGAAATCCAAGCTTAGTAAAATATGTATTCATTTTATAACTTTAGTTTTACAAAATTTTCATGTTTATTCATAGTCACTAACTTAAAATGCTTTTGTACAACAAATGTTTATTATCAAAATATGCAAGGCACTGTGCTAAGCTATAGTGATATAGTGGTAAATAAGTATGATGTTATATTTTGTGTGTCTACTTGATTGGCCACAGAGTACCCAGAATAAACATTTTATCTGAACCTGTCTGTGAGGTGTTTTCAGATGAATTGGTGGATTTAGTAAATTTCCTTCTCCAATGTGAGTGGACACCATCGAACTCCCTGAAGGCCTGGGTAGAACAAGAGGCAGAGGAAAGAGAAATTTGCCCCTTTTGCTTCCTGCCTGCCTGATTAAATGGAGAGATTTCTTTTCCTCTTTTATGGCCATTGGACTGGAATTTAAGTCATTGCTGTTTTCTTTTGTTAAGTGCCTTTCCAAGATTTTTTACATTTTTACCTGGCTATTTTATTGATTTATAAAATTTCTTGGTATCCTAATATCAGTATTACAAAGACTTTCTTCCAGATTTTGGCTTTCATTTTAATTGTTAATTGTGTCTTTTGATGAACGCTTTTATTTTTATTAGGATTTATCAATATTTTGTTTATAGTTGTTACATTTTAGTCCTACAAAATAAATAATCATTGCCTATTAAATAGTCATTAACATATTTTCTTATCTTTCACTGGGAAAATTTATTGTTTTATATTTCTTTCACACATTGTCCACAGCCCCTCCTGTGTGGATTTCACATGAGGTTTGAGGCAGGCGATTAACTGAATTTGGAGAGTATTGATATTTACTCTGTCATTAACCTGTTTGCATTACAAACATTTTTTTCTTTAAGGATTGGTACAATTTGTCTGGTCTTGTGCCTCTCTTTTATTGTTTTCACTCTATTATTTTATGGTTCTTGATTAGCTTCATACTATTTTAAAGTGATAATTATAATTTACATGTCATTTCAATCTATAATGGAGTAAAAAGCAGTAAGATATGTTACATGACAAGTTTCAGTTTCTAGATGATTGTCTTCTAGGTTGGTTATTAACTACTTAGCAGATATTGGAGACACTCTCTTGATTCTACTGTTCCAATTTCCACACTAATTGCTTAACCTCTGGGTTAATAACATTTTTACTTATTGCTTAGCACAAATCCAGGAGAGGGAGAGGTCAACCAGTTTGTTTTTCCTAATGGGCCCTCTGCCACTTCTTGTATGAATTAGGCTAGGCTTCCAGATTTCTTAAGCACTAAAAAGTTTATCCTCATTGCATTTAATTCTTAATGCATTTATCCTTAATGTATGTGTGCCATTATAGCTCCTATTTTATGAATATCTGAATATATGAATATATGATCCTTTTATCTTTTATTTTTGTGATGACATTGTTTATGTTGTCCTGAGCATTTTAAAATTTATTTGTTCTCTTTTACATTTATTCTGTTATTGCATGGAATTTTAGATGAAAGTTACCATGATATAGTTGCTTCAGTGTCTACTTATGCCAAACTTTTGAGATTATTTATTCTTATATTTTTGTGTTTCTTATTTGAACTCACACATATACAAACATACCCATACAACACACAATAAATATTTATAGTAGTTTACCTTTATCCACAGTTTCACTATTCACAGTTTCAGTTACCTACAGTCCAAAAATATATGGATAATTTCAGAAAGCAAACAATTCGTGTTTTAATTGCATGCTATTCTGAGTAGCATGATGAAATCTGTCCCTCTGCACCCTGCCTTAGGATGTGAATCATTCCTTTGTCCAGCATAGCCATGCTCTATATGCTACCTGCCTATTAGTCACCTAGTAGCTATCTCCGTTATCAGATGAACTGTCAGTATCACAGTGATTATGTTCAAGTAACCTTAGTAGCAGCTTAATGTTATGTCACAGTGTCTGTGTCTTTCACCTCATTTCATCTCATCACATAGGCATTGTATTGTCTTACATCATCATGAGAAGAAAAAGAGTCAATACAGTACAAAAATATATTTTGATAGAGACCACATTCAACATAATTTCACTAGAGTATATTGTTGTAGTCATTGTATTTTATTATTAGTTATTGCTGTTAAGTTCTTACTGTGCCTAATTTATAGGTTAAACTTCATCATAGGTATGTATATATAGGAAAAAACATAGTATATATAGAGTTCAGTAATATCCTTGGTTACAGGCATTTACTGGAGATCTGGGAAAACATCTCCCATGGATAGAAGGATTACTGTATTTGAATATATATTTATACACACATATATTATATATATGTATGTGTGTGTATACATTTATGCACACATACATACATTTACACACAGGTGTACATAAGGGTATAAATGTGTTTAAATTTACATTTTAGAAAACCATGTCTAGAAGGTTATTCATTTTGTGGACTAGATTTTTTAAATTTTTTTTTTCAAATAAACGACTTAGTTTTGTATTCTCTAAATGTTTTAAAATAGTAATATCTGACCAAATCAATATTTGACATTCTATCATTAATTGAGTGAGCAAATTCTTAAATCAACACAAGCTAAAATTGATTTAGAGTCAGAATAAAAATGAAAAGTAGCACATTGGATAAACTATATATACTCATTCTTCAATTCTTTGTTATTTTTAATAATTGGATGATTAATATGAGCATGCTATTAATGAGACCAATATTAGCTTGATATAATTAATAATACATAATGCATATCATATATGTAGGTTGCTCCAGCTGCTTTCACTGATTTCTTTTTTAAATTGTGTGGGAAAAACTTGTTGTTATTAGGAAGCTGAAGCTGAGTCATTAGTGTTAGATACAAGCATTCAGAGTACTTTCTGAGGTCAATAGTATCATCATTCACCTAACTTGTTCTTTTTAGGAGAGTTCACACCAATATAATAGTAACATTTTTTTAAAAAATCTCTTTTCAAATACCATAATTCAAAGTAATGGTATGCTGCATGTTAAAATTTTCACTATTTATATATCCAGTAATGTGCAACTGAGATTCAGCAGATTCATTATTTTTATTTATCTAATTTGTTATTAATGCAATTACCAGGGAAGCAACTTACTGAATACTGAATATACAAGCAGTGTTATAAAAACTCTAATTTAAGTCTTTATTAACCAGTAGAATCTTTCCTATTTTTGGTTCTTATCTACCATTTATTAACTTTTCCATAATGTGATGAAATTTTAAACTGATTATAGAAAATATAATGTTAAAATATTTATTTACTATTAATATTTAATGACAATATTTTTGATTGAAATAAATAAGCAGACTTGAAAATAGTACTCTAATGTGATAAATACAATATGGTGATAAAAAACAATGGTGGTATAAAGTAATATATAATACTCTGTTATTTTTGTAGTACACTATGTTTGCACAATACAAAGGACATTTTGAATGAGACATATATCTGGTACGAAGGTGAAACTGTATGTCATCTATGAATTAAATGAATTTCAGAGCACCTGGGAAATTTAATTAACAAATCAAATCAGTTAAGTTACATTATAGCATAATTATTAAGGTGTATAATTGGTGAGGGGAAAGCAAAAGATCATATGTACTGAATTAAGGTACTGACCTAATTGTTCCAATAGTTTTATAGAATAAGAGATATTGAAATAATTTAGAAAATATTTATATGGTAGAGACTATTGAACTCATTTCTTGTTGCAGTACACACCAACTGTCTCTCTCTGTCTCTGTCTGTGTCTGTCTCTCTCAATGACACCAAAGCCACTAAACAGGAAAGTCTCTGTCACTGAATGACAGAACAGCAAAGCTCCTAAACTACCACTGAGATGTTTATGCTTAATGTTGTCAGCAGATGACCTACTTTAACTTATGAAATTTGTTTACCATATATATTAAGCATCAATCTCTTTGAAATATTCCCAATTAATTCTTACTCAGTCTCTGTTCTTGGATGAGAAATTTAGAAGATTTATTTATATACCAGTATTTGATACATTTTACTATCATTGGCTTCTTGAAATATTTTTATCCCCTGAATTCCAAGCTAAGCAACTTCTCAGGTTCTTTGCCTACATCATAGGCTGCTTCTTTTCAGATTTCTTTGCTGGTATCTCACCCTTCTTTCAATATTAGAGTACCCTGAAAATAAGTCCTTAGTCTTCCTCATGGTCTCAATTCTGCACTGGATATTTCTTTCAGACCTGTGGCTTTAATCTATATCTGAAATCCCTACTATCTTTTTGATCTCTATCTACTATGCCCTATTTTAACATCTCCACTTGATCCTTAAGACATTTAACATACCAAAAAATGGAATTCTTCATTTCTCTCAAAAAAAAAAAAAAAAAGGAAAAGGGAAAAAGAAAATGTTTCTCTCTAGTCTTCTCACTTCACTGTATGGCATTAGCAGTCATCCAGTTATTTAGTACAAAATCTTTGCATTCTCATTTCCTTCATTTCCCAATTCTAATCCATTTGGATCTTCCTCCTAAATGTATCCTCTCATTTCTCACCTTCTCCACAGGTGCCTGAGGTAACATCACCTTTGATCTGAATTTAAGAACTCTAAACAGGGAAGTTATATCCTTCAGTTTATAATTTCTTTTCTGCTTTTGACTTTCTTAGACAACTGCAAGAGTGATCTTTTAAAGCAAATCACGTAACTTCTCTGCTTTAGAATCCTCAGATGCTGCTCACTGTTTTTATAAAATCTAAATTTATACCATGCATATATCTTCATATTATAACAGCAACATGCAGACTGGTGCAAAACTGCGAAAGACTGTCATAACCTTTAGATGAAGAAATTAAGCTTTAATAAGCTTTCAAAAGTCTAGAATAATGGCTCATAGTTTATCACCTTTATGAAATTTAACAAAAATTTTTGGGTTAAATTATTAACCAATTAATACTTCTGTTTTTTAGATTTATTAATCTGTAAGTTTGAAATATATTTTTTCTGTATTCACACTGATTACTTTCATATTAGTACTTATATCTTTATGTTTTATAATAGACTTATTTCTTCATGAAATATAGCAGTTATCTTCTACCTGAGTTCCCTACTTCCACACTTGCCTTGCCTTCTCCACAGAAGCCAAAGTGACCTTTCAAAACTATAAATCAGACCATACCACTTCCCTGTTATAACTTCAAAAGGCTTCCCATTGCCCTTAAGGAAAAATAAAAGGAAACAAATAAGTCATCTTCACTGTGGCCTAAAGACACTACTTGATTTGATTTCTGCTTACTTCTCTGATTTCTTTTCATATCTCTCTCTTGCTCTTGTTCAATAGGCTCCATCCACACTGTCACCACTGTTTGAAGGCTGTGACGAGTTCCTTCCTGGGTTATTTTTTGAGGCTACTCTGCTGTTTAGAAGCTAGTTCCTCTAACACAGCTGACTTCTCATTCCTGTTTCTGTTCAGCTTTTCCTCTGAACCTTGTGAAAAGTAGCTGTCTATTCCATCAGTCTCTATCACATAAATGTATAACTGATCAGAATCTGAAATCGCTGTGTTCACACTTATTTGCTTTCTTATTTTATCCATTTGGATTAAATCCACTGGAATTTAAGCTCTCATTAAATGTGGTGCCTCCTAGCTTCTGGTAGAAGGCCTCACTTATAGCGATATATATAAGCTTGTTGCATGATTACATGTCTAACTTTGCCGTGATTAAAATCTCCTGGAGGCAAGAAATGAATTTGACTCATCTAATTCTAACATATGACATTCAATAGTTATTTAGATAGAGCATACATGTAGCAAATATGCTTTTACTCTGTAAACAGGTCAGTACTTAGAAAAAACTCTAACGGCCAGATTGGAATTAATTCACACTTCTCAGATGTTGAATTGATTGTGAAACCTCCCTATTGTTTTTAATCAGGCTAGATAGTTCTCTAAGTTGATTTACTTTGAGAAATCTTTCAAAAGTTTTATTCAGAATAGAGAGTTGTTTTGTCTATGGTAAACCATTTCTCATCCCAGGGAGCATATTAGAATTAAAGAACTGTATAATATAATCAATATTCAGAACCCACTACAAACTGATAGCATCCAAATATTTAGAGTTGGGGATGGACACTGACAGCTTAAAAAATAATCTCCAAGTAATTTGAATATATTCATTTTTTTTTTCTTTTATTATAGATATAATATGTATTAATGATTACATCTTCTTAAGTATTCAATAAGAATGTTCGAATATTATCTTCTTTTATTAACTCTGAGTCTTCTTATTTACTCATCTATGTGCTTATTTTTTTCTACCCCAACAGAATTCTTATATTAATGCAAAACAGATTTTTCCATCTTTATTGTAAACTTTACAAGATAGAAAGACTTGTTAAGAATATTACATTTCATCAAAGTAACAATATCTGTTTTTGATTATCTGCATTTACGGAATCACAAGGCATATCTTCAATTAATTTTTTAATTTTCAAATTTATGAAAATAAAATAAAACATCTAGTTAAGCTTAATTACTTAGCTGGTTCATCAGGATGTATTCTATGTGGATGCCCCACATAGAAATAAGTAAAATAGTAGAAATGTAAATATATGTGCTAAATATGCATATTAACTTTTATGATATATTTAATTCATGATTCTTTAATAAAGTTCAATGCAGCTTACTTAAAATATAAACACCAAAGTTTACCCAAAATCAGTACAACTATAAACGGGCCTAAGTATATTTCTTATGTGTGACCTTCTATTATGAAAAATTTTAAATATACTTAAAATTAGAAAGATTAAAAAATTCATCCTTATATTCCCACCACCTATCCCCAACAGTAGCCATTGTTACTTCTGCCTCATCTACAACTGTATCCATTCCCTCTTGTAATATTTTGAAGCAATCTTAGATATCATATTGTTATGCCACAAATGTTTCGGTATATATATCTCTAAAAGATTCTGTAACACCACCACAATACCATTATCATACCTAAAATAAATAAAAATAATATTAATTATCAAATATATTATAAATATTTAAATTTCCAATTATCTTCCTCCCTTCTATAATTTCTCTCCATCTTTTATTTTATTTTATTTTATTTTGTCTATTTATTTTTGATAAAGCTAGACTTGATTCTACAAGTTTCCATTATCTGGGTTTTGCTGATTTTTTTATGAGGTCGGGTAATATATTTTATCTTCTTCACATAGAAGAACATAGGTGGTGGTGTTGTCTTTCACTAGGAGGAACAGAATGACTGGCTATTATTTCTCTTTGTATAATGTTAACATATGTTGTCAATAGATTCTTTAGGCAATTATTTAGAAAATGGATTCTAATGTGTCTCTCTACTTAAGAAATGTTCTAAGGAAGATGGTAAAATGTCTTAAGTCTGAAGATGTTGTGCCAACAAAAGGTGGAGGTTAGTTGAATATCTTTCACATCCAGTATACCCGTTATTTTAAAAAAAAAGAGGATGTGTGTGGGGAGGGGGAGTAGATAAATTGCTGTATATAGCCAAGAAGTAGGGGGAGCAATTGAAATTTTATTTTAATTCAAATGCCATAGTATTTGAATCACTGTATGTGTGGACTTTCACTGAGATCAAGGATATAAGTTAATAATTTCCAAATTATCTGATCATTGGAAAGATATATATGTCTTGACTACAAAATAAAGATTCCTGAGATCCCCGATAGCAATACTTGCTTTGGGAAAAGGGTCTGAGAATATGCATTTGAAACATTGATCATAGATGATTTTATGAAAAGACAAAATTAGGAAACAATAGCATTTATTTATTTTTTAAAATATATGTAGTAGGAGATAATTATTGAAACCATTTTTATAATGAGGAAGCTGAGATTTAAAGAGGTAAATGGACTCCATCAATTGTGGCACTCAGACCACTCAGACTCAAATCCAGTTCATCTGGATACAAATTTAATAATTTTGAAATGCAGCAAGTTTTCCTATGTTTATTTTGCCATAGATAATGATCCTAAACCTTCTGAAATCCAATTCTATAATTTATATTACTAATAGGGTGATTTTCATGATGGAGAAATGCTTACTACTAAATAAATGTTTCCCTATTATAGTTCGTATTCCAATTATATCATAGATGTGTTAAGGTCTCAAGCAGCTGACACTACATTTATAAATACATTGTACTATCCATGGAAGGTATATTGTTTCATATTTTGTCAGACAAGAAGGATGCATTTCACATTTTTCAAAGAAAATATTTCAAATAAATTGCCTTAAAATTATACTAAAAGAAATATATTGTCTATTTTGAGGAGTTAATTTACTTCAGATTGGAGAACATGATGATACCAGATTTCAGCAAATAGAAGCAGTTTATTACTTGAAAAAGCATAAATATGTGCAATTAAAACACAATGAACTTATTTCGGCAACATCTGGATTCACAGCTGCAGATGGCATTCAATTGAAAGAGGAAACTGGACCTTAAGAGAAATTACTCCACATTTTTAGTTCTCATGAAATTAAACCTTGAGGATCTCACTAACTACAAATACTCTTTTTAACCCTTCTCTTTAAAAGATAAAATAAGATTTTATGATATTCCAAAAATGCAAATTAAATTAATGAAAATGAGATTTCTTATAATTCTAGCTTGCCCTTTATATTTCTAGGTAGTGTGTCAATAAAACCATACACATATATGTTCCAAAAGCTTTTCACTAATGTTTAAAACTGATTGTTATGACAATGTCAAATACTTATGGAACTATAACCAAAGAAATGTTGTATCTAGAAAGAGTGATTTGAATTACTCTAAAGGCAATTTAGAATATGTAGCAAATTGTCACTGAAGTGTGAAATTAGGAGGTATTAGAATTAAGTTTATGGCAATTATATATATATTTTAAAAGTTTTACTTTCATGTCTTATTTCTCTGTGTTTTAGTTTTGCTTCTAAGCTGTGCTGCAGTTTATATGTGTTGTCAAGATTAAAAAAAAAAACTCATGTTCAATTTTTAAATTAGACTATTCAAAATTCTCCTTGGCAGTGACATGATAACTATCTATATTTTTTAAAATAAATGCTATGATAAATAATCAGAATGTTTTTTCCAGTACCATCTGGAAGTTATTTGAAGGTGTTTAGTGGGATTTGAAAAATAATACCATGCCATTTACTGAATACTTCACCCTTCCTCCTTTTCTGATCATAAAATATTAAATTAATACAAGAATCAACAAAATTCATCCTGCCACCTGTTTTTGTAAATAAAGTGTTTTTTGTTTGTTTTTTTTATTTTGTTTTGTTTTGTTTTTTGTAGCACAGCCATACTTATTTGTTTATATATTGTGCATGGCTGTTTTTGTACTACTAGGCAGCATTAAATAGTTGTGACAAAGACTGTACATTTGTAAAGACTAAAATATTTATAACCTGGTCCTCTGCTGATCCCTGAATAAATATGGGAGAGAGAAAGGAATGGAAGGTGAAAGAGAGGGATAGAAAGTTATGATGTTGAGGTCAAAAACATACACACACATTTATATGGATTATTTCTTATCATCTATTCTATTCCACTTATTTAGAATAGGTTTTGAAATTTATTTTTAGCTTTTCTTTAACAATTATATTATCAACTGAGGTATTAATTTATATACACTTAAATTATTCTTTCTCTTTTATTCTCTTATTAGTTCTTCCATTACTTCTAATATTACTTCATCTCATAACACTAAGCAAAATAAAAGGCTAAAGAAAACATGAGCTTTAGCATAGAACAAAAAGATTTGAATTCGTGCCTGCAGCTAGTTTGTCCATTATTCAAACTAGAGAACGGAGGGTTGAAGTGAAGAAGATATGGAAGAAAACATCCTTCAGTTAAGGAAGGAAGAAGTCCTGGGCACAGATGAGAGTCTCAGCTTCTAACTCTTCTAATACGTGAACATCCACAAAAAAACACTAATTATTCTCTGATTTCAACTCAACTAATGGTGCTGGATACTTGGATATAGGAAAGCCCAGTCAGTCAACACAGAATTTGGAACCTGGACTTCTTGAGTGAAGATGGGAGAAAATCTCTCCCCCATCAAAATAATGCTATAGAGTATTTCTCAATATGCTGGGATATCATTGGGCACATTAAAAGAATAACAATTATTTTAATTTCTATTATTATGTAATTTAAAATTAATTTTTTAATTATTTAATTTTTAATTATTTAATTTTTAATTATTATTTGTATTTTCTACACTATAATACAATTATAATAAATTATAATAAAATTGTTGCTTTAAATTAATGATTTAAAAAATCCTTAGTCCATACTTTATGAAAACCATATGAAACCTTCAAATATTTCAATTTTAAAACTTTAAATATATGTTTCTCTCACAAAAAGTATATTGTATGCTTATATATCATTGTCTCTCAGGAGTCTCAAAATTCAGTGTGTACTAGAATCTTTTGTGGAGTTTGCCAACATCCCAAGATATCAATAGTTTGTATTTTTAGGGGGCCAGTAAATTACATCCCTTCTTTCCTCCTAAGTTCAACTATGTTGGAGATATATGTATAAGTTAAACTGATGAGGATGAAAATATCATTTTTAACTGTCAGTAGTATTGAGAATGCAGCTTTGGTTTACAGCTAAGTGGGTTTACTCAGACTCCACTCTTGTACTGACAGTCATCTGCAGACAGTTGTCAAGCACTTTGTGGTGTGGACAGTCCCAGAGCTCTGCTGGAGAGGAAGCTTCTCATCAGATTCATACATCTTATAAACAGACTGACTCCAAGTGAAAAGCCAGTGAGCTAATCATGAGCAGTTCCTTTTGCCAAACTAATAAATCAAATAAATCTCTCCTCCTCCCAGGAAGAAGAATAAATAAGGTGTAAGGAGAGACTAGTAATGTTACTTTATCTTAAATACTTCCATGTGCAAGGATTAGGAGGTAGAAAAAGAAAATACCTTCGTTGCCACAATATTTGTGGATTTTATGCTTACTCTGAAATTTGAATTAGTAGTAGCCACTGATATAAAAAAGCCTGCACATACAGGACTCTATATTTCTACTTGCCTCTGAAAATATCGAAATATATTCTTGTTATAAATGACTTGACCTTGATAACTATTGTGTTAAAGCAGTGACATTTTTGCTTAAAAAAGGAGTGAAACTATAATTTTGTTTTTAATTTGGGTATTTTGTCTGCTTATAATCACTGACCTCCTGGAAACAGAAATCAATATCAGGCATAAGATTTTTTAATGATAAGAGAAAGCAGGAGAAAAATCAGTGAAAAAAATATTTAGAAAGTAATTTATTATCAAATAAACAACTTCAAAAATTATATTATGAATATCTTTGAATTCTCCTAGATGCAGACAGAGACAAGGATTCTAGTGCAAATGGTTTATTAAGGTAACAAGAAAAAGTAGGAAAGGGAAGATAGCTAATACAGGATGCCAGCATCTATCATGGGCTGATGGAACTTTTTCACTGGAGAGAAACTAGGAGCTAGTATAGGATGTGCACCTTGCACTTGTCCCACCTTAGTCAGGGTGCATTTGGTGGGATATTTGTGTACTAACTCCTGTTAGCTGTGTGGAGAACTTTCTAGGATCCTTCATTTCCAGGCCCATCTGGCCCGCCACAGGGGCAACGAAGCTGGCTTCAGCAATAGTCGAAAGCCCTCAAGTAATAATGCGATGCTAGGGGCTGAAAATCAAGTTGGTTTTACCTGACCTGGTAAAAACCAGAGCTTAAAACAAAACTTTCTATCTCAACATACAGTGTTTGCTACTATGTTTGTGTGAAAGTATGCTTTATCAGATCAAGAAAATTTCTTTCTATTCCTTGTTTTGCATTATTACAAGTGGATCTTAAATTTTATCAACTACTTCATTTGCATCTACTAGAAAATTATTATATGATTTTTCTTTTTAATCTATTAATGGGGCAAAATATAATGACTAATTTTTGAATGTTAAACAACACGCACATTCCTTGATAAATTGAATATGTTGTTCATTTATTATTCACTCAATATTCCTGTTGAATTTAAGATTTTTGCTTTAATATTCATTAAGTGATAGACCAGGAATTTTCCACTCTCTTAATACTTGATCTGTTTGACATAGGGCTATGATGAACTCATAACACAAGTAGTCAGTCTTCCCAAATTTTCAATGCTCTAAAAAAATTTTTGTAAGATAGACAATAATTTTTTTTCTTAAATAATCGATTCAATTCTTCCATGAAGATTTGGAAAATATTGAAATTATGAATTTGAACATTTAAAATAATATACTGTGCTGCTTGGAATTTTCTGTTTCTTTTGTCATATTTTGTACATTGTATTTTTTCTAAGAAATCATTTATTTAATCTAAATTTTCTAATTTGGGCATGTTTTATAATTTTATTATTGGTTTTTTTTGTAATATCTGCAGAATCTGTCAAAATGCATTACATAAAATCTATTTATTCTTGGACATTGACTTTCACCATTTGCAAATTTTTCATATTTTGATTTCATCAATCATTGTGAAATTAATTTGATTCATTTTCAAAATAAGTTTTATTTTTTTTTTCTTTTATTAATTTCTGATCTATATCATTTTAATTCCTTATGTTTTTTAGGAGTTTATTTGCTTTTTTTAACCTTTGATATAGATGCTAACACTTTATATATGTAATCTATAGGCTATATTATTTTCTCTGGCATTGCTTTAGCTGTTTCCAACACATTTTTTAAAAGTTTGAAATTTTATATTAAGAAAAGATTTAAATATACACAGAGTAAAAAAAAAAAAAGTAGTAAAATTATACTCTTCCCACATGTACACAAACTCCAGCATAAATCACTATCAATTCAAGACCAATCTTATTTTATGTCTATTCTTCTTCTTCCACCATTTAACATTTTAGGGAATTTACTTATATCATGTAATTTTCTCCATAAAAATCACAGTAATTATCACTTAAAGATAGGACACTTCTCAAATGTAATAATAAATTTTCACCATCTAACAGTTTTAGTATCTCAAATCTTTGTCAATCTCCTAACTTCCGTTAAATGTTTCAGTTTTCTATTTAAAATCAATTTGGTTAAATCAGAGCTTAAAGAAAATATGCCCACTTGGATTGGGTTTTTATATTTTCAAATGTCTTTTAAACTGTAATATTTACTTCTCAATTTTTCCCCTTGCAATCTATGTGTTCAATATATGATGTCATTTATTCCATAGATACTTCTTAATTTGGAAATGTGCTCACTACATCTGCTGCTGCCTTTAGAATATTCCTAATTCCTCTGAATTTCTTGTAAATGGTTGTTAGATCTCGAGGCTTGATTGAATTGAATTGAACTTTATAAATGATGTTGAATACTTCCTTACCAAGGCATGAATTTTTTGGTTGTCTCTGTATTTCAGATGTTAAAGTAATGAGCAGGTTCAGTTGTATCTGTTTGATTTATCCAGTATACATTTCCTATCACTATTTCACCTGTCGTTTTAGCAGCCATTGATGATTATTCCATTATTTTAGTAGAGTTTATACGATAATATTATAAGATTATTAATCGTGCTTTGCTTTTTTAGCTAAAATTTTTCTAATTA
This sequence comes from Eonycteris spelaea, assembly GCA_003508835.1. NCBI lineage: Eukaryota > Metazoa > Chordata > Mammalia > Chiroptera > Pteropodidae > Eonycteris > Eonycteris spelaea. Next base: position 297,760 of record PUFA01000252.1, read on the forward strand.
AATTATTTTCACCATATAGTGTTCGGTTATCCTGATGTACAATTCATACAAGAAAGTTAGGGAAAACACTCAATTCTATATCATTTTAGTGACCAGTTTTATGACTTGTCACCACATAATCTGCTAAAGTTAATCATAACCATTCTTATACTGTAATTAGGAGCTTCTAGAAAATGAATGATTTGATATGTTTCAAATCACTGAAGCCTTGATTGATTGATGGATTGATTGACACATAAATTGTTCTAGCATTCTAGAATTATTTTTTAAATGGCTCTTAGCTTGTGGTGAGTTTTCCATTGATTTTTGAAAAATTCTTTCACTTTATTTTTTTTTTTTACAATAAGTTTCAGATTCATCTTGTTTATATCATGTCCCAAATGTAGAAATAGTCAGTTCCTTAAGGACTCTTATTTCATTTTAGAAAATAACACAGATTTTTGATATGATATGTTCTTTTTTTCATTTACTTGAACCTAGTTTTCATCTTATTGTGATGTGTTCTTTGAAGTAAAGTTTGTAATAATTATATATCTATGAGATTATTTCCTTTTATTATTCTTTTCTAACTTAATTGCATTGTAGCTAAGACATATATTTTATATCAAAGTTTGGCAAACTATGGGTTATGAGCCGTAACCAGTCTTTTTTTTTTTTTTAAGTAAAGTTTTATTGGAATAGAGCCATGTTCATTTTTTTCCCCTTTATATTTCTGGGGCTGCTTTCACATTGCAATGGCAGAGAATATATTGCCCACAAAACCTAGGATATTCATTCTCTGTCATTTTATGTACAATGTTTACTGACCCTTAATTTATATAAATTCAAATCATTAAAATGTACTGAGACTTGCTTAAGGTTCATTAAAGTTTCATCTGGGAAAAATGTTTCGCATGTCCTTGAAAAGAATGTATATACTGAAATTGTTGTGTACTATTTGCAATTTAAATGTATTAATTCTTATTTGTTCAAGGGTTCAGAACTTCTATAATGGTTATATTCATATTCATATTTATATTCATATGTGTTGGCCCAGCTGGTCTTCGGTCTGGCTGTGATCCAGGCTCCTGGCTAGGAATAGGACTCTGATTTAGACTGTTAAATTACTGTAGTAGGGCTCCTGTGCCTAACATATGTCAGCATGATTTAGCTTATTGTATCATGCACGTGTGGCTGAATGCCAGTATTGTTCTCTGGCATATAAAAAGCCCATGAAGTCCCCTAGAGAGAGAAGAAGAGCAGCAGCAAAAGCATGCTCCCTGCAGTAAAGTTGATGCCTGCCGTTTCATTCTTATGTCAGCTCCTAGAGAATTCTTCCACCACCTAAACCTTCCCTTCTCGATCAGCTCGGCGCTAACACTATGGCTGCTTATTATCTATCTCTCTTTATTGTTCTTATTTAATATGTTTTATGATTTCTTTTTATATTGAGAAGTGATTCATTCATTAGTCAATTAACAAATATCAAAGATATTACAATTTGGACCTTTGACTTACAATAGTCTAATGTTGATTCGCACCTTTAGTATTAGGAAAATGCAAGGAGCAGTTTGACTTTATTCCCTTCCCTCCTGACATATCTATACTATTTTTCCTTATATTTGTATGTCCAGATATATTTTAACAGTCGATTTTCATTTATATTAACTTTCTTTTCCAATTCTTTTCATTCCTTCTCACATCTTTGTACTTCTGACAGGGATCATTTCCTGAAGTTAACATCTCGCCTGAAGTTAACGTTTATGATTTCCTTTAATGCAAGTCTGCTGATGTGAAGCCTCTCGGTTTTAAAATTAAATATAATGATGTATTTATTTCACACTCATCATTGAAGGGTGTTTTTTCTGCCAGATATAGAATTCTAAATGGAAGTTATTGGTTTTTTACTATATTAAAAATAGCCTTCCACTGTATTCTGGATTACATTATTACTTTTGAGAGATAAATTTAAATGTTACTCATTTGGTAATAATCTTTCCCCACCAACTCTACATGATTTAGGATTGTGTGTGAGTGTGCGTGTGGGGGTTTGGTTTCGTGCAGTTAAACTGTATTGTTTCTTGGTATGAATTTCTTTTTTTTTACTTGAAATACATTGGATATTTTGAAGCTTAGATCTCTTGTTTTTATTGTATTTTATATTTCAACAACTTTTAGTTGTATCTTAAAAAATATGTTATTATTTTCTAGTTTTGCTTCTTTGCTGAAATGTTTGTTTTAATTTTAACAAGTAGACTAAGTAAGCATTGTTGTTTTAAAATTTGTCTGTTTATTCCACTGCTGAAAATATCTGTGGGCTTTTTCTATAGTCGTATTTTGTGCTGATATCCATTCATGTCCTCTTTTTATCTTATATAAATGGTTATCTATGTCCTGTACTTGTGTTTGAATAATTATTTATAGAATTAGTGTGTGGCCTCTGATTTTATTTTCCTTCAGAGAAGACATCACTTTGCTTTTATTAATAACTTGGGCTCTAGAAATATAGGGTCATCCCAATTCATTTTTGGATGTTGAAATCTCTAACATAACATATTTTCATGACTAGAAACTCAGGCACTATGCTCAGGATGCTTTACTTTTAGTTTACTCTTACTGAAAGGATCATCTTTTTTTAGCTTTTTTCAAGCACAATTTCCCTTTGGTTTTCTAAGGTCCATCCCTGGCTGGTTTCAGGCTAGAACTTTAGGTTCTCCTAGCTCTCAGATTTGCCAAAGCACTGTGTAGCCTCTCATTTATCGATGGCCCTCTCCTGGGAAAATGAAACTAAATGCCAGGCTAGCTTATTTGGATTTCTGTTTTCATCTGTATCTTGATCTAGTAATTTCTTATTCTCATCAAATATCTGATGCTTTTTAGAAAATATTAATTCATTTTACCCAGAAATTGTTTTTCTTAAGTTCAGTGGTAGAATTTATTTAAAATTATCTGGTCTGAATTACCAAAAATGGAGGTATACAAGGTGTCAGTTCTTTAAAAAGTTAAATATTAAGATGGCTATATTTTATGGATTATTTAGCTTGATCTCTTTTATGTATGTGAAATTATCACACCTGATTTTTGCATGTATCTACATAAATTGATTTGGTAGGAGCTTTGAATAACAGTTGGTATATTTTATAATTGTCCAAATTATTACAGAATTTTGCTTTTATCCTCTTATTTGCTGTAAATGTCTTATTTTCCTCCAAATAAAGTACACTCCTTTTTCCACTCCAAATATCCATGAATTAAAATATGAATTTAGCAAATAAAAGTATAGTTAGTGGCTGTATAGGTAGGAAGATATCCAATTAAATGTGATTTTTTTTTTCCCTCGAAGCCTCTTATTGTATTATTTTCTGTTTGAAATACATTATGGATCTTAATAATTTTCCATCTAGTATGCAATCCTTTTTTATAATTGTTTTGTCTGCATATTTGTGTTCCCCACCACAAAATTCTATATTGAAGCCCTCTTTTGTTAATTTATTTATTTAAATTAGTTTCAAGAATATAGTACATTAGTTAGACATCTATATAGTTCATAAATGATCCTCCCAATTGTTCTCTCCCTCCCCTGGCCCTCCACCTATCCATCATATTAATGCTAACTGCATTCCTCTGCCTTGTCCCCAACCCCGTGACCATCTATCCCTCTATTAATTTGTACTTCTTTAATCCTTCACCCCATTCTCCCAGCCCCTAATCCTCCTCCCCTCTGTAAGCCACCAAATTGTCCACTATATTTGTGAATCTGTGTTTGATTAGTTTGTTCTTTTTGTTCCTTAGATTCTGCATATAAATGAAATCATATGGTCATTATCTTTTTTCTGTCTGACTTATTTCACTCAGCATTATAACCTCTAGGTCTATCCATGTCATTGCAAATGATAGGATTTCATTTTTTTCGTAGCCAAGTAATATTCCATATGAACTATAAATTCTTTATCTAATTGTCTGTTGATGGACATTTAGGTTACTTCCATACCTTAGCTATTGTAAATTGTGCTGCCATAAATATTGGAGTGCATAGATCTTTACAAATGATTGTTTTGGTTTTCTTTGGATAAACACCCAAAGTGCAATTGACAGGTCAAAAGGTATATCCATTTTTAATTTTTTGAGAAACCACTATGCTGTTTCCTATAGCGGCTGTATCACCAACAATGTATGAGCGTTTTCTTTTTTCTGCATTCTCACCAACACTTGCTGTTTTTTTTTATTTACTGATGATAGCCATTCTGACAGGTGTGAGGTGATTTCTCATTGTGGTTTTAATTTGCATTTCTCTAATGGTTAGCAACCTTGAGCATCTTTTCATATGTCTATTAGTCATCTGTATTTCCTCTTTGGAGAAGTATCTGTTCAGGTCTTCTGCCCATTTTTTAATTGGATTGTTTGTTTGTTTGTTTGTTGTTGAGTTGTATAAATTCTTTATATATTTTGTATATTAACCCCCTTATCAGATGTATTATTAGTGAATATCTTCTCCCAATCAGTTGTCTTTTTGTTTTGTTGATGGTTTCCTTTGCTGTACAAAAACTTTTTAGTTTGATAGTCCATTTGTTTAATTTTTTTGTTTGTTTCCCTTGCCCAAGGAGATATATCTGAAAAGAAATACCTGTTGGTAATATCAGAGAGCTTACTGCCTATGTTTTCTTCTAGTAGTTTTATGGTTTTGGGTCTTAGATTTAAATCCTTAATCCATTCTGAGTCTATTCTTGCATATGGTGTAAGAATGTAATCTAGCTTCTTTTCTTTGCATGTGTCTGTCCAATTTTCCCAACACCATTTATTGAAGAGACTGTCTTTACCCCATTGTTTATTTTTAACTCCTTTGTCATATATTAAGTAAGTGTATAGGTGTGGATTTATTTCTGACTTTCTATTCTGTTCCATTAATTAGTGTACTGTTTTTATGACAGTACCATGCTGATTTGATTATTGTAGCCTTGTAGAATAGTATGATATTAGGTAGTGTGATACCTCCAACTTTGTTCTTCTTTCTCAAGATCGCCATGTCTATTTTGGGTCTTTTATGGCTCCAAATAAATTTTAGGGTTATTTGTTCTAGCTCTCTGAAAAATACCATTGGTATTTTGACAGGGATTGCATTGAATCTAGAGATTGCTTTGGGTAGTATGGCCATTTTAATGGATGATTCTTCCTACCCGAACACAATATATGCTTTCATTTATTTGTATCTTCTTCAATTTCTTTTTTCAATGACTTATAATTTTCTAAAAAAAGGTCTTTTACCTTCTTGGTTAATTTGATTTCCTGATATTTTGTAATTTTCAACACAATTGTAAATGGGATTCTTTTCTTAATCTCTCTTTTTGAAAGTTCATCATTGATGTATAAAATACCACTTTCTGAATATTTATTTTGTAACCTACTGCTTTACTGAATTTACTGATCAGTTCTAACAGTTTTCTGGTGGAAAAGTCCTAACTCTTAATGTGATATTTGGAGGTGGAGCCTTTGAGAGGTGGTTAGGTTTAAATGAGTTTATGAAGGTGAAGTACTATGGTGGAAAACACCCCTATGCAAACTAGAAAGAGGGGTCTGATCAGAACCAGATGATGATGTGATCCTAATCTTAAAATTCTCATATCCAGAAATGCTAGAAATTAATTTCTGTGATATAACCTATCCAGTCTATGGTAATGATGAAATAAATCAGTTACACATTACATGGTGTGTCAAGTTGGCTCTTCCTATTCTTCCAAAGAGTCTTCGACATTCATCTTTGTTATATAGAGTTATATGATCTTTGGAAAGTTACTTTCCAAGTGTCACTTTTTGAATTTATTTAGTAAAAAGATCAGTATCTATGTTACATACAATTGTAAGGATTAAAAAGGATAATATATTTAAAATATTAAATGAGATAATTCATTGAAAAAGACTAGCAGAGTACCTGCTAAACAGAAGAATTCAGTAAATAATATTTGCTGAGCTTTTACATTGTTATTCTTGTTATATTTTTACTGTATAGAGGTAGCCTTAGAAAGAACATTTAAAATTATTCTTCTGTAATAATAAAAAAAATTGTTAGATAAGTGCCACCTACAGCAACATAATGTTTTGTACTATTAAATCAGAATTTACATTATCATTCCTGACATGTATACATAATGGAAATTTCTGAAGAGCCTTTTAAAAAATGCTTGATATAACCTCTATCCTACCTTTAATTATTGGTTAATATTTTTACTCACAACATAAACATACAAACAAGGCCCACAATAATTCATTTTTCCCAAGGAGAATGTGGATGCTATGAAAACTAGTAAATACTCTAGTATATCTTTCTAAGGAAACTTGTTCTATAAAGTCTAAACTATTTTTTTCTGCTGGTTATTTTTTGTATGTCTCAACCTGAACAATATTTGTTTTGAGTAAAGGTTATTTTGAATGAATAACATGATATAAAGGAAAACAAGATAAAATAAAAAATGGTAAAATTTTATGAGAGTTTAAGTATATCTGGGAGAAATGAAATACTTTAGATTAACTAAATTTCTTATTTTGAGTGATTCAAAGTATAATTTATTTGAAATTTATATATTTAATGTTTTGCTTTCATCAGAGTTGATTACTAAGGTGCATTGTCAATGATAGTACTATATCTAATTCTCTTTTGCGCTCAATTAAAAATGTTCTTTATGATATTTTTAAAATGTTTATTAAAAATTATCGAGGTGGCATTAATAAAATCAAATGAGTTTCATGTACAGTTCAACAGTATGTTGTATATGTGTTATATTATGTTTTAAAAAGTGTATCACAATAGTTGTGCCGTTGAAACTTTCTGCCTTATTTCTACATTGAAGTAACTCAGAATCAATGTGGAATGTAAAGAAAATGAGTAAATGCTCGATAATTCCTCTCTTCTGCTTCTTTATCAATATTTTTTCAGAGAATTCTCCACCAACAATTCTCCCTAATTCAATTCTGACCTGGAGATAGTGTTAGCTGGCACAGGTTAGGGGTTTAGTTCTACATGCGTATTGTGGCCCCCTGTTCCACAAATCCAAGATGCCACTTGTGCTTCTGATAAACTGGCTATAGATTCCAGTAACTCTTTCCACTTTGGATTTGATTAATTTATTAGAGCAGTTCACAGAACTCAGATAAACATTTTACTTATTAGATTACTGGTTTATTATAAAGATATAACTCAGGACCTGCCAGATGAAGAGTGCATAGGCAAGGTATGAAGAAGGGCTTGGGTGTCATGCTCTCTTCTGGCACACTCTCCCAAATCATGTATTCATCAAAGGAAGCTCTCCAAAACCTGTTTTGGGTTTTTATGGAGACTTCATACATAAGCAGGCTTTATTAATCATTGGCATTGGCTTTGAACCCAAACTTCCAACCCTCTATTACATGATTGTTCTGCTGGAACCAGCACTCATCTTAGATGCATTCTAAAAGTCCTAATTAACATAACAAAAGAACCTTTATCACTCTCATACTTAAAAATTCCAAGAGTTTTAGGAACTCTGTAACAGAAACCAGTGGAAGACCAAAGATATATTTTTCTATAAATATGCAAGGTCTCTATTGATATTTTATTACCATACAGGCACATCAGTTAAAATAATGCTTGTTAGTATATTTATTATCTTTTTTTTTTCTCTCTCTCTTTTTTTTTTTTTTTGCTAGCCATAGAAAGCAGTAAGGAAATATGAATTTTATCTTATTACTGTGTCATGATGATTTGACAGTACCTACAATTCATGGACAGTATAGAGAAAATGGACAGATGAGAAAATGTACCACAGTATTATAAATAAAATGCTCTACTCAGTTCAGTTGCTGAGTGAGTTTCTCTTTCTTTTATTGTAATTGCTCTACAATGGGATTTCTCAGTCTTGACACTATTAATAACTTGAGCTGGAAGATGGAGGGGAGGTTTTCTGTACATTTAGAATATTTAGAAGCAACCTGGGCCTCTCACTCACAAGGTGCCAGTGCACTCCTTCCAGTTGTAAAAATCAAATATGTCTCTAAATATTGCCAAAATGTCTGGGATGCGAATCACCCTGGTTGAGAATGTGGTTCTAAAAGAAAGCATAAATGACCTCATGAGGGCTTGAGTTTCTGCAGTTTTACAGTAACACCTTGAAGTCTGAGAATGTGTTTCATGGTAGCGTGTCTGTTCAGCTCATTTGCCCATTTTTTAATCAGAATATTTGATTTTCACCTGTGAAGTTGTGTGAGTTCCATATATAATTTAAGATATTAAACTTTTAACAGATGTATAATTTGCACATATTTTTCTCTCATTCCATAGACTGCCTTTTTTATTTTGCTGATTTTTCTTTTTCTGGTGCAGAAATTTTTTAGGTTTATGCAGTTCATTTTTTTAATTTTTATTTTTGTTTTGTGTTTTTGGTGTTGTATAAAAAATTATTGTCAAGACTAATGTCAAGAAACTTTTCCCTATTTTTCTAGAATTTTACAATTTCAAGTCTTACATTTAAGTATTAAATTCATTTTGAGTTATTTTTTTGTGGTATAATGTAGGAGTCCAGCTTTATTTTCTGCATGTGAATATCTTATCTAGGCTTTCTTACACGATTTATTGAACATATTCTTTATTGTGTTTTCTTAGCACCCTTGCTGAAATCATTGATGTAAATGTGTGGAGTTATTTCTGGGGTTTATTTTGTTCCATTGCTCTATATGTTTATTTTTAGGCAGTTACATATTATTTAGGATATGATAGCTCTGTAATATAGTTTGAAATCAGGAATGCAGCTTCTTTTTTCTTTCTTGAGATTGTTTTGGCTATTTGAGATTTTTGGTCATTCAGGAAAATTTTAGACTTTTTTTTTTTCTCTGAAAAGGCATTGCAATCTTTATAGAGTTTGTATTGAATCTGTAGATCACTTTGCATAGTATGTATATTTTAACTATATTAATTTTTTTAATCCATGAGAGGTATATCTTTCATTTATTTGTGGTCTTTTTCAAGTTTTTTTTTACTGTCTTATGTTTAGTTTCAGTGTACACATTTTTAACTCTTTGGTTCATTTATTTATTCCTAATTATTTTTTCTTTTTATGCAATGTGAATGAGATGGTTTTATTTTTTTTTCAGATAGTTTTTGTTAGTTTGTAAATGCAACTGATTTTTGTATGTTGATTATGTATCCTGCAATTTTACAGAATTTGTATATTCTAAGACTTTTGGTCAAGACTTTAGGGCTTTCTATTTATAAGATCATGTCATTTGCAAACTGAGAAAACTTTACTTCTTTTCCATTTCAGGTGTCTTTTATTCTTTTATTTATTTTCTTGCCTGATTTTCTATTTAGGATTTCCAGTACTGTAGAGAATAAAAACATCGAGAATTGGTATTTTTGTCTTGTTCCTAATCTTAGGGAAAAAAACTTTTGGCTTGTCATTGTTTAGTATGATATTAGCTGTGTGCTCATCATACATGGCTTTTATGTATGATATGCATACATATGTTGAAATTTATTTCTTTTATACCTGATTTGTTGAAAGTTTTTATCATAAAAGGATGTTGAATTTTTTTCAAAGGCTTTTTCTGCATTTATTGAGATGATCATATGATTTTTATTTTTTATTCTCTTTATGTAGCAACATCACATTTATTGATTTAAATATGCTAAACATCCTTGCATCTCAGGGATAAGTCCCACTTGATCATGGTTTATGATCTTTGTAATATGTTGAAAATCATTGTACTAGTATTTGGTGAGAAATTTTACACTTATGTTCATCAGAATATTGGCCCATAATTCTCTTTTCTTATAGTTTCTTGCTTAACTTTAGTATCAGTATAACACAGGGCTTGTAAAATCAATTTGGAAGTGTTCTCTTCTTTCAATTTTCTGGAGGGTTTGGGAAGAATTTGTGTTCATTCTTGAAATATTGATAGAACTCACCAGTAAAGGCATCTTGTCTAGGTTCTGGGAATATTTTTAATTACTGATTCAATCTTCTTAAATTAATAGGTCTATTCAGATTTTCTAATCCTTTATGATTTATGATTTAGTCTTGGTTGATTGTATGCTTCTAGGAATTTATTCATTTCTTCTAGGTTATCCAGTTTGTTGATGTATAAATTTTCATGAAGTTTATTATGATATTTTATATTTCTGTAGTAGCAATTTTAGTCTTCATTCTTTTTTATTAGTTTAAAAATGTTTGTCAATTTGTTTATCTTTTCAAAAAACAACTCTTAGTCACTGATTATTACTATTGTTTTTCTAATCTCTATTTCCTTTGCTTCTGCTCTAATCTTTGTCATTTCCTTCCTTCTACTAACTTTGAGCTTAGTGGGTTTTTTTTTCTTTTTCTAGTTCTTTAAGGGGTAAGTTAGGTTATTTAACTTTTTTTTTTTATTAATGTGGTCATTTATCTCTATAAAGTTTCATTTTAGAATTTCTTTTGTTGTATCCTATAAGTTTTGGTCTATTTGTTTCCACTTTTTTTTATTTCAAAATTTTTAGAAATTTATTTTTGTTTTTGTTTTTCTTTTACCCATTTAATTTTTAGCTGTGTTTTTTAATTTTCACACATTTGTGAAGATTACAGCTTTCATCCTCTTAATCATTTCTAGGTTTTTTACCATTGTGATTGAAAAAGATATGTGATAAAATTTCAAGATAGTGAATGATTAAAATTTTCCACCTTGTCTTCCCTTTTGTCAGAAAGTGAGAGAAGAATATGCTGTCAAATTAGTAGAGTGATGCCAGTAAAATCGTAGAAGAGGAGTTCTTTACTGTCATCCCTCAATTTTAGTAGTCACTCATGTATGAGAATACCCATGTGGGAGTTTTGGAGTCTAGTGAAGAAGGTCCAGTGCTCTGTAAGAAAAAAAAAAAAATCCAATTATAGACATATTAAAGAGTGTAGGAGTAACAGTGTTACTTTACCTATGTTACTCCTTTCCAAAGATGGCAGTATTCAGTGCCCAGGGAGACACCCTTAGCTTGTGATTTTTTCCCATGGGGGAAAGAAAATAGTGTTAATGATTCTGCAGGTTCCTCAGCATGCAGTATATCATGAAGAAGTCCACTTTTTTCTTATCTCACGCATATTACTGAGGTGACCTATACATTTTAAGGTTTCGGAGTGACTGAGAGAACAGCAGAAGGGTTCAGAACTCTTCAAAGGAATATTACTAACACCTTCTAAGTGATTCCTACTTTAAAGAAAGTCACAAATTTCATCCAGAAGCCTGCCTCTAAGTGGCCTGCAGGCACTCCAATGCTCTGCGTTCTCATCAACCCTCCTCTCGCATCTTTCCCGTAGCTAGCTGCTGGTGCACTTCTACAGATATTGAGAGTGAGGCTTTGAAAATGGCTAATGAGCAAATATAGAAAGCTAACTTGACTGTGTAAGGTTGAGTGAAGAATTAAAAATAACCATTTCAAGACACTACTCTTAAGAAAACAAACAGGAGACTTTTAGCATGCAAATTTCCTCTACAAGATTGAGTACATGCATATAGTTTTAAGAGGTTCTCCCCTCCCAGAAATGGAGTGAGTACATTTATAGAAAAGATCAGAGTAAGCCTCAGAATCTCTAGCCAGATTAATAGGTAAAGGTATCTCTATCCCAAAGCTAGACAGTAAAGACTGGAGGAGGTACCTGTATTTTCAAGTTCAAGAATTCAAGGAACAAGAAAAATCAAATAAACATGACACCACCATATACAATAATATTTTAGTAATTGGCCTCAGACATATAGAGATCTATTATTATTTCTTAACAAAGAATTCAAATTAATTGTTTTAAAATATCTCAAAAAGAGGTAGTGATGAACTAACACTAGGGAGCTTCAATACCTCACTTCCAGTAATGGATAGATCGTCTAGATAGAAAATCAGTAAGGAATTAGTTAACTACATTTTAGATCACAAGAAACTAACACACATATACAGAACATTTCTTCCAATGACAACAGAATATACATTTTTCTCAAGCACACAGTGGACATTCTCCTTGACAGATTATATGTCAGGTCATAAAGCAAGAGTCTTTTAATGCTAAAATTAATAATATATTTAATTATATCTAAAAAGTGCTGTCATTTTCATGCACATTTTATAGGTGAGGACATTGAGGTTCAGAAAATTTAAGAAACTTTGCCAAAATCATAGAACTATTAATTCATAAAATCAGGATGCTGAATCAAATTTGAAACAAAGTATTTAATAACTGGTATATAACCTCTATGAACACAGTTATTTTGTGTGTTTTGTAATCAAATATTTCCCAAGTGTTTAAAACAGTGCTTGGTACCTAGTAGGTGAGGAAGGAAGGAAAAAGAGGAGAGAAGAAGGGAAGAAAAAAAGGAACAATATATCACACAATTTTTGTATTTTTACCTCATTTTTAGTGTTGTGTAGCATAGTAGTCTTTTATACAACTTGGTATCCTAAATGTTGAAATCCTTGAAACATATTTTAATACCCTGGGACTTTATTATCGATGACTCCTATTTTCCCCTCGACATTTCACACAATAGTATCCTTGAAGTAATCCAATTTTTTTAAAAAAGAGTCTTTTTGGGAATAGTGAGAGATTATTGTGATTTCTACTGCTTATAATGAAATAGGTTTAGTGGATATTTTTCAATTTTATCCTCTGTGAAAACAAATCACATTTAGATGCTTAAAACAGCTTGTTTTTATTTACTATTGCCAGATGTTTTCTATTTCAGTGACAAATCTTTTTCCATGCATATTAAAAATCACATTGATTTCGAGCAATAATAGAGGTGAAGATGAATATGTAAAACAAATAAAATGTACTCATTTCTATATTGTACATTTTTTATTCTGATTATACTTTCAGCACATATTCATTGTGAAAAGTTTGAAGATGTAAGAATAATAAAACAACTGTTCTTTTTATTCTAAAATATTTTATTTTGGCATTTCTTGCTAAATGCCAACAGTAGATCATATATAGTAAACACAGAGAATAGCTCATTAGCATTCCTACAAATATTAATCTATGAGCACTTAGATGGCCAATGTCATGATTATTCTGAATACCCTAAGGCTACTACAGAGTTCTAGACTCCACATATTGTTGCCTATATATAGAAATGGAATTTCATTTCTAATTTGTTGGATATTCTGTATCTTTGGTATTTTTTCCTTGAGTGATAGAAATAGGCATTGTGAGTTTTGAAATATAGCTATTAACTTCCCTCCCTGTTAGCCTCTCTGGTATCTCCATGGAGTCAGTTAGAAGCATGCACCTGGAGCCTTCAGGGTCCCACCAAGTTTAGGTGGTATTGATTGCTGATTTAAGGAAAATTTCAGACTGAATACAAAACTCACCTCTGGACTCTCTAGGGAGTCACAGAGACAATGAGTAGATGTGAAACCAGATGCTTTCCCAGATACCCCAGGTCCTAACATGTCAGTTTCTTTCGATGGATATAATTATTAGTCAATGTCTGTTCTGATCTCTTGAGTGATCCAAAGAGTAAGTGATATTCTAAAAATTTATCTGTAGAAGAATCTGTCTCAGTAAAATACCATTCTGAGAAGTTGTGGCTGCCAGTGACACTATTGAAACTCCTCATCTGTATGGAATATGTTCATTTACACCTTTCAGAAAGAAGGAGTAGATGGGTGTTGAATTTATAATATAAGCTTTCTAGGAAATGAAGATTCAACATAGACTTTGTCTAGATAGATTCCATATGAACATGTAGCTGGAATGTTTATTATTGGCTTCAGGGCTCTTAGAAGCTCATGAAAGAAGAGTTGGTGTGGTTACTAGAAGGGGAAACCCATTGAGTTTTTATTCTAAGAAATCTGATAACTGATAGATAATATTAGTGAAAATACCAATGAAAATTTAAATACTTTATGAAGTTTGTGAATTTAACAAATAAGCAAGCTGTTTTGTGTGTGTGTGTGTGTGTGTGTGTGTGTGTGTGTGTGTGTGTGTGTGGTAAGACTATGATAATTGTGAAGACTATTAACTAAAGAAATATAATTTATCTATGTGTGTGTGTGCGCTCTTCATCTGATTATTTACTTTTTGGTGGGAGGTAGAATGCAAAACAATTCAAAGACAATCAAATCACCCATAAACTGGAGCTCAGAAATTGCCACTATTTTAAGTATTTCTTTTACCTTACTATTTATATTGGCATGATTCTACATATATAGAAAGAAATTCAATAGTTTGGTGTGTCTATTTATTACTTAACATGTGGCCAACATGTGAGGAGGTCATACTATCTGTCTGGTACCATTCTAAGTATTTTGCATGGACTAACTCATTAAATACTCAAAATGACTGTTGACAGTAAGGGCTATTATTATCTGATTCCAGCAATAAAAATACTAAAGTAGAGATGGTTAAATAACAAAGATAGAAAGTGTTAAAGATGGAATTCAAACCCAAGGATCTGATGCTAGAACAGAAACTTTCGACTGATATATTATTTTGCTTTTCTATTATGTTATGTACTTTCCTATATAATAAAATATATTTTGCCTTTAGCTAATGCTAATGGTTGCCTAATATTTTATAACATCTGATATTATTTATACATGAGAATTGAGATAAATTTAACATTAGCTCTTGTTAGTTAATATAAGGTTTTTGACCGTTTTCAATAGAAAGACAGGGTAAATTGTATTTAATTTTTTCTTTCACAAAGAACTTTCGTTCTTAGAAATGATCAGTGGGATTTTTTTTTTTTCGCACCATAAAGTTCACCTTATAAATTTGGAAAAAATTCTACTCTAAAAATTTTTTGGTAAAGTAAGGATATGTTGCCTTCAAGTGGTTGCCTTTTAATGTAAAGGGCAGCTGTCAACTTGGAGTGACCCTATCTCTGAGGAGAAATGTAGCTTCCAAAACATCAGTGATTTTAATGAAAAAACTGCAAGTGAATCTGCTATTGAATGTACTATGTTTGGCATGAGGCATACAATGTGTTTCTAAGATAAGTAAACTCTACTATGTTTTCTTACATTGAGAAAATTCTCACTTTGCTGTTTCAATGTTCAATACGAACAGGCTATGGTTAGCAAAAAAGAAAAAAAAATCACCTTGATCTTACACAAGCTTAAAATTTTGTTGAATGTTTTATTAACCACAAGATCCTAAGTTCACACTAATGATTTCCTTTTTTCAAATCACAATTCTCATTTAGACTATATCAGTTTGCTTGAGTAGACACTTTGGATCTTTTATTTCACAAACTTTTTTGTCCTATATTTGGCAAAAAATTCGTAAGGTATTTCCATAACAAAGAAATAAACATGTGATATATATGTTTATTTGTCCACGTTTTTTATGTTGAGATCGATTTGTTTTTCGGAATTTTAAAATTAAATTTATTAGGTGACATTAGTTAATAAAATTATATAGGTTTCACGTGTAGGATACTATAGTACATAATCTTTTTATTGCATTGTGTATTCACTACCCAAAGTCAGACCTGTTTTAAGGTCACCATATATTTGATCCCCTTTACCCTTTTCTACCTCCTTCTTCCCCTCATTTTCTCTGGTAACTACTATACTGTTTTCTGTGCCTATGAGTTGTTGTTTGTCTTGTTTGTTAGTTGCTTTTAGTTTTCTATCTCAATATCAAGAACAAATGAACAAATAAACATATTTATCCTTTAAAGTCATTAATTTGTATTTTTGCTATAAAATTTTTAAGAATTATCCATCAGACATTGATTTGGTTGTTACATGATTTTTCCTATTATGCATACTCATTCTTTTTCAAAGGAAAATTGTTTTATACTGATAAGCAGTATAGCTTTTTAAATGATTATACATTAAATATATTTGTGTGAGTATAAAATTAAAATTTGAGGGAATTTTAAAAATGTATATAATTGATAAATTATATGATTTTCTATTATAGCTTTAAAATGTTTTATTAAATATAAAGCTTAAATTTAAATGTATAATACTTTTAGTTAAATATTTAATAATAACTGGTTTGGTATTATAAAGTAATTCTTAAATAAAATAAATAACAAAAGTCTTAAAAATTACCATTTATTTTAATATTTAATAAGTTTCTTAACTTTTTCAAAGGGAGATGATGAATTTTTATGCTATTTACAAATATGAGCTTTGAGGTTTGTAATTATTACTGAATTATAGAGTAGAGCTGGTACTTTAGAGTTACATAAATTTTGAAATAACCAAATTCCAACAGTACTCCCCAATGTTCATTAAATTACAATTTTTCCATTAGGTAATTTGGTCAGGCATACAAGTGAATAATCTTCTTGAACCATCTTTTTGTTTTATATAATTCACCATACTTATTTAATTACTACATGCTTCCAGATTTTGTGGTTTGCAATATATTCACTCAATGGAATTCTGTCCATATTGCATTCCTTATTCATTGAGTAACAGCTAACATTTCTGGTTGATTAACAGTCTGCTTTACTCGTCATTAGTGGTAGAATGATAGCACTGAATTGTTTCTGTTTTTGCAAACTTTATTATGTGTTTATTGTCAAGAGATATATGTATTTCATTAAAATTGTTCAAAGTTTCCCTTATTTCTTTGTTTAGGAAATCTATACATCTCATGAATATTAGCATAGTTTTAATTTATTTTCTTGGACATTTTAAAATTAGAAATATTGAGAATGTGGGATTCTTTCTTTCATAAAAAGTTATGTCCACCCTGATATTTGACTATTATTACAAATTATATCTAATCTTTTATCTTCCTGTTTTTAATAACATTTACAAGTATAGTATAGTCATCAGAGAGACCTTTCAGATAATCCCTCTAATATATACTGATTCCTGTTTTCTAGTTTTCCATGGAGTTGAGATTATATCTGCTTGCTTAATTCACTTGAATAAGTTTATGTAATGTGAAAAATGAACCATCATAATTTCTGTTATGTGGTATCAGCACATTCTTCTAAATGTTCTATAAATGAAAGCATTTAACATTTCATGTACTTAAATAAATTTTAAAAATACTTAATTATTTGTTTAGTTCTCTCAATTTATAAGATACAATAGAGTATTCATAACTTTTTAGATTTCTTCTGAAACCAGCTAAATCTGTATGTGGCTTTTCATATACAAGAGCACTTCTCAGTCATTATAGAATTTCTCTAATTTACTGTAATAAATTACTTAAATTTGATTGTGTTTAAACTATATGTAACTGAACCTTGGGCATTTAATATGTTGCCCATGGCAAACCAAACTACTGATTATTTTTAATCATTTTTGTTTGCTTTTATATAATTGATTGGAATAATTCTACCATGTTAAGAAATAATTTGATGTCCTATTTTAAATTTAGATCATATTCACTTTTAATTCTTAAAACATCAACAAAAATAGCTGCAGAACAATACTTCCACCAAGACAAACTATAAAGCCTGGATAAAGTAATAATTTAACAAAACAGCTAGTTGAATGCATATGGGAGCCATCTTGGCAGAAAAGATATGAGGGTTCAAGAACACAGAGAGAAAAGAAAGAACATCCACATTAGAGTCAGCTAGATACTTTCTGCTACTTTTTCCATCTTGCATGTGTTAATTCCTAAGCCACATTTAGTAAGAATTATACATTTATAAATTGTATATTTGTTCTTTATGTATGTTTTTGTTCAATAGAAAAAAATAAATATGTTAATCACATTCCTTACTACACTTAGATTATGTGCTGACTAATCATGCTTAATTTTATTATTCTTGTGTCTTCTTTATGCTATAGGTGGTTTTTAGAATTCAGCAGAATTAGTACAATATAATTTCATTTATCTCACAGCGAATGGTTATTTTAGTAGATTTTAAAAAAATAAAGTATCTACTTTTACAAGTCTGCACCTTTTATTATTATTACACAAGAACAGTGACATGTTCAAGAATGTAAAATTTAGTTAACAAGACTGGGGCTTAAATTATAGATATTTTATTTACTAGCTTTGGAAAATGGACAGAGTATTTACATAATCCTGTGCTTCAGTCTTCCTATTTGTAAATAGCATAATTATACTCTATATCTAATTTATTGTTGTATAAATATAACAATGCATAGAAATCCAAGGGAGAACTCATTAAAAATTGTTATTTTTATTATTGGTACCTTTATTGGAAAGGTATTAATATAAATAATAACAAGGAGATAATTCTCAGTTGTGACAAGAAATTTTAAAATGTATTTTAATATATGAAACATATTTTTACTTATTTTATTGAATTATAAGAAAAATTAACAAATACATATTACTACTTAGCTATGAAAAAGAATCACAAAATTAACCCATGTAGTTTTCAAAATTAATTCAAAAGACACAAAAAAAACATTTGTCAAAAATCATTTTAAAGTTTTAAGAAATAATCGTTAATAAAAATGAAACTTCTTGCATTCTAAAAGGAGTGGGTTTTTCTTGCCTGCTGAGTAATAAATATGGACAGAAAGTAAATCTGACAGGGCATAAATCCCACAAACCTGTATAGAAAAGATGTTGCAATATGAACATCCATCTGTAATTAATTAGATAAGT
This sequence comes from Eonycteris spelaea, assembly GCA_003508835.1. Lineage (NCBI taxonomy): Eukaryota > Metazoa > Chordata > Mammalia > Chiroptera > Pteropodidae > Eonycteris > Eonycteris spelaea. The sequence continues at coordinate 316,281 of PUFA01000252.1, forward strand.
TTATTTTTGTCTTTTATGGATTATGTAGTCTTGGTCAAATTACCCAACTTACTTTGCATCATTATAAAATGAAGTTGATAATAATATCCTACTAACATCCTGTATATGATAAATAGAAAGTATTTAATAAATATTAATACTTTATAATATTACAAAAATTATATTCTCTTCTTAATCAGTTATTTTAGGCACTGTATTTAAAGTATGGGAAAGTAATAAAACATTTAAAATACTGTAGTCTTTTAAGCATTAATTGGATATTTATAAAAATAAGTGACCTATTTTCAACATTTCAGCTAATATTTCATATAAGAATCAAATATTTTGGATTTATAAACAATTTGCACCTAGAAAGAAATATAGAGACCTTACAATGTCTCTCATTTTATAGATAACATAACTGAGATGCATAGACATTAAGTTTATTTTCCAGAATGGCCAAGACTATATTGACAAGTCTTAAATTAAATCTCACATTACCTTCTTTCTGCTCTGCATTTTGGCTTCACAGCTGATTGTCTCTTTTAACTGATTCTGACCACTAGGAAAGGAATTGAGGTAAAGTTTATAATTAATACACTCTAAGTAAATTTCTGTTATGCTATAAACTTTCTATCATCATTCCAATTTAAATTTTTTTTAACTTTATTTTTAGATTTGTATGTTTTGTTAGTTTTTGTTTTGTCTCTTTAAGATTTATTTAAACTGGATTACAATTTCCTCAAATATTTTAATGTGTTTTATTGCTGACAAAGCTAGTATGGAGCCAAATGTTTTCATATATAATAGATATTTTACTTTCCGTAAGAATATCATGAGGGATATCTGGTTTAAAATGACTTATTGAAAGCATACATGCATTTTAACTTTTTCTGTAAAATGACTATAATATATGTATTGATTAGGAGTTGACATTGGATGAAGGATGTCCACTAAACTTTGGAAGATGCTAAGTGAGAAAGTGTATGGACAGGTAGAATATTCTAGAAGAGGGAAATCTCTAGAAGAAATGAGCCATTTGCATCACTAAACCCTGCAAATACTCTTCCATGAGTAATACCAAATATAATCAAAGATAATAGTGAGAGATGGAGATGAAACTGGGAGAATTAGTTGAAATTCTATTTAAGGAATGGTGAGGTTCTCTATATTCCTTTACAAAGTGTCATTTTTCGTAGTCTGGTGAATATCCTTTACCCAGCAGAAAACAAGAGGTTTACCCTCTGTAGAAACTAGCAGGAAGCAAAGAAGTTCCACTTTTAGACATCAGGACTAAATAATAATAATAATAAAAGTAAAAAAATAAAATAAAAAATAAAATAATGATAGCTGAGCTTCCTAAATGCTGTCATTGAGACTTTGAAATTCTTCCCAATCCTCACTCTTCCCCTAGCCCTGATAAAGAAAACCTCATCTGAGAATTTAATAAAATTGGGCAGGCAGTTTTATTTGGCAGGTGAAACATGTGCTGACGTAATGCAATAATTTTGTAATAACATTTACACTGCTTTGCTATTAAACAATTCAGGAAATAAAAGAAAAGCTCATGAACTTGAATATTTTGGCTGATAACCTTACGAGTTGATTTCTGTGCTCTAGAATAGAGATCAAATCCAAATTTTGATTTAAGTTGAGCATCCTTGGATTCTGGCTTGGAAGCTATCAATTTGATTATATACAGTACATATATATATTTTTATTATTTTAGAATTTGTTTATATTGAGCTACTTAGAGATGATCTCTGCAAAGACTGAAATGCTGTTGCACATGTGCTCTTTCATCAAAATAACCAACAATTGATCATTTGTAAAATGAACAAGGTAACCTCATATATTCCTAGATACTGAAATGACCATCGCTAAAAACTTAATATATATTCACTATTGCTCAATCAACAGCCCTGATTTGGACTGATCATGTCCACAGATAATTTTGGTTTCTCCTCTAGTTCAGGATGAAGTGTAGTCAGAGCTGAGAACTGAGGCCACAGTGTTCACATGATATGGGTCCAGGAAATCCTTGTCCATGAAGACAAGAGTAATGTTATAAACCTTCTCTGCACTGCATTATTTTAGAAAAGTGATGAAACAAATTTATCTAACTAAATTGTTTGCTTGTCTGAGCAAGCACATATCAATCAAGCAATTTACTTACCGAGAATTACTTTCAAGGCCTATGTCTTGTGTTCAACAATCCTAAACTATCACAAACTTTACTCAACTGCAATATGTCTCCTAAATAAACTTGTGCTCAGACTCCAAAACCATGTAAACATTCACCCATAATTTCCCCTATAAGCCTCTGTTAACATAGTGTTCTCTTTTACTGTAGCATTTTTAATAAACTTTGCGTTGTTAACAGATTAGTGCACTGGTCTTTTGAGAGTTGGCTTTCAACAGGAGTTTCTTTTATCAAGTCTCCAGACTGCTTATAAAGAGTCTAAACATACCTGAGATGCAAAGTTGGAAGTTTCGTTTTTCTTGATAATAATTTTTAATTCACCGAAAACTATAATACAGTGGAGATGCTAGTTATTTTTAATTATAGGTAAATTTTATTTGATCTACTTACGCTGGGTCTCAGTTTCATTTCCTCATTTTAGTGTTGAAGATTCTTCATGAATAAAATGTGAATGTAAGCCCTTTTTTAATGATTCCCATGATTTTCTGGAAATGTTGTATATTTACTACTCTACATTTGAAATCAGAAAAAGTTTTGTTTTATTCATGTCTATGGAAAGCCAGAACAGTGCCTAGTATGTTTCACTTCATAATGTTTGTTGAATTAATGAAAATATTAGCTGATTAATAGATTTTAGCTTCCCCTTCATTTCTGCCACCTGTGGATTTAATTGAATTTCTTTCAGAGGTAACTATCCTGTCAATATAAATTGTATTTTATGTATTATTTTTTTCAACTATTTGTAGATCTTTATACTGTGAGGATTTATATTCTGATCTTATTGGTCTCATATTTCAAACTTTAGTTCATCCAATGCATCCAATCAAAATCTGGAAAAGAAGCAAGTAAGAGGAGAAAACTCTAACTGTCCCCAACCTTTTTGAAACCATGGACCCCTGCTCCTATGAGAATCTAATGCCTGATTATCTGAGGTGGAGGGAGGCAGTGATGTGAGCACTTGGGAGCAGCTGCAAATACTGATGAGGCTTTTTGTTCATCAGCCATTCACCTCCTACCGTGCAGCCCCTTTCCTAACAGGCCATGGTAGTTGGGGCCTCTGCTCTAGAGAAATGATTTAAAACAGAAAGAACTATTTAAATTTCTAAACGGTAATAAATTTTAGCCTTGATTTTATTCAATTTAGATTTTCTATGTGTTTCTAAGCAGATGGTGAAGTTTATTAAGAAGGTAAAATCAGCTACAGAGAAATAAAAGTTACATTTCCTTAATACATCCCAATTGTAGTGTTTGTAAATTAGGTGCCTACCACTATCGATCTTACTCAGACTTTCTCAGATATGTTTTTGTGCATTAGAATCTTGTTATGAGGTAAATACAAAGCATTCATTTTATATATTCTGTGATTAGTATTTTTTTTTTTTTCTTTCAGAAACATAAAATATTTTTCTTATTAGTGAGCTTGGGAATAGAAGAAAATTGATGTTGCTTGGTCAGGACAGGTTTTGCTGTTGTTGCTGTTGTTTTTTCCTTTTTCTTTCCTTTTTCCAACTAGAGAGTAATTCCTCTAGTATAACAATATGTCAGTTTAATGTCTTTCTAAGAGAATGAATTATTTATATTAATAATGTTCCAATTTTAAAAATCAAAACAAATTAATTGTACTAGTTTAGGATGACCTTGCCTATATGACCCATTGCCTTGCTATTAATTAGCTCACCCTAGCTTCGATCATTGAAAGTACAAGCAAGATGGATGGATCCAGGACCTTAAGAAAAGGGAAAGTATAAGAAAAAATAAGGGGAGGGCCTCTACAAGAAAGAATAGTTTATAGATATACATCCAAAGTTTACCTACAAGATAAAAAACTTTTTTATTTCCTTTTGTGCTTTGAATATGTTTACAATTTACTGTATCTACATATTCTCTTAGGTATTGAATTTGTACTTCAATTCAAAATTTAGGAACCAGCTGTGTTTTTGATATGACACTAATTTTTATTCCCATTTTTTCTGTTATACATATCCTTTCCAAAAATTTGACCTCATGATTCACTTATTATCTAGGCTCAATGGTGGAAGTTCTACTGCTAGAAAATAGGTGGCAAATTGTTTTACTTGACAATTTAAAGTTTAAATGATAGTGTGAAAGAATAACTAGGGAATGCTGAACATATGGGATAAGGTAATGGAATGATTTATACAAATGATGAGAGGAAAGGAGAAAGAGGATTATAAGAAAAGGGGACATGAGTGAAAATAAAAATTATCAAATCCATATCTATTTGTTGTGGTATAATTTGAAGCCAGTTACAAACTGATATAAATTCTCATACCTCAAACAAAATGTCTTAATTTTATTGTCTTTTATTTCTAGTTCTGTAATACTTGATATGATAAAAACTTTAAATAAAAACTGTAAGCCAGTGATTATATTTTGATATAGAATTACAACTAGTTTCTTTTATTATAGTCCAAATATGCCAATATTCTTATACTTTCCTATAATCCTAAAAGAAAATTTAAATCCTTAGTTATCCACATCATATATGCAGTTAAATTAATTTACAAACCTAATTCTTGACTTTTAGCAGTAAAACCAATACACAATATATCCAATCAAGTTTATTTTTATAGCACTAAATAATCAAAATACTTTTTTTGTAATTTATTTATCCGATGACTGAATCAAGAGCTAAAAATGAGTTTGATGGCTTTCTCTAATCATTTAAATTATCTACATTACTTATATGGCAATAAAAAGACAGATTCTGAGGTCCATTATGACACGCTCCTGTTTCTTTAATGTGTTGATATAACAAAATATTAAACAATTATAGTTTCAGGTCATACTTTGTCCGAAAGAAAATGAAAATCATTCAATACAAGTGAGATTCTGCCTTATGCTGACTATAGCTTTTTAAAATTCCTTCAAACTGCTGCAAATGCCAAGAAGAAAAAAATGTCATTCATTGAATATCATTGTCTGTTTACTCTCTTGACAATTATCGAGGTTAAGGGATGGTTTGGGGAACTGCACAATCTCCCCATAATCTTCATAAGCTAGCAATGGCAAGAAATAAAATATTCAGTTAGACTTTATATAGCCATCTCCAAAATAGAAATTCTTGCAGTCCTATTTCCTTGACTATAGATATATTCCACTAATTTACATCCTAGTGTCCAAAATTAATTTGGATTTATTGAATAACATATATACAAAATATTTTTTGCCTTTCATAATATAAGACCTGAATGTGCAATGCAATACCTTTAAGCAACATTGGTGTTCACTGTATTCCATTCTTCATATAAGTCATGATTTATTTTATTCTTTCACTATGAAAAGTACCCTAAAGTAAAATTTTCTCCATATCTATGGACACATTCTTGTGACAACTTTGATGTTTTAAATTAAAAACATTAAAAATAAATCCTTTATTTGTAAAAAAAAAAAAAATTAGACTGATGATTTTCAACTTATATGTCTTAATTAGCAAAATGTTTTTATAGTGTTAGAGCCCTTAAGACTAGGAAACCAATTGATTAAAAATAGGCACATTAAAAGGTTTTGCATTAAAAGTTATTAATATAAATTATAATGCTCTATTAATGTCCTTCAGGGGATAACTAATCATTAATTTTCAGCTGTCATTTCAATACAATAGTGTACGAATAAAGATGTTTGCATTATTAAGGTAATTACCTAAAACTCACCATTTAGATATTATAGAATTCAAATATTTTATACCAATCAACACTAATATGACAAAAATTACTACTAACAAATTATTAATCAGTTCACCATGCTAATTGAGGTCTAATTTATTTTTATTTTTATTTTTATTATTTTAAATTTTTTTTAGGCAAGGCAACCCTTGGTTGACCTCACAGATTGTAAGGACCTTGTCAGCTTACAATCCCTTATTTTTAAATTTTTTATGCCTACAGTCTTCCTAGGTGGTCTCCCATCCAAGAACTAACCAGGCTCGACCTTGCTTAGCTTCCGAGATCAGATGGGATTCGGCTTGTTCAGGGTAGCATGGCCATAGACGAGGCCTAATTCTTTTTTAAAATTGTGATAAAATATTTTGCTTTATATTTATTTTCTATGAAATTATTAAATAATAGAAAAAGTTACCATAATTTGGAAAATTATAATGATTAACTCTTTAAAATGTAGTTTTCAATAATAATGGTTGATAAAAACATAATAAAATCTTTCTCTGAAAAATATTTTAAAATATACTTGCTAAGATTAAAAAAGGAAAAAATGAATAGAGAGTTTTGAGAGAAAAAAGTTTCTAGGAAGTAAGAGACATTTTGCTGAAAGATGTTACCATATAGTCCATTGAAGGACTCTATTCTTTTCCATTGACTATGTGTCTATTTTTTTGTGTCAACACCATACTGTTTTGATTACTATACCTTTGTAATACAGTTTGAAATCAGTTAGTGTAATGACTACAGCTTTGCTCTTTCTCAGGATTGCTTTGTTTATTCAGAGTGTTTTGTGGTTCCATACAAATTTTAAGATTGTGTTATCTATTTCTGTGAAGAATGTCCCTGCGGTTTTGGTAAGGAGTACATTGAATCTATAGATGGCTTTGGGTATTACAGATATTTCTAAAATATTAATTCTCCTGTTGCTCAGTAAAGATGATTACAGATAGCTATCAATACCCGTTGATTGGATGCCTCAAAAGCTGAGGCACCAGTTGTGTGTACCAGCTTGTTTTAGGGAGGAATTCGTGATCTATTTTTTGTTGCTGCTGTTGGGGTGGCCCGAAAGGAGAAGATGTCCAAAAGTGTCCCCACTTTCTGGGGAGGATTTCAGCAGCCTCTAGTTTTATAAAAAAAATTAGAAACGTGGCCCTGAAGCAGCAACTTTTAAAGTACACAGATAAAACCATTTCAGGAAAAAACTTGGAGACTGGTATTTTTTTTTTTTTCCTTTTCACTTTGTGTTGTCTTGAATGGAAAGCTGTTCAAGAACGGCCTCTGTTTGCTATAGTCCTGTGGAACTGGTGAATGCAAGCCCTGTTGGCTATCAGAGCAAGACAATCTGGGGACCAATCTCTTGGGCAGCAGCCATAAATTCTGGGGTACAGGCATGTATATATACATGCCCCTTCCAGGGAGATTTCCCCCTTCATTCATAAAACCATCAACATAATGAAAAGGCAACATATGGAATGTGAGAAGATATTTGCAAACCTCATCTTAGATAAAGGGTTACTATCCAAAATTTAAAACTCAAAATCAAAACAGCAACAATCTAATTTAAAAATGGGTAGAGGACCTGAATAGACATTTCTCAAAAAAAAAAAAAAGACATGCAAATAACCAACAAGTAGAAGAGAAGATGCTCGATATCACTAATTTTCAAGGAAATACAAATGAAAACCATGAAGTATCACCTCATCCTTGTTAGAGATATCTATTAGCAAAACACAAGTGAATATAAATGTTAATGATGCGAAGAAAAAAAGAATCCTCATACACTGTTGGTGGAAATGTAAATTAGGTGGAAATGTAAAACCACTATGGAAAACAGTATGGCGGTTCCTCAAAAAATTAGAATAACTCTACAACATAATTTGGAAATCCCTATTCTGGTTATATATCCATAGGAAGCAAAATAATTAACTCAAAAATATCTTTACTTCCATGTACATTGAAACAGTATTCACAATAGCAAAAATATTGGGAAAAAACCTGTGTCTGTTAATGGATGAATAAAAATCTTTATTTTTTTGTGAGTACATGAATGAATGTGGAGGACATTTTTCTAAACAAAATAAGCTAGACCAAGAAGACAATACTGCATGGTGCCACTTGCATGTAGAATCTTAAAAAAAAAAAAAAAAAAAAAAAAAATGAAGTAATGGAAACAGGGAAACAGCGAGTAGAGTGGTGGTTGCCAGGGCTTGGGGTTAGTGGAAATATAGAGAAGATAATGAAAGGATACAAACTTTAGTTAGAAGATGAAAAAAGTCCAAGCATCTAATGTATAAGATGGTGATTATACTTGGAGACACTGTGGTGCATAGTTGAAATTTTCTAAGAGAGTAGAATTTAAATTTTTTCACTCAAGAACAAAAACAAAAAAAGATAAATACATGGAGTAAGGGGAATGTTAGTTAACTTGATGGGGGAATGCTTTTACAATAATTACATATACCAAACTATTGTACACTTTAAATATTTTACAATTTTGCTTTCAGTTATACCTCAGTAATGCTTAAAAATGTATCATTATTGGCTTATAAATCCTAATGAAAATATCACAATAATGCAAAGTGTTAATAATAGCATTAGGCATGAACTTTGTGCAAAGGGAGGGAGATGTTTAAGGGGATTTGCTGTGCTTTTTACTCAATTTACCTGTGAACCTAAACCTGCACTAAAAGAATAACATATATTAAAAAAAAATCAATATGAAAAATAATGGAGGAATATGGTATAATTTTAAGAAAAATGTTATATTAGTAGACTAGAAATGCTGTTGAGATTTTGAAAAAGAGAAAGCAGATGGTAGAAACAGAGTAAACACAAATCTAAGACATCAGCCACTGTACATGGCTTCCCAAGGGAGTCACCAAAAAAGCTCAAATATGATAAAAACTTACAAAGATCAAAAGATGGATGTGGGTGGTAAGAACCATTTTTGTAAATTGCTGGAGATGCAAATTTTTCCATTTTCTCCACAGAACTAACAGGTGGCAGTTGTGGCCTCTGCTCTTAGATAAAATCTGAGAAACTTTTTTAGAAGAAATGTCACGCTACCTGAGAAGTTTAAGAAATGATATTAATTTCTGTGGAAAGAAACAGAAGAATCTAAGAGACCAAGAGATTTGAGCAGGTGTAGAGAGGGAGGAAGGAGAGAGTGCAAATCTTTCCCCTAAAGGGAAATAAGCAAAAGTGTTCCTTAAAACTTTCTTTAGTAGAGCATTTTTGGGGATTTTAACTGCCTGCTCAGTTAAATCCACACTTTCTCCAGGATTCTCCAGTAGCTGGTCTGTTAACACTTGCATTCAGTGGAAAAGCTTGTTAGAGAAATATGCATATCACAACTACAGTCATAAGTTGTACTAGACATCTGTACCAATGGAATAAATTATGCTTCATAAATCTGAATCGAAAAGCAATAAAAAATATATATTCAAAGAAAGCCTACATGAACAACAACAACAACAACAAAAACTAAAAAGAACAAACAGAAAAAAGACTTTCAAGGAAATTATTAGAGGACTATAAAATAACTTAAAATTTATGTTAGGTTTTCACAGATATTGAGAATATATTTTACACATAAAACACAAAGAGGCTACAATAAAAATTAGCGAAGTAAAAAAAGAAATCGTTCTTGGAAATAGGATGATGACTACTGATGTAAAACAGTCACTGGATAAAATGAATAATGTAGCATTAAAAGGTGAATATGAAATGTGTTATATGAGAACATAGTTCTGAGAGTATATAGAAAACCAGTTGATACATAATCAGCTAATATTTAACAAAAGTGCTGAGAATACTCAATGAACAAAAGACAGTTTCTTTAATAAATGGCACTGGGAAAAATTTATATTTACATGCAAAGGAATGAATCTAGACTTCGATCTTACATTACTCAAAAACATTAAGTTTAAATGGATTAAAGACTTAAATATAAGACTTAAAATCATAAAAATCCTGGAAGAAAACATAGAGAAAAACTTCTTGACCTGGGTCTTGGCAATGATTTTTGGGCTATGACACTCAAAGCCCAAGCAACAAAATAAAAAATAAGTGGGCCTACATCACATTCAAAAGCTTCTGCATAACAAAAGAAATCATCAATGAAATTAAAATGCAACCTATGTAATGGGAGAAAATATTTGCAAAACACACATCTGCTAAGGGGTTAATAGCCAAAATATATACGGAACTTATGTAACTCAATAGCATAAAAACAAATATCTAAATTAAAAATGGCAAAGAATCTGAATAAACATTTTCCCAAAGAAGTTATGCAAATGGCCAAAAAGGTACACGAAAAGGTGCTCAACATTACACTCATCTTTAGGAAAAGGCAAATTAAAATCCTCATAAGATATCACCTCACATGTGTTAGAGTGCTGTCACCCAAAACACTAGATATAACAAATATTGGTGAGGATGTGGATAAAAGAGAATTCTTGTGCACTCTTGATGGGAATATAAACTGGTGCAGCCGCTATGGAAAGTGTTGGAGGTTCCTCAAAACATTAAAACTAGAACTACCTTGATCTAGCAATTCTGGGTACATATCCAAAGGAAATTAAAACACTATCTTAAAGGGATATCTGTACTCTCATTTTCATAGCAGCATTATTTACATTATCCAAGATGTGGAAACAACCTAAGTGTCCATTGATGGACAAATGGATAAATAAATGTATATATATTTATGTATATAATGAAATACTATTCAACTATAATAAAAAATGTCCTGCTATTTGTGATGATATGGATGGACCTTGAAGGTATTATGCTAAGAAAAATGACTCAAATGGAAAAGAACAAACCTGTATAATTTCACTCATATATGAAACATAAAACAGAAAAGAAACAAATAAGCAAACAAAACAAAATAAAAAGAAACTCATAGATAGAGACAATAGATTGATGGTTACAGGAGGGGAACAGGGAAGAGGAAGGGCAAAATGGATAAAGGTGATCAAATGTAAGTGACGGATGAAAACTAGACCTTTAGTTGTTAGCACACTATAGTGTACACAGATATTAAATTATATTATTAGTACACAAAACTTATACATTATTGACAAAAGTAACATCAAAAAATATGTACCAAATTTAAAAACTATGAAAAGGGAAATATCAAAGCAGAAACACACGAAATTTAAAATAACTATATCTGACAATATATATTTTAATAAATTCACATAATATATAATACTTTGGAATACAAACTTTATTTGAAACAAACATAAAATATGTTTACATTCTATATATTTATATATAAATTCTTTATACATTAATATAAACATTGCATAATTATATATTACATACTTTACATGTACATACATAAAAATACATCAGATATATAGAATATAATTACAGAAAAGTAAATTTTAAAAATTTAAATTGGAAGTTGGTACAATTGTATATTAATAAACTTGAAAAACCAACATAAAGTTGAATTTTTAGTAAAATATTAACATATTAGAAACAAGAAGGTAAAAAAATAGAAAATTAAATAGAAGAGCTATATTTAAAAATGACTGTTAAATCCAGGAAATTTTATAGCACATCTATTAAATGTTAATAATTTAATAAACATTTATTGGGCACTGACTATGTGCTCAAGGATACATAGATACTAGAGTTAAAAAGATCAAGGGGATGGATATTGTCTGGTCTGATGAAGTTCACTGTCTATTGGAGAAGTAACATATTTGAAAAAAATAATTACAATAATCATTATATAATTTCTAACAGTTTTAGATGCTGAGAAAAGAAATGAGAGTCTATAAACATCTAAGAAATGTATCTGTCCTAGAACAATGATGGAAGAGTTTTGAAGTTTTGAAGATATGAGTTGGAACTAAGATGACTGTGATGAACAGAGGTTGATTGATGAGTGTATGTGAAAAATAAGTATATATACAAGATATACACACAGAGCACCTTAATATATCTGGTATATGATAAACACACATGCACATTAGCTACTGTTATTATTAGGTATTTTATGCCAGTTATACATAAAATATGTTTTATATACATGTAGTCTTAATTCTGGAAGACTCATGAGGCAGAGAGTAAGACGAATTCTCTGAATTAATAAGCAAGTAGCAATGTGGCAATATACTGAATTCTTATTTAATAAAAAAAATTAAGGTTCATATTTAATAACTGTGCTCAACCTGGATCAAATATAGAGATACATTATTGGAATACCACGTTAACTACTATGAATTTTTAAAATTTACATTTAGTAATTCATACTTCGATTTTTTGTAAAAATTGTTTCTTACTTTCAATGAAATATTGTTAGTAAAATTTTCAGAAAACATGATTTAATATGAAAAATTATACTTCATTACAGGCTTTTAAATTTAATTTAATTTTGTTATATAGGCAATTAAATAAAGAACTGATAAGTCAAACTATTTAAGAGCAATTTCTTTTTAAATTAAGTTTTGGAAGTTCTCACCAAACTATAGACAGCTATTATAGGAAAGGAAAGGTGGTGTAGAATAAGAACAAATGGAAACTGTGTGACTTTGAGTGAGCTTAAGAAAAATGGAGGAATATTAATAGAAAACAAATTACTTCATAATTTCATCTAGAAATAGCTTTTTTAAATGTAGTCAACAAATGCCATTTGAGCTAGACATATCAGAAAATAGTTTCAAACAATGTAAAAAATAAAAATGAAAGAGTTGACATGCTTGAGAGAACTAAGAGATGAGTGAACATTCCTCTAAAACAATTTTTAAAAATAAGTGACTGCAAATTGGTACAGCCACTGTGGAAAAAGATTCTTCAAAAAACTAAGAATGATCTACCATATGATCCGGTAATCCTCTACTGGGATACCCCATATCGAAAAGATATTTTCACATATATGTTCATAGCAGCATTATTCACAGTGGCTAGGACATGGAAGCAACTGAAGTGTCTTATGATAGATGATTGGCTAAGAAGCTGTGGTACATATATACAATGGAATATTACTCAGCATAAGAAAAATGAAATATTGCCACTTGTGACAACATGGATGGACCTCAAGATAAGCATGCTAAGTGAAATAAGCCAGACTGAAAAAGCTGAAAATCATATAATATCACTTTTTTTGTGGAATATGAACCTAAAAGCACCAAATGAATAAGACAAACAAACAGAGGCTCATGGACATGGACTATAGACTAGTGGTTACCAGAGGATAGGGGGTGGGGAAGGTAGAGGAGGTAGACGGAGTAAAGAGGGTCAAATATAGGGAGGTAGGGGGAGAGTGAAGTGGTAAAGGGGATCAAATATATGGTAGCTGAAAAAAACTGGATTTTAGGTGATAAACACACAATAGAATATACAGATGTCCAACTATAATGTACACCTGAAAAGTATATAATTGTATTAACTAATGTTACCCCAATAAAATTAATTTAAAAATATAAGTGAAAGTAAGGCAACTTGAATTTCTCATTTTAGGAGAAATGTCTTGGTGCTGCTCGAATACCACCACAGAACAGTCCATTCTTCTGCTAAACAGATCTTTTCCAGATATTATCTCAGAGTTATGACTTATAAAATAACATTAAAAATTATCTATTCTATAAATGAAGCTGGTTGTATATTGTTTAACTAGAGCCTCATTCTGCCCTGCTCAGATGGGGTATTTTGATCATCAAGTCTCACCATTTACTGCCCCTTACATGATCTTCTGCATTGTCAAACAGTTCTGCTGTGCACTCATGACATATGCAGTACCTTGCAATACCGTTTTCATCTTCTGTTTGCACTATCTTATTTGGATTTTCCTCTTTCCTTCTTTCTCACCAGTTATATCCTATGGATTCTTGACTCTGGGCTCAAATCCTATCTCATTTGTGATCACACAGCTTTCTCCATCTTTAAAACAAAAGAACTAATCATCTATATGGTTCATTGGACAGGAAACTTTGTATATTTGATATTGCTTTTTTTAATTGTTACTTAAATTCTTTCAGATTATTTTGTTTAACTTGAATGTAGGCATTCGGAGGGCAGACGCAATGATTATGCTAAATAGCATGATGGCATTAGCAAAGGGTCATACCAATAGTATTTATTAGTTAAAAAATCAGCACTTAATATGTGGCAAGCTTTATGTTAGGTGCTGTTGGTAAAACAAGAGGTGGGATCTGTGGATACTTTAAAGAAGCTTGTAGATTTTCCTTGCAGATAGAAAAGATATGTTAATGATATCAAGTAGTATTTTAGAGAAGAGCTCACAAAGTAGGTATCATGAGGTTGGTTGGTATTGTGGGGAAGGGATTCATTAGATAAAGTAGGTCTAAATTGAGACTTTAGCAGCATGAGCAAAAAAAGAGTAAAGGACTAATATTCCAGCAGAGGAATTCTTTGAGAAAAATCCTGCTGTTTTGTCAAGGTGCAATTAATTTTTCACAGGATTTATGCTGTGTGTTGAAAAAATATGTTCAGCTAGTGGTAAGTGAAGAGGAGAATGATGAGTTGATCTGCTTTTAAGATGTTCTATTAACCAAAACTCAGGACTGACTTCTAATTATTTGTCATAAAGCCTGAAGTCTGACATCTGATATTCAGATTCTCTCATAGATTGAATTCAAATTATTGTTCTATCCTCCATAAACCACAATGGCCTGTTTTAGTTCTAGAAAATTATATTCACTGTATCGAGATATATTGCATTTTTTATCCTCTCTGACTTTCTATGATGCTCTTCTTAGAAATATGCTTATTTAGATAGGATTTGTTTTCAAAAATAAAATATCCTCAAAGAAATTTTAAATGTCAATACACACTGATTTTTTTACCATTTTATTCAACAACTATTTAATCATTCCCTGCTATTTATTGATCACCAGTTATGTGCATATAATTATGTTGGATGTTATGGAGCATATGTAATTAAACAGGACATAGACTCTGCTAATCAAAATATTTATTCTCCAGAATAAAAGCATTGTATGGTCAAAAATAACCACAAAGAAAGGTATATCATGATAAATGTATAAAAGTAGTATAAATTTACTGCTTCGAGAATTCTGAGGAGGTAGACATTTTTGAAGACTTAAAGGTACAGGGAGTACTTGAAAGAAATTACAATATTTTACAGATCCCCTTGGGATTGAAAAAAAACACATGAAGTTCAACCCATAAGGAAAAATTATACCAGGAAGACTGACTGAGTGAAACTATTCAGTAAACTGTTCATGGACTTAAAAAGCAGTCTTCAGCATGAATTTTCTGAATAAATACTAAAAATGTGTATACACATGCATTTAATTAGTCTAGACCATAAATATTGCAGCTGTTTGGTTTTTCCTTTTTAATGTTAGTGTTTTCTGCCTCAATTCTTCTAAAGAGGAATATTTCTCATATTTTTTATTTTTATTTCTGAGAGCGTGTTGTGCTGGTCGTAAAGCAGCAGATTAATAAATATTTGCTGATTGGTTTATCTATAAATCAGATTTAGAGAAATAAATATTAAAAAGAAGAAGGCATAACT
This sequence comes from Eonycteris spelaea, assembly GCA_003508835.1. NCBI lineage: Eukaryota > Metazoa > Chordata > Mammalia > Chiroptera > Pteropodidae > Eonycteris > Eonycteris spelaea. Next base: position 331,660 of record PUFA01000252.1, read on the forward strand.
GTGTTGAAAAATACCATATAGCCTTTGAAATTTTTTTTATTTAGTTTAGGGGCCTATTGAGAAATTTATGCTATCTCTTACCCATGTTAAATATTACCAACTTTAGAATAACTTGTTAAAAAATGATGCTACTGGGAAGTGCAGGATTTAAAAATGGCGACATTGTGAAAGAAAACAGTGGAAATTTTGTACAAATTTATAATTTCGTTTCTTCCTGATGTAGAAAAAGAGAAAAATAATAGAAAATATTCCCAGCAGTTCTTTTTTTAATGGGGCATAAATTATATTCTTACTTAACTTACAAGTGTTTTTTTATTTTATTTTTCCTGGAGTTTCTGCTAGAATAGCAGAGAAGAGAAACAATTTAATAAGTCTGTGAAAGTTGCTATAAAGGATAATCATCAGATCGCAACTATTTCAATGCAAGTACTTGGGATTGAAATAACAACATGAAGTTTCAGTCCCTTGGGAAAAATTGCACCAGGCAGACTGATTGAGTGAAAACAACCCAATAAACTGTTCATAGACTTTACAATCAGTGAACAGTATAAAAGAGACTCAATTTCCTGAATTGTATGTCAAGAAATAAATTTACATGACATATCTACTTGAAGTAAACATAACTAAGCATGCTGGTACATGAATTCCTTGGGGACAAACACTAAGCAACTGCCTGACCTCTCAGCTGGAGTATTTTATGTGTCTGTGAAAGAATATTACTGCTTAGTAAAAAAGATACATAATATCACTTATACACTTATTGTCTTTAATTAACAAAAATGTAATAGTTTCACTACTGCTAGCTGTACCAATTTGTATAATAAAATTCCTAGAACAGAAATAACAGTCCTCAAGTAATCACTAAGTAAATCAGATCATCTCCCCCCTCAGAGCATAACTAAAAGACATCCCCAAATACCAACTTAAAAGCAATGGGGCACTTGCAAATTAATAAAGAATTACCAGGTGTGGTAGATTAATTGAAATATCTGTACACTTTACAGAGTGACTCTTTGGTTCTTCCCAACAGAAGGTAGAGTCTTTGCCCTGATCCTTAAATCTATGCCAGCCTTGGGATTTGGCTTTGGCCTAAGTAATTTGGCAGAAGTGGCAATTTGCCAGTTCTTAACCTAGGTTTCAAAAAAAATTTCAAACTTCTATTCTTTCTCTGAAACCCTGCCACTTATGATTAGAACAAACAAGCCCCAAGATATTCTATTAGAGGATGAGATGACACACGGAATAGAGCTGAGCAATCATTAGCATGGACATTCTAGACCAGCGCAGCCCTCAGTCAACCCATTACCCACCCATAAATATATGGGCATGCCCAACCAAGAACAGCTACATCTGGCCCAGTTCATTTGTGAGAAATAATACATAAGCATTATTTTAACTATAAATGACTTGAAATGCCAGTTACCTAATATGTCAGGCCAGAAAGCAGATTTCATGATGTTCAGAGAAGTGAGTCCAATAGTTGGGGCCAATTTTCCTTTTACCTTATTTACTTATTCCTGTTTTGAATGCTTGAAATAATAGTAATGACACAAACTGTTGGTTTATAATTCCACAGAAAAAAAACAGTCTCCAAAGATGAAGAAAAAATAAAGTCATTTTCAAAAAAACTAAGAAAACTAACAACAAATTTTTATTAGCAGACGGCACAAAAGAAAGTATTAGAAGATGTTCTCTTGGCAGAAGGAAAATGTATCTATTGAATGTTGGAAATGCAGGGGAAATAATAAGAAGGGTATTAAATGGAACTTTATTTTTCTAAGGTCCTTGCATTTTTTTTTTTTTTTTGTAGAAGGGGTAAAAAAGCGGGTTGAATCTAGAGTTCAATAAATTTGGCATAATTTTGAAATTTCTAGGGGAATCATTATATTATTAATAGGTGTGTAAATTTAAATTAACAAAGCGTAAAATATGAGGAAAAAATAATCAAAGACAAAATAAAAAACAGAGAAATAAAAGTCATCAAAATGATAAAGCAATCCAAAAATTTTTATTTTTATCAAATATATTTGATTTAATAATAAATGTAAATCTACCAGAGTTCAATTGTAAGCCCAAGATTATCCCATTAAAAAAAAAAAAAAAACCTTTGCTTTTTACAAGAATTGTATCTAAAATATAAGGGAGTTTAAAAAAATAAACATATAAAAATAAATATATGTAAAATAATAAAAATATTAATTTATAGAAAGTCGATGTAGTTATATTTATACTGCTAAATCAGACCTTAAGGCAAAAAGCATTAATAAAATTAAAGAAGAATATTTTATAATGATAGAGTTTTAATTCACCTGCAAATATGTTATTATACATTTGTATGCACCTAATAACATAACCTCGAAATAATATACAGCAAAAAGTATAGGGAAAAAGAATATGACTGAAATTTAGTGGAAGACTTTTACAAATCCCTCTCAATACCTGCTAGAACAAGCTCCCAAAATGTGGTGTGGGTAAAATTGATTTGAATAAAGTTAACTAATCTGATTTATGGAATATATATCACTGCACCTCCAAACTGCATAATATGTACTCTTAAGCAAAAAGGGAGTATCCAATGACTGACTGTAAAACAGAGATAAAATAGATGATATTTGTCTCTGATATCATTTATCCTTCCCATAGAACTCAATACCTCTACTTCAAAATCTAGATACCTTATATGCCCAGGTAATAGAATGTTACTGAATGTACAGGTTTTATATGTTTTTTAAAATACATTGCTTTTATACTTTCATTGATAAATGTATAGTTATTATAGAAATTTTAGAAAATAGAGACAAAATTTAAAAGCTCAGGAAAATCATCAATAATCCCTCACTCATCCTGATCTTGGTTGTAAGAGAATGAACATGAACTTTGGGGTCAGACCTGAGCCCAAAAGATGTCTGTGACCTCCAGTAGCCCTATGATTTTGAGGAAAGGTACTTATCTCCTCCAAACTTCAGAATCCTCAGTTATTAAATGATTAAAGTAACTGCATTAGTTAAGACTATATTGGTTATAAATAATTCTTTCAATTTCACAGGATCATATTCAGAAATTAATTATAAGTGTACAAATAAGTGTCTCCGAAATTTCCCACTATATAGAAATAGAGTGGGACTTTAAAAAGTTGAAAAACTGAGAGTGAAAGGAATCAGAAAACAATTATTAGTCATCTCCCATCTCTATTTTTCATGTCATGTGTAGTCTCATTTTTTTTTCTCTAGTTCTTACATCAGATAACAAATAACCATGAAAGTTATTCTCATTGACCCGAGTTTGGGCCAGTGCTCAACTTAAGTGCAATTCACTGTAAAGGAATCAGGGCCATCTTTTATAAAATGTCTGTTCAATTGCAGCTTCTGTGGGGATGGTGATGCTAATGAAAGATATCTATATAAGCAGAGCATCCATGACTTTGTAGTGCTGCTGTGAAAATTAAATATATTTAAATCTGGTAATCATTGATACTTATTATGATGATCAGAAGCATTCAGATTCAACTACTGATTCTATTTTGGTATATTTATTTAAATCATTTTACTCCTTTTATACATGTATATATATATATATATATAATTAATATACGTATTTATCACTTAAGATTATGGAAGAAGTAAAGAGCATATAAATTTAAACTATGCATTTTTTCAGTAAATATTATATTATAAACTTGTTTATCGATGGAAACTCCTTATAAACAGTGTTTGTGATTGCCTGTGGTCTTATTCTTAATATACCAGTAATATAATTGTCTGTTTTACATAAATTAACCTTCATCTTCAAGGTGAATTGGAGAGTTCATCTGAACAGATTGAAAAGTGTGGCAGTAATAGTCTGAAATGGATTTGTACAATTTATTCCATTTTCAGGCAATACTATCTGACTGATAATATGTTTTTGCTGTCAGATAAAATGCACAAAAAATTTAATAGATATGCATATAAGCATGTCCTTTATAAACACAATATGCCAAATCTCAAATTCTGTTAACACTGTTAGTAACATCATTTGGCAGCTAATCGGGCCTTGTGACAGTTATGTTTTGTGATATTTCTTGAACTGTATAATCGTTATTTTTTGAGAAATTCAAAAAGGAAAAATAAACAAATTTTCAAGAGGCTTTTCTTCTTTTTTCACACTTATATCCTGGTTTATTATAGAGATTTGGAGTGAAATTGGCTGTAGTAGATATATCTTGCTTATATTCTTTGAGATTAGGAGATGGTAAACCCTTATTACAATGCATTTGTTTATTTATAAAACTGAAGTTATAAAATTATAGTATATCAACATTAACATGTGAAATAGTGCCTGAGCTCCTTTTTGTCTAAGAATTTTTTGCAATCATATTTTTTTGGTTAATACACAGGAGATATATCTTTATATATCTGTATATCAGTATTTATATGCAGATATACATACATACATTATATGAGTTTTAAATAAATTAATTTGATTCCTTAAGATATTGAAAGGCATTAGCTTTTTTTCCTGAAATCAAGAACCTTTATTAGAACCACAGTAAGCTACAACCATAACATAGGTTACATACCATTTTAGAAACATATAAATGTTTAGCCTACATAATGATACACAATAAAAAATAAAATAGTATCAAAATTTGTCACAGGCAATAATACATCAATGATAGTGATTGGTAATGTACATTAGAGGTTTTTAACATTACTGCCAATGCCTAATGGATAGAGAAGTGTGTGAGAAAAGGGTGGCACTAAAGTACTCTGAGATTGTGCCTAGTTTACAGACTGATTTATGTTGCAGCTGGTAGCAATACACTATTACTGATAGGATTCTATTTTGCATGAGTATGTTACAAATCAGTGGAAAGACAATGGAAATCACAGAGAAAGTTTGATCAGAAATGATGACTTAGTCTGGGAAGATGTCAAAGAAAATAGTACTTCCGCTGGATTTTATAATTTGTGCAAGACTCGTTGCATAGAAAAATAAGATAAATTAATAATATTTTCCTAGTCATTACCTAGGAGCTGGATGATTAGAGGTCTGGTAGATCTTTTCAAAAGAATCCAAGAACTTATGCAAGTAAATGTGTGGTAAATCTTGTAAAGTTCTTTGAGACATTTATAGAAGCCTCGAGATTTCAAACCAAGCAGCTTAGTTGTTTCCTTCAGAATAAGAAATTAGTGGAGATATATATTTTTAAATGTCAAATTATAGAATTATAAACAATAAAATATAGACAGTAAAATCATACATTTAAAAATCTATGAATAATTGTTAATGGTATTAATGTTTTCAATCCTTAAAATGAATCTTTCCTTTTGAAAATTATGACAAACCATCTCTCTACATATATTTGTATTAATATGCATTTTCTGAAACACTAAAATTACAATGTTAAGTTTATGTCTGAAATTTTAACGACTGTTGGGGTACTTTGCATGTCAGTTGATATTTCACCTATAATGCTTGATATTTTTTAAAGATTTGGCCTGGCTTATATCTGGCTTTTGCATTTTGTATGTATTGAAATATCAATGCACAATGATTTATTATTCAAGAGCAGAGTGAAAGACGGAGACACTTCAGATGAAAAGGGATAAAAAAGGCAGGAAGACTGCTAAAGATTTTGAAATAATCACAGACTAAAAAATTTTGAATTTATAAATATTTAAAAAATATCCTTGGGTTATTAAGCAGAAATATATAAATATATAAATTTTATGAAGTGCACGTGAGTCAGCAGTGTAATCTAGTACTGAAACAGGTCAGGTAACTCTGGAACCATAATTTGTTTTCCCTGAAGGAAAGTATGAAGGTACATGTGTGTTACTAAAATTCACAATAATGTGAGATCAGAAATAGAGAATATTGTTTTATAATAATTTGGAACTGGGAAAATCTTTGTTGAGATTGACTTAAGTAACATCGTTTAGATTTTTATATACTCTGCTATTGTTCATGCTGTTCTCTTACCTGAAATTATCTTCTACTTTTCTCTTCTATCAAGTTCTGGTCTATACTTAAAGTATCCTGAAAAATCGACAACAGTGAACTCATCTCTGATCCCAAATAACACTTAATATTCTCTTTACTAGTATTTCCTAACATTTCATGATTGGATTTATTTCTTTCTATCTAATATCTCCGCAGTAATGATTATAGGCTTTTCATGTTTTTGAGCACTCCATAAGTTTTGGGTAAGTTGAGTATGATTGATCAGCATATCCAGTTAGGCAGTTTGAGAATCTGGACTATAGAGACCCTAACCTGGAAGCTTTCAATGATTCTTCTAACACATGTTTAACAAGCAAGGCTTTGATGGTGTACCCAAATGCAGCATCAAATATAATCAGATGATCTGAAAGGGTTACTTAAGCTGTATTGCATTGCTTTCTGCCTTACATGAACCTGAAAGTATAATTCTAATCAGAAGAGCCCTTTGTACATTTTATTACAGCGTGGGGATCCTAGAAGAAAATTTTGGCACAAATTGTTTACAATATATCTGTAGTTACATGGGATAAAACTATATAAACATGTAATTGGGGCATACATAGATGATTCTTAGTTCAAATGAGCTAAGCCAAAAAGATCCTAAAATAACCCAAAAAGAATATTTTCAATTGACTAATGTATTAACATGTTTATGTGTTTTATTTCTAGTAAAAGATCAAAAGAGGAATGTGTGTGTATAAAATACTCTATAAAGCAAAATTTATTAAAATATTTTCCTCTAATTATGTTGCCTTTCCTCATGTGAAAGACAACTTAATTTTCTGAAGTTTCTGGTTTAATCTTTTTGGATATAGAGACATTTTGGGGTTTTCTTTTTTACTCCCCTTAATTAACTATAGGGAACAAGAAATTATTGATTACTAATTCATATTAGGTGTGTAATTATTTTTCCTGAAAAGGTTATTTCACTGAGTTATATATTTTAAAATATTTTAATGCCTTTGTCCTATAAATGTAGTTCACAATTGATTTGAAAGGAGGTAATCATATTTGTCAGTTTTGGTGTAACTTATATTGCGTTGTCTTTTAGGTACTTCTTTTTATAGCTCATCCTGAGAAATCCTCTTCTATTTTATCTATGAATTTCAGGGCTGTACTTGCTGTATTGTCCCAGTATGGTCAAGCCAACTCAGTGTCTCCATCACTTATCATCATACTTTGTAACCTTGGTGACTGGGAATTTAGTTTATGATTCTGTGCCCTAAGGCTCTGGTATTTGGAAGGGAAGGGAAGAAAGTAGAAAAAATTGATGCCTCTTTATGTTGGTTTCTATAATAATAGTAGAATTTCCCCTGTTAAGTTATAACTCATTTCAAGCTGATTCTTGAGACTGTGCTTTTTTTTTTTCTTGAGAAATGTGAAGTAAGCTATATTAGGTGAAACTTCATGTACCTGATCATTCTTGATAGAAATCTTTGTAATATTGGTTGACGAGACTTGTATTTAACTGGAGACTCATTTGTATATGACAAGGTAGAATCCATCTGGTGAACACATTCCATACTCCAGTGTCTTGGAATAAATAATTGGGCTTATATTATTAGTAATCACATTGAGACCTGGCAGTAATTAAAAAGAAATCTCAGAATGTAAGCAAGTCTGTTTTGTTTCCTACTAAAGGCATTTTTAATACATAAATTTGAAATTGTAGACATATATGGGTTCTTTTCCAAAATATTTTAATACCACATTAACTAAGTTATATTATAATCATATTAAGGGCAAGAATCTATTTACTTAGGGTCAATTTCTGCTCCTGTTTAATGAACATAGTTTAGATTTTTTTATACAACTTGTATAGCCAAAGTATTTTTTTTAATGTTTACTAAGCATATTATATGATTACAAAGTGTGCCTACTCAATTTTTTAAGAGCCGTTTAGGTTCACAGCAAAACAGAGATATGTAGAGATTCTCTATATAACCATGTCCCCATGCATGAGCAACCTTCTACATTATCAACATACTGCATCAGAGTGGTATATTTGTTATAATTGATACCTATCTTGACAAAAATACATGGGGAAGATGGCAACAAAAGTATCCAATATTTTTCCTAGAAAGTGATGAACAAAGATATGACAGAAAAAATGCAGAGGTTTATACTGTCCTGGGCAAGATGGAAGGAATAAGAGTGGAGTGAGGCCCAAGTAAATCGATGTTATAAAATCTTTGTGAAAAACGACAATTCTGTGTTGAGATTCAATTGGGGCTTTTCTTGATGCCTATATTATGGAAGGGGCATCTAACAAAAAAAATATTATCTCCTAAGATTTTGTATGATTTATGTTAGGTCACGATATCAGAAAGGTCATAAAATAGAGGTGGATTTTTATAGTGATAAAGTCATTTTCCAAGAACAGTAAATGACTCTATGTCTGTGTGAAATAAATGTTACTGCACCTTTTAAGAGATACGATAGGCAGAGTACCTTTATTCTTGATGCATACATTACTTTTATTTATCTAGATTGACTTTTCAAGTGAGATGGCAACATAATCTATTTAACTAAAATGGCTATTGTAATAAATAAAGCATGTATCTTTCACTTGATGTAATTAGACTTTGAGAGTGAAATTAAAACTCTACCAAGAACAGTTGAATTAGAATAATACAACATTATGTGAAAATAGCAAACCTCCTAAAAATCTCAGTAGTTTGTCCTTCCACCATTTCTTTTTTTAATGCATACAAAATATCTTGTACATTAGGTGATTTTCTGGAGTAATTGTCCTGTGGTGACTTGAGAATCTAGTTTTTTCATCTTATTCTTTTTCTAGCTCAACAATAGTTTTCGTCACTCAGTGTCAAAGGTAGAAAGCATGTATGGAACATTTACATTTCCTCCTTAATTTTTGGACCTAGAAATATGATGTTGAATAAATTGAGTATTCATACTAAAAAAAACAAACAAACAAAACTACAGTCTCTACCTCACACAATACAATAAAATTAATTTCAGGTACATTCAGAATCTACATGGTTAGGTAACAATGTCAATCTTTTAGAAAACAGGAAAATCTCAAGAATTTGACTTGGCAAAAGTTTCTGAAAAATGACATTTTCAAACATTTAAGAAAAAATGAATAAATTAAATTACATTAAAATTAACTTATGTTCTTTTAAAAGGCATAATTCAGAGAGTGAAAACGCAAACCACAGTATAGGAAAAATACTTTGCAATAAATGTATCTGCAGATGACTCATGTCCCTTATATATTTTTATAATAGAGAAAAGGAAACAACCCAACAGGGAAACTGGAAAAAGACTTGGATGGGCACTTTGTGAAGAAAGATAACCAAATGGTCAATAAACATATTAAAAGATCATCAACTTTATTAGTTATAAAGGAAATAAAATCAAAATTATAATGGGACACCATTACACACCTAGAAGAATGGCTAAAATAAAAAAGATATAGCAAATTTTAGCCTGCAGATTAATTCGAACACTTTTGTAAATTGATAAACTCATTTTAGAAAACTCATTATCAATATCATCTGAAAGGAAACATTCAGGACAGCTGGACTAGGATTCTAGTCCTTGATAATAAACTCTATAGAAATGTGTCCATATATTTACCAAAGCACATTTTCAATAATTTGTTCACAGCAGCACTACTTAAAAAGCTCCAAGCTAGAAATAACCAAATGTTCCATCACATGTAGCATGGATTAGGGAATAGGAAATCTTTCTTATAGGAGGCCAGATAATTAAATAATTTAGAACAAAGGCAGGACATATGGTCTCTGCACAACTTCTCAACTTGCCATTGGAGCGTGAAAACAGCCACAGAAATATGTATAAACAAATGGGTGTGGCTGTGTTTCAGTAAAACTAGTGACAAAAAATCATGGCTGTCCAGTTTTGGCCTGTGGGTCATAGTTTCCCTTCCTATGGCATTCATATATAAATAACTTGTGACACATTTAACCAGTGGAGTATTGGAGAACAACTATATGTACAGGCATCAATATGAATGAATCTCACTTATTTTTGAGTAGAAGAAGCCAGACACATGAATATACGATTTACAGAATTTCACTTATAAACTGACCATCTGTGATGTTAAAAGTTAAAGGAGTAGTCACTTTTGTTGTGTGTGGCCAGGTAGGGATCAGAGGCAGTGTAGTGACTGAAGGAAAGTGTACGTATGGGAAAATGGAAGGGTGCTCTGGGAGTCTAATATGTTCTGTTTGAACTGGTGTTGGTTAAGCATGCATGTCCACTTTGTGAAAATTCATCAGGCATCTATATTTATGATAACTGCATGTTGCTTATATGTATATTATACTTCAATAAATATTATTTTATAAATTTCATGGGGGAAAAGATTACCTAGGAAAATTGATTATCCGTATCCCCTTAATCTAGCAATAGTAAATTATTCATGTTTCTCATATGGTGACTTAAATCTACTTGGCTATGCTAGAGAAATAACAGAGGATTAAATTACATTTAAAAAGAGACCATAAAACTATTTCTTATAAAATATTAAAGAACACTATTTAGTCACATGAGCATATATAAAAGTAGAAAAGCAATTTTTCTTTATATTTTAATATATAACATGATAATATTAAATTAATATATAAAGATCTGGGTTCTAATTTAGTCTCATAGCCAATGATAATTTCTGGGGTTTGGATTTCTCAATATTATAATAAAAATAACTTCATTAATTATTTTTTTTACAAATTATGCAAAATAAAAAGTTGCAAGTGGGAAGACTTATACAACTTTATACAAGAAGCCTCTTCTATCATAAGATGTAATCTTAAAAATATATTGATAAAAAATATATGGCAAAGATAAACATCATAGTATTATTTATTTTTATGATATAAAATGCAATTCATTCTAAATATTCAAGAATAATGACTTGGTTAAGTAAATGACATTATTCCACTTAAATAAATATAATAGAATCATTAAAGTAATGTTAAAAAATTTTAAATAAAAGATAAGTATTTAGGAAGGTAAGGTAAGAAAAGCAAATTGATTTTAAAATTTAAAATACATTATGATTATAAGCTGTAGGAACTGCATCTACAAAAACAAAAACTATATTTCTAAGGAAATAGTCCAGAGTGGGGGAAAAAATTGTATTTCTGGTGATGAATTAATTAATTTTTTTCTTCTGCTCTTTGGAATTTTCCCAATCTTCTATAATTTATTGTCTTTACATTATGATGAATATTATTACATTATTATTCATTGTTTTTACAACTTTAAAATGAAAAGCTAAATACATTTTCTCTCATTTTCCTTATGTATATTTACAACTTAAATATTTTTATTACAACTATATTATTTAAGAAAGTTCAAACCATTGAATGTTTATTAAACACCTTTGTGTCAGGGCAATAAGGAATGCAAAAGTGCCTAACACAAATATTCACCTTCAGAAAGTACTTAACTTAGCAGTCCAAATAAGTAAAAAATTAAATTGTGGGCTTGAGGAGAATATCAGAAAAATTATTTTAATTTTTACTAAGTATAATTTAAAATGTTTTATTTTTCTTTCACACAAATTCAAATTGTAATTTAATCATAAAATTTTTTTAAAAATCTTTTGAAAGATCTGTTTTTTCTGCATGATTATGTAAACTTCCACATATATAACCAACGATAGTTAACATTAGGTGGCACTGTTTTCCTTTTATAAAGAAAAACAAACACACTGCATTTGTGTTCTCAGCCCATAATAGACTTTTACAATATGTAAAAGAAATACTTTAATTAAAATGTGGTGGATGTTTCAGAAATGTGTTGCCAACCAAAAATTTTACACACTAGATGTTCTAGTCACATTAATGTAATATGTTACAAAAGAAGGAATAAAAATACATGTAATAGGTTATAAATCAATATTCACTAAGTATCTTTAAATTATGTTTCTATATGCTCATTCTGTTTTGTCTTCACGAGGTTTTACACAGTTCACAATACTTTACCTTACAGTCTGAAGTCCTAGCGGTCAAGGGGAAAATTTACTTCCCAAAGAGTTATAAAATTTAAGTTAGGATGGCATTGTTTATATTTTTATCTATGTTAGTAATTACTGAGTTTGCTACAGCATCTAAAATCAGAAAACTTTTGTCCATTTGTTTACTATTGCTCTATGAAGGTTTTTACCCTCTCTTCAAATTTAATTTACAGATTATATGTTATATATGCAAGCTAAATAATTAACATTTTAATATGAATGAATACATTTTTAAGATCTTAAATGTATGTCAGCAGCAAATAACTGGGAAAACACACACATTCAACCATGTCATTAATCAGTTAATCATGTATTTAAAGATAAAGCTATGTTTTTGCTACTCTCTTTGTTTACGAACTTTTACCAACACTATTATAATTACTTTTTAAATAGTGTTATTTCTATCTTTTCATATCAGCCTCTACCCTAATGCTATGGTGTTTTTTCTAAAATACAAATCGTCAAAAGCTTCTTACCACTTCTAATATAATACTTAATTGCTTCTTTTGCAATTTGACCCCATCTATCACTAACCAGATTTTCAAATGTATTCCTATCGTTTTCTGTACAACATCATGGTACTTACAGTTCCTGAGCAAGTTTCTAACTCTTCATTCCTACCATTGCACGTGCGAGCATCCTCTACTTCAGATAATTTATCTCTCTTTTTCATTCTGGTAAATTCATGTTTGTCCATCAAAAATATCAGTTAAATTGTCAGTCATGCACATAAGTTCAAGTACCTGCTTTTATATACTATTTTTGTGTTTTATTGGTGCACATACTATGTTGTACTGGAATTGAGTATGTATCTTCTCTTCATTGGATTTCAAGGGCCTCAAAGCCAGGGTACTATGTGCCCATGAGGCTCAGCACCGTAGAGTCAGTACAGCATAGCTTTGAAGAGTATAGTCTCTGGCATCATATTTCTGCTTTTAAATCCCACATCAGCACTTATTAACTGTGGGAACTCAAGTCATTTAAGTTTCTGGAGCATACATACGTTCTTTATCTGTAATGTGGGAATAATAAGACTTAATTAATAGAATTGGTGTATAAACGAGTTAATATTCAGGCCTAGAACATTACAACTTTAATTGAATAATTTATGTTATTATTATAAGAAATACCTAAACAATAATGATTACACGAATAAGTTAATTTTGATGTTGCACTCCCCTGAAATCATGAACATTGTGAGAAATATTAGTATACCAGAAATTATAACAGATTGCAGAATGGCCACCTTTGTGATGAATCTTGACTTCAAATATATCATTCCCCAAATATTATTAGTCTCTAATATTTTAAATTAAAAGTTTACATTAACATCAGGATTTTCTGTTTTTTTTTTTTTTAATTAAGCTCAGAAAATGTGGCAACTTTTGCCCCTATTCCTAGTTGATAAAAATAGACTTGAATAGAATTACTAAAGTTATCTTAATATAGATAATATACCTTCCACTTTCCTGCAGTCTCCAATTTTCTCACCACTGAGTCTATCATTTATCATTCTTAGCGTTTGAATGTTAGTTTTAAAAAGCTTTATGAATATAAACTTCACCCACTTAAAGATACAATTTGATGGCTTTTAGTATCTTCATAGAGTAGTGCACTCTTCATCACAATCAATTTTAGAACATTTCATTGCCTGACCCCCCCTCCTCACACACAACTACTTCTCAACTTCAGGTATCCAGTCCTCAGCCCTAGACAACTATTAATCTATTTTGTCCTTATAAATTTGCTTATTCTAGCTATTTCATATAAATGGACTCATACAATATGTGGTCCTTCATAAGTAGTTTCTGTTACCATTGTGTTTTTAAGGTTCATCACTACTTAATTTACTTTTATTGATGAATATTATTTTATTGTATAGATAAAAGAACATTTTTTATCCCTTTTTCAGTTTTTTGATGGGCATTTGCGTTGTTTTCATTTGTTGGCTATTATGAATAACGCTGCAATGAACGTTGAATGTAAAAGTCTTAGTTGTGGACATATGTTTTCATTTCTCTTAGAATATACCTAGGAATAAAATTTCTGGATCATATGGCAACTCTGTGTTTAACTATTTAAGGAAATATACATCTATATTTCCAAGCAGCCACATAATTTTACATTCCCATTATTTATATAAGGGTGTCATTTCTCCATCTTTGCCATCACTTGTTATTTTCTATCTTTTTTATTCTATCCAAATGGTGGGTATGAAATGGTATGTCGTTGTGGTTTTGATTTGCATGTCCGTAATGACTAATGTAATGAGTGTCACTTCATGTGCTTATTAGCTATTTGCATATCTTCTTTGGAGAAATATCTATTTAAATCTTTTGCGCATTTTTAATTAGGTTATCCCTCTCTTTATTATTGAGTTGTAATGGTTGTTTATATATTCTAGATACAAATCTTGTATAAGATGTGATTCAGAGATATGTTTAACTCATTCTGGATTATATTTTGACTTTTTTGATGGTTTTATTAGAAGTCCCTAAGTTTTTGATTTTGATAATATTTATTTTATCTCACTTTCCCTTTTCTTATTATTACTTTTGGTGTCATATATAAGAAACCATTACTTAATTCAAGATCATGAAGATTTATACCCCTCCATGTTTTCTTCTAACCGTTTTATAGTTAACTTCTCACATTAATACATTTTTTAGTTAATTTTTGTATATGGTATAAGATAGGAGTTCAACTTCCTACTTTTCATGTGGTTTTTCAGTTGTCCCAGAAACATTGAAAAGACATTTCTTTCCTTGTTGAACCATCATGAAATTTTGTTGAAAATTATTGACAAAAAATATCAGGATTTATTTAGAGACACTAAATTTATCTAAAGAACTATATGTTTATACTATGCCAATTTCACAATGTTTTGATCATTGTATCTTTGTAGTAATTGGGAAATGATCATTGTTCTTTTCCTTCTTTTTCGAGATTGTTTTGGCTATTTTGGATCCCTTGAATTTCCACATGAATTTTAGTATTAGCTTGTTAACATCTGCAAAGAAGTCAGCTGGGGTTTTATTGAGGATTTTCTTGAATCTGTATATGTTTGTGGAGTATTAACTTCTTCATAAAATTTCCTTCTAATCCATGAATATGAGGTACCTTTCCATTTATTTAAATATCCTTTCACATCTCTCCTCAGTGTTGTATATTTTCAGAGTATAAGTTTGCATGCCTTTTGCTAAATTTATTTCTAAGCATTTTATTTTTAGAATTCTATTGTGAATGAGCATTGCTTCCTTAATTTTGTTTTCAGTTTGCTTATTACTACTATATACAAACACAATAGATTTTTGTATATCGAAAATGTGTTCTGCAACCTTGCTGAACTCATTTATTAGTTCTAATAATTTTTGTGGATTCCTTAGGATTATCTGTATACAAGATTATGTCATTTCAAATACAATTTTATTTCACCTTTTCCAAATATGCTTTTTATTTTATTTCTTGCCTAATCATCCTTACTGGAACCTCCAAAACAATGCTAAATAAAGGAAGAGATAAGTGACATCCTTGCTTATTCCTGATTTTAGGGAGAAAGTATTCAGTCTTTCATCATTAAAAATAATGTTAGCTATATGTTTTTAATAGATTTCTTTACTAGATTGAGGAAGTTCCCTTTTATTCCTAGATTGTTGAGTGTTTTTATCATTTAGAAATGTTAAATTCTGTCAAATTCTTTTTCTGTGTCCATTGAGATATTCATGTGACGTTTGTCCTTTATTCTTTTGAATTGATATATTACATTAATTGATTTTGAAAGTCACTTTCTATAGAAAGTTCAGAGGAAGTAAAATATTTATTAGATCCATATTTCAATCAAAGTAGAAGGTAAATGTTTCCCACGTTGGTACATATTTATAAGGAAATGAGAATACATTGTGAAATGAGACACATTTGTCTAATTCTAAAGCAATTATCTCAATCATTTGATGAAAAGCTATTGAGTGTTTAGAATGGACACTTTATTTCAGACTACATTAATTTCCTTTAGCGATATGCTTGGAATTCATGGACAGGATTAAAAGTATAAATAGTATGTCTGGATTTTAGCAATGCATGCGTCATAGTATTATACTATACTTTAAGCAAAGAAGAAATACAACCAGAGGCCTGATACTTTATGAAGTATATGTGTGTGTGGTGTGTGTATACATATATATATCAAATTATTATGTTAGACACTTTAAATATATACAGATAATACAAATTTATTTGTCAATTATACTTAAATAAACCTGGAAAAAATAAATCTACGCTTGAGACTGAATTAATTAGCATAAATGGATTTTGTAAGTAAATTTGTCACTGGTGAAATGAGTTTTCAGAATCTGAGGCTTTTGAGCCACTAGTTGACAATATCAGAAGAGATTAGGTCCCAGAGCTTCACATCTTATGAGCAGCGCTGCATGTCTTCTGGTCTGCAGGACTCAAGTCATCACTTCATGCAGGTTTCTGTTGCCTGACTCTATGTAGCGCTGGCTGGTTCTGTAGTCAGATATTGCTCTACTCCTCTAGTGCACCATTTATACAAGAAACCATTGGTGTCACCTGAAGACAGAGAGAACTGCCCAGGTTTATTAGAATAAGCTGTGTGGTGTTTTTATTCCTATTTGCTAGTAAATATAGTTTACCAGAAAATAACAAAAACGTTATGGTTTATTTTTTACCATTTCATTGGACTTTTATTTTCAATCTTGTAATATTGTTTTTTGGTCTAATATGACTTGAAATAATCATGTACTTTGCTCTGTGATCTTAGTGCCTATATTTTGGGCGGATTCTTGTGGAATTCCATTAATTCTAGGTGAGTAGCTCATCACTGAAAATCTTCTATTCATTTATATTTTCATTTAGTACCTTATTTGTAGGAATATCATTTAATATCTACTGCAAAACTAACGTAAAGGAGAACTTGGTTCTAATACTTTCTAGCTGTGTGAAGATGATAAACTCACTTTTAACCTTATTCATATGTTACTTTTACTTTGATATTGTTCAGACTGGAATTTCCAATTTTTCCTAGTATAGTCATGTCCATGGGTACCTTAATACAACACCTCCAGAATGTATCTCCTTTTTAAATACCTAAGATGTTGTTAGTGTAGTTTCACCTATAATTGCTAATATCGACGTCTGCTTGCTGAAGCCCAAAATCTAAAAATAAATTGTATTTTTATCCACTCGTTCATTCCATATCATTGAATAAACAAGCCCCACAATTTTTGCCTTCTTAATTCCTCATAAATCTATTTTCTTGTACATACATTATTAATTTATATATATAAATCTATTATTTATATATACAAATGCATTATATGTAAATGATACATTGATGATAATACATATATAGCACATATTTATATAATTGCCTCCTAAATTCAGTTATTAATATTCATAATAATGCTTAAGTCTGCTTTTTAACTTTTTATTTTGAAATAATTTTAGATTTACACAGTTACAAAAAGAGTGCAGATATTTCAAATATGTCTTTTAATAAGCTTCTCTCAATGTTAACATCTTGCATAACCATATTACAATGATCAAAACTAAGAAATTAACATTGTACAATTCTATTAACTAACCCATAGACTATTTTGGATTTTATATGTTTTTTCATTCATGTTCTTTTTTTTTTCTCTCTCCAGAATTCAATCCAGGATTTCACATGAACCTGGTTGTCATGCTCCTTAGTTTTCTCCAATCAGTGACAATTCCTAAGCATCTATCGTTCATGACTATGACACTTTTTGAGTATATTTGTCAGTTATTTTATAAAATGTCCCTCTATTTGGGTTTGCCTGATGTTTTCTCATGTACATTGTGGTTTTGAGTTTTGAGAAGTATACCACAAAAGTAATATGCCCTCTCAGTGTATTACATTGAGGTCATTTGATGTCAACATGTCTTATTACTGGTAATGTTAGCCTCAATCACTGATTAAAATGGCCTCTGCCAGATTTCTTCACTATAAATTCTCCAATGTAATCAATAGAGTATATTTTGGTAGAGATAGTTTCAACCATGTAACTACTCTTTTTTTTTTTTTTTTTCAAAATTTTGAACTCTACAGTTTGCATTTATGGGTGGATCTTGCCTGCAACAGACAGATATTAGTCTGCTATACTTTGGGCAATTTTTAATCTTTCTCATTTATTTACATGTAATAATTTAAACTCTTCACTAAGTAAAAGCTGGTATTTTTCCTCCTTTTATTTTTAATTATTTATTTATACTAGTATAAGCTTATGGTTATTTTATTCTATGAGCTATAAACCAACACTAACTTTATGTTTGTTTGTTTGTTTCTTTTTTCTTTGTTTATTGGCAAAATTGTTCCAACTTTGGCCATTGGAAGTTCTTCAAAACTTTAACATTATCTCATTCTTGATTCTGCACTTCCTTATTACGGCATCACAATATCTTCAAGATCATTGTGAATTTTTCCTCTCTGGACTTTGTACTCAACTGCTTCTCCAAGGAATCTTGGCTTATTTTATTTGATAAAGTCATTTTAAAACAGTATAGAATGTCATTATAGTAGACCCTCTCAGAATATAGGCTTTTGTACAGTATTGCCTTTTGATTATATTAACTATTCAAAATATTCTTTTCCAATGTAACTGGGGTTAGATTTTTATATCTTCCCTTCCTTCAGTGTAGTTAGAATTGAAAAATTATAAAATAGTTATCTGGTATAGTTTGTATTTCATTTTAATTTCCTCTGATATCCTAGATGGTTATTTTCAAAATTTTACATGTAGTAAAATTCTATCTTTCTGTTCTACGAAATTTTACATGTAGTAAAATTCTATCTTTCTATAAATGTTAACATATAACATATGCCTAGAGTCATGCATCCACCACACCATCAGATGCAGAACAGTTCCATCACCATCACAATTCTCTCTTTTTTGTAATCACATCTTCCCATGCTCAGTCTTTGAAAACCATTGATTTGTTTGTCATCTCCATAGTTGTTTTTTTCCAGGATGGCTTATAAATACAAACATACAATACAATGCCTTTTCTGTTTAGCCTCTTTTATTTAGCAAAATTCATTTTCAATTCTCATTTTTAAACATTTTAATAGGTGTATAGTAGTATCTTATTTGATTTTAATGTGTATTTTTCTAATAATTGTGTAAGCATATATATATTTTTTATGTTTCTTTGTCATCCATGTATCTTATTTGGCAATGTGTTTGGATTTTTTGACCACTTTATTATTTTATTACTGCTGAATTTTGAGCATGCTTTATATATCTTGGATATAAGTCCTTTCTCAGAAATGTGATTTTTATAATATTTTATCTATGTCTGTGTTTTTTTTATTGCATTCTCTTAACAATATCTTTCACAGAGCAAAAGATTTTAATATTAAAATGTACAATGTGTTTTCTTTTTTTCTTCTTTTATGGCTTAGGGTTTAGTGTCATGTCTCAAAAGTCCTTGCCTATTTTTTCTATGTTTTCTTTTAGGAGATTTCTAGTTTTAAATTTTGTATTTAGGTTTTTTGGGTGAGATAATTCTCTCTCTCTCTCATATTTCTACTCATCCTGTCCTTCAAACAAAAGCATTAACTACCACTAAGGATAAAATAACATAAAAATATGAATAAAATATGAAAGACCCTGTGAATAGCCATGTCTTTTTATTTTTTTTGTCCTAAATCTCAAGCTTCAGAAGAGAAAGAAAATATGGTGCATTGAAAAAATATCTTAGAAGCCAGAAAGGGAGAATTATGGAAGAGAAAATATATTTTACTGGAACTAATAAAGACAAGTTTCCCTTAGCTCACAAAATGAGAAAGAAATATACTCAGTGTGGCTGTGAAATTTCTTAGTAGAACAATTAGGAAATTGTCAAAAACTAGAGAAAAAAGGTTTGTGTGATATGGTAAGAGCCTCTCAGAACAATCTGTGGTCCCTCAAAAATACCAGTGCCTTGAGTATGGATGATACAGAAAATCTGGAGTGCTGGGCATTGCTAAAGTGCCCCAGTGAATGGAAGGATGAATGCCTCGCCATGCCTCATGGTGATGCCCTAGAAAATATAAGATTCTGGAACCATGGCAGAATTTTATTTTGTGAGTTTGTGGTGTCTGGAAAAATGACTTAAAGATTGTTCCAAACATAATAGAAGTGAACTGAAGTATAAAAAGTTCAGGAAAATTAATATCTTGATGCTGAGTTTGTAGATTGAGCTTTATACCAGTTGCAATTGCTCAGTGAACTTAATACATTGCATTATAAAATGTCATGCTGTCTGTATCTCCTTTTCTATACAACCATCCACAAATTTTATCTTTCCTGGAATGAGCTATGACTTACCAGTTTCTTATTTAGCACTTAAAATTCTACCTTAGCCATATTAAATCCTAAAATAATACAAATAATACAAATAATACATTTATTTTAACATTTGAGGAAAACATTATGTCATAAGTAATTACATTCTGGTCAAGAGCTTAGGCTAATCTACTTTTAGTTTCAAATGACAACACATCAGAAAAACTACAGAAGTGGTACTATTTGTGAAATTATGTATATAAAAGACGTAGTCTTTCTTTTCTATCTTTTACACATTCGATTGTCTAGATGTCACTTGAATAATTTCTGTTGAGACCAGTAGATCTTGCTTATTTCTCTGTTTATTCTATGATTTTTTTGTGTGTACTTGAAAAATAATATGTGTAGAAAAATCTTTATCTGCAATTTTTATCTATAAATAAAATTATATATAATTACTGAAGACTCATTAAATACTAGGCAATGAAGTATATGTAGAAACTTAAATATTCACTTACAGAGATAGTGGCATGAAGTACGAGCCTGAAAATATTATAAATAAATAACATACAGTCTCTTATTAGGTACTGTCACTTCTTGGGTTTTCTAAATATATTTCCAAAGATTTTATGCATAAAAATTCAGTTTTCTCTTTTACTTTCTGATCTAGTTGAATATCACATGCTCAACATTCAGATGGCAAAATAGCAAATGATAAATTATTTTTGAATTATATCTGTTATTTTTAATGTTACAGATAATATAAATTGAATTTTAAGTAATGAATTCATGATATATTGCATAGATGACAGTCTGCTAAAAATGTGACAAAGTATACTGGGCTAAAGTTTGCTTAAGAAGCTGAGTTTTCATTGAACAACCATTATATGTACTATATTTTTTCTTATTTCTCCAATTGTGCAGATAAATCTTTGTTCACTCCTTTATTTCTCTACCCTCTCTTATATCATTCTATGAAAGCAAGCAAATGAAATGGTGAGCCCACTGGATAGTTTGAAGTGTATTCAACCATGGCCTGCTCTAATATTTTGAGAAAGCAGATGGAACATGTTAATATAAGAAACAATAAATATTGCTAATGCCCTTGATTGTCCTTGAAACCATTCTGTATTTGAACATTCTAACAGGATAAGCAGTCAGAGAAGGTATAATATTATACAAACCAAACCGAAATTTATTTTCACGAATGTTTCCTACTGCACGTGATTTATCCCTTCAGTTTTATCTTTTCCACATAACCACTAACTTTAAATTATCTCTCCCTTTTCTCAGATTATATTCAATTGTATCTGTAGGCACCCTTACATGCTCCCCAAAAAGAGCTTGGCAAAGATCTAGGGGATGCTTGGTTTCACTTAGAAATGTTGCTGTTTGTGTATGAATATTTTCTTTCCTAGGGGATTTCTTGATGTTTTATACAATATGTTGCTTCTTCTCTAAAGCATCCCTTAAATTCCTTTATAATTTCCTCAAGATTTTCTCAGAAGCTTTCAGTACTAGCTTCCGGTTTAGATTTAATTATAGAAAAAGTGAAAAAAAAAGAGGTTTATTTAGAGAATTGAAATACTATTTTCATAAAAAGTTGATTAATACAAACTATTTTTAGAATATTTCTTAAAATCTATAATAGTGATTATATATACATGTATGTGTTTATATATTGTAGTACATATGCAGTGTTATGGATATATATTATATTTAACAAAATAAATAACTTGGTCCTTTAATAAAAATAAATGGAGGATAGAAGCTTGTTAAAACATTATGAACTTGTTTTCTTTTCCAAAATGTATCTCCCCATTTAACAATGGGCTTGATATTTCCTTTGAGATTTGGTTTGGAGATTTCATGAAGAATTAGAAATCTAACTATCACGATGAGGTAGTGGTATTTCTCAACTGTCACTCTGTTCAGTCACAACCTTTAACTAGTATTATGAAAAAAGAATCCTATAGGATAACTGAAACAGAAATCAGATACTTATCAGAGCTTTAATTTATTAGGGACTGATAAAATCCTGCCATAGGCTGTAGCATTGTGGGAAAGACTACTCAACTGGAAAGATTTAAATTAGTGATGGCCAATCTAAGTCTATAAAATATTTCTCGGAAGACTTGGCCTCCAGTTCTGAACACAGCAAAACTAAATGAAAGCACATTCTATGGACAGACCTCTGGTTCTGAAGTATGCAAAGCTCAGCTTAAACTTGATTTGCGGGCATTAAATATAAAATTTATTCACAGCTGTGTAATGGATGTTTTGCAGAGACCATTTTTACATACACAGTATTTTATTTTCCAGAGTGAGAAGTGTGGGTTCTTCGTGGAAAGTGAGAGGAGGATGCTTTAATTTACATGTGCTTTTCTGCCCTTTCAATTTTGATTTTGAAATAATATTTTTCTTCATTAATGTTGCTGCATGAAGTAAAGAGAAAGATGCTGAAATAAAATGGAGAGGGGCATATTTGTCAGCTCCAAGTTTTTCACAGTGAGCTTAAGAATGATTACATTAATGCATAGTATTTGTAGATTATAATTATATAATTACACTATACTTATATATAAAGATCATGTATATAAACATGCAGAGATAAGTATATTACACACATGCACACCACTCAAAAAGTATTTTTCCAGTTAGCATCTGGAACATTAGTATTTTTTCATATTTTGGTATTAAATATTTGGTGCATACAAAATAACATGTAAAATATACACAAGGTATAAAAAAAATAAATAAAAATAACAATCTCCAGTATGCCTACTACTCAAATTAAGGAGTTGAACTTTATTAAATCCTGCATGAGTCTCTCTATGAAGATTGTTCATTTCTCTAACATAATAAGTAACTATTGTCATGAAATTTTCTTTATTATTTCTGTGTATGTGTGTATGTGTATGGCGTTAGTACACATTATCTAAACACAATATGTTGATAGTTTTTTTATTATCTACTTGCTTTTAATTACTATACATGCATGTATAAAAATGTTTATGTAATTAGACATTCTTAGTAGTAATTCTTTTTATAATCATTATTATTTTTCTAAGATTAACTCATGTTGCATGCAACTTTTCCATTCATTTTCACTGTTGTATAACATTTCATTTTGTGAATATAACACAAAAATTAATCTATTTTTGGATTGCTTTTTCTTCATGCAGTAGTGAACACTGTTAACATTAAAATTATTGTGTATGTACGCAGCATTAATTTCTGGGTCTTTGAGTGAATACTTGTCTATCTTTACTAGGTAATGTGAAATATTTTCCAATATTTGTTCACAAATGTATACTCCCACCAGCACTGCATGATAAAAATGTTTCTTGTGGTTGCCCCTCAATTACTTGGTATTGTCAGACTTTTACATTTTGTCACTTTATTCAATGAGAACATATTAATTTGTGTTTCCCTATATTATGAGGTTTATCTTCTATGCTTCAGAACCATTCGTGCTTCCTTTTCTGTGAAATGCCTGTATAAACTTTGTCTCTTTTTCTATTTGTAAGTTTGTTTTTCCTCAGTTAAATTGTGGGAATTATTATTTATTCTTTATGCTAATACACTGTTCATATTAATTCTACAAATACCTTTTCCCAGTTTATACCCTGTATTTTTCATTAGTTTATGGTGTTTTTGGTCCTCTTACCTCTAGCTCCCACTGGACTACCAGCAAGATGAGAAAGTTTAGGACTTACTGATAATGCTAAAACTGTGAAATAGGAACAGGAACTGAGACAAATAACAGTCTTAACATCTGTGTGTTCTTCAGTCTCCTCTTGGCACTTCTAATTGGTTGCAAACAATGAGATGACAGAGGGCCAAAAAAGTGGGTGATAACACTCATAGGACTTAGCCCCTGACAGTGGAGAACAATGAATCTGGGGTGAAGCACAGGAGAATAACAGTATAGCTTATTACACTTTATTTCTCCAAGCAAATTTGTAATAGGGTGAGGTTTAATTTTTCCTCTTATTTTGTGAAATGACTCTTATTTCTGAGGGAATAAAATTATAAGAATAGAAGTGATATATTCATTGATTGAATCTATGGCTATTGCAAATTGTAAAAAAAGTAGAAAAATATTAGAAAATAATAATAGATATAAATATAAAACAGCGGTCATAGTATGTAATATTTTTATAAAACTTTCTATAATTTTTTAATATGGCAATATTAAAAGTGAAGGACAGACATAATAAAATAATAAAGTGGAAGAAAATATATACATTTTAAAGCTGAATACTAGGCAACAATTTTGAGTCTCTTCCTGCAGTCTCCCCACTGCAATAATCACCACAGCCTCTGAATTTTACCTCTTAATGTTCCTTTTTTATGTCTCCATTTACTCTACACCACTTCAAAATTCTACCAACCTTCCTAGATTACTTATAATAACTGTACGATTTGTCACTAGTCTCTAGTAACACCTCTGTCAATTCTTCAGCTGAGGATAGAAAAATCTCTCTTACAATCAAAAACTCTCTTTTTTATGTATTAAATGCCTTCTTTGCTAAAAATGTATTTTTTGAAAGCCAAGCTCTTTAAGTATTTTAAATCTTCCAGTGTTATGTACCTTCTGTTTATATATTGTATATTTTGTGCTTTCTGTTCCATTTTCTAAAAAACAAACAAACTTTAACTTTATCCATCCATTCTCCCATATTTTTTTCTGTTTATTTCCCAATCTATTTTTTGTTCTCAGTTTAAAAGTTATTGAAAAATATTTTGTGATCCTTTAAATCTGAATGATCCCAGATAGTGTATATTCTTCTAGTATAATATTTATAACTCTTTATTATTATCACTTTTCTTTTTCTGCAGTGTAACACTATAGTCCATGAAAGTGAAGTAAATTTCTCTCTTTTTTGTCACTTTATATCCAGTATCTTATACATGTGCAATATGTGTGGTATGTAGTATATAATATGCATGTTATATAGCATATGACTAATAAATATTTATTACCTTGATTCCAGACTGAAGTGGCCTTACCAAAGACCCATTCTATCCCTCTAGTCTTAATGTCTGCCTGCTCTCACTGTTCCACTGCTGCTCCTGCTGCCATCGTGTGCAGATGCCAACTAATAAGGAGAGACTAGCAGAATAGGGAACCCTCACGCACTGTCAGTGGGGTTGAAAATTGGGGCAGCCACTATGGAAAACAGTATGGGGGTCTCTCAAAAAATTAAAAATGGAACTACCTTATGACCCAGAAATTCCACTCCTGAAGAAATCTAAAACATTAATTTGAAAAGACATATGCACCCTTTGGTCTGTTGCAGCATTATTTACAATTGCCAAGATATGGAAACAACCTAAAGTGCCCAACAATAGACAATTGGATGGAGAAGAGGTGGTACATGCATACACAATGAAATCTTACCTTTTGCAACAACATGGATGAAACTAAAAGATATTATGCTAAGTGAAATAAGTCAAGCAGAGAAAGACACATATATATGGTCTCACATATGTAAAATCTAAAGAACAAAATAAACAAACAAAACAGAAACAGAGTCGTAGCTACAGAGAACAAACTGATGGTTGCCAGATGGCAGGGGGGCTGGAGGGCTGAGTAAAAAAGGGGAAGGGATTAAAAAGTACAAATTAGTAGTTTTAAAATAGTTACAGGGATGAGAAGTACAGTATAGGGAATATAATCAATAATATAACTATGTATAATGCCAGATGGGTATAAGACTAGTCAGGGGATAACCATAAATTATATAAATGCCTAACCACCATACTGTATACCTGAAACTAACATAAAATAATGTTGACTGTCAACTATAATTAAAAATAAATTTGAAAGAAAGAAGAAATGAAAAGAAAAGAAAAGAAAAGAAAAGAAAAGAAAAGAAAGAAAAGAAAAAGAAAAAAGAAAAAAAGAAAAGGAGAGACTAGAAAAAAAAGGAGAGACTATTACACTTGTACTTTGGCTAGCATAAATACACAGAAGTTCTGGTTGTCCAAAAAGTTGCCTATAAAGGCTAAGTTAGCAACACAGAATTACAAGAAAATTGGCACCTTTAAGAATTATTTGGATTTGACCAGGGTGTGAAAAGCAATGGGAGAAAAATAGCAGATAAATTGTTCGACTTCCCTACCCATAGTGGATCATTTCAAGGTACACTACTTTTATATAAGCCTTCTCTGAAGATATCCACCATGACTAAGCAAGTGGCTGTGTTGGTTGTGAGATTTGATTAGCTTAATAATATTTCTTTTGTATTTTTTTTTTCTCTAGGAAGAATACAGACTAGAACTCTAAGCCCAAGAATGGTGCTCAAAAGAAACCAGGACTTGGTTTGGGATTTCTTTGACCACTTTTCTGAAGATAAGAGAAACAAAAGTGCAGGTGAATTATTATATGCAATAACTCAGTCATTTAGTGACATCACAATTACTAAAGCTTTCACTGTGGTTAACTGGAATACAGTGAAAATGAAGTCAGGTATTGAGATCTCAACTAGCTTCTGAACTTTATCAGCATAGGAACAATAATAATTTAGAAATTGTGAAGCTTTGATGGGCTGAAATCCTTACAAAAGGGAAAAGAAAGGCCAGAAGTTAATTTTTAAGATTTGCTATGGAGATCAGTTTTTTCAGTAGTTTTAAGAGAGACTCATCACTTTTGAATTCTAGGAACACTGTGCTAAAAATTGGTCCTGGGATCTGAGCAAAATGTTATATGGCTGAAAGGAAACTAAAATTCAATCTCAAAAGGTCTTGGTGAATCATTTCAAATTCCTGGGAGAGACAGAGTGGGATCCCTAAAACAAGTATGGACATATTTGAATTAACAAACTTGAAAATGTTTAACCTCATGAGATCACTTCTAGATAGTGGAAACAATAATTAACATCTTGCCAAAATAAAACTTTTTCTCTGTCCCCTGAAACCTTGCACTAACTTTCCTAAAAGGAAAGAAGAAGACCATTGCTTTCCTCAAGATCTACCCTTGCTAATGCTCATGGATTTCAGACAAAATCGGAGTTAGGTCTTCAAACGGTTATACCAGAAAAGCTATGCTCCAAGAAGAGTGAGCCTACAGGCCAAACAGTTGCAGAACTAGACAAGAAGTGGTAGAACATAAATGTGTGTGCGTTTTTAGTGTATTAAGCCAGAGGAAACAAAATTTGATTGAGGAAACAAAAAATGTTTCTGGAATGACAAACGCCAGGTGGATGCATATTCATCAGAAGAAAGATGGACATAGTGTTCTGATAACATGGTCATTAGGAAACTTTGACACACAGAGGTTGTGACCTCCATCATGTAGCCATTCAATTCCCTTTTCTTGACTTTGCAAAAAAATGGATGGATAACGGTGAGATCACAATTAACTAACGTAACCTTAATTGTATATTTTTCTGTCAGGTCTTTAATCTTTACTGGAACAGTGCAATACAGTCTCTGGCACTTGGTAAGTGACTTGATTTTACAAAACCTTTTCTCAACACTCATAAGTAGGGTAGGTCTTAAGGAATTCACTTTTACCTGCCAAATTTAGCAGTGTACTTTTGCTGTCTTGCCTCTAGGCTATGTTAACTCTCCCGAGTGCCCTCATAATGTGGTCCAGTGCATTTGAATTTTAATGTGCATATAAACCCTCTAGAAATGTTGGTAAAATGCAGATTCTGATTCAGTGGTTCTGGGGTGAGATCTGAGATTTTAAATTTCTAACAAGTTCCCTACTAATAGCAACACTAGTTAGCAAATATGTAGACAGGGATCTTCATCATTTTAACAACTGGCAGAATATCATGCTGGTCCTCTAGATTAGTGATATTATGCAAATGAAACTAGCTAAGCAAAATCTCTCAAGTAACTGAGATGTACTAATAAGATAATTTAATAACAGAAGGTGAAAAATAAACGTTAAGAAAATTTTGAGAGTCCTGCCAAGCCAAAGTGTTTCTGTTTCAGTGGTCCTAGGCATTTTCTCTAGGCATTTTATCTTCTCTAAAGCAAAGGTAAAAATGATTTTGCACATACATTTTAAGAAGATCCACAGCATTTAGTGGTCTTCTTTGAATCTTAGGGGCACATACAATGATCTTTGGAATGCTACTCTGGCTCATTTATCAGGTTACTCGGAAGGCTGCTACCTTCAATTAGGGCCTGAAACAAGAAAGGACTTCACAACAACTCCAGCCTCCAGGGCAAGCTTTCCTACAAATTGGGCCATAAGCCCAACCATGGTTCTGGAGGTGTTTTAGGTAGATAGATAGGCTTTGTGGGCATCTCTGGCTTACCTTATTAGGGGAGTCTCAGAACAGACTAATATTTTTTGGAGCAAGGTTTACAGTATATAACTATTTTTCTTTCAAAAAATAGCTTCTGATACAGTATTAGAATTCCCCTCCTCCCTAAATATTACTACTAATAAGAAGAACCTGACTATGGACACTAATTGTCTATGTGACCTGATCCTCTCATTATGACCAAAATGTTAATAAAACACAGTAAACCAAAAAGCTACAAAAGCACAGCAATGATTTGTTTTAGATTGAAAGTGATACAGTCAGGATTCGACTTGAGCATGACATGACCAAAAGCATGAGAAAATTATATACTTCTAGTGCATCTCCTTCTATATACCCATAGAGGCTTGGCAAAATTCCCTTTGAGAACAGAGGAATAAAGCACTAAAACCTTGTCCATGGATGAGCCAGAACAATATATCAGTGCTAGTCAGGAGTGGACTGCAGTAGCATAAACACCCAGCTGTGGACAGCCCTGAAGGACAGTGGTGAAAAAAATTTTTCTTATTGTTGTAAGCAGTATAGTTGTTGATCTGCTTTGTGTGGAAGGAAAAATATTCTGAAAGATGAATTTACTCTAGCTTCTTCTAAGGGCTTGCAGGAAACAAGAATAGAATTTCAGTGGCAAGGGAATCCCAGGATGAGGTACATGAACTTATTTATGGGAGTGAGTAAAAGTCCTTGAATAGGGTTAATGTTCATCAGAAAATGCCTATTTAAAAAGTTCTCAATAATCATATAGACAGGTTGATTTCACACATGTACTTCAACCAGCTTCACTTTCTCAACTATTCCCATTATGAGAGCAATGGGTTCATGAACGTAGCAGGGGTGATGAACTCTAAAACATGGCTAACTCCTTCTTATCAAGGCTGATTAGCTAAAGCCATCATGGGCCCAATCTGCCAGAAGTAGAGACTGATGTCAATCTCTAGATGGGCAACATTTTTTGATTGACAATTAACTCTTTGGAACCCTTGGATCTTATAGGGATAGCAATGCATCTTTAAGGGACCCTCTATATATTCATGTATGATATTATCTTATCTGCCTTTGTATCTTAACTGGCACTACCATCTAAGACCTAAAACAGTTTACAGAATGCTCAATCTATCAAAATGCTGTTATATAACATTGCTTTGTTCCAAGGAACAGACAAGACTTTTAACAAAGGAGTTATAGCAATGAGCTCATGACCACAGGATTCACTATTTTTGTTGTTGTTGTTGGTGGTGGTGGTGGTGGTGGTGGTGGTGGTGGTTGATTTGCTTTAGTTTTTAACGATTTACTCCATTAGATGTGAGGTAGCTATTGTAGTATAAAAGTTGAATAACATTGATTTCTCAGCAAAGATGCCAGCTATATCTGGGCTATCCCTCTAAGAGCTGAAATATACTTGTCTTTGAAATTGTACTCAAGCAGAATTTGCCCTTTACCATCACTGTTAGTGATCTACATGTAGAATTTGTTTTTCTCTCTCTATTAGCTCAGATTCCATGACGTTAGAAGCCTTGGTTCCACAATTATAATGGTTTGGCCTATGCTATTTTTTTCATGACTTCAAAAAATTGTGTATAAATTTGACTTTTAACTAGCAATTTGAATATTTTAATCTTTTCTCTTTATTATATTTTCTTGAATGCATTAAAATGACCACATTTAAATCATTTATATATTTACAGAATTTAGAGGACATATTTTCATCATTCCAGTTTTGAAAAAATGCACACTAGGACATATACCCTCTAATAGAAGAAAATACTAAAATAGTTATCAATTATGGGTGATTAATACCTGAAAAAAGTAAGGTTTTAATTGAAAGTAAAGTGTACATGATACAAATTCAGTTGAAAGTGAAAGAAAAAAATAGAACAGTTGGGAAGGTGGGAAAATAAAGGCCATTTCAGATGGATAAAGATAAAAGATAGAAAGTACCTTTCCTGTTTCTTCTACTCAAACCTTGTCAGATGTACAGATGATGAATTTTACAAATAGAATTTCAGTTATCTGTGTTAATCAGCTTTGCTGCACATATTTCTTATATTCCACCTTGATATAGAATTAGTATAAAATAAAATATCATTTATGGAGCAACAATGGACCCAACAGATATTTTTTTCTCTTCTAAATAATCTGAGAGCTCAAGCAGCTCTATTTTAATGCAAATGAGATTATTATAGTAATTTTGAATGGATATTTTCAAAAGCAGTTATTTTCTGTCAGCTGATTACCCCCAATGCCTTAATGGCTATGTTGAGATGTCACATGCAAGGGCAAATAAACAGCTTTCTGAATAGACATTAATGGAGGCAAATAAAATCCTCTTAGTAGCTTGCTTTGCATAAGTTCTTTAGCTCTTTTAGGGATTCTTCAAAATCAGAAAAAGTAGTATATGTATTTACAAATGTTATTTTTAAAAATCCTTCCATCTTTTTCTTTGATCCTGACATATTTGGGAAAGAGAATTATTAAATCTATTTTAAGGCAGCAGTTTGAGTAAGAATTAGAAAACATGTTAGTAGATACTATTGATGGTATTGATTGATAATATCATTACTATTACAAATGAGAAGGTCTACATGATACACTTGCATAATTTAATGTGGAGTCCCGAAATAATCCTAAAAAATTAAACAAAGGTGAAAGTCAGTGGTTATTGGCAGTTTAAATAAAATATGTAAACTTTTTACAATTAAGGTAAATATAACAGAGGCACAAAAGATGATTAATGTTTAATGATTTATAAAACACATTTATGAAATGATTTATTGCAATGTTTTATTATTACAGTGAAAAAATAGTAGACTGTATGCATTTGTAAACTATTCTAAGAATGTATTATTCAGCTCATCAAGCAAGTTGTGAAAGTAAAACAATAATAATTATTTATATTGCTTTATATATTTAAAGTATTTTGTATGTAGTTAAAATATTTTATTTACTGGATATAACTTTATTCTTGTAACAAGCCTATGTGATTTTGTTTTCAATTAACATAACCAAAATATGTTAATACGATTATTTAAATAATTATTTATTTCCCTAACATATGTGTGATCTTATTTGCAGCATTCTGTTTTATGCTCTTTTTAAATGTTTCTTAAGCTGTTCTTTTGGGGAGACGGGAGCATTTTCATATCAAATTCTCCAATTTATGTATTAATATAAACTACCTAGACTTTTGCTTTTTTTAGGTTAAATTTTTATTAGTTATTGTAAATAAAGACCTAAAACTGATATTCAGTAACATATTCATTAAATAAAAACTTAAAATAATTTATTACTTATTCTTATCTAAGGAAAAAATACTGCAGATCGAATAGCAGTATCTCACTAATGAGAATTTGTAAGATAAATAACTAAAATAAAGATATGGCAAATAAATGTCAAATATTGAAGTCAAGAATCGTGACATTAAATTGACATTTTATGGTCACAAAGGATAAAATTTTCACTTATGATATAATTTTAAAAATTTATTACAATAGTTATCTATGCATTAAGGCAAATAATTTAAAAAATAAAATTAAAATTAAAAAATAATTTTCAACAATTAGATTATATAACTGTTTACTGCTGAAATGGAGAAAATATATGGATTTTCATTTTTTCTCATTAGTCATATATCTAGCTACCCACTTAAAAAGTTTTTTGATTCACTTTAAATAAACAGAGCTGCTCTTCACTGAAATTTAGTGAGCAAAGCAAAATACATTTTTCCTTAAGTGATTCAAATATTTACTTGAAAATGCTTTTCATTCAAAAAAAGTGTATGTATTTTTTCTGTATCACATTACAGATTTTCAAAGTATTTTTACTATTATTATGATATTATCCTAAAATTATATGTGCATATATTTCTAATATTTTGAACTTTGTGAAAATTAATAATTATTACCAATGTTGAATGACACACACTCATTTATTTGTCAAAACAATTCAATTTTGCAAATAATAAAGCTGTGTCAGAGACATAGCCATCTATAGTCACATTGAATCAAGATTCTAACCCTCAGCTTTTATATTCAAGAGTTAGAGCTCTTAACTACTATAAAATGTGCTTAACAAAAATTTTACTATAATATTCTTAGATAATAAAATATTTCCAAGGCCAGTTTTCTGAAGTAGACCTTTGATTTTTCACTTAGGATCTGCTAAATACTAAATGTTTTCCTTAACTTTAGTAAATCTAATATTCATGTGTTAATCCATTAGTACTGCTTAAAGCCCTATTAATTTCTCACTAGCTTTATTACTTTATAAATTGACATCAGATATTGAAAAAAGATTTAGTTGGACTTCTCTTCAACTGTATAGTCTCAGAGCCAGTTTATTTAAAGTTTAATCTTTGGAGAATGTTTCTATAAAAAGTACTTTCTCATTAGTAGTTTACTTTCAGAAATTTCTAGGGTTCCTATTTGTTAGATCATTGGAAGGTACACTTACGTTCTGAAGTGATTCAAAAATTCAAATTGGAGCACTTATTTGAACACCTAAATAGTAAAATACACATTTATTTTGGGAAAAGGTAAAGAAAAGCTATTTTATACAAATGTTATTTATCTCTATTCAAATATACCTATCTGTATGTGGTTTTTGATTTATGTATTTGTGTACAAATATGTATCAATTTCTTCTTCCTTCTTCCCTCTCTCCCTCCCTTTTTTCTTTTTTTTCCACACACACACACACACACACACACACACACACACACACACACACACACTCAAAACCACTTGAGTCTTTTATTAGAGTTAAAAGATAATAAGATGTGGAAATAACAGTTATGGAACACTAACAATCTTAAATAATTTTTAAAAACAACTTAGCAAAACGTATCAAGTCTCAAAAATTAAAAATAAATGGTGACATTAATAACAAACAAAAAGCATCAATAACTATTAAGCTAGGGGTTTACTATATATTCCTAGTGCCATTCTTTTCCATCATGCTATTCCTCCTTCTAGAGGACAGGGAAAAAGTGGATAGGAACCAGCTACACCATTCATCATCATTGACTTAGATGAATTCTAAAAGGAAATCTATCCTGTAGGAAAATTGGATGTCGACAGAGCATTGACGTGAAGAGTCTTGGTCGTTTAATCACCAATGGCTCCCTGTCTTGTTGTATTGCATGAGTAGAAATTATATTTAGTTTTAAATGTAAACTTCCCCTTTTGCTTGTAGCCATGAGAGATGTGCTCAGGATATTTTCATATTACTGGAATATTATTAATTCTCTCAACCAGGGATATAATTTCAAAGTAGGAACATTTTCTTTTTCAGTCATCACTCTTAGTAACATTTGTTCTCTACTTCTTTCCTTTTTCTCTATATCTCCATGATCTCAATAAACAAACAAACAAAAACAACAATAAACTAATTCATAAATGATGATGTGTTAAAAATATTTTATTTTAAGATCATATGAATTTGCGTGTCTGCATTTTGTGTGGAAAAATTATGTAAAACAAAGCTTCACATTTTATTTAGAATAAAATGCAGACAATGCGTAAAAAATTAAATAATGCTGTTGTCTATGTTATGTTATGTGGTTCCTGCCCATCTTTTCAAATGGATTATCTCATAAAATTATCTTTTCAAATGAATCATCTCATGCAATTCTCATCCTTACTTCTGTTATGTTTTTGTTGTATAAACATTTTACCAGTTCCCCTGCTTACCTTTTCCCTCCTCTGCTTGTCTATCATGGCCCTTTATTATCTATCAGATCTATTCTAAATACCTGAGTAAGGCCAATCTCAATTAGGAAATCTGAAGTCTTCCTGTTGGTCCCAATACCAGTGCCTGAATGTGTTATATTTGTTTTCTTTAAGAGAATTCTGTATTCCCTTTAATATTTTTGTCTATTTGTTTCTGTCTTCCTTCACTATAATGCAGGTGCTGTGACGACACATGTCGGGAGCCACACAAAGACAAAAAGATGGCCACGGTTCATGAGGTTCCTGCTTCACTTCCTGGAGATTAGCTGCAAGCCCGCGCGCGCCAAAAGATACTCTTCTCTCCTCCTCCTTCCCCATTATCTTATACCAATCAGAATGTAGCTTATTGCCACCCCTGCTACGCGGCCAATCCCCTGCCTACATGTATCCTATAGCCCACTCCGCCCCTGAACACCAGTGTATATATACCCCTGTCTCACAATAAAATTTGAAGGCTTGATCAGAGTATTGTCTTGCCTTCGCTCTTCTCTCGCCCCCATTTTCTTTCAGGTCGGATCCTCCTCGTCCCCACAAATAACTAGGTCCCGCGGGTCGGGACAAGTGGCGCCCAACGTGGGGCTCGAGGCTCGGATCCTTCGCAGGCGGACCCCCGAGTAAGATATCGTCTGGCCAGACCCCTTTTTTGATGATGCAATAGGAGACGCCTTTCGCCGCTCACGAGGTCGTCGTCCCTGGTGAGTATCGGCCGCCTTACAAGAAAATGGGAACTAAATTAAGTAAAGAAGCGGTCTTCATAAGAGACCTAAAAAGTTCACTTAGGGAGAGAGGAGTTCGAGTTAAAAAGAAAGACTTGGTAAAGTTTTTATTTTTGTTGATGAAGTCTGTCCGTGGTTTATTGTTAATGGCCCCTTACTACTACAAAATTAAATGCAGCCATAGAGTTAGTGCAGGAACAGCTGGCTGCTGGACATATTGAACCTTCTACATCCCCTTGGAACACTCCAATCTTTGTAATCCAAAAGAAATCAGGCAAATGGCGGCTCTTACAAGACCTCAGGGCGGTCAATAAGACTATGGTCCCTATGGGCGCATTACAACCTGGAATTCCCTCTCCAATAGCCATCCCTAAAGGGTATGTCAAATTAGTTATTGATCTAAAAGATTGCTTTTTCTCCATACCTTTACATCCTGATGATTGCAAACGTTTTGCCTTTAGTTTACCCATTACCAATTGTGTAGGGCCTTCTCCTCGGTTTCAATGGAGAGTCCTCCCACAAGGAATGGCCAACAGCCCTACTCTTTGCCAAAAATTTGTAGCCCAGACTATAGACCCCTTTAGGTTGCTCTTCCCCACTTGTATATTATCCATTATATGGATGATATTCTTCTTGCCGGTCCTGACCAGCAACAGCTCTATGCGGCCAGTCAGCAACTAGTCACTGCCCTCCGAGATCGAGGACTACACATTTCCCCAGAAAAAGTCCAGGTCCACCCCCCTCAACTATTTTTAGGCTTTGAATTATTTTCTATAAAATCCTCACTCAAAAAATTCAGCTAAAGAGAAGCTCCTTAAACACTCTTAATGATTTTCAGCGTCTGCTAGGAGACATCAATTGGCTTAGACCTTATTTAAAACTGACCACCGGAGAGTTAAAGCCCTTGTTTGATGTCCTACGCGGAGATCCTGATCCCTCCTCCCCCCGCTCGCTTTCACCAGAAGCACAAAGGGCGTTAACCATTGTAGAGCGGGCTATTTCTGAACAGACCATTAGCTACTTCTCTCCACATTTAAGTTTGTGGCTGCTCATTTTTCCCACTCCCTTCTCCCCTACAGGAGTCCTTTGGCAAAACCATCCACTATTTTGGGTTCATTTGCCAGCCTCCCCCCTAGAGTCTTAGCTACCTATCCTCAATTAGTTGCTGCCCTCTTACGTTTAGGCCGAGAGGCAGCCCTCAAGTTGTTCGGGAGAGACCCTGAAGTTATAAACCCTCCCATACAACACGTCTCAGTTACAATGGCTTATTCAACATGATGATGATTGGGCAATCAGCTGCACCTCCTTCCAGGGGACAATAGACAATCATTACCCTGCGGACAGATTAGTCCAGTTCCTTCAAAAGACCCCGGTTGTCTTTCCCAAAAGGACTAAAACCACACCAATTGCTGGGGCCGTAATGGTGTTCTCTGATGGGTCCTCCTCCGGTATAGCCGCTTTCAGCATTAATGGGCAGATTACTCGAATACAGACAGACCTCTCCTCTGCACAGCTTGTTGAATTAACTGCAATAATCAAGGTTTTTGAGCTTTTAATAGATGCCCCCTTTAACCTTTACACTGATAGTGCCTATGTAGCCACCTCTGTTCCCCTATTAGAGACAGTGCCTTACATACGTCCCTCTACAAATGCTTCCCCCCTATTCGCAAAATTACAAAAACTAATTCTAAACCGCGGTGCCCCTTTTTTCATCGGGCACATACGCGCTCACTCTGGCCTTCCGGGGCCGCTTGCCAAGGCAATGACAGGGTTGATCTGGCAACTCAATTAGTAGCCTCTGTCACGTCAGACTCACCCTTGGCTGCAGCCCAACGGGCTCATGAACTACATCATCTCAATGCTCACACTCTTAGACTCAAATTTTCAATCACCCGAGAACAGGCCCGCCAAATAGTTCGGCAATGTCAAGGATGCCTAACTCTCCTCCCAGAGCCTCATACCGGAATCAACCCCCGGGGTTAGTCCCAGGAGAGATATGGCAAATGGATGTCACTCATTACCCTCCCTTTGGTAAATTAAAATATATTCATGTGTCTATTGACACCTGCAGTGGTTTTCTATGTGCATCCTTGCAAACGGAGAGGCAACTAAAAACGTTATTACCCATGTTCTCTCATGCCTGGCATATCTGCCACAACCTAAAGTTTTAAAAACTGACAATGGCCCTGGATACGCCAGCTCTAGCTTTAAACAGTTCTGTGCACAGTTAGGTATTAAGCACATAACGGGAATTCCTTATAATCCCCAAGGCCAAGGTATTGTTGAAAGAGCCCACTTAACTCTTAAAAACATGTTATTCAAACTTCAGTCGGGGGGAGAAGCACTCTACCCGAAAACAGGTAATGCAAAGACACTCCTAAATCATGCACTATTTGTTCTCAATTTTCTTACCATGACTCCGCGGGTAAAACCGCTGCTGATCGCCTTTGGCATCCCTCCACGGCAGATAACTATGCACAGGCTATGTGGAAAGATCCGATGACCAACACATGGCACGGGCCTGACCCTGTACTCATATGGGGGAAAGGACATGCTTGTATATATGATGCTAAGGTACAAAATGCCCGATGGCTCCCAGATAGACTCATTAAACCCCTAGACACAAATAAAAGCAAAAACAATAATAATTCCAATCCAGGGCATATTAACCCCTGAGAAGCCTTCCCTTTTTGTTTATTTTCAGGAGGCAAAAATGAAGACATGCACGCTACTGATCCTCGTCATGGCCCTTCGCCCCGTTTGGACCCATCAAATTCTCAATTTCACCTGGACAGTCACCAATGAAGCAGGAGACGTCGTTTTCAGTTCTTCCACCTTAGCAAGTACCCCCCCATGGCCCGTTCTTGCCCCTGATCTCTGTGATCTGGCTGCCGGAGCTTCCGCGGCCTGGGGACTCCCAGACATTTACCTCCCCCTTCCCAAGCTCCCCCCCTTGACAATACTCCCACTACTCTAGCCCTTCCCCTGGGTGTAATACCGCCGTAAGAAGAACCTATCTCAGAGAAGCAGAGTTTTATGTTTGCCCTGGAGCTCATAGAGATCGAACCCTTAACTATAAATGTGGATACAGAGACTCCTATTTCTGTGCTCCTGGGGGTGTGAGACCACGGGAGACGCTAGTTGGAAGCCTAGCTCCACTTGGGATTATATAACTGTAATAGGACTTGGAATCCCAAGCGTAACTCAACCGTACCCACTCCCGAATGTCAAAATACCCAATCCACAGGGGGACGATGTACACCGCTCTCCATTGCCTTTACTGACAAGGGAAAAAGGGCCCCTATTGATGGATGGCTCAGGGGACATGAATGGGGGCTAAGGCTTTATATTTCAGGAACTGACCCTGGGCTCACTTTTAAGATCAAATTACTTCGATCCATTCCAAACGCCAACAAGCACGTTATCCTTGGCCCTATTGCCCCTAAGACAAAAGACCCAAAACCTTCTAACCCTTCCCCCCTGTCTGCTAGTACTGTTTTCCAGGCTTTGCTCCCCCCGGTTTTACCCTCTACAGGCGAAATCCTTAAAGGCCTGGCTAATGTGACTGCAGAATCCCTTAACTCCACTGGATATAGCGAGTGCTGGTTATGTTTCTCCCCCGTTCCCCCGTTTTACGAAGGGATAGCAGTTTTAGTCAATACCTCAGCAGACCTCATACTTACCAATGACTCCAGCAAGACTCGCTGGTCAGATCCCTTCCGTTTTTCAGAGACCTCTCCGGGTCTCACGTTGGCTCAGCTTTCGGGAATAGGCCTCTGTATACATAGCCCCCTCTTGCGTCTACCCCCTCAGCTAGTACCCATTTGTAACAGCTCCTTCTCACCCCCGCTGTCCTATGAATTTCTTGTCGCCCAACGGTACTTATTTTGCTTGCTCCTTTGGCATAACGCCCTCCGTTAACCCGCGCTTACTAATATCTAACAATGAATATTGTGTTTTAGTCATGCTCATGCCCAAAATTTCCATACATCCCACCGAAGACCTCCTTCCATATTACTCGGGCTCTGCTCGTACTAAGCGTGAGCCGGTAACCGCCATTACCTTATCTGTATTATTAGGATTGGGAGCAGCTGGGGCCGGAACAGGCATTGCCTCCATAATTACTTCTAAACAACAATATTATGCTCTTAGTCAGGCTATTGATAAAGACATACAAAATCTGCAAGAGGGTTTAGACAGCCTGAAGGAATCTGTTGTCTCTCTCTCAGAGGTAGTGCTCCAAAATCGCCGAGGGTTAGACCTCCTCTTCTTGAAAGAAGGAGGCCTCTGCGCTGCTCTTAAAGAAGAATGTTGCTTTTATAAAGACAAAACAGGATTAGTACAAGATAGCATCGATAAAGTTAAGAAAAACCTAGAGGCCAGGCAAAAACAAAGAGAAAAAGATGAGGCCTGGTACAAAAACTGGACCTCTGCCACCCCTTGGCTAACTACTCTGATCCCCGCCATCCTTGGACCCTTGGCAGGATTCTTCCTTTTAGTGTCTCTTGGCCCCTGGGCCTTAAGAAAACTGACAGTTTTTATTCGAGAGCAGGTTGACCAGCTCGTCAAGCCAGCGGTTGCTGTTCATTATCACAGACTTACAGCCTGTGATGAAGAGTCTTGCATCGAGCCAACCAATGCTCCAGGTCTCCGGTTCTCAACTTTACAGGCGCCTCGACCGTGGTACCATCGATTTTGGCGCCGTACTTAATATGGCTCATATGCTGGTCCGCCAGAACCAGGCATACCCCTAAGTATATGAGGGTATGGGCATCGAGATGAGTGCGAGACAAAGTACTGCAAGGGAGGGTTCTTCTAGAACCTCTCTGGTCCTCCCTGAGAATACGCCTGGCTTGCATAGAGGTTGGTATCCATATGTACATAAAGCCTTGATATTAAGATCAATTTGGCTTTCAGCTCTGCCTCTCCTCCCCAAAAGATACCGAGAGCATTTGCAGGATGTTACCCTGCTGGAGGAGCCAGGCCTCTATTCCCTCACTCGATTAAGGCCCACCTTTCTAAAATAAATAGAAAGGGAGGAGATGTCGGGAGCCACACAAAGACAAAAAGATGGCCACGGTTCATGAGGTTCCTGCTTCACTTCCTGGAGATTAGCTGCAAGCCCGCGCGCGCCAAAAGATACTCTTCTTCCCTCCTTCCCCATTATCTATACCAATCAGAATGTAAGCTTATTGCCACCCCTGCTACGCGGCCAATCCCCTGCCTACATGTATCCTATAGCCCACTCCGCCCCTGAACACCAGTGTATATATACCCCTGTCTCACAATAAAATTTGAAGGCTTGATCAGAGTATTGTCTTGCCTTCGCTCTTCTCTCGCCCCATTTTCTTTCAGGTCGGATCCTCCTCGTCCCACAAATAAACTAGGTTCGCGGCGGGTCGGGACAGACACAGATTTATTCAACTTGGATACAATTATAAATTAGCATATAACATTATGCCTAATACTTAGTAGCCCCCAATAAAGTTTATTGAATTAATAAATTAAAATTTAAAAATGTGGAATTTTCAGGAATTGCAGTAAAAACACTATTTAGTTACACACTCATTTATCCTCTGTTCAGTTACAACTAGAAAGGTAGTGTACTCAAAAGTGTATCCTGTCTACGCAGAAAGTTAGCCATTTATAATTAAAATTATTTTGCAGTACGGAGGAAAACAAAAGAAAAAAATGGAAAGGAGTAAAATAAGTTATTCTTAACCCCAAAAGAATCCAAGAAATAAAAATGCTATTACTACCAATTTAAGCCTTTGCAAAGTTTTATATGTAATCCTGAACAAAATAATACTCTTTAGAGATCTAAATAAACTTATTAATGGCAAAACAAATTTCAACATGATAAATATTATTAGAAGTATATTTATTTCCAAGGACTAAAAATAGGTTAAAATTTTCTAACATATATATATAAACATTAATTTTTAATTATAAAATTATATTTTTCAAAATTTGTGCCTGTTATAATTTGCTATTTACCTAGAAACAAGTGATTAGTAGCTCCAGAAGGAATTCTGCAACAAAAGCTCCAAACAAATAATGTGCTGCCTTTATATACTTTCATCAAAGAAGGCATAAGAAATGATTTAACATATAGAATAGAATAAAATTTTAGGTGGTGGTCTGGAGATTTTCTACCATCATTTTAAAGTTTTCCTTCCCTCTATAAATTTAAAGAAAATAGAAATAAACATCCCATAAAAGGAAAAGTGGTTCAATTGACTTGGTGTAGTATTCTGACTAATTGAAGGTTTCAGAAAAAAAAAAAAATCATTTCAGAATATCGCTGTTTGTGTAAGCTGTTCCATTTATATCTGAAAATAGATTCAAGGTCTTGCTAGTAAGGTCTAACTATACAGGTCAGATGAACAAAGACATTTGTTACTTAGTAAAGACAACATTATCTAACTGAACTGATGAGTCTGCAAATACAGATAATTGAAATTTTAATTACACTGTTTGGGTACTTCAACAGAATTTAGCTGTAACCTAGGAAACCACTGACATTTAGATAGAGAAAAAATGAACTCTATAATGTAAGAAATAAATAAAATTCATTTAGAAGGAAAAAAGAGCAGGAAGATATAGATAGAAATTATAAAGAGACACAAACATAAGCAAGCCTTAAGGGTGGATTTTAAAATTAAAATTCAAAGAAATCTATATGTATTATGGATTTTTTAAACGATAGTTTTCATTTTACCTAAACCCTTCTTCATTATAAAAGAAAAGAAAATATGTGTTTCTAACACAGAACAATAATTTATATTTGATTCTCAATCAAGCTCTGTTGTTAGCTTTGTTATCTTGAGGTTTTGTTAAATATTTTAATCATCAGTTTTCTCCTGTATAAATATAGATATATACTTGGAAAGGTTTCTGGGAAGATTATATGAGAAATATATTTAAAATTTTTTGCACCCACTTTTGTCAAAAGAATTAAAGCTATAAAATATTTTAGCACAATTACACTGTTAAAATATTTTTTTAATGTCTCAGTCTTTTTCCTAAAAGATTGTCAGTTTTTGTATACATATTTTTTGGTATCTAGGACAAGATTAAATTCTGGGACTGTGTGCATTAGGATCTGTGGAGAAACTCTAGTTGATTTCATTTCATTTTCAAGGATTTGTCTTTTTCCTTCCACCCATGCCCTTTCTTGTATGACCCCTTTGTGATTAAATGGAATTCTTAGAGTGTTTCTGTTAAATTTTCCACACTGACATTGCAAGATAAACTTTTTTTTTTTCAAAATGTTATCACTAGATCTATAACTTTCTTTGAAAAGAATAAACATATAACAAAATGTAAGATGAAATGATGGATATATAACAGGTATATGGACATATTGCAAGAAGTCAGTATGGTAAAATTAAAATTGTAAAATATAAATGAGATGATATGATTTTCATGGTAAAATTTTAAAATTTTTTTTGTGTATTTAAACATTTACATAATAAAAAATATGGGTGAAAATTTCACCTTTTAATCCTTCCTACAGTTTATGAATTTACCCCATGTATATGTCCAACCTGTCTTCCCTGTTACATTGTTTTCATATGTTTTTTTGCTTTCACTTGTGGTTAAATAGGAAAGATCATGATAATAAAGATGTGAGAAATAGAACCACTATAAATTCCCCCATCATTGTGTACTTCCCTGTCCCTATATTAATTAAACTGCATTTAAACCAAGCAATAACCCAACTGCTTGCTCTAGGGAATATTTACCCTGAAAGGTAAGACTACAAACCAATCTAAAGTTATATTATTTATCAAAATAAAAGTGTGCTAATAAAAACTTGCTTAAAGGACATTTCACTTTCTTCGCCTACTATTTCAAGTATTATTGTCATAAACTTTGTCCAGTACTAACCAGTTCATTATCTTCTAAAATCTGCCTTAAAATTACCTCATTCATATCCTAAAATTCTAACAAATCTTTTTTTTTTTTTTTTTTTTAATTTTCCCACATTGGTAAACCACCTAAGATTCTGTCAAGGTGGTTTTCTCCCTTACTTTCATAAATCCAATAAACTAAGATTTGCATGATCACAAACTAGTTGTTTTTTGTGAGTGGTTAATAATGAAAAACAAAAATCTGAGTAATGAGTTCAGGGAGATAATTATATTTTTAAAATTTATTCCTATTTTAAGCATCTACTCTGCTGTTACCTAAAACTCCTCAAACTCAAGAAGCTGATAGAAGCTCTAGAAAGTTATTGATATTTTCTTTGTAAACACTAGGATCAAGATTATATTTTGAGTTTTAGAAGTAATCATACTTGTGTCCAGTCTAATAATAATAATTAGTAATAATCTTCAGCCATTCCAT
The DNA here is from genome assembly GCA_003508835.1 of Eonycteris spelaea. Taxonomy (NCBI): domain Eukaryota; kingdom Metazoa; phylum Chordata; class Mammalia; order Chiroptera; family Pteropodidae; genus Eonycteris; species Eonycteris spelaea. The sequence continues at coordinate 375,046 of PUFA01000252.1, forward strand.
AATCTCTCTAAAGGATACTTTATTAAGGTTGGTATAAAGTTTGGAAATATTATATAATATATAATTATACATAAATATATATACTGATATGTATAGTATAAATTATCTAACTTTGTTAGTCAGATAAATTATACTTATTTTGATGATAATTATAGAAAACAGGCATTTTGGTATGAATATTGATTCTCAAGATTATATTTTATTTAAGCTACTAGTAATATAGTGTCATTAACGTTTTTAAAAAGCTAAAATGTTTCATTTATTGAGATGTCTTTATTTTTTTACCTATGTCTTCTTTTGTTCCAGGGTTCCATCCAGAAGAGCACATTACATTTAGTTGCCAGGTCTCCTTAGGCTCCTTTTGGGTGACAGTTTCTCATACCTTTCTTGTTTTTGATGACTTTGATATTTATAGGTATTCTGGTCACTTATTTTGTAGAATACCACCTAATTGAAATGTGTTTGATGTTTCTCATAATTAGACTGGGATGATAGGTTTTCAGGAGGAAGACCACAGAACTAAGGTGCCGCTTCCATTACTTCATGTCAGGCATACCAACTATCAGCATGATTTATTACTGATGATATTGACCTTGATTTCCTGGTTGGTGCAATGCTTGTCATATTTCTACACTTTAAAGTTTTTTTATTTTTTCCCTTTCATACTGTACTTTTTGGAAGGAAGTAACTAGGTACAGATCACATTTAAGTAGTAGCAAGTTAGGATGCTCCTCTGTGAAGGTGGGGGTATGAATTTTAAAATGTGTGCGTATACAAATCTGTATATATTCATACCTACAGATATTTCTATATGTAACTGTTGTATTAAGCTAAATGCGAAGTCATGTTGATGTCACCAACTCTAATTCATTACCATTTGGATTATGCTTGACCTCTTCCCTTGCTTAACAGGAAACTCCCATGCTAACTGTGAGAAAATCAATATCCATCATCCACTGTTTATTTACTTAATTGCATAATTTCAGTATACATGTACTCCTCTACCCTCTGGTAACCCACTAGTCTATAGTCTATGTCCATTAGATCTGGCCACTGTGAAATAATGCTGCTATGAACATCCATGTGCAAATAATCAGAATTATTAACTCATACTTTCATGGAAAATACAATATTTTATCAACTGGTGTACAAAGTTATGTGCCGTGTCTTTACCATTAGTTTTTAGAGATCTCACTAGTTATGAAAGTTACTTGGTCAGTACCCTTTATCCCCACCTCCTCCATTAAGGATGTTTCATGCATTTGTAATATCATTAGGGTATCTCGTCATGCTCTGTATTTCTTCCTGGATTCCTCAAACTCCCAAATGACTTTTTAAAAGTTGCATACATTAAGATTGCTGTAAAGTTCTATGAGCTTTGCCAAAAGCATAATGTCATGTATTCACCAATACAGTGTCATCAGTATAGTTTCTTGAGCCCTGCCTGCAACCCCTCCCCTGGCCCCCGCCAAATTCCCATGATTCACCTATTAAGCTTTCCCATACTCCCTCGAACCACAGGCAAACCACTGGTCTCTATTACTGTTTTTTATAGTTTTGTCTTTTCCAGAATGTCAAATAATTGACATTACCCATTTCACCCTCCCCCTAGCCCCTTATATGTGACCCCCTTTACACTGCCTACCTCCCCTTTTACCCCCATCCCCTACCTTCTGGTAACCACTAGTCTATAGTCCATGTCCATGAGTTCTGGCCACTGTGAATAATGATGCTATCAACATTCATGTGCAAATATCTTTTAGGATATGGTTTTCAAGTCTTTGGGGTAAATACCCAGTAAATGGTTGCTGGGTCATCTGGTAGATGAATTCTTAGTTTTTTGACAATGTCCATACCGCTTTCCATAGTGGCCATACCAGTATGCAGTCCCACCAGGAGTGAATGAGGGTTCCTTTTTCTCCACATCCTCTCCAGCATTTGTTATTACTTGTCCTGTTGATTATTGCTATTCTAACGGGTGTGAGGTGTATCTCATTGTGTTTTCGAGTTGCATTTTCCTAATAGCTAGCGAGTTAGCATTTTTCAAATATTGGTTGGCCATTTGTATGTCCTCTAGGGAGAAATGTCTGTTCAGGTCCTCTGCCCATTTTTTGATTAGATCATTTGCTTTTTTGTTGTTATTGAGTTTTTATGAGTTCTTTGTATTTTGGATATTAGGCCCTTATCGGAGGCGTTGCTTGCAAATATATTTTCCCATTCAGATGGTTGTCTCTTTACCTTGTTAATGATTTTCTTTTGCTGAGCAGAAGCTTTTTAGTTTGATGTAATTTCATTAATTTATTTTACCTTTTACTTTCCTTGCCTTTGAGATCAAATTCATAAAATCCTCTTTAAGTCCAAGGTTCTTGAGTTTAGTTCCTATGTTTTCTTCTATGCATTTTATTGTTTCAGGTCTTATATTCAGGTCCTTAATCCATTTTGAGTTAATTTTGGTGTGTGGTAATAGGCAACAGTCTAATTTCATTCTTTTGCAGGTGGCTTTCCAGTTTTCCCAGCACCATTATTGAAGAGGCTTTCTTTTCTCCATTGTATGTTTTTGGCTTTATTTATGGAAAATTATTTTGCCCATAATAATATGGGTAACTTCTGGACTCTCGATTCTGTTCCACTGGTCCGTGTGTCTGTTTGGCTGCCAATACCATGCCATTTTGATACTGTTGCTTTGTAGTATAATTTGAAGTCAGCAGAGTGATGCCTTCAGCTCATTCTTTCAGGATGGCTTTGGCAATTCAGGGTCTTTTGTGTTTCCACAAATCTGAAGATTTTTTTGTTCTATTTCTTTAAAAATTACATATGGAATTTTGATGGGGATTGCATTAAGTCTGTAATGCTTTAGGTAATATGGTCTGTTTAATATGTTGATTCTTCCAATCCATGAACACGGAAATATCTTTCCATTTCTTTGTATCTTCTTCAATTTCTTTTAATAGGGTCTTGTATTTTTATTATATAGGTCATTCACATGTTTTGTTAAATTTATTCCTAGATATTTTATTCTTTTTGCTGCAATTGCAAAAGGAATTACTATTCCATTTCTTTTTCAACACTTATTGTTTAGAGTATAGGAATGCTGTGGATTTTTTGAATGTGATTTTGTATCTAGAAACTTTACTGTTTTCCTTATTGTTTCTAGTAGTGTTCTTGTGGAGTCTTTAGGTTTTTCTATATAGAGATCATGTCATCCACAAATAGTGACAGTTTGATTCTTTGTTTCTATTTGGATGCCTTTTATATCTTTCTCTTGCCTGATTGCACATGCAGGACTCCAATGTTATATTGAATGCCTTGTTCCTAATCTTAGAGGGAAGGTTTTAGTTTTTCACAATTAAGTAATGTTGGCTGAGAGTTTGTCATATATGGCCTTTATTACATTAAGGTACTTTCCTTCTATATTGATTTGTGAAGTGTTTTGATCATAAATGGATGCTGTATCTTGTTGAAGACTTTTTACTGCATCTGTTATTGATTATATGATTCTTATTTTTTAATTTGTTTATGCGGTGTGTCATATTAATGATTTGCATGTTGTCGAACCATCCTGTACCCTGGGATGAAGCTAACTTAATCATGGTGTACATTTTTTAATATGTTGCTGTATTTGATTTGCTAGTGTCTTATTTAGGATATTTAGGTTCATGAAGATATTGTCTGTAGTTTTCTTTTTTTGTGTTATCCTTACCAGTTTCTGGTATCGAGTAATACTGGCCTCATAAAATGAGTTGGAAGTATTGCCTCCTCTTTGATTTTTGGAAGAGTTTGAGGAGAATAGGTATTAAATCTTGAATGTTTGGTAGAATTCACTGATGAAGCCATCTGGTCCTGGACTTTTACTTTTTGTAGGTTTTTGATGATTGTTTCAATTTCCATACTGCTGTTGGTCTATTTAGATTTTCCAGTTTTGATTCAATCTAGGAAGGTCATATTTTTCTAAGTACTGGTCCATTTCTTCCGGGTTATTAAATTTGGTGTTATATACTTTTCACATATTTTGTATGATCCTTTGTATTTCTGTGGTGTCTGTAATTTCCCCTCTTTCATCCCTGATTTTGTTTATTTGTGTCCTTTCTCTTTTTTCTTTAGTGAGTCTAGCCAGGGGTTTGTCAATTTATTAATCTTCTCAAAGAACAGCTCTTTGTGCATTTATTTTTCTATTTTTTGTTTGTTTGTTTTCAATTTCATTTATTTCTGCTCTAATTTTGATTATTTCTTTCCTTCTGCTGACTTTAGGCTTCATTTGTTCTTCCTTTCTAGTTTTTTAAGATGAAGTTAGGTTGTTTATTTGGGCTCATTCTTGTTTTTGGAGGTAGCCTGTAATGATATGAACTTTCCTCTTATGACTTTTTGCCATGTCCCAAAAGTTTTGATATGTTGTACTATCATTATCATTTGATTTCTATGTATCTCTTGATCTTCTTTTATTTCTTCTCTGCCCAGTTATTCTCAGTAGCATGTTGTTTAATCTCCATGTATTTGTGGTTCTTTGCTTTCTTTTTGCAGTTGATCTCTAGTTTCAAAGCATTATGATCAGAGAATATGGTTGGTATGATTTCAACTCTTATATTTGTTGAGCTATCTCTGTGTCCCAGTATGTGGTCAATTCTTGAGAATGTTCCATGTGCACTAGAGAAGAATGTATAAGCAGCTGTTTTGGGATGGAAGGCTCTGTAAATGTCAATTATGTCCAGTTGGTCTAATGTGTCATTTAAGGATGTTATTTCCTTATTGATTTTCTGTTTGGATGATCTGTCCATATCCGACAGTGGGTATTTAGGTCCCTACTACAATAGTGTTTTGGTCTGTTTTCCCTTTAGTTCTGTTAGTAATTGCTTTACATATTTCAGGGCTCCCTGATTGGGAGCATAGATATTAATAAGTGTTATGTCTTCTTGGTGCATGATTCCCTTTATCATTATGAAGTGTCCCTCAGTATCTTTTTTACCTTTTTTATTTTGAAGTCTATTTCATCTGATATTAGTACTGCTACTCCTGCTTTTCTCTGAATGCCATTTGCTTGAAATATCATTTTCCACCCTTTCACTTTGAGTCTATATTTGTCTTTGGAGCTGAGATGTGTCTCCTGGAGGCAGCATATGGTTTGGGTTTTGTTTTTTGATCCATTCTGCAACTCTGTGCCTTTTATTGGTGAGTTCAGTCCATTTACATTTAGGGTGATTATTGAAATATGAGGTCTTCTTATAGCCATTTTATCTTTTGCTTTCTGGTAGCTGGTGTTTCCATTGCTTCCTTGTCTTGTGTTTTGTTTTCTTTATTTTGTTGGCTTTTGTGGGTTTTGCCTCTGGTTCTTCTTGTTTTATGTTATATACTTCAGTTCTGAATCTTTGTGTGTGGTTACCATTACAAATATAAAAGGATAGCTATATATACAGTCATCCTTTTCTTCTGCACATGCCTTATCTCCATTCCCCTTTGCAAATTTGGATCTTTGAATCCTCCCCTTTTCAGTCATTGTTTCTCAATTTGTCTTATGTATGCTGAACATTTCATTACTATCTTGCTATAGCAATTTTCTTCTTATTATTTAAGCTTATAATGCCCTGTTCTTTAGTAAGGGTTGCACTCCTCTGCTTCTATTTGCCTGATAGTACTTTACTCCTAATTATGTTTGTGTTTTTGTTGTTGTTTTTGTTGTTATCATTTTGTTTTAGGTGAGCTGACCCTTTCAGTATTTCCTGTAGTACAGGCCTCATATGGAGAATTCCCTCAATTTTTGTATGTCTAGAAAGGTCTTAACTTCTCCTTCATATCTAAAGGAGAGCTTAGCTGGATACATTATTCTAGGCTGGTAGTTCTTTCACTTAATAGTTTAAATATTTGATTCATTCCTTTCTGCTTGTAAGGTCTGTGCTGAGAAGTCTGAGGATAATCTAATGGATTTTCCTTTATAAATTACTGTTTCTTCTCCCTGCTGCTCTGAGATTCTGTCTTTGTCATTGATTTTTGATAATTTTAATACAATGTATCTTGGTGAAGGCCTTTTTGGGTTGAGTAATTGGGTGTTCTGTTGACTTCTTGAATTCCAAATCCCAGATCATTCCTTAGATTTGGGAAATTCTCATCAACTATTTGTCTGAAAATTCTGCCTAGTCCCTTTCCTTTTCCTTGCCTTTGATAATGCCTATTATTCTTATGTTCCTCTCCCGATGGTATCAGCTAGTTTTGAATTTCTTTCATTATTTTCATTCTTTGGTTTTCTTTTCTTCCTTCTGATTTATTTCTAGATTTCTGTCTTCAGTATCACTGATCCTTTCCCCCATTTGGTCGTGTATTTCCCAAACTTGCTATTTCATTTTTCAACTCTTGCAGTGTGTGTGTGTGTGTGTGTGTGTGTGTGTGTGTGTGTGTGTGTGTGTTTTATCTCTAGAAGATCTATTCTGTTCTTTTGAGGGTTTCAATCTTAGTTGTTTTTTCAATTCCTGAAATTGTTTATATGACTCATTTTGAAACTCAGAGTTTTTTTCAGAAGTACCATTCTGAATTCTGTCATTTAAGTTGCATATTTCTATGTCTGTAAGCTTATTTTTCTGGAGCTTTTTCTCTTTCTTTCTGAGATGCCTTGTTGTCTTGGTTGCTCATAGGCTATTTCTGTGCCTGGGCATTAATGGAAATGTATTCTGCTTTTTTTCCAGAAAGATTTATTATATAAAGGTCTCTATTTAGCCTGCTGCAAAGAAGGCATTTTCCCTTTGGTTTCCAGGAGGTGGCATCTAAGCCTCTTTGGTCCCTGCTTTATATAAAGCCTTAAAATGTCTTATAAAATGCCTTTATTTTCTTGTAGATGTTTAATCACACTCACTACTCTCAGTTTCAGTTCCTGTCAGTGTTAGCAACAGTTTCAGTAGTGCTTGCTCAGATTCCCCTGGGCTCTGCAGTTTTAGGTCTCAGAGGGTAAAGGGGGAAGGACCCTCTGGGTTGGAGGATGGAAGCTGCGGCTCAATTTTGCAACATGGCTGGTAAAAATCAACTTTTGTTTCTCTGCAGTCCTGCCCTGCTTCTCTGCCTTCTGCCCTGAAGACTGGGCCCTGCCTCTGGCTGCATGTAACTTATAGCACTCCCAGGCAGGGCTATTCAGGGAAGTTGTGCACTTCTTCAGAGAGCTCCAATGACTGCAAGAGGTAGCTTTTTTATTTCTGCCAGTCCACTGCCCAAAACCCAGGGTTCTGATGGTAGCTCTTTTGCACAGATCCCATGCTCAGATGTTTTGGAGTGCAGTTTGGGGTATTTTTGTTGAATTTTAGATGTTCAACTTATTGTTTCAAGGGGGAGATCTGGGGATATCTCTCACTTCTCCACATTTCCTTTCTGATATTTGACCATGTTTTATTGTTGACTGACTCCTGAAGGCTCCACTGGAAGAGGATCTGCTTATAAGCTCACTCACATGGTTGTTGCAGAATTCAGTTCCTTATGGGATGTTGAACTGAAGGCCTCAGCTGCTCAAGGGCTGTCGATGAGAAGCCTCTTCAGTTCTTTATCATATGGCCCTTTCCAAGGGCAGCTCACAGATGGCAGTTTAAACACCATTTGCTTGGTCTGGATGGGTTGATTATGAGGTTTCCTGGGAGGGCAAATAGGGTGCTCCTGGCCTTCAGGAAGAGCTTTGTGACTCTGAGCAAGCTCACTTCTTTTTTACCACTGAATAATATTCTATAGTATGGGCGTACCATAGTTTACCTATTAAGGCCATTTCTTTTTTCCTAGATTTTGACATTTATAAAGTGCTATAAACATTTATGTGCAGCTGTTTTAACTCCTTAGGGTAAATAAAAAGTATAATTGCTGAATCACATAAAAGACTATTTGTCCTTGTAAGAAATTGCCAAAGTGTCTTCCAAAGTAGCTGTGTCATTTTACATTTCCACCAGCAAATAAATAAGAATTTCTGTTGATCCAGCCTTTGATATTGTTTGTTTTTTTAGTTTTAGCCATTTTAATAAGTGTGCAGTTAAATCTTGATTTTCTTTGTATTTCTAATGCCAAAGATTTTGAGAAACTTTCCATATGCTTATTTACAATCAGCATATCTCTTGATGAGGTCACTTTTTCTGACCTTTTATTTGTTTTTTAAAATTGGGTCATTTGTTTTTTGACTATTGAATTTATATGTCATTTAATATTTAAGATAAGAATCCTTAATCAGATATGTGTTTGAAAATACTTTTTCCTAGATTTGTTTTTTCATCCTCTTAACAAGGTCTTTTATAGAGTAAAAAAAAATTAATTATAATAAAACCAACTTATTTTTTCCCAAGGATTGTACTTTTGTTGTGTTTTAAATCCTCAATATCCAACCCAAGATCACCTAGATTTCCTCTTAAGTTTTATTCTAGAAGTTTTATTGTTTTGTGTTTTACATTTAAGTCTGTATTCTATGGAGTTTTTTTTTTGTTTGTTTTCTTCTTTTTCTTTTTTTTTTTTTTTTTTTGTTAGTGTAAAGTCTGTATTTAGGTCCCTTATTTTTAATAGATGTTCAATTACTATAACACTGCTTGTTGAAAAAGCACTGTCCTCTCTCCATTTACTTTTTGTGAGTAGATCTCTGGATTCCATATTGTGTTCTAGTGATTTATATGTTTGTTTTGTTTTATTTTGTTTTTGTTTTGTCAATTCTATGTTGTCTTGATTGCTGTAGTCTAGTAATGTAAGTGCTCAAATTTTGTTCTTTCAAATATTGTGTTGACTATTCTCAGTCTTCTGCCTTTCTGTACAAACTTTAGAAGCAGTTCATTGATATCTATTAAAGACCTGTTGTAATTTTAACTGGGATTGACTTGAATTCACATCTTAACAATATTATATTTTTCTATCCATACACATAGAATAGCCTTCCTCTTATTTAGATCTTCTTTGATGTCTTTGGTCAGAGTGTTATAGTTTTTTTTATACAAAGACCTGCATTTTGTTAAAACTATATTTAAATATTTAATTTTTTGATGCTATTATAAATGAAATATTGTGTTTTTAATTGCAAATGTGAATTTTTCATTGCTGTTATATAGGAAAACTTTCACTTTTGTATAACTTTGTATCCTGAAAACTTTGTTCAATTCTCTGACATTTTCTTCAAGCAAAGACATTTTTGTTTTTCCTTCTCAATTTGTACACGTTTTATTTCTTTGTATTGCTTTAGAATTTTTTTACTGCAATAATTGAATGAAATGATGAAAGGCAACATCCATAATTTGTTTGCTATCACCGGCAGAAAAGTATCCAGTTTCTCATCATAAGTATCATATTAGCTCCAGGGTTTTTTTTGTAAATGTTTTTATTTTGTAGGTATCTTTATCAGTTGAGTCAGTTTTTCAGTATTCCTAGTTTTCTGAGCGTTTTTATCATGCATGAGTGTTAGATTTTTTTTCAAAAAGTTTTTCTGTACCAATTAATATAACGATATTGTTTTTCTTCCATTGGTCAATAGTGTGGAGTGTTACGTTATTTGATTTTCAAATAATTGTGCAAGCTTTACATAATTGAATAGATTCAAATGGCTATCGTATAGATAGCCATTTGTATACATTGTTGTACTTTATTTGCTAATATTTTGCTGATAATATTTTACATTTATTTTTGTGAAAGATATTGATCTGTAGTTTCCTTTGATGCATATGGCTTTATCTGGTTTTGGTAATAGGGTAATGCTGGCCTCAATAAAATGAGTTATGAAATGTTCCCTCTACTGTTCTCTGGAATAAATTTTGAAAAAAAATAATATTATTTCTTCTGGATCTGATGATTTCTATTTGGAGATTATTAATTATTGACCCAAGTTTTTGAATGACATAGGCTTATTTATATTACCTATAAATCCTTGTGTGAGTTTTGGTAGTTTATTTCTTTGAAGTAATTTTTCCATAGATAGATAGATAATATAATGATAGATAAGTGATAGATAGATGATAGATATAACATTAAAATACTTAACATACCTGTTTACTTGTGAAATATATTAACTTAGAACTAGCTACAATGATCTGTGAATCTTTATAAAGTTCAGAATTAATAAATAGAGTTTGGTGCCTTTCTAGAAAATTTAATATTTGTCTAATTATTGAGAGATTTAATATAAATAAGATAATGAAGTTCTTGCTTCAAATGTCACAATTATCAACCAGCTTGATATGAAAAAAAAACTCATAGATATAAAGCCCTCCTAACTTTTTTCAACTGCTGTGCTACAAAAGATAGAGTATAGATCTGCAAAAGTGTGGCTTGTGGTACAAACCAATTACCTGAATAATAGAAATTATTACTATAATTAATACTGATAATGGTGAGAATTATCACTACATTCATATGCAGTAACCTATTCTATTCATGAATTTACAGAAGAATAAGTAAGAAATTATTAGTATCCAGGTATCTCTGCTGGGAAGCATATCTTTGTTGTTCTTCCTTTTCCTTTTTCATCAGGCAGGCATTTCTTTGTTCATGAATTCATCCAAATTAAGTAAAATGTAAGTTCAAGCTATAAATTACACATTTTCTTTTGTATTTATTATTTAATGCTAATATTTTTTAAAATGTAATTTGCCTTGATAGTTAACAGAGTGATTTTTAAAAAGTGCTCATTATTAAAATGGAGGCAGATTTAAAATATATTCAGCTGGTAAAAATTAGATGGTTGGATGAATGAAGAAAAAAGGAAAAAGGAAGAGTCATGAATGAGTGGATACGATAATGATGTCATGAGTTTTGATGGGAAATAAATGAGAAAGAAGCTCCTTTGGAAGAGAAGAAAATCAGTTCAGCGCTAGGTATGACAAGATTGAAGCTCTTATGGTAGTTTAGCTGTGTCTATTTAGCAGAATTTTAAATATCCAATTCCGAAGCTTAAGGAAGGTGTCAATGCTATATGGAACTAAAAATGTGCTTTAAAGGAATGTTTCATTGTTTAGATCACACATTTTTTGATTATCTGATTCTGATTCTACAGAGGTTCTACATCTTTCCTTGCGTTTTAGTTTGCTCGGGGTGCATGCAGTAACAAAACACCACACGTCGGGTATCTTAAAAGAAATTTATTTTCCTACAGCTCTGGAGGCTAGAAGTTCAAGATCAAGATTCCAGTTGATTTAGTTTCTAGTGAGAGTTCTCCTTCTGGGTGGCAGAATGTCTTCTTGATAGGTCCTCACATGGTCTTTTCTCTGTATATGCTTTGTGGAGAGAGTGAGAGAGAGTGTGAGACTCTGGTGTTGCTTCTTAAGAGGATACTAATCTTGATGGAGCGGAGACCCTTGAGACTTCATTTAACCTTAACCAATTATCTTTATTGGTTCCTGATATCATGGTGTATTTATTTTCTTATAGCTGCTAAATTTAATTAAAATTACTTTAATATGAATTCAGAAAATCAAGCAGTATTAATATTTGATTTGTTGTTGTTGTTATTTGGAAGTTGAGGACAGACATCCACAAGTTTAACCTATGATATCTCAAAACATTCTCCAACTAAGTAAAATTTATCTCTTTGGAAAACAGTAGCTTATTAAGTCATGTTAAATAGCCTCAGGGTACATGCATCTGAAGCTAAAGCATAAGGCATTATTCATCCCTCATGTTTTAGCAGCTGTTTAATGAAAGTGCCAGCTCAGTGTGTAGTTAATCTATCTTAATAATTAATACAACAGCAGCCTGGACCCATGTGGATATAACTCCCAAAGTCCTTGTTCATTTGCAAATTAATACAGAGACTTGCTTTTATAGCTAGTTTTGTTACTTGGAAAGGGAGATGAGGATATTTAAAATTCTTAATTTTCAAAGTTTCTATTTGATCACATTTCATTTGAACACATTACATAAAACAGAATTTCAAGGGATAATGTTTAACAGCTTAGTATAGAAAATTAATCTCTTTATGGTTATTAATACATGTGTACCCCTCAAGGCTAAATGGAGGCCAATGTGTTTTCATGCACAAAAAAGGCTAATTTGAGAGCAAAGCTCTTTCTAATGTCCTTAATAATATGAACTCCCTTAATCTATCTGTGTGTGTAATCTAGTCAAAATTGAATCAAATATAAGAAAAAAAATATGTCGAATTGACTGCTGGATATTTTCTAAAATCCTAACTTAAAGATTTTTTTCTAACCCATTAGCATCATGAGTATAAGCAGTGGAAGATTCTGGGATGTTTTCTGGTAGTAAAAAACTGAAAGTAAGTATTGACTTTCCCAAAACATAAATAATGAAAATTGTGAAGGATAAGTTGGTTGCATCAAGAAATTTCAAGATTATAGTTGCAATTATGATTAGTAAACAAAAGTGTTGCTGAGAATAAATATGAGTAAGTCCTGGTCTCTGTATTCAAGGACACAATTTTAAATAATTGATTAATTATTACGTAATTGTTATTTATATGATCACTTTTGGTGAAAGATGTATTGTACTCTGAGAAGAAATTTGACTTTTCCTCAAAATGTCAAAGAGATACCATAATGACACAGAATTCCATTCCCAGAAAGAAAGAAATATATATTCACATAAATATTGTACACGGAATATTCATAGCCAAATTATTCGTAAATAGTCTCGAAGTGTAGACAATCCAAATGTTCATACCATTGATACATGGATGATACAAAGCAATATTATTTAGCACTAAAATGAAATAGAGTACTGAAACATGCTACCCACATGGATAAAAACAGCAAATGTTATGCTAAGTGAAGTGGATTAGTGGTTGCCTAGGGCTATGGAGGGAGTTTGGGAAGGGGGAGAATGGAAACAAAAAGTTACTACTAATGGGTATGGGAAGTTCTTTTTAGGATGAATGACAATATTCTAAAATTAGAATTGTGATGATGATTGCACAACTCTGAAGTTATTAAAAAACTACTGAATTGTATACTTCAATGGTTGATTTGTTTGTTATGCACATTTATCTCAATAAAATTGTCAAAAAATGGACAATGAGCCAACCTGAATAATTCTATTTGTATAGTATATTATATATACAAATCTTAAGTGCTCTCCGATGTAAAAACATATTTTAAAATAGGGGAATAATGTTATTTTAGATGGTAAATATCTGGCAAAAATAAAATTATTCTAAAATCAAATCCAAATATACTAAACATGGTTTTAAAAATATGTTTTTATAAGCAATCAGAATTTTTCTCATTTTTATTAGATTTAAAACAAATAATTTCAATAATTAAAAAAACACAACATAAGAACATAGCCAGAAAGAAAACTTCACAACACACATATCGCACAGAGTTAGGCAGTGGACGTAAAGGCTTGGAAAATGTGTTCTAAGAAGGTCAGCCAAAATATCTGCGGGAAGGGGCTTGAAAAAAGAAATATGTCTATATTCACAGAATATAGATGATATAAGACTGGACTTGAGATTTTCTCAGCTGCATATAATATATATATAATCTTTTTACATTATGTGACAATATTTTTACCTAGCTTCAGGTGGGTTTGTCACTTTTACAGAAATTTGTTTTAATTTTTAAATTATATAAAGTCTTATTTACATCGAAGAAGCATCTTAGTGAGGTTGATACGAACAAAATTTTGAATCCTTAAGTGTCAAGATTGATTCACTTTGCTTAATATATGAACTAGAGTATGTATCTTAACCTTGCTATGCCTGTTGCCTCATTTGTACGAACTATAACAAGACCTCATGGAGATGGTAGATCTCAAGAGTAATATATTTACTCTATAGTGGTGGGCACAATGTCACTTTAACTGTTATTTCGTAATTTTTTCAATGCTGAATGTTTTTTATGAATTTTTTTTTTGCCTCTGCTGGGCCACCAAAAGACCAGTTTCTTTTTAATTTCTTGGTTTGTATATTTGGATGTCACTGCCTCCTTCATTAAGTACAAGATTTTCTTTTATTATATTAATTAAAAAAATTTTTATCTTCATAAAGGTAAAATTTTTACGACATGAAGCTTCATGTGAGGCTTCCCTGGCAGGCGGGTGGAGTTTTGGATGTGCTATTCATGAGGGAAGCCAAGCTACATGCTTCATGCTGCAGTCTCACTTCTCACTCCCTATTCTGCAGGGACCAGGATATATCTCCAGTATTAAAACACCAGCCTGTAACCAATAGGACATTCTGCACTGTTTCCACGTTACCTTTATTTCCGGCACCTAGAGAATTTCCTTCCTTTCTTTATAGCTCCTCTATAAATTTAATATTCTCCAATAATTTGATTTTATGCAGTATTTTAGCATAGTAGTGGATAAAATGGGTTCTATTACTTCAGTCTGCCATATTGTGGAAAGTAGATCATTGCTCCTTTTTTCAAACTTTGCCTTTTCTTTCTTAGTACACTCAAAAGTATTTTTCTCCTGAAATAAATAGCTAGCTGTATTTTTCTTGGAAACATAAATCAGAAACTTTGCTAAATGAATTAATGTTACAGCACCAGGTCATTATGGGTTAGATTCAACTGAACTTTATGAAATTGTCATTTTTTGTAAGTAAAAAACATTAAATAGAACAATTTCATAGGGCTCACCATAATATTATTAGTGTAACATTCATTAAGAACTTTTTGGGGTGATATTTTTCACCAAAATAAGTTTGATAGGTATCATTTAGCCAACTATGGAATGTTGGTAATTAATATGACCGATTGCCTTTCCCTACTACTCTGCCCAGTTAAGGGAGCTTTATTCTGCAAGTCATCCAAACTCCATATGTTACACAATGAAATTTTCTAAAGAAAACTCTAACCTACACCCCTCATTCAGTAATTTTGATGGATAGCTATTGTCCACAGTTTAGTGTAAATTCCTCATAATGTTACTCTTTAGTGGTCTTTGTCAAATCAAGTCTATTATTAAATCTAGTTTTTTCCCAAACATGGTTCAACCTCAAAAAGCACTCAGGGGGTCTTGAATAACAATTCTAATTTTCTCATCTCCCACATTTGTTCAATACAGTCCTTCCATTAATGCTTCTCCATTTTTTCCTAAGTCCCTATGAAACTCCTCCCAAAAAGTTGAGGCCCAGCTCAAGTGCTTTTCTCTAAAAAGCTTTCAATACCTTGAGCATCAATAACATTTTTCTTCTGTGTTATCAACAGCTCATTTATTTGCCATTTCAACTCTGCTTTTTTGCATATTATTTATGATAATGAGTATGTATCCAAGCTTCTTGAATGCTAAGATTATGCCTTCCTTCATGCCTTTGCACACAATAATGGGGAAGGGGTAAATGCTGCCAAATTGGTTGAATTTTGAACACAGTTTACACAGTACATATCATCTTTGAGGAAATATTAAAATTTTTAATTATGAAATTAAAAATACAGTTAACTTATTAAAAATATAACAGATTATTTTTAATAAACAGATTAAAATGATGACATCACCTAAAACATATGTCATTTTTCTTCTTTTATTGTATTTTTCATTATTTTCATCTTTTAAGGAAGTTTGAAAGTTGATTTTTTTCCCCCAAATAAGATTCCATGAAACAATGGTTTTTTAGCAAAGCCATGTATTGCTGCTTGATACGCAGCCACCATATTTTGTAAATATTGCTTTACCCCCTTGGTCTTGAATTTCATACAGCAGTGCATGAAAACAGTTTATTTCACTCAAATTGCCACACAGGATCAAAATCACTAGGTCTCTACAAGCTTAATATTTTTTGTATTTCTCTGAATTTATATTGCACTTTCAGAAACCACAGAGTGGTTTCCTGACATTTCTAAACTAATCCCTAATTTAGAATTATAAGCATATTAAAAGCCCAAGCAAAGTACATTTCTTCTTTTACAACAGTAAGAATTAAATTCTATTTCTTGGCAAGGCTGCTGTAAACCCGGCTATAGCTGTTGTTACTGATTCCAGCCTTTAAACACACACATTGTTGTCACAGGTCTTTTCACTGCATATTTGCACCTCTGATTTTAGAAGTTGCCTACATGTTTCGGCCTTTCTGTAATGAAATTCTAAATATGTTCACTGCAGATTAATCCACTATTTTTTATACTTGGGAAAAATGCAAATGTCAGCCTGTTAGTTCTCTGTGTAATGTTTGAAAAACTGTACATGGGGAAAGCGCTCTGCACTCTGCTGGCTCCGAGTTTTATGCTAATATTTCTTATGTGAATTATACTACATAAGCTGTGAACTCTTGGATTAGTTTTGGCTTCTAGTATTTCCCCACCTTCTTTTCTGTAAAGTAGATGTTGTCAGCATAAAGACCTGAATGCTTTATTCTAAAATCCACTTTTTGGGATAGGATATATTTTCAATAGTGTGTATTTGTCAATAGGGTATATTTTCACTTGTATTATTTTTTTTCTCCATTAGCTATTACTATCTTGTCCTTTCTTCTTGCTACTGCCAACTAATTCAACGTCATTCATTAAATCTTGACAATATAATTTTTGCATGACCTACAGAATATTTCAGACCGAAAATGTATGATAAATTCATAATATGTTATCGAGTGCTGGATTAGACATCCGGATAGTTAAAAATCCCTCTCATGCTAAACATGCCAGTTTATTTTTTTGGTGACTGTGAACATGCTTGAAATGGCTTGTCTTTTCTCCACTCCATTTCTCACCTACCCATCCTGACTGAACCAGGTGGCAACACCTCCTAGAAAGTTTTTGGCAAACAGCAATGCTAGGATGCATTCGGTTCCCTTTCTGTGGGTCTTCATAATACTTTTTATAGATTATAATTGCAACGTTTAAGCATTTTTATTGAACTGTAACTTTTTAAGACTGATGTCATCTTATTATTCTTAGTTCCTTTGTGGCCCAGTATTGGATTAATACAGAATAAATAAATTTATACAAAACCTTGCATTCTGCAAACATTTGACTAAAAATAACAAAATTAATGAGATAATGAGGTTTGGGTAGGCCACTCAACATCATTGTGAGTTTGTGATTAAAGCACTGACAGAAAACAAAATTGTATGGGTTGTAAGGGTCTGGTGATTCAGTTTTGCTTCTAAAACATTTCACAAGTGATATTAAATTCCTAGTATATGCAATAGGTCATAGTAAAGAAGGCCCTTCACTAAAATAAATGCTAAAATGAGTTGAAAGAGGGAGTGTAAGGTGGGTTCGAAGTTGTTGTTATGAAGGCAAAAGTCCCAAAAAGCATGGAGAACAGAATACCAATGAATATCTCTAAGACTCTATACATGGCCAAATACTGCAAAGATGAAAAACCTGGGGTGAATTGTCATTATGTACAAGATTTTATTGCTTCATTCAATACTCAACTGTTAGTTTGTATTCATATGGATCCTGGTAATATCAGAGGTAAACCAATCTGACTTCTGCTTAATACTGACATCATCTATTAATTGATTATGTTTAAACTAACTTGTGCTAAAAAATATACCTCATAGTATATTTGAGAAAGAGAATCCAATAAATATAGTGTTTTCATTATTGTAAAACCTCAAACGTCTTAATTATGAAGTTTCCTATAATTTGATAAAACATTTTTTAAGGACCATGGAAAATGTATTTACTGTACTTTGAAGTATTTACCTTGGCTACTCTGTACTCTTCATGAGATTAACAAAAATTTGAAACCCTACACATTCTCTTTAGGAAAATCAGATATAAGTATTTTAGAAGTAATTCCTGAATAATTTAGTACAGTGTTTGATAGTATTTGGTCCACTGTTCTAGTTGTAATATATATTGATATGTTGAGAATCTTTAATTTGATTTGGTGGGAATATTTTATATGGTGAACCCATGATCAGAATTATTAGTAGAGTATACATGCCAATTTATTTGAGTTTGGTAGATTTGTTTCTTCTAGTGCTTTTAAGCTGTTTTCATTTTTTATTGACTTGGAAATAAATTCGGTAGGTAGGACAGGAATCTGCAAAATGGTGAGAAAGCCTGCACAGCTATCAGAAAATATGACAAAATCCTAAACCTGACAACGAGTAGGTGCCCTAACAATACAAACTTAGGCAATTTAATTCAGCAGTCATTTTTTGCATACTTATCAAATGCCAGGCACCATGAAGTACTCAGAAGAAAGATGATGAATAAGATAGATTCTCCCCTCAGCAATATCTCGAGGTAAGTAACTTGAGATTCCAACCCAGTTCTTTCATTGACTGTGTATATGGACTTGGTTATCATTCTCTTAAAAAGCACTTTTCACTTTTTCACTATGCTGAACGAAAATAAATGCTCATATGTTTTTTAGTATACATATAACTTTGCTTATTTGCTTTTTTTGTTTTTGAGAATGCAACCAGTTAGAGTTAATGTTTGAGCAGAGGGACCTATATCATAGTCTCTGATGGAGTAATGTCTACCTATGTCTATGATTTAAGGCAATTTGCTTCCATTTCAAATCCATAATTTTCTCACTTTGCACAATGAGGACTTGGGCCAGTATACCACTGTGTTTCCTTTCAATATAAGAAGGTAAGCCTCTGTTAAGTTCATTAAAGACAAAATTTTTATCATTGTCTCAAAATTAAATGCCACTAGATCATGGGTTTTCAATTTGGTATCATTTTGAGAATGAACAGTTCTGTGAAATGCTTGAGACTGAAGAAAGAGGGATAATGAAGTCAGCAAAAGGGTACGTTTTTGTACTATAAATATCACAATGCAATGTGCTTGGAGGCTGTCTGTATGGCTACTGTTCAGCTGGGTTTCATATTGGCTGACGATTTGATAAGCAGCATTTCAATACTTAAATTCATAACTTAGAACTTTTTTTTTTAGTTTCTAAACCAGCATCAATCTATTTAAGGGCTTGATTACATTCTTTGAAATAATCACAACTATTTAACTTTTGTTCTCAAAGTTCAGGGGAAAGAAAAACAATAATAAAGCAATTGCTTCCCAAGTTGAATGAGACCCTTCAATTGTTTCTAACACTAAGGTACTATTCTCAGTCATTTTTAACAGTCAGCTGTCACTAACTTAAATTGATCCCATAATGGTCACATTAACTCATTTTTGTCACTTTTTTTTTTTAAACCTAAAGAGAATAATATTTGGGCTGTGTTAACTCTGGATTAAAGCAATTAATACACACGATCACTGTATATATAGATATGTAATGCTGAGCTTGGCTGTGAAATCATATGTAAGCTGGATTCCAAAAATTCCAGTTTGTGAAACACAGATTTAAAAAAAGATTTGAATGATATCACCATTTTCCTAAGGATTTAAGTTACTTACCAACATGCAAGTCTATGTGTGTAGTTATATACATAAAAAATACAAGTATGTACTTACTCTCTTCCACATATTAAAGTACTTCACATGAATGAGCTTATTATATATTCACAACCAAACTATGATGACTATTATTATTATTACGTTTATACCCATTTTATAGATGAGGACAATGAAGACTAAAATATTTAAACTAGCATGCCTAAATTAACAGATGCTTGGATTTGAACCTGAACAGTCTAAATCCATAGCATATATACTAACCTATATAAAATGTCTGACATAGAGTAGATCATCAGATAAAGGCTATTACTCACTAGTATTAATCTAGTCTTCCATAAAAGTTACTGATATTGGAACAATGGACAATTATGCCTATAATGACTTGAGGTGCAATACCTGTGTAAACATTTTATATATCTACAATTTAGGTTAAGTCACAAGTCATTTGGAACATCTTCATGCTATAGGTGTTTTCACATTGAGTACTAGAAATGAGCAAAACAAGCAGACTATGATGACATTACTTTATGCATATGTATGGAAGCCTGAAAGGAATCAGTAGACTTAGATGATTTTGTATTCAGTTTTGATCAGGCAGACATTCTCAAGCAATCTTAACTGACTATCCTTTATGTATATAAAAAGCTGCCTTGGGATGCATTGAGTACCCCAAAATCAAAATTCTTAGCCTCAAGCTAAGAACAAAAATAGATATCACTATGGAAAAGCAACATTATTGTGGGAGAATATAGATATCCAAAAAATATTTAAAATTTAAATAAAAGTTTAAGGTAATAATACAAGCAGTATTACAATCCTGTTCACAAATAACTGTCCAATTAATTGTCCAATTAGAGAACATCAAAATAGAGAGAGATTACTTTAGTGAGGTGCTCAGGAGAAATTTACATAATTTATATTTTTAAAGGAAGGAAAATGAATATTTTCTTTAAAACTTTATTTGATTTATAATTTTTAAGTTTTAAGATGTAGTATGTGGTCACCATTAGGAGTGAACCTGGACTATTATCCATTACAATTGTTATTACAATGTACCTATTCTTACTGATGTATCTGGAGATATTGTGTCTTACAGCAGGGAAACCATTCTAAGGATGAGCTTTGTGGTAATTTGTCAGAGCAGGAAATGAATAGTTTAGAGAATGAATGTCTTACACAAGCTCATTTTAAGTCCTACAGCTCTCTGTTAACTGTCTTTTCAAGACTGAGATTTGAACCAAAATTTTGCAGTTTACTGGATCATGGTGGTTTTTCTTCAAAGGTCTTACAATGGTGGGTATTAGAGTATTTCTCATTCTCTCCTGGATGATATTATGTTGTACTGTCTAAATGTGAGAACATGTAAATGCCACCAAAAAGGAAATCTTCACAATCAAAAGTTATGCATATACCAAAGTATGTCACAAAGTTTTACTTCTTTATTTTCAGATCCACTTCTGCTCTTCGTATGTTCTATCCATATCTCAGAGGAAAGTCTCATTGAAACTACATTTTGAAAGCATCTTTGTCCACAGTCACCCTTATCCACTCGCTTCCTGCTCTACTGCATTAGATAAATTTGTCTAATAGAGGATATAGCACAAATATGGAAGGTAGGAGTATGGAAGAAACCTTTATTATTCTTTCCTTGTGCTTCTGGAAAATCTCTGTGGTTACAGCATCTGCTAGGAGGCCTTCCCACTATGTTCCCAGTCCCCATCTGGCAACTTTTGTCTTAATTTTAGTTCTGGACTCAAATGAAACTGTTGCTTCCCTTGTGTGTCCAACTACATAAGGGTGTATGCTTCCTATTCTTGCTAATTCATCAATTGTTGAGGATTATTAAATTCCTCTATCAAACTACCTTACATAGATATTCTTTCCTAGCTAGATCCTGATGTACATACTCAATATCCATTTAATGGTTTCTGGTTCAGGAAGCAGAGACAATAATATGAAATTGCTAAAACTCTATGGGTGTCATAACTAATAAAATTAAAAGAGATAACATACTTTGTGGGCATCTCCTAGATTAGAGTTCTAGGCAATTAAAAGTTGTTGAGAAAAAATTTTTAATTAATTAAATTAGATTATAAATGACTCCTATTCTGAACTTGCTATGATGCATTTCATAAATTACATTAGATCCATTTAACTCCAGATATTGCTGAATAATAAAACAAAAACATAATAACAATATAACCAATTGAGTGAGGATCTACTAAAATTTATTTTCTCTAAGGAAGTAATAATTCTTGGAATGATATCCAAAACCATTTATTTGTAATTGTTGAAGAAAAACTGTTATAAATTGAAAAATTTATGTAAAATCACTAGATTCATTCTCTCTCTCTCTCTGAAATAATTACAATTATAGGATTTAATACAAATCTCTAGTCATAGAAGATAAATTATAGTAAAGGTGATAATTAGACTTTTTTCCTTTATCATGAGATATTTATAACCTATAACATGATTTATATATTCAGTGTAGAACCTAAGAAGTTTCCAGGAAAGACCAGTCAATACAATGCCCTCCCCCTGTGCAATCACTTCAATTTTTAAATTAGTAATGACATTGATGACTCAGAATGTACCTGAATTAGAGTAGGGCTTTATGTCGTCTCATGAGGAAGTCATCTGCTAAGTCTTTGTAGTAAATTTTATTACTGCCCCTAATTTGAAGATGAATATAACCCGCTGCCCCATTCTGTTAATCTCAGGAGTAGCCCTGTGACCTGTTTTGGCTACTAAATATAGTGGAAATGATGTGTGTCATTTTGAGCAGAAACTTTACAAACCACCTTTATTGTTACATGCCATTGAGAATTTAGGGTGGTTTGTGCAGCGCGTCCTACGCGTCCTACGTTATCACGATTGATATAGTAATTCCCACAAAACTGTTTTGTATGAGTCAGAAAACTATCTTTAGACTTCAAGCAGATCCTAAGTTTACTCAGCATAATTGGGCAATTTACTTGGTCTTCCTATCTCAAATGTAGTAGAGCTGATTTTTAGGGCTGATTATCTCTACAGTTTTTTTTCCTTTCTGAAATCATGAATCTATCCCTACTGAGAATCTGTGAAGAGGCTTATCATGAAAAAAATTAAAGAGAACTTCCCAACAGCTGTGCTGAAGTAATTGTCTCTTTTTAAAAAATAATTTAGTAGAAGTTTTTCTACTATACTTGGCATTATTTAGAATCTAGATTTGTCTTTATGAGCAGCCTCAAATCATTATAATAGTATGTGATCAACAACTTAAAAATATTATCTTTTTGGCTCAATGAGAAGTTCAGAGGACCTGTTTTGACTTTTAACTGGTAGGAAATATACCACTGTTTAGAAGGTGTGCACTGAATAAAAACTCTCTTTATATATATATACATATATATACATATATATATATGCCTATGAATATACCTCATCCAACAATACTGCTTCAAAAAATTTATATAAATTCTACATTTAAATAGTTTATATCTATTTAAAAGTTGACTTTTATATATATGTATATATATATATGCCTATGAATATACCTCATCCAACAATATTTCTTCTAAAAAATTTATATAAATTCTACATTTAAATAGTTTATATCTATTTAAATAAAAATATACTAAACTTTATATATAATTAATATGTAGCTAAACTATAATTTCTGTGAGGCTAGCCTTCTTTTTACAATTCCTGATTAACGTAGGTACTCATTAAAAAATATGTCGATGAATGACATTATGAGGCCATATTCTGAAATAAAAAATAATCATCTCTAATTTTGTACATAATTATGTTCCTTTGAGCTTAGAAAAATCCAAAATTAAATGCTATGTCAGGGATGATGAGTTAGAATAACATCTTTGTGCATATAACATTAATTCATCAATTGATTTATTAATTAATTAATTTATTCACACATTTATTCATTCACTTGACAAATATTTATTGAGCCTCCTATTACTAGTCAATGCATTAAGTACTTTAAGTACAAAAAATAAAAATTGGAAAAAGAAGTTACATTTGGAAATGATTCATTAGAAATTATGAAGTGTTACATTCTTTAGAAAATAAGTATACTTTATGGAAAGCATTTTACAACCAAAATACTAATAGTTACATACATTTGTTTTGACATGCTCTTATTAATGGTTGCTTCACACAATATGATTAAGTGGCCCCAAACTCTGTATATGAATTATTTAATTCAAGCATCGTGATGCCTAAAAGATAGAAAATCAATTATTGTATTACTAACTTGTACTTTACAGAATCACAATAATGTGAGCCCTTACAATATCTTTTCTTTGTATCCCAAGACTCAAGCTCATGTGTTATATGGAATTCCATATTTCTTGCTAAAGGGGAAAGGATGTAGATTTTACATAAAAAATAATTACTTATAAAATAATAATCAAATAACAGAAGCTGATACAAAATAAAGGTGAATGGTATGTTTGAATGAATATTTAAGGTTAGATTTGTAATTAATTCATCTGTACAGTTATTGATCCATGTATCATCTAAACACAAATACACTGACTTGATATTACTGTACTTCTTTAAATTAATCTATTAAATAATAATTTCATGACAAATTAAATAAAACATGATAAATATGAGTCAGGCTCTGTGCACTATCATATTTTTTATTGCCGTGAATGTTTTTTTCTCTATCTTCAACAATCCGCTACAAACCCTATTCTCTCATGAATGCTAACTAAATCATTTATAACACAGCTGATTTGCTGCCTCTTTTGTGTGACCTCTTTGACTCTTCTTCCATTTTGATGCAGAGATATTTCTTCCTTCTACTTAAACTTGAATATTTTCCCCCAAATTTTGGGTATAGCATATTACAGTTAGTTGTACCTTTTGTGAGTTCCATATCTTTCTTACTCTATTACTCTTTTATAGGAAAAAAATACTCCCTGGTTATGCTTAGGTACCCAGGACACAAAACAACAGTAGATGGTAGACATCAAATATTAGTACTATAAAAAAATATTCAACATTTTAGGCAAAACACCATTTTTTGATAATAATTTTTAAAGTAATAAGTTCAATTACATATCTCTAATCAAGAATTCACATTCCTTAATGTCTCCTGAAAATTTCCATTGTATTACCTCAAATCCAACATGAAACTTTTACAGTTCTCTCTTACACTCACCTTCTCTCCTGAACTTGAGGACTTTTATTCTGTAGATATTCATTATTTTTGTTCATGATACGATCAACATTTTTGTTTTTCAATTAAACTGTGTAGGTTTTCCTCAGATTCTCACTTCTTTTCTCTCAAGTCAAATTGAATATATCTACTAAATAATATATTTCTCAATTCTATCATTTCTAGAACTTCTTGTCCTACATATAGCTACTGGCTTAAAAAACTTTCTTCTAATCTCTAACTTGGATTCTTTTAGTACTCTTCAAAGTAGTTTTCTTATTGCCATTTCACATTTCTTTAATTTTTCCTAATATAATGAAATGATATTTCCTTTAACACATAAAAACAATCATATTACTCTTTTGCATTAAACATCTCATTTATTCTTTATTACTTTTTATTATTTATAAAGTAAAGGAACAATGACTGTCTGTCTGATATATGACTTTTACTTCTAACAATATCTCCAGTGTCATCCATCATCCATGCCTTCACTGAGTATTGCAACCATATCTTTCATAGTTCAAGTTTCCTGACAGTTTGATGCTATGTCATGCCTAAACACTGTAAATTTCTTCTGTGTTTTGTGCTGGTATTAAAGTGAGCATATACTTTTATTATAATATGCATCATAAATATTTGTTTCTTCTTTTATCTTTCAAAAGAGATGGTGAGTTTATTAAGTATAGAGTGTATTTTATTCAATTTCGTATCTGCAGTATCTAAAGCATCCGGTACATGAGAGGCACAACATTGTTGAACAACTGAATGGACAGATATGTGTGTGTATGTGTGTGCACACATCCATACACACGTGTTTATACATATATGGTGTGTACGTATTCATATCTAATATGCTTAATAACTGATTGAATAAATATCATGTTTCTGTATATTTACATTCCCTTAACTTTTAAAATAAGCAAAATTATTTTTGCCTCAAAAAGGACAAAAGTAAGTCTTTAAATGTAGATTACTAGAACATTAACTAAATGTATTGTTTCAAAAGAAAATAACTAAGTTGCAAAGTATAGTTAACCAATCATTTTTCCGACATTTAAACTGACTCTTGTAGATGGAAATTGCTCAAAGAATGTTGGCAATATAATTACACCACTTTTTTTTCTCTGCTTCTGACACTTTGTGAGTTTTTCATCTCTAATAAAATCCTCAATTACGTACTATACATAATGCCATATATTTGCATGTTGATTAATAATGACATTAACAAATATAACAAACCCTTTATAGAATATGTATTTGAATAACTATCAACAATAAAAGAAGTCATCAAAATGTTACCTTATTAAGGTGCTTTTGATTTTATTAATAATTGATTAGATTTCATTAACCTTTCATACAAGATCATTTAACATACCATACAATATGGTAAACAATTCTCATGCATTTTTATTTCTCTTGGTTACTACTGTTATAGAGGAGGAGTGAAAAGATACACAATGTAAAGGGCTACTTGCCCTCTCTCCTGATTAATCATACTTGAAATTTCCAAAATAAAAAGTTCCATGCAACTAATATCAACTTATCTTGTAAGAAAAGTTGTTCTTGTTTATTGTCCCTGTCCTTTTAAATATTAAGAGTTTGAAATGGTTTTCAATAAATAACAATGTAAAGTGAAGGTTACTATGTGGTAATTACGTGGTTACTATCATGAACCATAAGGATTTCCTGAGTCCAGTGAAATTATGTGAACAATTTTATGTACATATGAGAAGATGTAAACATAGTTTTTTAAAAAAAATATTCAAAGGAACCTATGACTTGAAGTATAACAATCACATATTTATGTTAATAAATATTATACATATATTACAGTATACATGTAACTTTCTTGACTATATAAAGTTTCTACTTTTAAATTTAGTAGAACTCAGTAGTTATACAACTTCTTTATGGGACTTTAGGTCTACTATTTAAGTGTGATTTACTTCATTTATAGACTTTTATGTATTTTCTACTAACTTGAGGACTCACTCCCAAGGAAACTTGGGAGTGAGATTGTAGGAAAAAATAAATAAATGACAGAATTTTTTATTGAAAAACCTTTTCTATTGGTTAGGCATTGTTGCAAGTGCTTACAAATGTTTTATCATTTTATTTTGTCACAGATAAGCAATGCCTGACACTTAAGTGGTAAGGACCAATTTTATTCAGCATTAATATCACAATAGGGAAGAGATTTTAGTATGAACTGATTTTGCCAAATCAGAAGTCTGGAGACTGTTTGAAGCTGAGGTATACTAAGGGAGAGGCACCAATGTGTGCTAAGGCCACCTGAGTTTGTTAATTGGCATTCATTAGGAGGAGAAATAAACTTCTATCTTTATAACAGGAGGCAATAGTGCAAGTTGAAGCAAAGCATCCCTGAAAGTTAGGCACTTATGCTCCTACAAGGACTGGAAGAGAGAGAGTTATCTTCCTGAATGTTGCCACTTTAAAGAGATAGCTCTTAGTTTCCTCAGAAACAATTTTAGGGTGGCAGTTTTACATCTCAAAGCGCAGATAATGGATTCATAATTTTCAGCTTTCTAAAGTAACTGCTATAAGAGATGGTTCAGAGCCCATCTGACTATCATCAGGTTTTGACTGGAAAAAAACAGTAAATATTCCTGGCAGTCACGTACACATTTATATAACAACCCATTTGTTTGATAGAAAATTACCTTTTCAGTTCATAGATTTAAACCAACCTTCTAATTTAAAAAATAGTCTGAAGAACTCTATAAGTTATTGATTCAAAAGTCAAGAAAACAATATAGGTTATCTAAGAATGAGGCCTTTAATTAGCTTTGAAATTTGGAAATGACACAAGATTTAAATTCAGACTTCAGGATGAATTAACTGCTTAACTTTGGCTAATTTGTTTAATCTTTTTGAGCTTCAGTTTTCTAATATATAAAATGAGAACTGTAATAATATCGACCTCATAAATGTCATTGTGAGATGCATGAGATGTGAAAAAAGTGTTTGTATATTATAGTGTGCTATTTAAATCATACTTGTGATTATTATTATAGATATAAACTTGTCATATTGTATGAGTAAAACCAAATTTTAAGTGTCCTAGGGAAATTTGTGTTTGAAGGAATTATGGTAAATCTCTTTGTAGAACAAATAATCATTTTGTAATCCAGATAAATCGACACAATTTGAATATATAAACTGAATTCTTAAATAACTACCTTCTTATGATGACTCAGTTATTTATAATTCTGAAACAGTTTTAATCTATATAAGTAGAAAACATTTTAGTTGTGTATAACAGAAAAAAATAAATGAAGAATCAAGTGAAGCCTTACAAGAATCTCCCAAGACCATAGGACTAACAGATTATTAGGTACTTATCTATAAAATCACTCATATGTTGTGAGTATTAGTATTTGTTGTACTTTGATTTGGAAAGTGTATTTTTCCTTTAGAGGTTAACTGATCACTTAGACAATTTCTTCACTTTAAGAGGTATGAGAGGTCCTTGCTTAAAAAATCAAATGTACAAATCAATAAATGCCCTCTATTTAATATAAGAATACTAGAGGAGAGATAAGAGAAAACATAAAAGTATTAATTTCCCCATCTTTCATAATAGAGAATCAGTCAATATTGTCTAAAATTGAAAAATTCATTCTTAAAATAATTTCAACTTCTTAATGTTTTTCATAATTATTGTTATACCAGAGGAACAGGTTAGAATACTATATTTCTTGTGATAAAGAACCTTTATTTAAAAATACACAAATCTTTGAAATTCTTTTGTGTCTTTTAGACTATTTAAAATAAAATTTATACACTAAAAGAAAACACAGATTTACTTTTTTGACAATAATACCTAATTGTAAGGGATCAATTCACATATGTTAGCAACAAGAAAAACACATTTTCTTAAAGTCATAGAATTCTGCTAGAGAGAGAATAAGATAAAACGTTAATTTTTTATATTTTTCTAAGTTTTTTTGAAAGCTCAGTGATCTAGTGTAGCTAAATTATATTGTGACTATATTACTTCTAATTATTATTACTTTGGTTGCTAAATGCCTAATGGCTTAAAACACACAAAGCAGAGTTCTTGGGATTCAGTAAAGACTACATAAATATTCATTATTACTACACTTTAGATCACAGTGTAACTTCCAGCTAAAGTGAATTCTTTTGTAAAATATCTGGAACAACCAGACAAAAATAAAAATAGTTCATGAAAAAAATAACCCTACTTTTTTCTGACTTAGTGACTCAATGACATTGTAAGTAAAGAGAGAGTGTTAAGATTGTAAATCTTAGAAGAAACTAAATTTGAAGGTACAGACATCTGATTTGTTCTCTTGGAATAATAGAATAAAAATTTAAAGATTTAGAAATGGCAAGTAAAATACTGAGCTCTTAAAAATATTGCTGGAGATAGGCTATTTAACCTGTATAAACCAGAAAATTTATTTTTCTTTTAATGATACTATTTTCTGCCTTTTGCTCTAGTGTTTACTTTTCATGAAATAAACTGAAGATATGTCTTACAACAAATACAACTGGCAGAGCACATGTCACTCTCATGTTGCTCATTTCCTATGTTAATAAACTTTATTAAGTTTCAAAGTACATATAAGAACCATTTGATTAATTTCATGAGTTTCAACAAATAAACATTTTCATACAATCACAATCGAGATAAACAATTTTACCATTATCCCTTTCTTAGTCAAATCCCTTCCACCTACTTTCATCCCCACTGAT
This sequence comes from Eonycteris spelaea, assembly GCA_003508835.1. NCBI lineage: Eukaryota > Metazoa > Chordata > Mammalia > Chiroptera > Pteropodidae > Eonycteris > Eonycteris spelaea. The sequence continues at coordinate 404,158 of PUFA01000252.1, forward strand.
CTGTTTTATATTTCTGTAGACTTGATTTGACTTTTCTAAAATTACTGTAAATGAAATCAGTTTATACTCTTAAGACTAACACTTTTTATTCTACATGTTTTTTGGGGGTATTCATATATGTTGAACATATAAAATTATTTTTGTCTACTGTTCTCATTATATACCACATATAACATATAGCAACCCATAAACCACACAGTTTATATATTGACCTGGTAACGTATGTTCAACTCATTTCTAGTTTTCAGCTATTACAAATAAAGTTGCTGTGAACTTTTGTGTGTACATCTTTGAGAGGACATGCATTTTCACTTATCTTAGATAGATTCATAAGAATGGGATGGGTGAATTATATGGCAAGTAAAGTAAAGAAATAGATAAACTGGATTCCCTTTCTCTCTCCTCCTCACCCCGCCAAGAACACAACAAGAACATGTGGGTGACCATCTACAAGCCAAGAAGACAGCACTCACTAAAACAGGACAATCCTGCAATCAGCATCCAGAATTCAACTCCTGAGTTAATAAATAATACTTTAAAAAGTAGATTAACTGATTGCCAAATTGATAGTAATGTGATTTATAGGTGTTCCACATTCTCACAAACACTTGGCATTGTCAGTCTTTAATTCTGCTCATTTCAATGATGTATCATGATATCTCATTGTGGTTTTAAGTTGAATTTTTAAAATTATGGTTATCTTTTCATGTGCTTTCTGGTTATTTATTTAACTCCTTTGACAAATACCTGTTTAAATATTTATTGTTTTCTTATGATTTGTAATAAATCTTTACATAGTCTGGATATATATCCTCTAAAAGATTCAATATATTTTCTCCTAGTCCATGGATTACTCTTTCATTTTCTTAAAAATAAACTTTTTATTAGATTTAAAATATTGATCAGTTCAAATTTTATCAATTTTTATTTTCTTGTTTGTCATATTTTGTTCTAAGTAGTCTTTGCCTACTCTAGTATTGTCAAGATAAATCCTGTGTTGTCCCACGTTTAATTTTTTGTTTTTATATTTGGATTTATGATCCTATTGACTTAATTTCATATTTGGCATGAGACAAAGGTCAAAATTACTTTTTTTTGTCAGTATTAAGTTGTCCTACAAAATTTTTGCCTATTAGATTACTTTGACAGCTAGGTTGCAAATCATTTAATTATATATGCTGTAAGTGTCTGAATGCCTTATTCCATTCCATTGATATGCATGTTTATTCTTATACCAATATATATCTTGAAATCAGGTATTGTACATTCTTTTATTTTGTTTTCAAAATCATTTTAGATATCTTAATCTACATACATTTTATAATCACCTTAGCATAATGTACAAAAATGTCCTCTGGGATATTAATTGGAATTGTAATATATTTGTAGATGTGAATTATTGAAAGTTGATAATTAACTTCTTGATAATATCTTCTCATGCATAAGCATCTTGTGTCTGATCATTTACTTATGTTTCTTTAGTATTTTTCAACAATGTTTAACAGGTATTTTTTTATACACATGTACTGTGTATATTTTGTTAAATTTATCACTATTTTGAATATTATCTTAAATGGTATAATTTTGACTTCAAATTATTCAATTTTAATATATAGAAATACGCAGGGTTTTTTTTTTTTTGGTAGGGGTATCTTACAATTTGACAATGTAACTTAATAGTTCTGATAGCTTTTTCTTACAGATTATCTAAGTTTTCTATAAACATGACCATGTTTTATGTGAATAAAGGAGCTTCACTTCTTTTTTTACAATGTGTATAGTATTCTTCCCTTTAATTATATGAAAGCTTGAGTTGGGATTTTTATTACAATGTAGGGTTGAAATGTATATTCTAATTTTAGGCACAAAGCATGCAGTATTTTACCTTTAGTTATGATATTTGCTGTAGACTTATTGAAAATACTATTGTCAAGTTGAGAAATTTCTTTCTTATTAATAATTCGCTGAGAATTTTTTATGAACTTTATGCCAAGTTTTATAAAATATTTTTTATGTATCTGAGGTAAACACATTATTTTATTCTCTTAATATAGTGAATTAGATTTTTTAGTTTTAAAAATGTTAAACCAACCTTGCATTTCTGTCATAAATTCCACTTATTAATGATATATCATCATTTTATGGTTTGCTAATTTGGGTTCATAATATTTTGTTAAGTATGTAATTGATATTTATATGGAATATCCATCTGTAATGTTCTTTGTTATATGAAATTTATCGGGGTGATGTTGGTTAATAGAATTCTATAGGTTTCAATAGAACAGTAGTTTCTGGCTTCTGTTTAGATGGCTGATACATACTAATCTCCTAATCAAATGATCACTTGACCATACTTTAGTGTCCTCAGTTTTTGCAATATGGATAGACAGGATATTTCAAATCTTTAAGTTCTGCTGCTTTTTTTGCTTAACAATTTCATCCTTAAGTCATTTCTTTCTTCTCATATTTTAATATAAGCAGAGAGAAGCCAAGCTACACCTTCAACACTCTACTTTGAAATTTTATGCAAATACTGAATGCTTCCACTTATAGGCAATATCTAAAGTAATCAAACTTTAGAATGTTGATTGAGGGAGGCAAAGAAGGGGAGAAGGATAATTGCTGTTTAATGGATGTAGAGTTTGTCAAGCAAGTTGAGAAAGTTCTAGAGATCTGTAGATTAAATTTAGTAATATGTGATAGGACCAGGATTCAAGTATGTGATTTTTGATTCCAACAACACTGCTCTTTCAATGTAATTATTGCTACTTCCGATGACTTTGTATTTAATACTAATTATTTATTACTACAATACAATGTGTTTTAAAAATAAACATCTTTTCACAAGAATATAAATTAACATTAAACTAAATGAAATATGGAGAGGAACATATATTATTTTACAATAGTAGAGATGTTAAAGTGAAAACTAGCAATTAGACTCAATATTAGTAGTTTTAATATTTTATCTTAAAATAATCATCAAATGCACATATTTGCTTAGATGCAATTTGGAAACTAAATATGTCGACCATGAAGAAAATTATATTAAGAAGCCAAATGTTAATCACCTGTTCCTTATACACACTACAAAGTTAGATAATTATACCAAAGATGCAAACATTAAAGAGATTGAACTGAGTTTTGGTGAAAGTTTAAGAACATACTTTGCTAATAGAACAATGTAAATTTAATTAGATTATGTGTTTCTGTTATAGCAGCATAGAATATAACCAATAAGAAAATGATTTAAGATCTGGTTTTATGCCAAAAAGGCAAAGACAATAGTTATGAAATGTAAACACTCAACATCAATGACTAATTTCTGTACTTATTTAAGACAGAAAGATGTATTTTTTTATACATAGTTAGCCTCATGTGTGGCTGCAGCATCTCTATCTATCCTAATAATATTGCTATTTTTATCTAATTTTCTTAAGTATGTAAATTTAAGATTGAATATGTAATATGGAATCAATAGTTACAGTATAAAAGATGAGATCCTGGAGATTAAGTATGGAAAATTAGATACTAACTTTCTGCATTCTCTCTCAGAGCTTTGTTAGTTAAAGACAAAATGTTTAAAAAGATATTCTTTTTTCTTTTTTTTAACTTTTGTATCATAAATGCTTATAATAGTCTTTGGCATATAATAGTTTCTCAATAAATATCATTCGAATAAATGAATAAGTCCTATCTTAGTCAGTTCTGGCTGCCATAACAAAATACCACAGCCAAGTTTAAACAACAGACATGTACTTCTCACCATTTAGAGGCTGGAAATCCAACAACAAAGTAGTTGGATTCTGGAGAGGACTTTCTTTCTGTTTTGCAGAGGCCACCTTCTCACTGTCATCCTCTCATGACAGAGAGAGAAGGAACTTATCTCTTCCTTTTGTTATGAGAAGATTAATCTCATATAAATCCTAGGAGGAGGTTGTTAATTTCAACAAAAATCCCTGCTGGTATTTTGATTGGAATTATGTTAAATCTGTAGAATAATATTGAGCTTTGCGTAGTGTAAACAAGGCATACGCTTTTATTTATTTAGATCTTTAATTTTTCTCAGTGATATTTTGTAGTTTTCATTGTAGATGTCTTACATAACTTCTGTTAGTTTAAATTCTAGATAATAGTTGCTGTTTGTTACTATATATAGTAAAGGATATTTTAAAATTTTATATCTCAATTATTTCCTGCTTATATATAGAAATATGATTTATTCTTATATATTGGTCTTATAACTAGCACCCTTGCCAAATTCATATGTTAATTTTGGCAGTTCGTATATAGATTTTCTGGTTGTATAATCATGTCAGCAATGAATAGTTAGTTTTAATTCTTTCTTTCAACTCCTATGTCTTCATTTTATTTTATCTGCCTTATTGCATTCACTAGAACTTTCAGTATGAAGGGATTCAGACTATGTCACCCCAAAATTTGCCACTTTGACATATTAATTATTTTGATTTAAAAGTACTTAAGAAACATCCCATGTAAGAAGAACAGTCCTATCCTCATTTGTCCTCTTGGAAGTAGAAGATAAATCTCACATATGAAAGGTATCTTCCCTGTACCTGGAGGATGAAATACTTTCTTATAGCCAGAAATAGAGAATTTAAGGCTGTATAAACAAACCTTGTTAAATTAACCCTTATCTTTCTAGATACTTCTTCACCATTGGCTACTCATAGGACAAATCTCTTTGTCTCATCAGTTTTTCACAGATTTACTGTTTCTTTCTTCCTGCTCTGTTTACTTTGAGTTTTCATTGTGATGGCTTCCATGTACATGTAAATAATTCAATACTTTTTTTTACTGTAATCTCTTATATTAGTTTAATTCTTAAATCCAGACAAAAGTCCAAAGAGGATAATTTTTCCTCCCCTACAAAAACAATCAACTTAAAATGAGTGATAGTAGAACTCATATTTTATTCCTGAACTCAGGGGGGAAGTATTTAAAACTTTACCATTACATTTGATGACAACTGAAGGATTTTTAACTATCTTAAATAAAGAAACTTAAGAAAATTTATTTTTTTTAACTTTCTAGAAAATTTTAAAAATAAATGACTGGATAAATTTTCAAAATTCAGTTTTGCATATCTGAGATGATCATACGAATTTCCTACTTTATTCTGTTAAGGTTGTGAAATTAAATATTTTGTATTCTACTTTTTTCAGCCATTCTTTTTCCTCTTTTGTGCTTTACTCTGGATATTGTTTAGCATCTTATCTTTGAGTCAGGTCAAGCTATTATTGTGTGTGCATCCAGTCTGCCTTTAAACTCACCCAGTGAGTTTTCAATATCAAAAATTTAAAAATTTTATAGAGTTAAAATATCTCTATATTTTTATCTATTTTCTCCATCCTAATTAACATATTAATGACATATATTTTAATATTCACATTTTCCTCCTCTTTTTATGTCTGTTATTAAGATTTAATTGTATATTAGACTTTGGATATATAGCAACTATGAAGACTCTGGATAATTTTATATTCCAGCAGATAGAGCTCTTTTTTTATTTTTATTTTTTGACTTGATAAGCAGATGGAGTAAGAAGGCTGATCTTCTAAATTCAAAGAGGAATTGGGTCAGTTGAGGGCTGTGCTACAAGTTTGATGAGATTCAGCCTGCCTCTAGTCTTGTTTTATGAGTATCCTTTACCTGTGCTTTTCATTGAGACCCTGGCAGCTCTCTCTGTCTCATTAGCCCAGTCAATCCTTCAGAGAGTTAGATCTTTACTCATTGGTCTCCTATGTCACTGCACTTCTAAATTCAGTAAATGAATTGAAGGAGAGACCATGGTACATTTTTTAAAGATTTCAAAAGAATAAATTCACCATAGGGAAATAAGCTGTTCATTTACAATTTTTGTGTTTCCAAGTTGTGCCAACTCAGATGGGCCAAGCCCAATATGCAGTTCCTATCTAGAATTATCAAATGATACCAGGAAAGAGAATAGCTATTGACAGAATATTCACATGAGAAAGGTTATTCTTTCTATAAAATTTTGGTTCATGCAATCCTGTTTTCCTCTACAGTTCTATTCAATGTCTTCAAAAATATGATTTTCAACACTTAGAATTTTTTTAGGTGATGCAGTGGGAGAATGGCCTGTCATTACTTTTTTTCATCATAATTAGAACCAGATTATTTTTTAATGACTTAATCAAACATTGGTTTTGCTTAAATATGTATAATGATAAACATTATTTTGGCATTAATATGAACCACACATTAAGGAGTCACATAATTCTGTCTAATTTATTTAATTATTGTTTTAAAATAAAATAACATTTTCTCAAAATAATAATGTGTGAGCACACAGATACAAAAATGTAGACTGACTGATTCTAAAGTCATTAAATCTTACAGCCACCACAGCTATTTTGAACATAGTATCTATTCATATTTTAGTGTAAAATTTCAGTTAAAAACTTACCAGGAGTATAAAATTTAGTATTACTCAGGATTTTTTCTTTATAAAAAAATCTATTTAGTAACAGCATGAAAAAACATGTCTTCTGAAATTATAAAAAATTCCAAATTTAAAGGATCTCAACATACTCTAAGATTATTGGAGATTAACAAATACAATAGAGTTATTGTTTATTTAGACATATAGTAGTTATATTTAGAAAAAGGTATGTTAGGAAAGTATGTAGAAAGTGTTGAGGCAAATGAAAATAGCACTAGGTTAGGTAACAACCAAGTAAAAGAATGTTTTGACACGTTTTATATGGAATGTGTACAATCAGTGAGATGTAAAGAGAAAATGTTAAATAATATGAGAGTCCACTTTAGGTTTTCTTTTTCTAAGGAAAGAAAAATATCTTCAAAAAAACTTACATGTGATTTAAATGAATTTTGTATGGGATTGATTAAGGTGAATAGAGATAAAAGCAAATCTTTATTCGTGGGCTTAAAATCAAGAAAAGCAATAATGTCTTTTACATCCAATTTTTTTTACATCTCTGTCAGATAATATATTTGTTAGAATTAATTGGGGTAGAAATTATTTCTGCTGATTGGGATAAATTTACTGCTTCTTAACCCAAGAGTTTTGCTAACTTTGGTAAATATTCAGTAAAAATTGGGTGTTGAAAGGTAAATTATTTTCTTATTTCTGAATACCATGTTTTAATTTTCTAATCAATTTGTCTTTTACCTTTTCAGAGAGTGGTTTGACAGATATAGAACTTTCTCTGATCTTTTCTGTTAGCAGTGGCTTCCAGAATTCAATCATTCAGAAAAGACAAGCAAACAAGGTATGTTGAAAACCATATTATCAAGACATGAAAATACTTGGTAAACTAGAGAGTAAATTCAAACTAAATAAAAAGTATTATTTTCAGGTAACTCAAAAACTGTAAGGTGTTTAAGATTTAGCAATGAGTTTATCAAGTGACAAAACTGATCTTTACCCTTTATAAAAGTATTTTCTGATGAAATTAGCTTAAAAATTAGCTAATTGAATTTCAGATAATTCTTTCTTTATAAAGTTTACCCATTCCTGAAAAAATGAAGTTGTGATGAGAAAATATTTTCAGCATTTCTGATCTCAAATATTAGTATAACAATTATTATGTGCCAGGTCCTATTCTAGGCACCCAATATTTATCAGTGAAATAAAGGAAACTATTATTTTTGCCATTCTATTAGATGTGTAGTGCTATCACATTGTTCTAGTTTGCATTTCCATTATGACGTATGCTGTGAAGCATCTTTTCATATGCCTATATGCTAACTGTACATTTTCATTCTTGGGATATTTGTTAAGGTCTTTGGCCCACTTTTTAATGGCCTTGTTTGTTTTCTTATTGTTGAGTTTTGGGGGGGGGTTGCATAATTTAGAAAATAGTCTTTTATTGGATATGTCTTTTATAAATATTTTCTCCCAGTCTGTAGCTTGTCTTCTCATCTCCTGACATTGTCTTTCACAGAGAACAAGTTTTAAATTTTAATGAAGTTCAACTTATCAATTGTTTCTTTCATGGATCTAGTCTTTGGTGTTATATCTAAAAAGGCATCACCATAGTCAAAGTCATCTCAGTTTTCTTCTATGTTACCTTAAGGAGTTTGAGGACTTTTACAAAATTGTACTCCTTGCATCTTTAATAAATAACACTCCTTGCATTATAATTGTCTGTTAAAAAAGCCAAACCTTTTTGTTCTATAGGCCTAAGTGTAAATGAAAATGTTAATAAATTTTTAATCATATATTTCCCATTGTTATCCATTGTTCTTGTCTCACAACCCTGCTTGCTCGACCACTGAGTCCACCTACCAGAAAAGGAATGATATAAGTTTATGTTCTTGTTTCCCATAGCAACCCATCTCTTTGATCATCAGCTCCTTGGGACTTTTGCTTTTAAAAACCTATCCGTTCCATTTTGCAACATATTTTTGGTTCATACCAAAGGCTACATTTCCTGGTTTGCAAAAAATTATCTGAACAAACATTAATTTCTCAAAAGGTTCCTCTAGACTTTTGTTTATAGGTTTTTAGAGCTTTGTATTTTACATATAAGTCTACAACGTATTTTGAGTTAGTTTTGGTGAAAGGTAAAAGGTTTGTGTTTAGTTTCATTGTTTTGCATGTAGATGTCCAGTTGCTCCAGTTGTTGAAGAGATCATTAAATTGCCTTTGCTTTTTTGTCAAAGAGAAGTTGACAGAATTTATGGGAGTTCATCTCTGAACTCTCTATTCTGTTTCATCAATCTATTTGTTTGTTCTTTTGCAAATACTAAACTGCCTTCACTACTGTTATTTGAAAGCAATAGACCAAGGTGTAGTGGATTTTTTGGCATTTATCACGCTCGATGTTCTCAGAGTTTCCTGGTTCTGTGGTTTTTGTGCGCAATTTGTAGAAATTCTCAGTCATTATTGTTTCAAATATTTTCTGTGTTTTCCTCTCTTCTCTTTCTGGTAGATCCATTACGCATATATTATACCTTTTGTGGTTGGCCCACGGTCTGTGGAGATTCTATGCTGTTGTTTTCAGTCTTTGTTTCTCTCTCTCTCTTTTTTTTTTTTTTGGTTTTCAGGCATTCTATTGATATATCTGCTAGCTCAGACATTCTTTTCTCAGCTATGTTCCGTGTACTAATAAGTCTGTGAAAGGCATTCTTAATTTCTGTTTCAGTGGTTTTTTTAATCTTCAGCATTTCTTTTTTGGTCCTTTGCCAGGTAAGTTAGGCTCTGATAATACCCTAGTAGGTTAGGCTCCAGTTAACTAGTTTTCCTTGAGGGCAGGCTATGTGAAGAACACAGTGCTCTGGCATATTTCAAAATATTCTTATCCCCTTCCCAAAAGTTTGGAACTCTGGGGTATTTTTCTCTGATTGTTATTATGAGAATGTGGTCAAACTCCTGGAAGTAAATTTCACAGTATTGCAGATACCCTCCCAAGAGTTTTTAACTCTCAGGCTTGTGAGCACTAAGCCTCCAGCAATTTGTCAATTACTTTGTTTTTTTTTTTTCTATTTCATCACTGGTTCCTAAGACTATTTCCCCAGTAAACTATGACTTCCTGTATTTGCCTATCTATTCAACCTTAAGGGTAGCAGTTTGCCCTGTGTGTTACCCTCTCTTCTGTATCCAAGAATAATTGTTGAATTTTCACTTTGTTCAGAATTTTACTTGTCGAAATGATGTGATGACTTTTAAGATCCTTACTTGCAGAACCAGAAAACCCAAGAGTACTTTGAAAGGAAAATTTAATGCCATGTAAGACAGTATATTTTTAAAGAAGGCAAAAAGGTGGCTTCCCTCCCCCCCCAGCTTTATTGAAATATAACAATTAGTTGCTTATATTTACATTGCACAATTCAATGAGCCTTTTTCGATCATAGTTGGCATACAATAATATACCAATTTCAATTGTACAGCCTAGTGATCAGAGATCCACATAACTCACAAAGCAATCACCCCACTAAATTTCATACCCCTTATCTCCCTTCATGTTCATTATATTATTAACCATCTTCCCCATGCTACACTCCACATCTTCATGTCTATTCTGCAACTATCCATTTGTAGCTCTTAATCCCTTTGCCTTTTTTTTCTGTCCCCCAACCCCTCCCATCTAGTAGCCCTCAAAATATTCTCTGTATCTATGAGTTTATTACTGTTTTTTTTATTATTGTTTATTTTGTTCTTTAGATTCCACATGTACATGAAGTCATGTGATTTTTGTTTTTCTCTATCTGACCCATTTCATTCAGTGCAAAACCCTCTAGGTCCATCAAAGCAACATTTTTTTTCCATTCCCATTCCTTTTAGTTTCTGTGTATCTTTTAATCTGAAGTGAGTCTCTTGTAGGCAGCATATGTAGGGATCTTGTTTTCTTATCCATTTAGCCGCTCTATTTTTTGGTTGCAGTACTTAATTCTTCAGTTTGAGGTACTTGTTGATAGGAATGGAATTGTTACCATTCTTTATTCCTGTTTTTGATACATGTTCTTTCTTCTTAAAGTTCCTCCAACATTTTCTGTAATACTGGCTTTGTGTTGATAAATTCCCTTAGCTTATTTTTGTCTAGGAAGCTCTTTATCTGTCCTTCAACTCTAAATGATAGCTTCCCTAGATTAACTATTCTTGGTTGTAGATCCTGGGTTTTCATCATGTTTAATATTTTGTGCCAAGCCCTTCTGTCCCTCATGTTAAAGTTCTCACTGAACATCTTTATAACCAGCGTTTTGAACTCTGCATCTGTTAGATTGCTTGACTCCATTATTTCTAGATCTCTGTTCCCATATGATTTTTGCTTCTTTGTCTTCTTATTTTGGCTACCTTTCTGTGTCTGTTTCTATAAACTAAGCAAAGCTCCTTAGTCTCTGGGCCTTATTAGTGTGGCTTTATGCAGTAGGTGTCCAGTGGCACATTCCCGAGAGGGGTTTAGCTGTAGGCCAAATTTAACACAAGCCCCTGCCCCTCCGGGGCCACCCGTTAAGATTCAGCAAGCAATCCACAGATGCTGTGCTTATAGTTGCCTCAAAAAGCCATGCCAGAAAACAAGGCCAGCTGCCACTAGTGTGAGTCTTGGCTCTGATCATCAAGGAGCACCTGACTCGCTGAGGACACACCTGGATATGGCTTGGGTGGGGCCATGAGTTGGGGTAACGGAGTTTCAGAGAATCCTCTGGGCATAGCAACCTCTGTTATCCAGTTTCATGAAGTCTCAGCTATGACAGCTCTGTGTCCAGGAGAGATCCTCATCTCCGGCCCTCACTACAGCAATTCAGTGTCTCCCCGTAAGTCCCTCGTACCACGCCCTTGACCCCTCATCCAACCCAGCACTGTTGCTCAGAGCGAGCAGGCCCATCACAGCAAAAGTCCGCTCGTGGTCATGGCCCCTTTAAGAAGCTTCTGCAGCTGTTGGCTGCCATGCTTCTGTTCTACTCAGCTGCTCTGGACTGGGCAGCCTCGCGTCTTCACACCACCTCTCATTGCAGGGTGATTTCTTATTTTCTCTTTAGTTGTAGGGCTTGTTCATCTAGATCCCTGGAGACTTTCCTTGCTGTTTGCTCTGTGTTTCTTACACAACTTTGATTTAGTTGCAAGAGGAATGAACAAAGCTTCTATCATCTATGACATGTTTTTCTCCTCCAAAAAGGTGGCATTTTTTTTATGCAGTGCTTTGTTTCATAAATGTGCATAAAATTCAAATATAACTTTGTATATATGAGGAAATCCCTTGTGAACCTGTATTAGAGGCAATAAATGGAACACTTCACGAGGTCAAACGGTCTTATCCTGAAGAGAAGTAACTATGAATATGATTGTATTTACGTGGTTATTTCATTCATTTAGTTAACACACTTTGACCTCCATTCTCCTGAGTGCTTTTATAGAAATTTCTTATTCACATAATATAATTAAAATTTTTGTTATTCTTTTTAGTTCAGTTACAGACCTAAATTTAATAACTAAAGAGAAATGTAAGTACCAACAATCATGTCTATGGTTTTGAAGAGTGTACCTGTTATTTATTTGATTGATTTCTAGGAGAAATTCATTCCCTTGTAAAAATAAATTTATTGAGAGGACTTTTTGAAAGCCCAGCTTTAAAACAATGGCTAACCCTAACATTATTACTAATACAACTAATTAAATATAAGATAGGCAAGAACTCATTTTGTTAGCAGCAGCTGGGGAAGGATGCCATTTACCTACCTAAAATATCAAGACATCTCTCTAAAATATATTACAGATGCAAACGGTTTGATAATATTTTCAAAAGTTTGACTCATTCAATTCCATAAGAAGGACAACATTATGAGCAAATAGGTATAGATTATTTTGGCAGATTCCTACAGTTTAGAACTAGAAGGAAAATAATAATTTACGTAATTAAAGAGCATACTTTGTAGTACTAGCTTTCTTCCATGTGGATGTCACCTGCAACATTTAAAATAGCAAAGTTCTGTTCTGCCTTCCTACACTTTTACATTTTATCAGTTCTCAGGTTGTTGAGCATTTGAACTGTAATATCCACTTATGACACCAAAATGTGTACACACTTTCGTTTTCAGTTAATCATGTTTTATAGTGATAAGCAGAATTTAGGGAATATTATCCAACAAATTCAAACACAAACTTTTACAATATACGAACAAGTAGTAGTTAAAGAGATTGTGACCTGAAATATTATCTTTATAAGTAAATGTGAGAAATTCTTCCTATAAACATTCTAGATTTTTTAAAATGGTATAATTTAAAAGAATAAAAACCCTCTCAGAAACCCAAAAATAAAAGAATACAGTGTAGAAACTCCCAGGAAAATTTTTACTTATATTCTTAATAAAATTTAAGCTATTTTAACAATGTGCCTACAAGTTCAGAAGTGATTGCAAAAATAGAGTCATCTACCTAAATGAGTTTGAGTATAAGGATGACTTTTGAGTTACAACATCAAAGATGTAGTCCATGAAATAATTGATAAGCTTGACTTCATTAAAACTAAAATCTTCTGCTCTGTGAAAGACAATGTCAAGAGAATGAGAATATAATCTACAGACTGGGAGAAAATATTTGCAAAAGACCCATCTGATAAAGAACAATATCCAAAATATAGAAAGAACCTTTACAACACAACAATAAGTTGTGGACAGGAGTTTTTCTTGGTGATATGGTTTACAACCTCCCTCCAGGAATAAATTGGCATTTATGATATAATGCTTGTGATTTTTATGTAAACTGCAAAGAAATTAACACCTCCAGGAAAGGAATCACTCACTTACTTTGCTAAATGGTAGTTAAAAATGTAATAATCTTCATCCAGATTCATTTTTGCTTTTATTCAGTTTAAAAATGATTATATAATAATTTTCTTTGTATAAAAATCTCTATCAAAAGAAATTCTTTGAAATAGCATGCTAGATATTTCTCACTACATTAAAACTAAAATTCAAAAGTTGACATATGGTCAAAACTATTTATGGGGCAACTTTTTAACTTAATGCAATATTAATTACAATTTATTAATATATATTCTCTTTGCATTTAGTCGTGTTAAATTCAGCTCATATTTTAGCTGATAAAGGTTAGTTTCTACTTTAGTCATTTAACTGATTACTTCCAGTTTTATGTAGTATGCAGGTTTGATGAGCATTGTAGCAATGCCATTTATAATGAGGTTGAACCAGGTAAGAGTAAGGACAGTACAGCACTAGAGATTTGCCTCTAGTCAATACTATAATACATTCACTTAAAACCATTTAACTAAATGTTGTTCTACTATTTTCATTGAATGGCTATCTAAGTGTTTCCACAATGAAAGTTGGAGGATTTGAAAAGGAAGAAATATAAGTCCTTAAATTATATTCCCTTTTTTAAAACAAAATATTTCTAGACCAACTCTTTTTTAAGTCAATGTTCATGTAGCACCTTTCATGCTGAAAGCCATGTAGAAGTATGAAGAAGAGGTGAACAGAGGCGCGACTCTTTAAAAATCTTTTTATACTTATGATTTTCATAAGTACAGAGCATCTAATGCCACTATGGTCATTCCATCTAATTTAAAGGAAGGATCTAACATTTGACTTGCTCATTTTACCTGAGCAGTCTTCAGTGAAAAGTTGCTTCTTATTTCACATTAATAAATGATGTCAATACTGGAGACATTCCTACCTGTTGAGTTCTGAGAAACTTTGACTACAGTCTAGGCCAACACAAGAAAAGTTCAGGAGTAACACTGCTGGGAATTTCTGTCCAGCAATTTGTTGTCAAAGGCATTGATGTGAGGCCCCAAATGACTCCCAAACTGCTGGCTCCAACGACAAGAGCAACAAAGCACTCATTTCCAATTACCAAGGGGTTTTAAAGTGTAAACTGTATTCCTCTTCTGTCAGCTGCTCAGAAACCTGGAAAAGAAAATCAGCAACATTTCAACACTAAATTACTCAAAACTGTTGCGTGTGTTTATGCAGCATTCTGGCCAGTGTACATTTGGTGAATAAAATGTTAATGTAGCCTGTTTGAGATATTGTTTCCTGTGGGATGTATGTTGCTTAGAATAATAAAATTGTGTTTTTATGGAATCAGATATTGCATTTAGAGAAATTATTCAAGTGTTAGATAAGTAATACTCTCCCAACAGATTTTAAAATTGTGATAAAGACACTTTTAATATAAATCTTGTTGGTAGAAGGAAGCAACTTCTTGTGATTATAGATCAAATATAGAAAATTACGTATCTAAAACATATTAATGTGGTGGCCTGAGAGTTAATTCTTGTCTCAAACTTTTTTTATTAGTAATGCTTTCTTAATGTTAAAGTGATGGTATAATGCAAGCATGATTAGAACAAGTTGACAACATTGAAAAATATTTAGATAGTATATGAAGACACTTGATGAGCCACTTTCTCTGGATAATTTTCTATGTATACTCTTACTTGCTCTCCAGATATCTATGGCGCATCATTTCCTATTGATTCCATCTCACTTACACAGTAACTTATTTAAATTATTGTCCTAATCTCTAAAGCATTTGAGCCAATGACCTGAATATAATCCTCATTCGTTCTTCACAATAAATTTTGAATTTCTATTCATCCCATCTAACAGATGTCAAAGTATAAAGAGGAAAGAATATCATGACTCTAATACTAATAGAAAAATACACATGTAAAAGATTTTCTTTAATTAATTAATTAATTAATTAATTGGTAGGCATAATGACCAAAGAATATTTTAGAATCTTAGTGTATATATATCACTTTAGATTCATAGTGTGTGTGTGCATGTGTGTGTGTGTGTATGTGTGTGTGTGTATGTATATATGTGTATATGTATATCTATGTATATACATATATATACACACTATGATTGCTAGATTTGATATAGAGCGTGTTAATGTCCATCTGGTAAAGTAGTATATCCACTTAATAGCAATTATTCATATCTCTAATAGTCAAAATCAAACAGTATGTAATATACTAAGTGTGAGAATCTTTAATCAAGAGTTAACATTTTAACTTGTTTGAGGCATTTTTTGATTTCCATTCTGATATCTTCTTTGATCCATTCATTATATCAGGGATTGGGGGTTGAGAGAATTGAAGAGATATTGGTCGAAGGATACAAACTTCCAGCTAGAAGATGAGTAAATTATGGAGATTTAATGAACAACATTGTGATTATAGTTGACAGGACTGTGTTGTATTTGAAATTTTCTGAGAGATTTTAAACATTCTCACCCTCAAAAAGAAAAGTTAATTATGTGATGATGGAGGTGTTAGGGAAGGCTATGGTGGTAATCACATTGCAATACATAAGTATATCAAATGAACATGTTGTATACCTTAAACGTACACAATCTTATATACCAATTATACGGTAATAAGCCTGAAAAAAATAAACAGTAAACTTCATAAAAACGTATACCTAGACTCATATACACTCTTGAATGCTGTATTTTTCATGTGATATTGAAGATACAGAGCAAGGAAATATATGGGCCCACATTTTTGTCTTATTTCTAAGATTTTCTTTTTCTTTTGTTTTCTTTTTTTTCTTTTTGTTTTCTTTTTTTTTTTCTTTTTTTTTCTTTTTTTTTCTTTTTTCTTTTGGATACAAGTAGGGGAACTGATTTTCAGAGAAGGCACTGTTCAACAAGAGGAAAAGCACTAACATTATATATTCTGGCTTGGATTTCTGTGACCTTTCCAGTACACATAACTGAATATTAAGCTATTTCTTAGTGGAAAATAAAGGTTTGAATAATTTTTCAAAATAGAGGAGAAATGTTTATAAGTTAATTTCTTAAAACTTTAGAAGTTATTTTCATAACTATCTTTCCTTTATGTAATGACTTTTATTTTTTTCCAGTTCCAGGATCTCGTAGAGGATACTACATTGCATTTAGTAGTCCTGTCTCCTTGTGCTCCTCTTGGCTGTGAGAGTTTCTCAGACTTTCCTGATTTCAATGACCTTGACAGCTTTTAGGATTACTTGTCAAGTACTTTGTAGAATGCCCTATGGAGATTTATCTGATGTCTTTCTCATGATTAGTTTCGGGTTATAGGTTGATGGGAGGAAGATCACAAAGGTAAAGTGCCATTCTCATCAAATCATATCAAAGGTATATACTAGCAACATGACTCACTACCACTGCTGTTGAGTTTGATTGCCCCTGGCTGAGGTAGTGCTTATCAGATTTCACTTTAAAGCTATTCTTTTCTTCCTATTTTCTGTACTAGGTTGTTTGGAAGGAAGTCGCTATTTTCAGCCAACACTTAAGGAGTGGAGAGTTATGCTCCACCTTATCGAGCAGAGTATCTATATGATTTATTTGGAATGAAGCTGCATGGGAGATTTGTCTACTGTCTCAGATTTATTTATCTATTCAATGCTTTATTTATATCAGTATAAACTCACTTGGGTTATGGTCCAATACTGATGTATCTATTTTGTTGTTCCAAATGTTTTAGCTTTGGCCATTGAGTACTCTTTCAGTTGGCTCCTGGGTCCCTTTCACATATTTTAACCAATGTTTGTTTGTTTGTATGAACGTGTCTTTACTTCTTAGCACAACAAGATGCTCTACACTCATCTTGTACACTTCAATTAGAGTTAACCATTTCTCTGAGGAATCCTAGTCCTTAGGGAATACTATTAGAAATAGAGATGTTGGTGCTAAGTGTACTAGTATTACTTCCTTTAGGCTTTCTTAGCTAACAGAGAAAGATTATATATGTGTATATATGTATATCTATGTATGTATATATATGTGTATGTATGTGTATATATATATATATATATATAGTTATTGGTGGGTACATATAAAAATATTTGGAGATTTGTCTAAAGTGTGTATATATATATAGTGCCATATATATATGTATCTATATATATACACACACTTTAGACAAATCTCCAAATATTTTTATATGTACCCATCAATAACAATAGCAAGCTAATCACGAGTTTATATTAACGTCTCCAACACTAATTCATCACCTCAACAATCATTCTAGCTTCTTTTGTTCATTCGTAAATTCCCGTGACAATAATGATAAATCTGACCCCTATCATTTGCCATACGTTTACTTATATGTTCAGTTCCAATGTACATAAAGAGCTGTATCAGAATCGTACACCCGCACACCCTTGGGACAAAACTTTATCAACTAGAGTGCAATACTTGTATGCAGCTATGCTTTGTGTCTTTAGTCTTACAGATTTTACTCATTTCCAAAGTTATATTTTTAAAGTTCTCCTTAGTGTTCTATATTTTGAATATAATAGTAATTGGTATGCTTTACTTCGTTGTTATTTATCCTGCTTGGTGTTTTTTCTTACCTCCTGGCTCTGAGGTTTAGTGTGTGCCATTATTTGAAAAGTGTTTGACCATTTTTATTTTATTTTATTTTATTTATTTTATTTTTAATTTAATTTTAATTTTAATTAAATGTATTGGGATGCCATTGGTTAATACAATTATATAGATTTCAAGTGTACGATTTATTGCATTGTATGTTCACCATCCAAAGTCAAATCTCCTTTTGTTACCATATATTTGACTCCCTTGATCCTTATGTATCTTCCACCCCCCCTTTCCCTGTGGTAACCACTAAACTGTTGTCCGTGTCTATGAGTCTTTGTCCTGTTTATTTTTTGCTTTTAGTTTTATATCCCACATATGAGTGAAACCATATGGTTCTCAATATTTTTCTGTCTGACTTATTTTGCTTGGCATGATAATCGCAAGATCCATCTATATTGTCACAAATGGGAGTATTTCATCTTTTCTTATAGCCATTTTTATTTTAAATATTTATTCTGCCCTATTCTCTCCTTGTCCTTTAGTTTTCCTATTTTGCATATCATATTTTTTCACATTGTCCTTAGTTCTTGGGTGTTTCTTTCTTTCTTTCTTTCTTTCTTCTTTCTTTCTTTCTTTCTTTCTTTCTTTCTTTCTTTCTTTCTTTCTTTTCTTTCTTTCTTTCTCTCTTTCTTTCTTTCTCTTTCCTTCTCTCCTCCTCCTCCTTGTTCTCCTCCTCCCCACCCCTCTTTTTGCTTTGCATTTCAGTTTGGGAAGATCCTATTTACCTATCTTTGACTTCACTGTTTTTGTTTTTGGTTTTTTTTCCCTTCTCTATGTTGAAATTACACATTGGCCCATACAATACATCCTTCATTTCTGTATTGTTGTTCTTTATTTCTAGCATGACTTTTTGATTTTTTTCTTAGCTTCCATCTTTCTGTTCACATTACCTATCTGTTCTTGAATATATTTCATTTTTATTTCAGCAATTAACATGTTATAGCTTTTTAAAAATCCCTATCTAATTTCAGCATTTTTGTTATACCTCAACCTGGTTCTAATGCTTGCTTTCTCCCATCAGACCATGGGATCAATGAGAGGAGGTAGTTCCTTGTGACTTATTTTTTATTGAAACCAGAAATGTTTGTATTGGGTAATAAGAACTGAGGTAAATAGACCTTTAGTGTGAGAATTTATGTTAATGTAGTTAAGGGTTAACCTACCTTTAATGTTATCTGTACTTAAGGTACCAAAGGCTTTTGATTCCTCTAATGTCTTTATTTTCTCTTCCCCTTTGGCTTTGGGATTCCCTAAGAAGTCCTTCTCAGAAAGAGTATATGTCTTGAATCACTTTCAGCTGTAATTCACTACTAGTTATACTGGAGCCCTGTTGATGTGGTGGTGAATGTGTGGCATAGTGAAAAAGTTCTTTAATTTTCCATTTAATTTCACTCTTTTTGTGGGCTTGTATTTTGAGTTTATGACCTTCATATGTGTTACTCTAGTGCTACAACTTTTTCCTTGTACCCCTACACTCATCCCTGGCTGCAGTATTCTTCATCTATTTTTCCCGAAGTCCTGACTCCTGGTGACCAGGTGGACAGGAAGACTAAATGAATTGGAGTAAAAGGAATGGCCTTCCCACATGATAAGGCTCTGGCAACATCTTTTCCCCTAGAGATCAGGTCTTCATTATTGATAAGGCTCTTCACCTTCTTCTACCAGAGTCACAAGGACATCCTTCTCAGAACTTCACTCTGTGAACTTGTTCAGAGTCCTGAGATTAAAGCTCACAAATATGTGTCAGTTTCTCTAAGACTACAACCCCATAGGAGTTTCTTACTCTCATGCTAGTTCACACTCAGCCTCCAGCAATCATCAAAATTACCACTTAAGTTTTCCTATCTGTTTATAATGGTTTCTGATTCAAGTAAGCCAGTTTTAGTTGTTCCTCTGTATTCACCTCTGTCTCTGAATTTTGGGGTTATGTTTTGGTAAAGTCCTACCCATATGGATTCAGATTTTTTTTCACATCTTGTTGCTTCGCCATTTCTAGCAAACTAACTTTTTCATCAACCTATTTCCTTGGGGTTATAAGTTGATCTCTGGTTCTCCTAACATCCTTATACATTATTGTTAAATAACTTAAAATCAAAAAAAAAAAAAAGCTTTTATATTGGCGTTTCTTTCTAAATAGGCAAAAGCTTTCCTCAAAGCCTCCCTTTCTCAGAATTCTTCCTCTCTTAGTTTATTGACGAGAATTGTTTTACATTCTCCTCTTTAAACACTTATAAGGAAATTATTACCTGTGATCCATAGTGGGTTTCAGCAAACTACTGACCATGGGCCAAATGTAATCTACCACCTGTTTTTGTACAGCCTACAAGTTAAGAATGGTTCTAACAATTTAAATAAATGCAAAAAAAAAAAATAACTATAGTGTTTCATGACATAAAAAATTATAGAAATTCAAATTTGAGTATCTGTTGTGGGTTGAATTGTATCCCCTGAAAGGTATGTGAAAGTCCCAAGTCCTATGCTATGAGTGTAACCTTATTTGGAAATAGTGTCCTTACAAATGTAATTAGTTAAGAGGAGATCATACCAAACTAGGGTGCCACTTAAATTTAATGACTCGTGCCCTTGTAAAGAGAAGGACATTTAGAGACACAAACACAGGAGACAGCAACGCGAAGATTAAAGAAGAGGTTGGAGTGATGTAGTTACACATGAAGGAACATCAAGAGTTTCAGAGTACCACGAGAAGCTAGAAGAGAGGCAAGGAAGGATTCTTCTCGAGCCTTCTGAAGGGGCATGGATTTTACAGTACTTTGAATTCAGGATTCTAGCCTCCATAACTATGACAGAATAAATTTCTGTTGTTCTGAGCCACCTGATCCGTGGTATCTGATGAGGTACCCCTAGAAAGCTAATACGATCTCCATAAATAAAGTCTTACTGGAACCTGGTTAAGCTCAC
Organism: Eonycteris spelaea; assembly: GCA_003508835.1. Taxonomy (NCBI): domain Eukaryota; kingdom Metazoa; phylum Chordata; class Mammalia; order Chiroptera; family Pteropodidae; genus Eonycteris; species Eonycteris spelaea. Next base: position 424,919 of record PUFA01000252.1, read on the forward strand.
TCATTTACATACTATATATTGCTATTTTCACACAGCAATGGAGATTTGACTAATTATGACTGAGACAGTCTGGCTTGAAAAGCTGAAAGTTTATTTTCTGATCCTTTTTCAGAAAAAGTGTACAGACCCCTGGTTTAGAATTTAGCATCATGTTTCATCTCGAGTCTGGAGTCTAGTTTTCCTGAAGCTCTTAGGCACGCAAAGAGAAGACAAATTCTCTTTTGTATAAGGTATAGAGAGTAAGTTGAGGGGTTTGTGTACATGCAAAAAGCAGAGTATGTCACAATTAACAAGTATGACGTGTTTCTACTACAAAATTAACTCTAGATCAATAAAGTGTATGTGTTTTTAAAAGAATTCTTCATTTATAGATATAATTATTTACAGTAACATAATATAATATTTCTCTTTGGCCCATATTGGAAATTGTAAAAAAGTAGGAAATTTAAATAATCTTGATTAAAAATGATTGCAGAAACACAACATGAGCCTGCTTCTAGTTATACACGTGATCCAAGATCCAGATTCTTGAGTCATGTCATGTCTAATCATTTCACAGAGACCTGGCAGCCACAGCACAGATTCTGAAATATAATATCAATTACCTGGAGAATGAAATACCACTGATATTTACCTCAGGCACTTGCTACAGAACTGACCAACAATTGGGAATATAACAGAAGTGGGCAGACTGCCAAGCCTGGGGATCACCTCAAGCCTGTTCCAAATAGTTCAATGCTCAGAGTGATTATCCACTCCCAATTGTAGGCAATGTGACATGGAGCAGTGCTCTCAGAGGCTGTTTCTGCCATTAGTTCCCGTCAATTAAAACAACTAACAAAGGCTGTAAAATTGTTTTGATAAATTTATCCACCAATTTTAAAAGAAATAATGATCCTGAAGGCAATAATATGGAACGAAAAATAGACCTCTAAAATTAGACTATTATTGTGAGTCAGTTCTCCATGATTCTGTAGCATTTCTACATGTCCAGATATTAAGAGACAAGGTGCTCTGGAAGAATATTTTCAGGAACATTTATAGAGACATACAGCTCTGGAAAAATAAGTATAGGGTATTCTGAACAAAATTTATGTATGTTCTGGGATAAGTTAAGGTAAAGTTAGTGATTTCCCCTAGAGAGATTTAGAGTCATCCCCCCATCACCCCCCACCCCCGCCCAGAGAGAGACATGTGCTTATATTCCAGGGCAATACAAATAATTCTCTCTCTGGAAAAGAAGATAGATGTACACTCAGGTTGTCAGTAGTACCTATTATGTAGGGACCTTATAGGTTGAAGTCTACAAAAATTGGGATTCCTCGCCAGTAACTCTCTCTCACTGTGTGTGCGGTTAAATCCAGGTCCTTAACATTGACATATTGTGGGAATCAGGACTTAGAAAACCAACACTACAATGCTACCCTGGCTGCATCTTTTGGTGCAAGTAATAAACTATCTTTGTCTCTGACTCAGAGGTCTCCTGTTTTATATGTAAATACACAACTTGCCAGATTACAGATAGTGTAAGATTTTGAACCTTTCACAGTACCTGACTTTATTTTTTAAATTATATTTTCTGATTAAAAGTTTAATAAATGTTCACATATTCACTGAAGAAAATTTGGAAAATTAACAACATACAAATGAAAATTTTAAAAAATGACTCAAAGACTTTTTCTTTTTTCTATTATATGTTTTTGTTATAGAATTTTTTATTTGCTATGATTTTACAAAATTTACTTTTTGTTTTATAAGTCTTAGAAACAACTTAACATGAAGTCTCTTATTTAAATAGATTTATTGGTCACCAAGCATAGTGTTGTTTATTTTTGTTGTTGTTTTTGTTGTTGTTCATTTCTTGCTTGTCTGGATACAATTTTTATAAGAGTGGTTGTTAATTTGAAAATATTACCTTTACACTCCAAAGTCATATCTGCTGGTTATAATATCCTGGATCATACTTTTTTCCCCTGAAGATATTACAGCAGCGTAATTTTAAATGGTGTTCAGAATCTTGTGGTGAGCCTGACTTTTTACCTTTTGCTTAGATAACAATCGATGATTTCTTTTCCCTTGTCCTTGAGAATTTTAACTAAGAAAGATCCCATTGTTAATAATTTTGTAAATGTATCCATAAATACCATGCAGCATTTGAATATTTTGATTCCTTTTTTCTGGAAGTTTTAAGTAAATTATATATATATATAATTTTCTTTTTCCCTTTTCCCACTCTCTACATCACAAAACTAATTAAGACATAAACATTACATGTAATAGCCATTATTTTCTCGATTAGCCTCTCTAACAATACAATCATTCTCAAAACATTTTACTTTATAAAATCTATTTTTCCATCTTTGTTATTGTTTTCAGCATTTAGTCCCTTTAAGCTGCTTCCTGTGTGGAACATTTCTGTGATAATTTATCTTTCTCTAATGTCTTTGCCTGAACACTGCCAGTTCTTGTTTCACCTCTGTATGTTGTCTTGAACTCTTTTTCTCAGTTCTGAAATATGTGCCTATTCATTGAGTTACTTAATGCATAGTAATATGTTTAGCCATACTTTCAATTTGCTTTGCTTAGTTGCAAATTTTTTGCAGGGGGTGGCTGGTGTGGTTGACTATTCTTGATCTGGCTTATTTTTTCCTGATTCTTTCACCTTTGTTCCTTTAGTATGTTATTTCATGATGCCAAGTGTGGTTCAGGGATTTTTCTATCATCATTTGCAACTGCTGTCTCTATTTTGCCAGCAAGGAATGGTTTGATTTACCTCTTAGGTTGCACTACCTTTTTAAAAAACTGTTCTATCAATGCTCTTTAAGTTCAATAGTCCACAGTGTTTATTCTTCATGTTTTCTGATATCGATACTATACAAATTGCATTTGATAATACTTATAATTTAAGATTAGAGATTATATTTACATTTGGAGTTCATGTTTTCTTGTTATCTGGAGGTAATTTTCAGGGAAGAAGAAAATTAAGTCTCTTTCTGTCATCTCAGAATCATTTATTTTATAATTGGCTACCCAGAAGGGCTCTTTTTCTTAGTCTAATGATTTTCAATTGATTATCTTTAATTTTTCCCAGTATATAATCATCTGAGAATAATGAAATATTTGGCATCCCTTTTACAAAGTTATACTACATAGCATCATTAAAATGCATACAAAAATGATTTATATTTTATCTTTAATTTATGACACAGTTTCCAGGAATTCTTACAACTGAATTCATGGTCTGCCTTAATATATTTATACATCAAAGTTTCTATATTATTAATCCAGTGGAACTTTCAATTTATGTTTATGTTTATTCTTAAGAAAATATATCTTCCCCACAAAGAGTCCACTTTATATTTATATATGTTCAATCATTGTAATTAGAGGTGCACCATTAATAATTCATGCTTTGGGCAGAATTAGTATAATAGGATTCTGACATTTACTGTCCAAACTTACTGTGCTTGGAAATATCTTGCCTCACATTGTACACTATGACCCAATGATTTCCCTAGAAGAGAAAAAAAAGGCAAAAGCTTTTAGTTTTTAAATTTCAGCTACTTAAACGGATAGTTAGAGACCTTTGAAAATATGACAAAGCAATATTTTATTCTAGAGGTCTGAGATCCTTCACAAATTAAAAATGCTACGTCTGACTTATGGTGCTGTCATTTGTATTGGAGAAGGGTACAGTAGCCCACTTAACATGATATAGCACAGTTATATTTTCCATAAAAATCATTCTGTTATCAAGGCTGTTAAAACATCCATTGGCAGTTTTAATTTAGTGGTTTAAGTAAAGTGAATTTGTTTCAATCATTTTTTTTCCTTAATGAAGTCCGAGTTTTTGTTTGCTTTTTGTTTTTATGTCTCTCGATATCTTTTATATTATCTATTGACTATAAGTACACCCAGCTAATGTTAGCTGTAAATACCCCTCACTTTTTTCCAATTAATTATTTTATCATAAAAAAATTTAATTATAAATCAGCCAATCTAAAATTCTCTTTTCCATTTCTTATAATAACTCCAGCTATAAGGTTGCAATTATTTTTAATCTACATCTTTCTACATCGAATTTATAACTTTCAAGTAAGAAAAATCTAGTATTTATTCTTTTACAAATTTCCCTCTTTAGAAGTGTTTACATTAATTGTCTGTATTTTATGATGATACATAATTCTGTATTTTGTAAATTGAAATAATTGGGAATAGCCAAACATCCACCAGAATTTCATCTACTTTGATAAGCCATAATGCTAATCTAAGTATCTGATAAACTTCAGGAAGCCCAATTTTAGACCATTTAAGAAATATACTCTTTATATTGTATTTTCTGCTACAGCTGCAACTAAAGAATAATAGAAGGTATCATATTTTAGGGTCATAATATCTTCAAACAATTATTTGGGCTGGGGGGACAGTCCTTAGAAAAAATAATTGCAAAATTATTTTATAGAATAAAAAAAGACTTTTGGTTTTGGAGTGACAAGCAATGAAAAATTATCAGAATATAATTATGAGAAAATATATCATGTATATGTATTATATGTGTGTATATATATATATATATATATATATATCAGCACTAATATTTTAGTATTTCATTATAAAAAATTTTAATAGTCACAAAAATTAAATATTTTTACATTGAATACCCATATCACTACATAGATTCTATAATTAACACTTATTACACTTGATTTATCATATCTAGCATCCATTTATTAACTTTTACATGCTTTTAAATAAACTACAGGCAACAGTTAACTTCTATCAAAATGCTTCTACACCCATATAATTAACTAGTATTCTATATTTATTTAATGATTTTTTTCATTTGTTTTGAGTTAAATTTATAAACAATGAAATATCTAAATCTTAAGTATGTAATTTGATTTCTGGAAAAATGCATACACCTGAGAAATTCCATAATCTATCAGATACAGAAACTTACCCTCATTTCACACAGTCCCTCACACCCTTTTCTAGTAAATCCATCTTCAACTTCCAAAGACAACCTGTTTTGATTTTTTCAAACATTAATTTTGTCTATTATAGAAATTCATAGAAATGGAATAATATAGAATATAAAGTATTCTATAAGCTTTCTTTGCCTTAGCATAATATTTTTGAGATTTGTCTATGTTTTTCTTTATACCTTGCACTTAATGGGAATATTTCATTGTATGAATCTACCAAAGTCATTTAGCCATTTACTATTTGATAGGCATTTGAGTTCTTTCCAGTTTGGGTTGTTATGTGCAAAACTGAAAGTATTTTTTGTTCAAGTCTTCTCGGTCATCTTCTAAAATTAACTTATATTGGTACTAAGTCAATGTCTAGGAGTATTTAATGAGAACCTATCAGAAATTTACCACAGTGGTTATACAATTACCCTTTCTCATATACTATATAAGAATTCTAGTTCTTAGCTATCTAAATTTGAATTGATTGAAATTAATTAATATTAAGTTTGTTCTGAAGTTGCACTACACATACTTCAAGTACTGAATGGCCACATGTTGTTAATGGTTACTCTAATAAGCAGCACATCTATAGACATTTTTTTCGTTGTAGAAAGTACCAATTAGCAGGACTGTTCCAGATACTTGTAAACATTTGGTATTGTAACTTTTTGGTGTCATTCTATTATATGTGTTTCATTGCAGTTTTAATCTATTTTTCCCTGGTGAGAAATTATATTTAACACTTCTTCATGTGCTTGTTGTCTGTCAATCTATATAACTTCCTCTATGAAGTGTTTGTTCAGTTATTTAATCTCTCTTTTTATTGTGTGGTTTGTCTTTTTATTATTGAATTGTGAGTTCTTTTTAATCCCAAATACAATTTCTTTGGTAGATGTATGTGTTGCCAATATTTCTTTTTATATGTGACTCCTTTATTAAAATTGTTAATGTTACATCTTAATAAACATAATTTAAAATTTTTCATTAAGTATAATTAAGCATTTAAAAAGTTTTTATACTTATTGATTTCTGTGACATATTTAAGAAAATATTGCCTACTCTCATGTCGCAATGACATTTATCAATATTTTTCTAGAATCTTTTTAGTTTCGATTTTTATACATTAGACCACCAAGGCATCTTTAAATATTTTTTTTGTGTCTGATATGAGGTATACAACATGTTTCATTTTTTGTCCATGTAAACATCTAGATTTTCCAACACCATCAGTTTTCTTTAATTCTAGGGTTGCTTTGGATCTGTTTAAAATATCAAAATCTGTAGAAGTCTGAACCTACAGTTGGGGTCTCTATTCTCTCTTTTTCTTCTAGTTAGTTGTCTTTAATTGTGCTACTACCACCCAAAGTCTTAAAAATTGTAGTTCTATAATAACTTTTTAAGTCACAGAATATAAGTTTTTCATAGTTGTTAAATTTTCTGAAATGGTTTTTTGGCATCTATTTTGATGATCATATTTTCTCTCCATTAATACAGTGAATTTTATTGTTTTCAAATGATAACATATTACTGGTATAAACACCACTTATCTATAATTCATTATTACATATTTATTAATAGATTTGATTTATTTACACTTAAGAAACTTATTTTCAATAAAGATATTCATGTTTAATATTCTATTTATTTTGAATTTTTTTTTAATTTTGTCAATGTTTGTTGTTACCGTTATTCATAAAACAAGTTAGGAAAGTTCTCTATCCTTCTATTTCCTTAAACAATTTACATCAGATTGCTGCTATTTTTATTTTAATCGTATGACAAAGTGTATGAGGAAAATCATCTACATCTGAAATTTTCATTGTAGGGAGGAATTCAATTTCTTAAACATATATAAGAGTGTTGCATCTTGGGTTCTCTGATAAGTAGACTCTTAGACTTACAGTTCAGAGTGTTTATTTGTGAAAGCCTTTAATAGCAATCTCTGTGGATGAGAGCAGGCAAACAAAACAAACAACAAAAACAAACAGTTTTGGGTAGAGAGGTCAAGACCAGACCTGAGCTTACACGCAAAAAGTTCTGTAATTGAAATAATTTATTAGAGTTGCCCCACATTGGACCAATATGACAAAGCCATTATATATCTCTCTCCACTACCCCATATATAATCACTGGATGAAGGCCTTTCATGGAAGGTCTTAACCTTGAGTGAGATGACTCTCTGAAGCCGGAGCAACTATTAAAGGTCTCACAGATATAGGTTATCTGATGGCAATATTTTTAGCAGCAGCTGCTGTTGCAATCATCATCATCATCATCATCATCATCATCTTTGAAAAAAATCAGTCTGGGCAATGTATCTCCTTTATATTACAAAGGCTATTTATATTTTCTATTTTTTCTTGTTTCAGTTTAGTAAGTTATGTTTTCAGACTTTATTGCACCCAGTATTGGTGAGGATATGGAGAAAACTGAACATTTGTTCAGTCTTGGTGATATTGTTAATTTGTTAAACTTTCATGGTGAAGAATATGACTATATCTACAAGATTTTATGTGTATATAAAATCTATAAAGCTTTTTTGGAAGAGGAGAAAAGTGAAAGGAGTCATAAGTTTAGTTAGTTGTCTCCAACAATTATTGTGTTTTTTTCCTTTCCTATATTACAGTGAATCTAAACACTTCGAAACTTCTTATATATTTAGCATGTTCTGAACTAAATTAATAAACTATTCAATTGGTGCTGTAATTCGTTTTTAAGTCTACTTTCATTTTGTGATTCCCTTCAGAGAAAAAATAAAATATAAATGTCCCCACTAAATATTGATTAGAAAATTAGTCTTCTGATGATTTATAACTTAAAAAAGATGATAAATGCAATTCTTAACCATCAATAGCAAATCTCTCACCATCTATTCTGGCAAGTAATAGATGCCAAATATTGGTATTCATTTGAAATTGTTAACACAAATTCCTTCCTCCTTTCCAAGACTGTGGCCAAGTTTGTATTATTCAGAATTATTAATCATATAACATACACATATTTTGAAATTTTTAATGTCAAAGCCAAATCTTGGCTGCCAGGGGTATTATCTAGTAAGCAACGTAATCTCACAGTAGCAGAAGAGTTATTAGTTATATTTTTGAAGTACTAAGCCTGAACTAGTTTCTAAGCTTGAAATATTTGCTCAATAATCCCTTTGAGTTCTAGTATACAAGATTACTGAGCCAAATTCATACATTCCTGTAAGTTAAAAAAAAATTTCTTAAGTTAGAATAAGATGTATAATTAATATATCGTATGCTGAGCTTCAACTAGTGATATCTAAAATTGTTATTAAAAGAATTACAGAAATTTAATCCAATTTATTTTAGGCTTTCCTTTGTAGACCAGAAGAGGAATCAGGGGATCCATTAAATATATACTTATAAATCTTTATCTTGTATTTTAACTTTCTACAAATTTTTTTCCCCTTCCTCAAGGATTGCTCATGGTCTAAGAGGAGGGCATTGAGTTAAGTTATTTTTTCTATTCTTATATTGAAAGTAGATTTTAAGATCGAATTTACTAAAATGTCAACTCTGTGTTATTTCTGGATAGTTGGCTTAAACAATATTCTTATCAATAATAACTTTTAACATGAAATAACCCTTTCTATCAATCTTCTGATTTTAGGCCAACATAACACCTTCAGAGTTACTCAGGAAGACAGTTAAACAGGCAATCTAATAAAAAATAGAAAATTCCAGAATAACTCAAAGATCAAAGTCTTTCTTTTGATCATTTGAATTGGGAAAAAATATCGTGGAAAAGTAGCTCTAATATCTGGGGAGGTATTTGGTAATTGGAACCTGACAACACTGGAAAGTTCAAAATATTTGCAAGAATAGAGGCAGAAAAAAGTAGCCCATAAAAGTGTTTCTAATATAGATTTCTAAGATGAAATTCTTTATTTTATACATAAAAATCCATCTGGATTTAATAACCATTCATAAGGGCCACTGCTGCATAGTGGTTCACATTTTGATGTAAAACAGATTTTTATATAAGCCTGGCTATGTCACTTATCTGGCTATTAAATTGACTCTTAGAAGCTATTTTGTCTAAACTTTAGTTTTCTCATCTTTAAAATCACAATCATAACACATATGTCGAGTTGATAAGAGGATTGTGCCCTGAAACTTGACTTAGAAACTTAAGTCACAAGACCAGAATGTAGTAATTCTATGGTTGGACATTTGAAACCGACTATGTTACACAAGTAGATTTTTAATCAGACTCAAGGTAGTAAACTCTTGACAGTCACCATCCGGGATAAAAATGTAGCCTCTGAAATTATAACATTAAATTTTGATTAAGCATTTTACAAGCTAAACTATTTAATTAAAACCTCCTTCTGGACTTCTTCACATTTTTTTGCAGCTGAAATGATTTGTATGTCTTATGCTATATGTCTGTCATTATGGAAATGGGAACAGAAAGTCTAGATATAGATTTTTTTAAGTCTCTCAAAATTAGATTGAACTCTGCTTAACCTATTTTATTTATGCCTATTGATTACATCCTGATTTATAATAGTCCAAGAGAAAAAAATGAGATGTGCTTTGGTAAGGCCAAGATAAACTAAATTTATATCAGACAACCTTCCATTATGATAGTACCACATATCTTATTCAGGTAAGTATAATATAGCCTTTGCCCACTCTTCAACAGTGGTAAAAAAATTTTATTTTCCAGATAATTTTACAATCCAATTAAGTTACTTTTTACTGACTAGGATTGTGTAATCAATTACCCCATCCAAGAGTTTCCTATCAACTCAACTTTCTCAGTATTTCAGAAATTAAATCATAATATCAGCTAATCCCATGTACAAGGGAAGTGAAACCACACCTTCATTTGTGTGTTCTGTGCTTAGTTTCAATTTTTAGAGATTTTAATATTTAACACTTATTCAGCTAGACGTACGAGTCATTCTCTAAAAATTTTCAAAACATCGATGGTTTTGTTTAAATGTATTTGGAGATCACCTGGCAAACTTGAACTAACCTGTGATCGCAAGGTTTGTATCCTTTTAGAAGTTTTATAGTTTTAGCTTGTATGTTTAGATTATGATCTATTTTCAGTTTTTTTTGCATATATTTTAAGTTAAGGAACTGTTTATTTTTTCTGCACATGGCTATTTAATTATTCTAGAGCCATTTTTATGTAAAAATTATTTTTTCACCATTAAATTTCCTTGACATCTTTTTAAAAAATCAGTTCAAGAAAAAATTGTAAGGATGAATTTCTGGATTTTTTAATTCTGTTCCATTGATTTACCTATGTCTGTCCTTGCACTAAGACCATACTCTTTGGATTATGGTCTCTTTATATTAAGCTTCAAAGTATATCTGAAATCAGGTAGTGAGTCATTAGACTTCATTCCTCCTTTTCTAAGTTACTTTGTTTAATCTTGGTCATTTTCATTTCCATATTAATGTATGATTAGCTTTTAATTTTCAATGAGAAAACCCTGCTCATTTGGATTTAGCTAAGAATTTTACTGATTCTTCAGATTATTTGGCGGATAATTACCATCTTAACTTATAGAATTTTTCCGTACATTAAAAAAAGGCATTTTTAAAGATATATGTTCTTTCATTTTTCTCATCAATATTTTGGAAATTTTAGTGTAACAAGTTTTGTATTTCTTGTGTTCAATTTGTTTACAGGTATTTTATTCTTTTTGATGCTGTTTAAATTATTGTCTTAATTTTATTTTTGGATTGTAAAAATACAATTGTTTTAAAATAGATCTTGAATCTTTTTTTCTGATTAATTATTTTTTATTTTTATTTTTATTTTATCCTTTAAAAAATTAATTAATTATTTTTTATGGCAACATTGGTTAACAGAATCCAGTAAGTTTCAGATGTATAATTTAACAGTAAGACATATATATTTTTACACTAGATGTTCACCTCATAGTTAGATTTCTGTCATCACATATTTGACCCTTTTCACCCTATCTACCTCCCCTCTGGCAACCACTAGTCCATTATCCATGTCCATGAGTCTATATTTGTTTGTCCTGTTCATTTGTTGCTTTTAGATTTATATCCCACATATAAGTGATATCATGTGGTTTTTAACTTTTTCTGTCTGGCTTACTTCATTTAGCATGATTAACTTGAGGTCCATCCACATTGTTGCGAATGGCAGTGTTTCATCTCTTCTTATGGCTAAGTAATATTCCATAGTATATATGTACCACAGCTTCTTTATCCAATCATCTATCTGTAGGACATTTCAGTTGCTTCAATATCCTGGCCACTGTGAATAATGCTGCTATGAACATCAGTGTGCAAATATCTTTTTATATATGAGTTTTCAAGTTTGGGGATTTTGAATCTTTAAATCCTGCTAAGTTTATTAGTTCTAATAGTTACTGTCCAGACTCCTTAGAATTTTTTACATGAAGATGCATGGGATCTGTAGTTAAAGGGAGCTTTGCTTCTTTCTTTCTTATCCAGATTCCCTCAATTTCTTTTCTGGAGTTATTACATTGACTCAGAAAAATAATGAAAATGACTGGTGAGATGGAAATGTTCATTATGTTCTAAGCTTAGAAAAAAATATTTCTGTCTTTCACCAATAAGCATGTTAACTGTAGGGCTTTTGTAACTTTCCTTCATCATGTTGAGAAAGTTTTCCTCATTTCCTAATTTTTTTGCAAGTAGATATTGGATTTTTTTCAAATGCTTCTGTTGCGTCTACTGAGATGATCATATTGTCTTATCTTTTATTTTGTTATATGAATTTTGGGGGATGTTTAACCAGTTTGGCATTTCTGAAATTTATCCCACTTGGTTATATTTTTGTAATTCTTCTATTTTTTTCCAAATCGGATTTGCTAGTATTTTGTCAAGGATCATGCATCTGTGTTCATGAAGTTATTGGACTATATTCACTGACTATGTTATCAGGGTAATGCTGGCCTCATAGTATCAGTTGGGAAGTGTTCCCTAGTCCTTTATTTTCTGAAAGACTTTGTGTAGGATTTATACTGCTTGTTCTTTAAATATTTTATAGAGCTGACCAGTGACAACATCTGGGGCTAGTTTTTATATATTGGAAATTTATTCTAATTACAGATTCAATGCATTTAGTGTTTACATGTCTATTAATATTCTCCAATTCTTTTTTAGTCATTAATACTAATTTGTGTCTTTCCCAGACTTTATTCATTTACTTTTAGTTGTACTATTTGTTGGCAAAATGTTCATAACATTATTTTATGATAATTCTTTTGATTTCTATAGGGTTGCTTATTCTGTCCCCACTATTTAACTCCTGATTTTGGCAATTTGCATAAGTTTTAAACATAAATTTTCACTTTATTTTTCAATTGTTTGTTACTGTTTTATGGAAAAACATTAACTTTGGGGGGGGCTACATATTGATCACTGTACCCTGATACATTACATACTCAGATATTAGTTCTGTTAGATTTTAATGTTAATATCTAAGAATTTCCTAAATAAATATGCATTTCATCGAAGAATGAAAACAGCTTTTCTTTTGTTTTCTCAAATTTTGTATTATTTCTTGTTCTTTTTTGTTGTTGTTGTTGCCATGCTTACATCCTCCACTATGATGCTGTATAGAAGTGCCAACACACATTTTTAAGTTGTTTTTGATCTCAGGAGGAAAGTGTTCATCATCTCATCTTTATATATAATGTTAACTAGAGTTTTTGTTGTTGGTTTTTAGGTACCCCTTGTCATGCTGAAATTATGTGCTTTATTTTCAGTTTGCTAAAAATTTTAAACCTAATTTATGTTTTATTTTGCCAAGTGCATTTTTGGCAGATAATGAGGTGATCAGATGTGGCTTTGGTTGTTTTCTCATTTAGTCTGTTAACACAATTGTGAGGTTTCCAGTGTTGAGCCAAATTAAGCTGTAGGCTCCCCTCCTGGTGACACCCTTCCATCAATTCTTTTATGTTTCAGTTTTGCAAGGATACTCCCCAAATCCAAAGATTTTGGTTTCCCAGAAGCTAGCAAGAGGCTCATGGAAACCATGCTGCTGCATTGCCAGTTGCCAACGTTTATGGCTGGAACTATCACTGTATCTGATCATCTTCGAAACTTTCACTTTTATTCTTGATTTCTGAAAACATTCCTGGCAAATGCTTTGCTCTGGTCCCTCTTGTGCCAGTCTGAGAAATCCACCTCCAGTAGCACAATATGAATACCTTTGGCAGTCCCTGTTAATCATAGCCTCTGTTTGGAAAAACCAATAAAATAGAACTGTAAATCTATTCCATTATATTTATGTGTGGTATCAGGTGGCTCTGGCCTGCTTATGTTGACTGACTTTCAAATGTTGAACCAACCACAAATGCCTAAGATAAGCTACACATTTATTTTTTATTATGCTTATTTATATAGCAATGTATTGGTCACTCCCCAGAACCTTCAAAATGTTGCATTTTATATATTTTATCTGCAATATATTATTGCTATCAGGTAAGAGGGTTAGTCCAACAAGCTACTCAGTAACTAGATGCCATCATATCAGTAGGCTTAATTTTACTTAAAGTTTAATTTAAAAAACTATTAAAGGACATCCAGTAGTGGCATAATATGTTATTGTAGTTATTGAGATATAAGAAACAAGTCCTTAATCTTCCAAGCTTGTGCTTTAATAAGATTTGAAATTTTAAACATTTAGAAAGAACAAAATTTTAAACCTTAAAGACATGATTAAACCACTTTGCAAAAAAAAAAATATATATATATATATACATATATATATATATATATACTTTCCATGTCCTTGATTTTATACAATTACTCAAGTTACAAGTATGCGTATAAAATCTATTGTTTTAATAACTTCAACAAGGTGGAAATCTTATCCCTTAATATTTTGCATTCTTGTGGTCTATTTTGTTTTTTATTAAATATTGCATTCTTCCTTATTTAAAATATACCATATATAAAAGACCTTAAATTTATCAGTTTTATACTGATAGTGTTCTCATTTATTTAAATTTTTATATATACCAATTAACAGAAAGTACTCATGTTAGTTACTGTCTATAAAAAAAGGAGAAAGAATTCTCTCTGTGACCATAAAATTATACCCAAAAAGCCATTTATTTTAAATTAATTTTTATTTTTTCCAGAGAATATTCTAATATGTTTCTACAAGTTTAGGTATTTTTTTGTTGTCCTCAGATTTTTTTGTTTTTTTGATTTAGGAGTTAAGAAAATCTACATTTTGAATAATATATTTTAAATATATAAAGTGAGCTTAAGATTACGATGTAGTATAAAAATAACTCAAATATATTTTGTTATAAATATGACAAAATTCTCCACAAACAAGTCTATTCTCATTATGTTCAATGATGCAATCTTTCTTATTTAAAATATACCATATATAAGAAAGCATTTCAAATGACAGTAGTATGGTACTATCTTTTCTTAGAATATCAATTTTAAATTTATTATAAATATACATAGAGAAAAAAACAGTCTTTTCAAAAAATGATGCTGGGAAAACTAGATTTACGTATAATAAAGAATGAAGTTGAATTCTCATGCCATGTATAAGAATATATTTAACTCAAAAATAAATGAACTCAAAATAGATTAAAACTAAATGTAAGACCTAAAACTATAAAAATTTTAAGAGAAAACCTAGGGGGAAAGCTTCATACTATTGGAACTGGCAATTATTATTATTATTATTTTTTATCTATGACACAAAAAACACAGATATCAGAAGAAAAACATAAATAAATTGGATTAATTAAAATTGAAAACTGCTGTGCATCAAAGGATAACGTGAATTGAGTGAAAAGCAGCCCCCAACATTGGAAAAAATGTTTGCAGATCACATATCTGATAAATGGTTAATATTCTAAATGTATAAGGAACTTCTACAAGTCAACAAAGTGAAAAAAAGCGACTGGATTTAAAAATGAGCAAAGTACTTGCACAGATATTCCAAAGATACAAAAAGGCCAATGAGCACATAGCAAGATACTCAACATTACTAATGATTACGGAAATAAAAATCAAATCCCCAATGAGATACCACTTCATATCCATTAGGATAGCTATTAAGAAACAAACAAACCAAAAGAGAGAGAGAGAGAGAGAGAGAGAGAGAGAGAGAGAGAGAGAGAGAGAGAGAGAGAGAGAAAATAACCAATGTTTGCAATAATGTGAAGAAATTTGAACCCTTTGGCATTGTTGGTGAAATATAAAATAGTTCAGCCACTGTAAAAAAGTTTGGCAGTTCCTGAAAAAATAAAAATAAATTTTTCATATCATTCAACAATTCTATTTCTTGGTATATACCCTAAAGTATGGAAAGAAGAAACTCAAGCAAATATTTTGTACACTCATATTTATAGCAGCTTTATGTAGAATAGCCAAAGGTAAAAATAACCCAAATATCCTTTGACATGTAAATAGATAAACAAAATGTTGTATTTATAAGCAATGGAATATTATTCAGCCTTAAAAAGGAAGGAAATTCTGACATATGCTACAACATGGATGGACACCGAAAACATTATACTAAGTAAAATAAGCCAGAACAAATACTGTATGATTCCATTTGTGTGAAATACCAGAGTAGTCAAATTCATAGTCAGAAGTAGAATAGCTGTTTCCAGGGGCTAGGAGGAGGAAGGAAGGGGGAGTTATTATTTAATGGGTATGAAATTTCAGTTTGGGAAAATAAAAATTTCTATAGGTCAATGCAGAGATGATTACACAATAATATGAATATACTTAATATTACTAAACTATACACTTAAACAGTTAACATGATATTTTATATTACATTTGCCACAATAGAAATTCATGTAGAAATACTAAATATGAAATTCCAGATATTATCTAACCTTCACCAATTTCTCAAACTTCTCTAACACAAAATTTTAGGAAGACTTAAAGTTAGTAGAAATATATATTTTAAAAATTAGGGATGGCGATTGTGAAAGAATACTCAAAAATTCTGAATGAAATTAAATTTTTACGAGACTTTATCTGCCATTAAGTTTACATTGTTTTCTGTCCTTATTACAAAAAAAGAAAAATGATAAATTCAGAATCTATTGAATTTTTACTTAAGGAAATTTATCCTTATAGCCCATCATTCTCATTCTTTTTTCTATATTTTTCTAGGAATCCCCAGAGGATTAATATATTTCTACAAATAAGCCTTCAGTCAGTCTTCTAGTATTATTCTTTATTAAATCAATTTGACCTAGACCTTTTTTTTATAGACATTTTCCCTCAGGAAATATATGCTATACTCCATAATAAATTACCACATGTAGCAAACCTTAGTTCTTTATACACTACTCTAACAGAGAAACCAAACTGTGAATTTATATAAGTTAAATATATAAGATTTTACATGTAAAGCTGTGACTTTATGTAAAACTTTACCAAATACTTAGTGATGCTGGGAATAAAGGGAAAGATAGGAAAGACATTACTGCTGTGTCTAGGTGTGGTCACTTGCAGAATCTATAAGCCCAACCCTATCCTTCTGGCTGTAGGCAACAGCCAGGACACCTTATTTTGTTCCTTCACACAAATATATACACTCAAATATTCTAGTAATCTTCATCCCATAGAGTCCATCTCAGACTCCTAAAAGACTCTAAGAAAGAATAAATGGGTGGAGAAATCAGTTTCATATAGCACTATGCTTAGAAAACTAATGGCCTCATTTTCAATGACGGTACCATTTGTAAAGGGGAAGGAAGCAGGGTCTGAGTGACTTAGTTCTTGCATATATAGGAAAGTGAGTTTACTCAAGACATAAAGTTTGAAACTGGAGTATCTTTAATTAGCAACTTTAACTTCCTTTAGGAAGAAAGGAATGTCAAGAGTACAATGAAGACAGTTACAAGAATAAAATGAAAATCTTTCGTGAGCCACATGTGTAAATTTAGTGATTATAGTACAGTCATAATGGAAAAGTAATGTAAAATAAGGATTAATTTTTAAAAATAAAATAAGGAAAACAAAACCAAAAAAAAGAGAGAAGATTTTATGATATAAAGAACAGCAGAAGAGACCTAATTAAGAGTAGTCAAAGAATGAGAATGAACCATCCCATCTTGAAAACAAGGGTCTGATTCCTCTCCACAGCCTCTCCTAGTACAGAAAAGCTCACATTTTTTAATCTGGAACTTCTCACCATTTTTAAATAATGTATCCTGAGTAATGAAGACAGTACAAAGATAAAACAAACACATACAGACATAAGCACACATATTCAAAGAGAGGAAAAGAAGAAAATGAAGCAAAATTTAACAACTCTCAAATAAGAATAAAATATAATTCATTTGGCATAAAAATATATCTGGTAATTTGAATCCAATTAGAAATGTAGCATTTCTCCTCAAAAAAAAGCCACAAAATCTATGAAAATATAGTTCAAATAAATATATATCCAATTTATATTTGCACAATGATTTCATATCACGTTAAATGTCATTTAAGTTATTTTACTGTATGTGATCTACCCCCAAAAGGCACTTGTTCTATACCAGCATAACTATAAGACATTATATATATTTCTATCTATCTATCTATCTATCTATCTATCTATCTATCTATTCTATCTATCTATACTTTTTCCCCCCAGGATTAAGTAGTAGTTTCCTCAAAGGTAAATTTAAGCCTTCAACCTTTATAAAGAAAAAACACTTTTTGAAATACTTAAATGTAAATATTTCTATTTTCTACTCAGCAAAGTTTTTCTAAAATCTTGAGTTTCTCCGTTACTCGTGGTGGTTTCTCTGTTATGCATGGTGGTATTTTGTTTTCTGTTACTCATCATATTCATTGACTGATAAATAGGGCTTATTTATCTAGAATTCTGGGGCATTTTTATTTACTGAAAATTTAATAAAAACAAAACAATTTGTATAAGTATCAGAGTAGACAAATTAGCATTATCCATATTGAACCAGCAAGTGTATTATACAAGCAAAGTAAACAAAGCAGTAATTTCAATTGATTTTATTATTACAATTGACAGAGGGAGAAAATACAGCTGGCAGTGAAAGATACCACTAATTATATACTTTTCAGAACATGTAGTATTTACGTCTAAAAGTAGCTGCAGACATACCCAGTGGTATTTGTGCAAATGTGAAATAGTTTATAGGCAATTACAATGAAGAAATTCTGGCCAAGTTGCTTAATAGAGTGCTCTGGATTTTATTTTTATTTATCATCATCAAAATACAATTACTAAGTGGCCATCAACATATTATCATTATGATTGTTGTTGCTGTTTTCCTGATAATTTGGAGTCTTTCTTTGGGTTGGTTCTACAAAGCTAATTAAATAGATCTTATTGCAAAAATGATGTGTGACTTTATTTCTCACATCACCCGCCACATGCCACTATCCTCAACAAAAGATACTTTGTGGCACACATTTTTTAATTAAATAAAATAATGGGTAAAAAAAAAACAGTTAAAATTTATAGAGAGCTCTTTCAGTACTGAAAATCAAGAGTACAAAATATTCCAACTTACTTAAAAAATTTCCTTTGGATCTCCCAGGCTAGAATTTTATATATGCTTCACAATTTCCATCAATTTTCAGTTATTATTTTAATTGATTATTCATGCTCGGAGTATGGTACTATTGTTTCTCCCATATATATTCAGGTAGATTTTAAGGAGAAAAGAGAGAGAGCCTTATTACCACTGAGATAGAGAATTTTCAAAACCAAGTTTTTATTAAAACTTTTTTTTTAGAGCAGTTTAAGATGCACTACAAAGTTGAAGGGAAGTTAACAGAGATTTCTCATATAACTCCAGCCCCTGATATGAATTGTGTCCCCATTACTAACATCCTTCACTAGAATGGTACATTTGTTAGAATTAAGGAATCCACACTGACACATCATAATCACCCAAAGCCCAAATTTTACATTATGGTACACTCTTGTTGTACATTCTGTGGATATGGACAGATATATACTGACATATATTCATTATTATGGTATCAGCATATTTTTGATGCCCCCAAATCCTCTATTTTCTGCTATATATATCTCTTCCCTCCCCATTTTTCACATGAAAAATTTTTTACTGTCTCCATAGTTTTGCCTTATCCAGAGTATTATATGTTTGGAATCATACAGTATACTACCTTCTCAGATTAACTTTTTTCACTTAATAACATGCATTTAATGTTTCCCCATCTCTTTTCATGTCTTCATAACTCATTGCTTTATTAGTGCTCAATAATATTTTATTGTCTAAATAGACCACAATTTATGCATTCATTCACCAGCTGAAGGACATCTTGGTGCTTCCAAGTTGTCAAAGTCTTTGGCCCATTTTTCAACTGGGTTATTTGTTTTCCTATTGTTAAGTTTTAGGAGTTCTTCGTATAATTTGGATAGCAGTGTTTTATCAGATGTAGGGTTTTTTTTTTTTTTTTTTTGCAAATATTTCTTCCCAGCCTGTGACTTCTCTTCTCATTCTCTTGACATTGTCTTTCATAGAACCGAAAATTTTAACTTTAATAAAGTCCATTCTATCAATGATTTCTTCCTTGGATCTAGTCCTTATTGTATCTAAAATGGCATCACCATGCTCAAAGTCATCTAGGTTTTCTCCTATACTAACTTCTAAGCATTTTTTAGCTTTACATGTTAAATTTAAGCCTATGATTCATTCTTAGTTAATGTTGGTGAAGGGTGTGAAGTCTGTCTCTAGTTTCATTGTTTTGCATGTGGATGCCCAGTTGTTTCCAGAACCATTTGTTGAAGAGACCAATTTGGTTCCAATAAATTACCTTTGTCCAGTAGCAGTTGACAGTCTTTATGGGAGTCTATCTTTGGTCTCTCTATGCTGTTCCATTGTTGTATTTCTCTCTCTCTCTCTCTCTCTCTCTCTTTTTTTTTTTTCAAATATCGCACTGTCTTGATTATTCTTGCTTTATAGTAAGTTTTGATGTTGGGAGGAGTAAGTGTTCTTCTAACTGTTTTTTTCCTTTCAATACTGTATTGGCTATGCTGGGTCTTCTGCCTCTTCCTGTAAACTTTGAATCCATGTGTAGTTATCTGCAAGAATAATTGCTGGGATTTTGTTTGGGATTATATAGATCAAGGAGAGAAGCTTATATCTTGATAATATTGAGTCTTCTTATCTCTAGACATAGAATATTTCTTCATTTATTTAGTTCTCTGATTTTGCTTATTAAAACTTATAGATTTCTTACATAGTTCTTTTACGTATTTTGTTAAAGTTATATGTATTTCATATTTTTGGTGCCAATGAAACAGTATTATATTTTAATTTCAAATTCCAGTTGTTCATTATTGGTATAGAAGAAATAAATTGACTGTTTATTAAACTGTTAGCCTGCAACCTTGCTATAATCACTTATTAGTTCCACGGTTTTTTTTTTTCTTTAATGTTTTTAAACTTACATGGCACAGTGTATCCAGGTTGTCACATATTTCATATGACAAATACATTCTAATAAAGGCAGGATTGGCATTATCACATGCATTATATAAATGAAATATGCTGTGTCTTATTAAAAATGAAGATAGTGTCAGATTTTGGAAGAAAAATCACATAATATGACTTGTTGTACCTATTATACTCAAGAAAAACATTTTAAATAAATAATTTGGTCACTGAAATCCCTGGGCCTTAACCACCCACCAGAGTTAGTGGTGCTCAATAAGGTTAAAGACAATTTGGGTTCAAGGATGAAATGTGGGTCATAGCGTGAATTACAGGTGTATAAATTACAGGACTAAGCTGAAGAAACACATTCAGGATCAAAGATGGGCTGAGATAAGAATAATTACTTGAAAATCAATAATGGGATGACCAAAAAGTCAGAGATAAAGAGACAATTGAATGCATTAATATTTATGGTGTCAGAATATTTCTGCAGCCAAGTCAAAAAGGCTATTTGTTCATCCATTCAACAAATAATATTGAATACCTACTATGTGTCATAGCACTTGTAATCCAGGAATGAATAAGATAACTTGTGCCTTCATAGAAATTCTCTTCTAAATAATAATATTTTTTAAAGTTTTATGCTTAGAATAATATATTGATTCAATTCTAGTATACATAATATACTATATAATTTTATTTTCTCACATAAAATTACCAAATAATGATAGTGATAGAGAAGAACCTACTCTGAGAAATAATACATAATCCAGATAAGTATAGAATGATGATGAGTTTAATGAATATTTATAAATGTAAAGAATATTGAAGAGAATAAGCCAAGAAAGAGTACAGAGTATACAGGGAATATTCTAGGCAAAGCAAAAGCATGACAATAAAAGTTTAAAGTTGCTTAGCTTTCTAAAATTATACTGTGGCTGGTTCATAAAACATAAAATGCTGGCTGAGAGGTAGGCAAGGGCTATGCTGTAGAGGAACATATAAACAGCAGGCTAAAACACTAGGAGTTTGCCCTGGTGGCTAATGTAAAGAGTTTTAAGAAAGTTCACATTACCATCAGATACATGATTTTACTAAGAATTTTTTTAAAAATTAAATAGTATTCATTGTATAGTTCTAGTGGCACAGTACTGGTTTCTATATGGCATTTGGGAGTGCCTTCTCCACTGTTAGATTTTAAATATTAGAATTAAAAAAATAATAACTAAAATGAAAGTTCAGTGTATGGGCTCAAAGGCAGAATGGAGGTGACAGAGGAAAATATCTGTGACTAGACATAGAGAATTAAAAATTCCTCAATCTGAACAACAGGGATGGAATAGATTTACAAAAAGAAAAAAGAAAAAAAAAAAAGATGCCTGTGGGTCTATAATAAAAGATCTGTCTTTTAAATCATCAGAGTTTTGGAAGGAGAGGAGCAAGAGGGGGCCAGGCTTAATAAGTACTAGAAGAAATAATAAAAATTCCCCATATTTGGCAGGTGGCATAACATTTATTTATTGGCCCATTTATAATTTAGATAAGATCTCACAGTCTAAAAACCAGTTTGCCTAAGATTTAAGGCTTCTAGATCATCATGCTTCTAAATGATGACATTGTACCTATGTATCTAATCATTATAATTTAGTTTTTATTTTATCTTGTTATTATATTTATGTATAAAATTAATAGAGCTATATTATTCTAAAAGATACTTTAAAATAAGCAATTTTACATCTTATTTCTATCTATCTGCAACCAAACTCTGGTTCTTCGGAGCTCCTTTCAACTTTCTTTCTTGATTCTCTTAGCATTATTTTCAATGTGTAACTAAACTGCCTAATTTGCCTAGAGTGTTTTATAAAAGTAGATAAATGAGGCATGGGTGACAATTTGTGTTTATTTATAAATATCATGGAATCAATTTTTTTCTGAATTCCTTATATTTCTAGCTCATCCTGCTGTCAGTCCCAATTTTGGTTTATATGTTATATTAAAAAGAGAATTAGGAAGTTTAAAATTTTGAAACTTTATATTGGGCTTTTAGCCCATCTTATAAAACTTCTAATATTATTATTTTGTGCCTGCATTATGACTACTGTAATATTAAGTTAATGTATTTCACTAAAGTGAAATAAATTGTCTTATAATGATAGGTGCTATTCTAGCATACAAGTAAAACAAACTCTTAAAATTTAAAAATTGTTTAATAGAATCATGAGAATAATATCTTGGTAATAAAAAATTTAGCCTCCAGGTGATTCTGTTACTTTCTACAATCCGTGAACATATAAAGTTACTCCCCCAAATAAAGACATTGTAATTTAGAAAGGAGTGTTAAAAGTACAGGAAAATGAGCCAAATGCTCTTTATTCCCAGACAGCAATGTCAATATGCTAGGGACAGTATCTGACTTTGAAGAAGAGAATCTCTGTAACACATAGTTATATTTTAAAGAGTAATGTCTACATTTTCCCTTGTTAAGGGGTTAATAAGAAAAATTTTAACATATGTTGATGGACTAATAATTAATTTCCAGGATATTGGCAAATGTCAAATAATATTTTGTACACACAATTTTTTCCTAGTTAAATGAAAATATTTTTCAGTTTCAAAAATATTAAACATTTTTTCAGGTACACAATTTGTAAGCCCTACATTAGGGAATATTTATACACTTAAGAAAAAGTCTTAATCTTTAAGTGACAAAACCCAAACAAGTTTGTTAGGCCAAAATAAAAACAGAATTTTCCAGTTAAATGGGAAAATTGTATCTGGCTTCAAGCAAAAGGAGCTCAAATAATGTTATTTCTTCATTTATATTTTTCTAGTTTTATTGAGGTATGATTGAGGAATAAAAATAATGTATATTTAGATTGTACAATGTGATTTATTAAGAGGTGTACATGTGATGATTTAATATACATATACATTGAGACATGATTGTCAATTAATATATCCATCACTTCACATAGTTATCATTTTTTTGTGTGTGTGATGAGAACACTTAAGATGTACTTTTTTAGCAAATTTCAATTATACAATTTAGTATTATAACCTTAATCACTATGCTGTGCTTTAGACCCTCAGAATTTATTCATCATATTACTAAAAGTTTGTACCCTTTGTTTAACATCTCCCAATTACTCCCAACACCTAGCTGCTGGTTAAAAATAAATAAATATAAATGTAAATATGTAGAGTCTACACTCTTACATTCATTGCAGCATTTTTCACAATAGCCAAGATAAGAAAACAACCTAAGTGTCTTTTGACAGATAAACAGATAAAGAAAACTTGGTATCTATTTATCATCTATCTATCTATCTATCTATCTATCTATCTATCTATCTATCTATCATCTATCTATCTATCATCTATAATGAAATATTATGCAGCCATAAAAGAAGGAAATTCTGCGATTCAAAACAAATTATGTTAAATTAATGGTCATATTTTGTGTCCCAAAGCTTTGCTTCCTACAGCCTTTACTTAATTAGAGTAGTTATTGCTATGACCCTAGAAACTCTAGGTTTAACATTCGTCACCTCACCAAAGAGAAACTAATGTTTAACACAAGGCCTGTCATATGTCATCCTCCATTAGATGAATTTCTATGTCCAGAGATATTGAATGCTCTGATTTGAATCTATCTACCTTTGATATTCAAAGGATTAGGGATAGGCTGTTCTGTAATGGGAAAAAAATTGAGATTTCTATTTCCAGAAAGAGAAGGGGATATTAGATAAGAGAGAAAAATAGAGGGCCTAAAGAACAGCTAAAATATGACATAAAAATCTACAAAAGCGAATACAAAACAAGACAGCATGCTGTGTAGCTTTGAAGGTGGCACAGGCATAAGCCTATATAGTTCTCATATACAGAGATGAAAGAAGAAATTAGGAGGTTTGTATCATTTCAGGTGTATCTTAGAAAACTAAGATTTTGATAGCCAGGTACAGAAAAATAATTTTAGACAGAATGAATTACAAAATATATAAAAACATAGACTTGAGAGAAAGGGTTGCTTATTATTTAGCTAGAAAAAAATTAGAACAGCACATTAATTTTATATAATTTCCTGCCAAAAACATTTGAAATTGCTCTGATTTCTGCTTTCAGCCATGAAGGAGTAAGATAGTCTGGACTTAATCTTCACCATTAGAGAATAAAATGAGACTTAACCGGGAATTCAAGGTTGATTTAACATTAAAAAAAATCAAGACATGTAATACACTATATTAATGGCTGAAAGTAGAAAACAAACACATAATCTCAAATAGATGCAGAAATAGGCTTGAACACAACCCACACTTATTCAGTAAACTAGCTAGAGAAAAGAACTACCATGATTAAAGCCATCCATAAAAAGTGCTAGGGTGGCTCCATAGTGTAACGGTTAGCACGTCTGCTTTACACGCAGGAGGTCCTGGGTTCGCACCCCAGGTGGAGCCATGGACCATACCATGGTGCACCCCCGACCTCTCCACCGTGCATGCACTCTCCACATTGTGCATGCCGCGAGTGTGCGGGAGAGGACGCTCTCGAGCCTTTAAGGGGAAAGGGTAACATCCATAGGTCAAGAGTGGAAGTGGGGGGAGGAATTAAAGAGGGAGAAAAAATTACTACAGCTAAAATTACCATAATGATTGAAAGACTTTTCTCTAAATCAGGTACAAAATAAATGTTCACCCTTATTACTTTAACTAGCACATACTAGAGGTTAATGTAATAATGTAAGAAAAATAATAAATAGAAAGAAGTAAAACTCCCTTTATTCATTCACAACATGATTGTGTATGTGAGGTACCCTATTGAAGCTGCTTAAAACCTACAAGAACTAATAAGTGAGTTTAGCAAAGTTTCTGAATATGAAATCATCATAGTGACATAAGTCATATACCTGTATATATTAGTCATAAATATTTAGGACTTAAAATAGAAAAAAATAGAAACAGATGAAATATTTAGGAATAAACTACAAATATGCACAGAATATATTCACTGAAAACTACAAAATATTGCTGATAGCAATTAAAGTACATTTGGATGTCAGTAAGGTAGCCAAGTAAGATGTCCTCTAAACAATAATTTTTCATCAATCCACATACTAAAAAGCCTTTGTGGAAGCATTGGGATCCAGGTAAAAGACTGGAATTCGGATGTAGTTCAAAACCGAAGAGAGACATTTTGAGAACACAGAGAATCAGCCTGGGGCTGATTTGCTGACCATGGTACCAGCTACAGATACAGAAACAACTTGGTACCACTGATAAATCAGCTACAGGCCCTTTTCGCTTGGTCTTATCACCAGAACCATATGCCAAGGGGCCTGCGGGGGTGTCATACCCACCCATTCATTGGATAATAGACATACAAATTCTAGTCTAAGCTGTAGACCCTGAAGTGGCCTGTTAACCAGCCCCAGCCCCTTTTGGCCTCAGTCTAGGAGACTTTGGGGATAAAAAAAAAAAAAAAAAAAAAAAAAAGAAAGAAAGAAAAGAAAGAAAGAAAAGAAAGAAAGAAAGAAAGGAAGAAAGAAGAAAGAAAGAAAGAAAGAAAGAAAGAAAGAAAGAAAGAAAGAAAGAAAGAAAGAAAGAAAGAAGAAAGAAAGAAAGAAAGAAAGAAATGTGTGCATACAAGTCACTTTTTGGGTTCTATTTTTGTTAGATGTTTATTGAGAGAAATGCAAGCATTTTCAACCTTTCACAAAAATAGCTAGCTAATATTTCCCTTCCTTCAATGCATAATGTTGTTTGGAATGCAATGAGTAACTTGTTTCAGCTTAAAATATCTTTACTGGAAAAATAAGCTAAAACGATAAATAAATATTAGTTGGTTTGAAATATATTATTTTAAAACATGGCAAAAATACTCCTATGACATAATAATGGAAGGACAGTTATATAAATGAAAACAATATTTGCACAGATATTTTACTACAGAAAATATATGAAGAGCCATAATGAATGATCAGGATATACAAAGTGAAAGCATAATCAGAAACCACTGTGTATATAGAATGGCTAATATTTAAATCTGACATCAAATAATGATTATGTTGTGGATCAACCAGAACTCTCACACATTACTGGTGGGAATATGAAACAATAGAACCACTTTAGAGTACTGTTCATTGGTTTCTTATAAAATTAAACATATATTCACCATATGACCCAAATATTCCACATCTAGATACCTAACCCCCCAAAATAAAAATGTATGTACACCACACACACACACACACACACACACACACACACACACACACACTTTTACAAGAAAGATCACAGCAGCATTATTTATAATAGACTCAAAGGGAAAACAAACCAATGACATTCTTTGACAGGTGAATTGATAAAAAAAAAACCCATAGAATATTAATATAATAGAAATCTATTCAGCATTACAAAGATACAAAGAACAAAAAACTGAGATTTGAAACATGGATCAATCTCCAAAATATTATACTGGATAAAAAATCCAAACAGAAAAATATTAACACCAACTGATTTAATTTATGAGAAATTCTAGTAGGCAATATTGAACTAATTTGATAGAAAACAGAATAGTGGTCCCCTGGGGCCAGAGTTAGTAGTGGTGGGGATTGGGGAGGTGTGTTGTAGGATTGGGCAGCTTGAATACAAAAGAGCACAAGGAAACTTTGTGGAGTAATGAAATATCTCATATGTTTTACTGTGATGGTGGTTACACAGTACATATATTTGTCAAAACTCATTGAACATTCCATTTATAATCAGTTCATTTCATTGTATGCAAATAATGTCTCAATTTTGAAAAGCTGAATTGAGATTTAATATCCTTAAATATAACATATGTTTTGTATACCTGTAATATCTGCCCCTAAATTTTTCCACGTATAAAAACTGTGAAGTAAACTATATTCATTTAATAATAGTATATTATTACAGTGATATCTCTTAAAAATTATTTTATTTTCTCTTTCCTGTCAATAAATTTAAATATTCACTATACAAGATAGTGGTTATTTATAGTCGATGACATTCTTTTCACTTCTAAACCTATAAGATTTGTACTGATTAATGTTCAAAGATATTTGAATGACTTTGGATTGACCCTGGCCTATCAGTGGTGATATCCAGTGATCAGCATGATTTCTCAGCCTATAATCAATCACCTCTAAATACTTAGTACATGATGCAAAGCTGATTTACTATAGCAGCCACTTCGGCACTTCTTACCATCACCTAAGTGAACCTCCTTAAAGACTAATAGAATAAAAAAAGTTGAAGCATATACAAAGACTTAATCTCACTAAATAATTATTTCAAAAAGAAAAGTTAACCAAATTTTCCATTTTAAATGAAAATGCCTAATTGACTTTCTTGGAAATCATCTCAATTTGTTTATACATTTCTTATAGACATTACCCATTCTTTCTCTCTTCTGCCTCTATGTATTCATGAAAAAAAAATGTAAATGGATAGCTATATTGTCCAGAGTGAAAAACCAACAAAAAATGTTTAAATGCTTTCTTCCACAAAACTTACATGTAGAGGAAATAAGTATAGTAGTTAACAACAAATGCTTTATAATAGGATTTCCTAGCCACACCATTTTATGATTTGTTTGTTATTCATCAATATACCTTTCAGAATCTACTTTCTACCATATTTAAAAGATGATAAATTACTGCTCCATAGTGTTGTGAGAAATAAAGGAGAAAATGCATGCATGTCAACTCCAGCATCTGATAGATTTTAAGTACCTAAAAAATGTTAAGGTTCATTATTTTCTGTATCTTTTGTTTGTTTTCCGGTTTTCAAGGAGCTCCTCTGATATGTAAGAACCCAATCAGAATTACAGACTTACTGAGAATATTGATGTTAAATTAGATTCTTTACATATAAAGTAGTTTAAATAACATTTTTGCTAACTTAGGCTGGCAAAGGCTTAAATAAAACTCAGTAAAATTAGTAGTTTCCATAAATTGCCTGGGCACAATAATTACTTTTGTTCACTGGTGAGTCTCAAGAATCATTGTAGAACAATTACTATAACATAATACAGTGGTTCCCAAGCCCCTGGGCTGCAGACCAGTACTGGTCCATGGCCTGTTAGGAGCTAAGCCACACAGCAGGAGGTGAGTGGCGGGCAAGTAATAGAAGTTTCATCTGTATTTGTAGCCACTTCCTAGCGCTAGCATCACTGCCTCAGCTCCATCTCAGATCATCAGGCATTAGATTCTCATAGGAGCACTGGTCCCTGGTGCCACGAAGGTTGAAGACTGCTGCTGTAGTAGATCTCAATGCCTAGAGATCACAGGAAATATTTTAATAAGTAGATTGAGATTTTAGATCTCTGAAATTTATCTATACTGGTCAAAGCTAAAATATTTTAGTGCAAAAGTTTTTAAATATTTTTAATGTGGTGAAATAATCTAATTGAAAATATTATGAAAGTACATTAAAACTACTTGCTTAATCTGAACTTTCAAAAGCTTGGCTTTTGATTGAAATTGTATAATAACTTTTAACATTTTTGCTATAAATACAATGTTAGACTAAAATAATTTTATTTCCTAAAAGGAACATTAGTCAATTTAATCAGAAGAATACTATCAACATAGGGTAACGGTATTTCATTAAAGACATTTTACAGAGACCCTCACAAAAGCATTGTGTAGTGAACAAAGCAAAAGGATTTGCTGAATTCCATACCCGTATCACTGGTGCATTCAAAACAGGAGATTCCCGGCAGGGAATACCAGGCACTAATCAAAAATACTATTTGAATACTGGTTGAATCTGTGGATGCATAGTTGACTTAGAGCCAAAAGTTATACTCCAATTTTCAACTATGCTGGGGTCAGCACCCCTAACTCCTGAATGTTCAAGGATAAGCTGTATGCCAAAAGCATATAAAATCAAATATGAGGAAAACAGGATTATTTTCTGTTGGAGGAGGTCAAGAGAACAGTGACAGCCATTGAACTGACAAGCTGGACTTGGGCAATTGGAGGCTCCTTACCCCCTCTCCTCTCCTATAGCCCGCCTACTATTCCTGTGCTAGCAGCTGTTTCCAAGAATGCCAGCCTTGAGAGAGCAATGTGTCATTGAGACCATCTGGACTGTATCCGTGACTGAGCACAGTTAAAGCCTACATAAACGTTTAAGATTCTGGCAGGCGGTGTGGAGATTTAATCCTCATGCAGCCAGAAGACAAACTCTGTAAGTAAATTACCTTGCTTTTTTTTTAACTTGACACCCACCAATCTGGAGTGGCCTACCTCTTTCTTCCCTTGTCTCCTTTGCAAGGGGGCCAATTTGCGAACCAGTGTTTTCCTTAACAAACTTATTCTACACATTTACCAAATTTGCTAACTAGTTACTCGGATAGACACTTGGTATTTATCCTAGATAACTTTTGTCTTTCACCCCAAACATAGAACTCTAGGCAATTTCACATTTCAATAGGCTCCACGTTTTCAAAAACGATGAGTTAATACTCTAACCTAGTGTCAATGGGTTTATTATAGCATTCTTTCATTGATTATTTGTAGCTTCTTTTTCTGACAGTGATAATTTGGTCCTTGTTAGCTATAATATATTTACTTTTTCTCTCAACTCTTACACATGTAAAGTAGTTTTAGAATTGCTACCCTGTAAACATAAATTTTACTATCTAGAGTACAGTCTGTATAGAGTTCTTTCTGGAGTTACCCCTAGAGTATTGAGTCAAATATTATTTGCCAAAGTTACTTAGTTCAGCTTTTTTCCTATTCCCTTCAGTAAATTATGTCATACATTTAAAATACAGCTAGATAAATATGTCACAGTTCACATTCACTCTGGGCTTCTCAAACATTCTGGTTGATTTTTTTTTTTAATTGTATATGTTAAGGTACAGTCTTTATTGTGTACAGGTCTATGGATTTTGGCAAATGTATAGAGGTATGTATCCACCACTACAATGCTATACAGTTCTATTACCCTAAAAATTCCTTGTGTATCATCTTTGTAGGCCATATCTCTTCTCCTTTCCAATGCCTGGCAACAATGGATCTTTTTTACTATCTCTATAGTTTTGTCATTTCCAGAATTCCATATAAATAGAATTTTTAAGTATATGACTTTTTGGTTCTGGTTTCTTTTACATACTAAAATACTTTTACGAGTTATCTATTCTGTGCTTGAATCTATAATCTGTTTCTTTTTAATGCTAACTATACTATACTCTAGTCTGCTTATCTACATACCTGTTTAAGGATATTTGGGCTGCTTCCAGTTTTTAATGATATGACAAAATGGTAAAAACATTCTCATAGGTCTTTTTAAGCAACCGTATTGAGATATAATTCATGAATTAAAAAATTCGAAGTGTATAATTTAATAGTTTTTAGTGTATTCAGAGCTGTTCAACATTCATCACAGTCGATTTTAGAATATTTCCATCATGACAAAAAGAAGCACCATACCAATTAGCAATTAGTCCCCATTTACTCTCAATGCTCCTGCACAAGGCACCACTAATCTACCCCTATCTCTGTAGATTTTTCAATTTTGGAAATTTCATATAATATGTGGTTTGTAACTGGCTTCTTTCACTTAGTATAATATTTTCAGGGATTATTCATGTTGTAATATTAACACTACTTCATTCCTTTTTATTACTGTATACTATTTCATTTTATGATTATATTGCATTTTATTTCTCTGTCATCAATTGATGAGCATGTGTTGATTCCACTTTTGGGCTATTATGCTGTTATAAACATCCATGTACAAGTTTTTGTATGGACATACATTTTTTTTTTTTGAGAGCAGACCCAGGAGTTAAATTAGTGAGTTATATGATAACTCTTTTTAATATTTTGAGGAACCACTAAACAGTTTCCAGTGCAGCTGTATCAGTTTACACTCCCATCATCAATGTATGGGTTACAGTGGTAGATTCAGTATTGTTAATATATTAATTATTCTCAATTTAACATATTAGTTGAGTACAATTCCAATCAAAACCTTGGCAAGTTTTTTGTAGATATGGACAGTCTGATAATACAATTTATATGGAAAGATAAATAAGCTAGAATAGTTAAAGCAATATGGAAAAAGGAGAACAAAGGTTGGAGGATTTACATGACATTTTTTATGACTTACTGTAAAGCTATAATAAACAAGAAAGTGTGGTGTTGGCAAATGGATACACACATAGATCAGTGGAACAGAATAGAGAGCCAAGAAGGAGACCCACAGGACTACAGCCTACGGATTTGACAAATGTTTCAGAAAAATCAATGGAGAAAATTATTTTTTGACATATGATGATGAAAAAATTATATGTCCATATGCAAAAATAAATAAATAAAAATGAAAATCAACTCACACCTTATACAAAGTTAACACAAAATAGACCATAATCTAAAATAATATATGAAATTATAAAACTTTTAGAAAAAAAAAGGGATGAATCTGTGAGACTTTGTGTTTAGCAGAGGTTTTTGATACATTATCTAAATTATAAATCTAAAAAGAAAGTAGCAATACATTGACTTTTATGAAAATCACTTTAAAGGTTTTGCTTATGAAAGGCAAACCCTGTACAAGAGAAAATATTAGTCAATATTTTACTGAACTCTTTCAGTTTTTCATTGATTTTATTGAGGTACAATTTAAATACCTTAAGATTCACGCAATGTAAAAGTAAAATTTATTTTTTATAAATTTGTAGAGTTGTGCAACCATCAACCATCACCTCAATCCAGTTTAAAATATATTCATAAGGCCTCAGATTTCTTTCGGTTCATTGCCTTCCTTCCCTGCTCCCACTCTCAGTCCCAGGCAACTAGTGATCTGTATTTTATCTCTGTATATTCACTGGGTCTGTGCATTTTATTACTATAAATGGTATCATACAATAGTCTTTTGTGTTTGGTTTCAGTCAGTTGCTATAATACTTTGGAAGACTATCCATCTGTTAAAGTGTTACTGTGTATAAGTATTCCAGTTCTTTTAATTGCTAAGAAGTATTCCGTTGCATGACTACAGCATATTATGTTTAACCATTCACCGTTGCTGATGGCTTTCAATATACAAACCTTTCATTTTGTTTGTTAAATTTATTCCTAGTGTTTGATACTTTTGTAAACAAGTGTTTTCTTACTTTTAGATGATTAGTTGATAGCATAGAAATATAACTGTTTTTGTCTGTTCATAATTAATTTTATATACCTATACTGTATGATCTTGCTAAACTTATTTATTAATTATAATAGTTTTATCTTGTATTCTTTAAGGTTTTCACATACAAAGATTATGTCATCTGTAAATGAAATCAGTTTTATTTCTTCCTCTAAACTTTGGGTGCCAGTAATTTTAATTTTCTCCTCCTTGCATTTGCTAGAATCTTTGTTGCAATGTTAAACAGAAGTGGTAAGAAGCAGACATCTTTAGTTTGTTTCACTTACTAAGGGTAAAGCATTCAGTATTTTCATGATTTATTATGATGCCAGTGGTAAGTTTTTATAGATGTCTTTATCAGGCTATAGAAGTCACTTTCTATTCCTAGGATGTTGAGAACTTTTATCATGAATTAATACTTACTTTTGCAACTTTTTTTCTGAATTTATTGGGATTACCATGTGTTTTTCATTCCTTTATTCTATTAATATAGTGTGTTACGTGAATTGAGTTTTAAATGTTAAACCAATTTTACGTTTTTGGGATAAATATCACTTATTATATTGTATATTTCTTTTAATATGTTGATGGTTTATTTTGCTAGTGCTTTGTTAAGGATTTCTGTGCTTATGTTTTTAATGAATATTGATTCCCAGTTTTCTGTACTTGTGGTTGATTTATCTTTCTTTTATATCAGTGTAATGTTGATAGAATAAGTGAGGAAATATTCTCTCTATTTTCTAAAAAAAGTTTATGTAGGTGATATTATTTGTTTTATAAATAGAATTCATTAGTGAAGTCTTTAGAGTATGGGATATCCTGTGTAGGACATTTTTATTATTAATGCAATGTCTTTACTTATTTTAGATATATTCAGATTTACACCTGTTTCTCCTATTAGTTTTGGTAATTTTTTTGTCATTCTAAGAATTCGTCCATTTTTTTTTAAGTTCTCTAATATGTATATGTATATTTGTTCTAAATATTTCCTTAAAATCCATTTAGTTACTGTAGGGTCAGGAGCAATGTTTCCTCTCTTATTTCTAGTTTTGGAAATTTTTTCTCTTCTATTTTCCTTGTCTATCTGAAGGTTTGTCAATTGTGTTTATATATTATAAAAGTTATCTTTTGGTTTTATCTATTTTTCTGTTGTTTTTCTGTTTTAAATTTTCTGACGTATTATAATTTTCATTACTTCACTTCTTACTTAAATTTACTTTTCTTTTTCCAGTTTATTAATGTAAAAGTTAAGATAATTGACTTGAGATCTTTTTCTTCTCTAATATAGTTCTTAAAACTATACATTTCCACCAAGAACTGTTTTAGCTGCATCCAGTTACTTTTGATATGATGTTTTTGTTTACATTTAGTTCAAAATGTTTTCTAATTCCCCTTTAACATTTTCTTTAGCCTATAGGTTACGTGGAAATGTGTCATTTATTTTCTGAGATTTGTTTCCATGGTAGATCTCTAATATTATTATTCTCAAAGAAAAGAATTTGTGTTATTTCAGTCTTTTCAAATTAATTAAGACTGGTTTCGTGGCCCAGCATATGATATCTTAGAGAATGTTTTATGTGTACTTGAAAAGGGTATGTATTTGCAGTCATTGAATAAAGTATCCTATGAATGTCAGTTAGGCCAAATTGTTTGAAGTTACTCAAGACTTTTATATCAAGTTTTTTAATATATTTTCCATTCAGTTGTTCTAGCAATTATTGAGAACTGAGTATTAAAATTATTGTTCAATTATCTATTTATAAACATCATTGAACTTATCTAAAATACATAAACCACTTATTGTTTGCTGATAACCAGATTATTCCTATCTGCTACCTTTTTCAAATTCTTAAATATACCTATATAATGTTATGCTTTGTTAAATTTTAAAATAATCACAAACTTATAGAATAAGTAGAGGTATAGTACAGAGAGAGGGGGTTTGATTTTTTTTTTTTAATGAACCATATTAGAGTGAATTGGCACCTTGATGTTTATCATCCCATTTTAAAAATATAATCTTCCACATCAGAAAATTAACATAATACATTATTATTATCTGCTCCTAAGGTGCCATTCGAGTTGTGCCAATTTCTCTAATTATGTGTTTTATTACAAAAGTATCCAGTTCAAAGTCATTCTTTGCATGTAGCTCTCATATTTCATTCTCATGTTCAGTCTTTAAAAAAATTTCTTTCCTTGGCTTTCATGATAGTGACATTTTGAAAATTACTAGCCAATTATTTCATAAATTGTCCCTCAATTCATGTGTGTTTGATATTTCTTCAGCAGGAATATCACAGAATGAAAGATTTTCTTCACTATATCTTTCATGAATTATAGTATATTTTGTGAAATCATTTCTATTTGGAAAAAAGATTTTCCAGTATACTGAAAGCTATTATGAAGTCTTGATTTTAATCGTTGTTTAGTTCTCTTTTGCCAACATTAACTAGGCTTCTGTTTTCTTATCAGTAAAAAATAGAGACTTCTGAAACAACTAATAATTAGATTAAAATATTTTATTTATGCTTTGGACATAGTCATAATTTAATCAATATCAGACTATCACTAAGTTAGGTAAAAATTTTACATTTAAAAT
The DNA here is from genome assembly GCA_003508835.1 of Eonycteris spelaea. NCBI lineage: Eukaryota > Metazoa > Chordata > Mammalia > Chiroptera > Pteropodidae > Eonycteris > Eonycteris spelaea. Next base: position 460,079 of record PUFA01000252.1, read on the forward strand.
AATTAAATAAAATCAATCATATAACAGACATGTTTATTTTTATTCTCATAGAAATTGCCTCAATTATTTTTTGTTGTTACATACCCTTGTAGAATAACTTTATTTCTTGAAGTGATTCATAGTCCTGATAGTAACTCTGTTGCAATTGTTTTAATAAAGTGACAAACACATTTTAGCTTTTAATAGATTCATCTTACGCAGTATGGGAATGCCGACTATCAGTCTGGCAAAGAATTTCCGAGTAGCTGATGCTCTGTAATCCAGAGTAGAAATGTTCCTAGACAAGAAATAGGCACAAAAGAAACCCACTGCTATTGTTGAGACTTAAAAAGGCACTTTGTTCATTTGGCATATTTTCTGCATAGTTTTATGAAGTAAATATCTGACTAAAAATGATACCATGTAAACAAAGTTTTACAGAGTTTATTTTATCAACGTAAAAGTGAAATTCAGATCATTTTCAAATTATAAATTTACAAGTTAAGTTGACAAAAAAAAATAGGAATGATCTCTTGATTAGAAAGTTACTCTTAATTTAGAAAATAATTACATTTTTAAGTTACTATTTTTAAAACAAATATATATTGATATATAGTTACATAGAAAATATATATGGTACAGAGGCACATCTATGTACTTAATAACTCAGTAAAGATGAATCTTTAGGCAATAATTTATATATTCCCAGTAGCTGAGTGTGTATGTGTGTATGTGTGTGGGGGGTGCACATGCATATGTGTTTGCCCGCATGTGTGTGCAATTGAATGATTGGTTCTAAAAGTATAATAAACATGTTCTACATGTTTTGAATTAATGTTATAAGCTTTAAGAAAATATGTAATTTTCATTTAAAGACATAGAGTTATGCCTGATATGATATGGTAAATACCCATGTGGAAACAAAATTTAGGCAATAATTTAGGCTGTACCAAGATAAATCCAAATACTGTGCTGTAACAGATATTTTAAAAATTGTTAATTCAAGTTCATCCTAAAGTGAAAACTTAGTCTTTTTTTTCTATTTAATAAATGGGAAGATATAGTACCTATAAAAATGATTTATTCCCATTTAACACATTTGTTTTTATAAGAAAAGTGTGCTACATTGTTGCATGCTTTGGTTTTCTCTGGTACGCTTACACTCAGATTATCAGATAAGTAGCTTATGTATAGATAACCTAATGGTTTATTAGTTACTTCACATTGATGAAAAATAGTTTGCTGACTGTAAAGGAAGCTAACACATTTGAATTCATTTTCTGTCGCATCTGTAATCATTTGATACTCACTCTTTATGTTACCATTTAGTTATCAGCAATCTTTGACCATATATTACCTCTTAAAACATTTGCTCTCTTCAGCTCTACTGTAATATCTCTGAGAACAGACTCAGAATCTGCCAAACCTCTGTATCTGGAAAGCATAGCAAGGTTAAAGATGTGTGACTGTGAGTGTCCCTCCCACAGGGACAGCTACTTTTGCCATATTGTTAAAATAAAAAATTCATGTGTATATGCAACAAAATTATAGCCTGATGTAAATTCAAATCTTTACCTCTTACCTCGATTACATAATATGAATGTCACCAGATTTTCCAAGACCCATGGCTGCCTACTCCACCTAAGTCACTGCTCTGTACCCTTGTGTACAGCACTGTTTCTCCAGAGGCCACCATCAGGGAAGCTAGGGTCTGTCCTACTACTATCACTTTCATGGGGTGGTGCCTGCTCAGTACCACCAAAGAGGTTGAGACAACCTGAAAGTTGACAAATATCCATGTGGCGAATTTTTACTAATGGGAATAGGAGATAGGGAGCGATATTACTGGCATATAAATTATCTCTCTATTCTTCCAGAGTTACCTTGCAGCGTGTCTTTAAAGTAGCAGCTACAAAGCCAATGAGTCACCTTTGTCTTTATGATTTTCACATCTCACTGCTCTGAAATTATTCTATTCAGTAAAGCATTAGCACTTATACCTTTTTTAAGATTTTGCTTCTTAGGAAAGGTGGACTACGATATCTTTTAAAGTATACTATAATCACTGTCTCTATTATATTTTCATATGCTTTTTTAAATTGTATTATCAGCTCAGGCTCTGTCTGCAGAGATAAATGATCTACCATTTTGACTGGGTGTTTAATTATGCAGGTATATAAATATTTTAATACTCTAATTTTCATTCAATATATTCATTCAAATAAGCAAATAATAATTGACATAATATTCAAAAATCATTTTTTCCTGACTGATGATGTATGAAGAAACAAATGTTAACTCCTGATTTATCAGGGGCATACAGATATGTTTTGTGCTGGTTAAAGAAAACCTTCACTCTTGATTCAGAGAGCAATAATGGTTGCCATAGGGAAAAAAATTTATTATTCTATGTTGTTTTCTAATTCCCCATGGGTTTTGAGAGAGAGTTCGTTTTGTGACTATGGGATTCCTGCTTCTGTGTTTGAGCTCTGAGCAATGGTAACAGCATTTAAATTTTCACAGTTAGTTTTTCTTGTAATTTTAGGAGGCGACCTCAGTAAAATAATGAAAAAAGGCAGAATAGAATAAAAGAGGCTCTAATTTAGTTGCCATTTTAACACCTTTGTAGGTCCTACACATTTTGAAGTTCTCCTTTTACATCATAGAAAATATATTAAAACATACCCTCCTAAATATATTTTCGCTGTAAAAATGAAATGAATTTTATAACTTGGTCTTTAAGAATATTTTAATTTGTATATAACTAACATTTTCAATTTTTTGTAAGCAAAAATATTTTGATAAAGAAAATCTAACATTGGCAACTCTGGTAACATTTAGATTATTAATAATTAATAAAGTTAATATAAAAATTATTGAAATTAATTAATGTTTATTGTTTAGTGGTTTTTTTTTTTGTATTCTGGAGTAAATATATATTTTATATCAATTACTTAGTTAAGGCCCTGAAAAGCTCACTGGTTTTAAGCAGTATTCTTATATTGCCCAAAAGATACAAATCATTATGCCATCTTTATCATGGATAGAAGTTAAAGAACAGAGAGTAAGTCGATTTTAATGTTTAATGTTTTAATGTTTAGATTCGAACAACATTTACTCAGCATTTTGTCTATTTGTACCTTTGTGGATTCACATGAGGGATTAGGAAGACCAGGTTTGTACACTCCAGGAGCTTAACTCAAACACTATCCTCTTTATAAAATAAAAATAAAATATTTTGCACATTAAATAAAAATGAAAGAGAATTATAGAATTTTATTGCCTAATTATTTTTATGCTAAAGCCATGAATTTATTAGTAGTTAATTCTGTATTATTCTAGTTAGCAAGAAAGATAAATAAAACACATTTTCATTAACTTTCATAGAATATGATAATTTGGCATGTTCTGAGAGCAGGTGTATGAAATAGGACTTTGGGTGATAAAACATAACTATTACAGATGACATGTCATTTGAAATAGTAAAGACAGATAACACTGGAAAATCTATAATGGTATGATCTAAGTTTTATGTTTTTTGATAGAAAACTTTTACAAATCTTGTAAGCTTTTGAAAAACAGCTAAATCCAGTGAATTCACTGCTAATTCTCACTTCATCACTTAGAACTATCATGTCCTTCACTCTGGCCCTAATGTAGAGTTGCATATGCTGCATATGCCGTGTGGGCACAGCCTGGCTTCAAGTACTAAGGACATTATTATCATGATGCAGCTCATGTTCAGCAGGCAGAGTTCAAAATATGACTCATTTTTGGGGAAAGTGTGTGTCAAGTGAATGGGATCAACTCAGGATATTTTAGTTGAATTACCCTAGTGAGTTAGGTAATTCTCTCTGTGTGTGTGTGTGTGTGTGTGTGTTGAGGTGGGGCAGTCTTTGACTCAGTAGATGTCAGTAGCTCCATCCCTTCAAGCCGTGACACCAAAAATGTCTCCAAAAACTGTCAAATGTTCCCAGGAATGGAGGGAAAACATTGGAACTAAATTACCCCCTTCATGTGGTGCATAGCTATCAGCCACTCTGTCATTTCAGAGAGTTTGCACTCCCCTTTGATTTCTTATACTTTTATACATTTCAGCTACCCATTGAGATGGGAGTTGCTTAAGAACCATTTGTCTGTGGTCCTGAAAAAGGATGTATTGGAACCCTTAAGAGTATGCATTCTGGAATCAAAAAGACTTAAACTTTAGTTCTGGCAACTCCATTTACTATTTCCTGACTGCTATAGACTGAATTGTGCCCACCTCCCCTTAGCAACCCCACCTCACCACAATTTATGTACTGAAGTCCTAACTCCCAATGTGACTGTATTTGGAGAAAGGGTCTTTAGGAGGTACTTTAGGTTAAATAAGGTTATTAGGGTAAAGCCTTAATCCAATAGGATTAGGAATAGAGACCAGAATACGTGAATTTACTCCCTCTTGTTCTCTCTTTCTCTTTCTCTCTCTCTCTCTCTCTCATCTCTCAATCTCCCTCTCTCTTTGCCATATGAGAATACAAAAAGAAGACATCCATTCACAAGCCAGGAAGAGAGGTCTCATCAGAAATCAACCATATTGGCAGCTTGATTTCAGACTTCTAGCATCTCTAGCTGCGAGAAAATAATTTTTGTTGTTGTTGTTTAAGTCACTCAATCTATGTTATTTTATTAAGGCACCCTAAATTGACTGAGATAATAAATTTAGACAAACTACTTATCTCTCAATTTAAGGGTTTTCACCAGTTAAATAAAAGAAAATAATAAAATATTTCTCATGTGATTGTTATACTGCTCAAATGATATAATACAGATAAAGAGCATAGTAAGAATTGCCACAGAATTTGCACTCAATAAATATTATCTTGATCCCCTGCTCAGAATAATAACTATATTTTAAAGTTTTTTTTCAGGGTCTAGTTTTTGGAAATCTGTTTTTAATATTTTTTCCTTTTTTACATCAGGGTAACTGGATCTCGATCCACATATCCCACAGACGTTGGCTGAAGTTATTTCTTCCAGTGGAATAATTATCTAGAACAAAGATGATGTCAAAGACTTCTCATTTCAAGGATTTCCTGCTACACTTATTCCTGTTGTAACTCACTCATCGGTTTGACATTCTCTCATAACTCTCTGAACCACATTCAACTTTTCTAAATAAATGTGTACGCTGTGCCATACATTCATAGCTGTCCTCACAAGTAAGCCAGCAAGCAACAGCTTCTGCTTCTGCAATCCAGCTTCCTATTCCTTCCAATAGATTCACCCACATTACTGAAACCCTAGCATATCTCATGCAGGTGCTTAATTGTATATCTAGTTTTAAAATGCCATGCACAGAACTGCATTTGTTTCTTTTTGACCATCATAACAGTGTTCCACTAGTTCCTTTCTCAGATTCATAATAATGTTTTTAAGTACATGAAACATGATACATAGATTGGAAGTAAACCAAACTTTAGTTATTATTATATTTCAATATATGTAATATGATACTATGCTTGCTTCTTTATTAACTCATTAAACGATAAGATATAATTGAGGGTCTAATTACTGCTTTAATTACCTGGTAATATTTCAAAATACTTGAAACATTATCGGGAAATATCTCTGATTTTGGCTGGTGAAAATTAACATATAGTAACACTACAGCAGTTTATTGCCAACAGTCATGATTGAAGGAAATGCTAAGTTTATCAAGAGGTAAGAAAAAAAAAACCTATTTTTAAATACAAATTCATCCAGAACTTAAAATTGTTGATTCTGTCCATGGATTCTTTAGGCCCAGGGTGTGATATCACACTAAAACAACCTGACAATACTTCTCAGTGGCACTTAGTTGCAGGCACATGCTTCAAACGGAGTCATCTCTCTACTCCCAGGTCACTTAGAAGTAGAGCTGTTTTCAAACATTTCAGTCAGGCTTATTCAGTCTTCACAGTTAAGATGCAAGTTTCATTTATTCCCATTTGAACTCTCAAATAGGTAAGTAAAATTAATGTAGGTCAGGGTGTTCAGCTTCAGACCCACTTGTTCTCTATTTTGCTGAACACTCCTGGTAGGGACAATTTCCTTTCTTTGCAGAGTCTATTTCCTTGGACTGATTGATATCTCTATAGACAGATTCTCTTTGAAGTATCTATCACCTCTCCTATAGCCAGCACTTAAAAGCTGGAAATAAAGTCCAGCAGGAGTTACCTCAATTTATTTCTAGTAAAAGTGTAGTAGAGGAAAGAACATCAAAAGCTAAAATGAGAACAAAGAAAAAGGGAAGGAACGATAGTCCCCACTGTCTTTTATCTATTAATGAGAATAGCCATTGTGCATTGGAGGTTTGACTCTAAATGTTTGAAACCGTAATATTGAATACTTTCAAGATTCAGTACTTAAAGCCCTACCTTTTACCTTTGGAACTATGTTCTTATTAGACTTCCCTCCACTTTATAGTATATTAGTAGGGTTTCCAGAAGTCTGAGCTGAGACTTATAGTACTATAGCCTTTCTATTGCATTAAAAATGTGGGACTTCAAAAAGTTATTTAATATTTCTGGATCTATGGTGCTACCTATATATCATGCGGGATGGGGAGAGGTGAACCTTGAATTTCTTGAGAGCTCTGATTTACTTGACTGTAGCTTAAGAACAGAAACAAACCTAAAGGCCTTTGAACAAGGAAATGAAAGTACCAAAGGTGTTTAGAGACACCATAAGAGAAAGGTCTGAAATAATAGATGGCAAATATAAAAATGAGGTAGACTAAATACGTTTTAAAAAGTGTAATTGTTCGGCTTGAGAGAAAACTTGTGCTCTCCAGACAGAGGAAATACTAGCATGTTAGTCAGGTCAGGACTCTGGTTAGTTTTCCTTCTTAGAAGGAATTCCCACATCCTCCTTATCATTGTACATTTTTTAGGTTTCCCTGTCCTAGTTCCTTGAGGAGACTAACAACATCTTATTCATTTTCGTCTCCCAGACTTTATACATCATCTGGCATGTAGTAGGAGGAGTTCAGATAAATTATTGTTGAATTAAACTGACAAACTGTATTTTGATCTCCTATTATGTAAATGAAATATACCGGGTGCTGCAAATTATTGATTCTAATACTCAAAAATGCTTAATATTATTCCTCTACTACATTGGCATTCCTTTCAAAATGTGTATGGTTTAATAAGTGTAAAATATATTGGGTCATAAAAATGTACTCGAAAAGTAATGGAAAATAATAAGAAATGTATTATTTCTGTATTCCTTGTGTAATGTAGATATCATATTCATTGTTTAGCATATGGTTTGTGGGTTTTGGAATTTCCATAATACAAACAATGACAGAGACATTTCTTCAAAACAAAAGTCAACTGATTTATTAGTTGTTTCAAGTCATAATTCAAAATTCATGTCTGTTTTTAGGAACATTAATTTTACTTAGAAAGAGAAAGCAGAAAGCACACAGGTACTGAGACCAAAATAGAAAGCTGATTTATTGTTGTAGCTTCATTCTCTGTAGATTTTCTTCACTATTGTATGACAGTGTGAGCATTTGATTCAAAATGAATTCCTTAATCGATAAGATTATCTTTAAGAGTGCCAGTCTGGGTAGATAAAGCAGAGTTGCCAGTGTAATCTCAGAAGGAGTATCTACTATTTTTCACTCTGGCCTTTGGCTCCAAATTTCTCTAAACTGAAAAGTATTCTTGTTCTGTGTTCTATATGTCTCCAGCTTATCCTACTGTGCATGTAAGCTGCTATGTTTGGATAAATAAGCATTATTGGAATACACTTTTAGGAAGGCAAAACTTAATTCAATCACCCTTTTAGTTCCTATATATTCTCTGTATTACACTAGTAAATTATATATATATATATATATATATATATATATATAATATATATATATATATATATATAATCTTGCTTAAATGAAACATCACAATTTACCATTTGCTAAAGTATACAATACTTTTCATCAGTCAGATACTTGCCAGACATTTTTAGAGTCTTCATTACCACACAGATGGCTTTTTGACACTACTTAACACCAGTTATTTTAAGTTACCTGGATTGCCATATTGTATCTTCTAACAAGGAATTCCAGTCATGGCTCCAACTCCCCATGCTTTCTGGTGTGGTCCCTCTGTTCAGCTCTGTTTAGTTGCTGCGCTGTATAATCAGGAGTTTCTTCCTACCAACCTAGGCAGGGCTGTTTTTTAGCATAACTCATTGCACTAATTTTCATCTGAGCAGGGCTATATCAAGCTTATTTTTGAGCAATGAACCTATTTCATTTTTTAGTATGTTAGTTCTTGTGCCAGTGAAGGGACAGCTACATCTTGGGATCAAGTTATTAATGTATAGTAAATTTAAAAAGACGCTTGGTAAATTAAAAACATTATATATTTACATAATGTGTGTGCGTGTGTGTATATATATATATATATACACACACACACTATACTATACATATATGTATACTATGTATATATGTAATAGATATACCTATTTACATTTACATATATATTTGCATTTATACATACATATTATTGCTAATTTATTTTGGATTTATTCTTAAATAAGTCATCATAAAGTACAGAAATGTATAAATTAAGTTTACAGACATAATTAAAGAACTTGTGCATGTTTTAAATATTTAATCGTGTTTTTTATTCCATGAGAGCCTCTACTGAAGTGGAGTTAGTATATACAATGAAAAGGTACACAATATCAGGAAAATAATTTTAATATTAAAATGAATTACAGATATCCGAAATCTATCAACATGAAAGAAAAAATTAATTAAAATGGGGTTTTTATAGGTCAAAGTAATTTTAATACAGATAATTTATTTGAATAACTATACATGCACTCAAATGTGTGCAACATGCACATATATATGTATGTGTGTGTGTGTGTATATATATATGTAATGTGTATAATTGTAGCAAAAACTTTGATAGTATTTGATAGTATTTGGAATTGTAATTAGAAAGGATTTTCACCATCCACCAAATATTTAGTAAAGAAGGTGCATTATTTAAAAAAAAAAAAATACTAATGTTGCAGGATACTCGGATAGAGAGACGGGACACCAAGGCAATAAGCAGGAAACAGCGTATATTGATGCCAGCACTGGCTCAGCGGATTCACACCTAAAGACTGAGCTCTGATCACATTGGGGCTTTCCCTTTATACATGTGTTATGCTTCCTCATAGTTACAGACTTGCATGTTTTTTCTATATAAGAAAAGTGTATTTTGATTGGTTGGTGGACTGAAAGGGGAGTGACCAACTAGCGCCGTAGTGGTCTGTGCCACATCAGCTGTGACACTGAAAAGTCCCTTACCTAATATATAGGAAGGGAAGTAAATAACCTTCAACTGTTATAGGAAACGGTTAGCTTGGCCTCCACTATCATACTAAAAGCAAAAACTGGAAATTAGTTGATTTTACTTAAATAATCTTAGAAAACAATGTTTGATAACTTTAAGGAAATATTTCCTAGAAAATCAATTTAATTTGGTTGGTGATAACTAAAATCATCCTTAAAATTATACATTCAAACACATTGAGTATTCTTTCCAGTCTTCATTCAATAGGTTGTCTGAACAGAGGGAATTAAGGTCAAAGAATACTCATTTTGAAGCTAGGGATCAATATTAGTTTTATAATCTAATAAAGATAGACAATAGACCTTGACCTGAAGCCCAAAAGGAGCTTCCCTCATCATAGCCATTGAACCGAAGATATTTCCTGATACTTATCTGACTTATTCACTGAATCCCAAACTGAGAAGACACCATAGGCCTCGGTGCAAGCGTATTCAAGTGGCTAGAAGAGAAAAATAATATAACCTGTTGTGCATGTGAAAGAGTCGATAGTTAATTACATGGTCCAATTGCATTAGCCACTTTTCCTTCAGTAGGAAATAATGGTTAGAAAGAAAAAAATATATATTCTTAGTATTTGTTTCCAAAATATCTTGGAGATGCATAATGTATATTTGCATATAATAGGCTATGAAGAAACCTGCAGAAAAAAACAATCCAAACCAAATAGAACTCTATTTAAGTGTTCTTCACGCTTGGTTTCCTATTAAAAAAAAAAAAAAAAACTATCTGTTTACCTCTCTTATAAACTTTTGTTTTGTAAAGTCATTTAGTAAAATTAAGTTCAAAAATAAATTAAAAGCTTTTATAATAGATCACTTTCTCTGCAATAAAGAATAAACTATATTCTCAATGAGGTTTATAATATCCTTGGCATTAAATTTTAGGGAGTGAATGTTATCAAGTGGAGCAAAAACTTTGTTTTCAAAATAAGCTCCAAGAATTTCTTACAGTTTTGTAAAGGGATTACTCTTTTTTTGCTCACCCATGAACTTCTCTAAAAATTCTATATAGGTTTACATTAACTTCTCACCTCCTGCAAATTAAAAGAATAGAAACAATATCTGTGTTAAGGAGATCTAGAGACAGCATGAGAGTACACAAATATAATCCCTCCTGCCAATCTAAATAGCTACTGATCATGCTGAAGACTTTGTCAAAGGGAGCTCGAGGCGGACCTTGTATAAGTGTATTATTTAATTAGAAAAGAAAAATAACAAAACACGTAAGTACCAGTCTATTTTCTCTATGGCTATGGTAATAATTAAAAAATAACTAAGTTAATAATTCAATTTAATAATTAAAAGTGGTATTTCCATAAGCATACAATAACTGCCCTGTTTAATAGCGAACACTCAAACTTTCACTTCAGATTTTGTTTGGCTAAACTACCAGGCAGAAACTACCCTACACCTAGTTGTAACAGGTGATTTGAAAATAGAGACCCCAAGATACCTAAAGTCCTGCCACTGTATCTGAAAGCCATGTTTCTGTGTTTTGTGTGAAACACTATCTCTAGTTGAGATTATGAATTATATATAATTAGGGTTTTGCAAGCATGAAGACATCTATACAAGCGGTTCTCAGTCCTTACTATACACTAGAATCATCCAAGAAACATTAAAAAGAAATGCTCTATCCCATGCTGGACAAACTGAATCTGAATCTTTGGGTTTGGAATAAACAAAAAAATATTTTTAGGTGATTCTGATTCATATCGAAGGTTGTGAACCATTAAAATTAACAAATTCCATGTGTTTCTATGATGTAAATACTACTATTCAATCAGGGTCAGCAGCATAATTTGTGGGGCCCACTGCAAAATGAAAATGCAGGGCCCCTCTTCAAAAAGTAGAAAAAAAATTCCTTAAACAAAAAGTTTTTTTTCTTTCTTTTGACTTATCATGATGTTTTGTATTTGCTATTTAATGTTATTCTAAGTAAAAAGAAAAATTAATTATTAGCAGGCTTTGTCATTTTGGGGTATATTTTGCAACGCCTGTTTTAAATGCAAATGTGAAAGCATACAGAATCACCAAAATTGCCCAATTCATATTTTGTATCTCAGACATGCATGTTGTTCTGTCTTACCAGTGGAATCAATACACAAAAGTCGTTCAAATGTTTTTATTTCACTTTTTGATATGCTAACATTCTACCACTATGCTCTACCTTCAGCTTACCAATGAGTAAAGGAGAACTTTCTATCTATGAGATCATGCTTAATGTAAGTAGTTGGCAAATATAGGGAGATAACATGAGTAAGACAGAATATGATAAGGTTCCTTGGCCATTCTTGCTTCTTAGAGAGCCAGTCATTGCCTTCTATTTGTGTTCCAAACAGGTTTTCAATCAAATGGCAAGTGTTGCATCTTGGGGCTGCAGTGCTCCTGCTTGGTCAGTCACAGACATAATAATAACCCTTTAGGTCTTGCTGTACTACCATTTATTATGAGTCCACCGGGATTCTGTGCTCAAGAAGTATCGTGAATTCTTTATGCAAATGTGTCAACAAGAAATGGTAGCAGATATGCATATTGTGCATATCACTTCTGCTCATACTTGCTTCATTGTCCTATCAGACTTCACATTAAAAAAAAAATAAAACAAGAGTTCAAAGATAAAACTATAAAATATCACAAGATGGCAATAGCAGAGCATTAAACAAAGCACAGGGCTCTGTACAAAACTACACATGTTCAACATCCATGACGCTGGCCCTGCCCTTCCTCTCTGAAGTGGTTTTCCCACAAATCAACAAATATTCTGTTATAGTTAAAAGGTTTGTAGTGGATTTGAGTTGCAGCTCTAACATTAATGACTTTGGTTAAGTAACTTAAATCCCCTGGACCTCAGTGTTTAACAAAAAATGAGGCGATATTTTATGAAGTAGTAGAGAGGAATGCATTACTCCCTAGAGAAACTCAACTTTGCTTTTTTGCCTACTTGCTCTTTGTAGCTACCTGGGCTATCATAACTGAAAATTTCTTTGTTTAGATTCATTTAAAATCCTGATAGCCTCAGATTTTTGACCCATCATTTTTTTTCTGTCCTGATCCATGGTTTCATTTCCCAGCTCTCAAAGTACTAAGGAAAAAAGCAAAGCTTCTGAGCAAAGATCCACTCTGAAGAATCTATACAGGTCTTTCCTTCCATTTAGAAACTTTCCCATTATCAGAATTAATAATATAATTAATTATATTATACACACACACACACACACGGATATATATTATATACACACATACAAATGCACCTATTTTCAAAACCATTTTTCATCTTTCTCTTGGTTGCTCTAAATCACAGGGACCGAATTTTGCCAGTTTTGTTTCCTAGGCTTCTTTGCTAGGTTCTGCCAAAAAGAGGTGACAGGGTAGTTTTTATTGTATTTTTCTGCTTGGAGTAGTGTTACCAGCAGTTATCACATCTCCTTCACAGTGAGCACCAGCTCACATCAGGTAGGCCCACTGGGCTTTCTGCTCTACCTGGTGACCTTAGCTCCTAGGCTCCAGCAACTCTGCTTATTCCTTTTGTCCCTCTAGCTTTGAGGGTAGAGATGGCTTATGAAAATTTGTGTTGCTTCACTTTCTCTTTTTGTTCTTGAAATATTTCAAATATATTTGTAACTAAGCCCCTAAATAAAATGCCCTCATTCAATTATCTAGTTTAGGCTTTTATTATTTTTTTAAGTAGGATATTGTACACACACATTCATATACCTATATATCATATATATGTATATGTGTGAGAGAAACTATAGTGAACAGCTATCTTGTATCCCCCAAATTACTGCTGCAAGTAAAAAAATTCAGGAATTAAAATATATTTAGTAACATTAGTCTTCTCTAGAGAAACAGAACCAGTAAGATCTATCTATCATCTATCTATCTATCTATCTATCTATCTATCTATCTATCTATCTATCATCTATCTATTATCTATCTATCATCATCTATCATCTATCTATCATCCATCTTTCTATCCATTTATCTATCTAGATAAATTTATATAATGAGTTGGTTCACATGATTATGGAGACTGAGAAGTTACAACTTCTACAGTCTAAGGCCAGTGAAACAAGAAATCCAATGATGTACATTTAGTCCCGGTCTCGAGGCAGGAGAAGACCACAGTTCCTCTTGAAGATCCTTAGGCAGAGAGAGTGAACTCTCTCTTCCTTAGCCTTTTTCTACTCAGGCCTACAAAGAATAGGATGAGGCCCAGCCATCCTTTTTGGGGAAGAATATATGCTTTATTCAGTCTACCAATTCAAATGTGAAATCCAGAAACACCCTCATAGACACACCCAGAATAATGCTTTACCAAATATCTGTACACCTGTGGCCCAATCAAATCGACACATAAAATTAATCATCCCAACAAGTACTGAATCTAAGCACCCTCAGCCTCACTTGGCAGAAACCAAAGGTAAAAGAAGCCAGGGAAGGAACTTGTGTTGCTACCAAAGACAACTGTTGTTTGTAGTTCATTATTCAAACTTGGAATTTAGAATTCAATAGCAGTTCTTTGTCATCAGTCATTAGCTACAGCAGCAATGTGCTGCATCTTAAATAAAACACTCCTCTGTTGCTCTAGGAAGATTTTAAATTGTTTCAATTTATTTTTTTCTTCTTTCCCCCTCCTTGATCAGTTAATTTGCGTTAAGTTTTCCATGGTTTGCTTAGCAAGTTTAATTGAGAGAAAAATATTGGGGTAATTTTCATGTTCAAAAACATACCAGTTATTTTAGTGTCTTGCTGAGATGATTTGACTACTGATGTTCATTCTCTCTTGTTCTAGTAAATTACTAATGACACACCTATTTCTTGCTGTCACTACTCATTTTTTGATTTTGGAAGCAGGGAAGGATTCCAATTTTAATTCTTTACTCTGTCTTTTGTAGCTTGTAGATTTAGGTGTCTTCAAACAAAATTCATCTCATACTAGAAATACATTAAATAACTAGATTGAATTTAATCAAAATTTAGCAAATCAGTCTTATTAAAATTCTCAAATTTGAGGGCATTGCAAAAAAGGATTATCTGATAATAATGTGAAATTCTCCAAAATGTGTTATAAATAAAATTTGCAAATCATTAGATTTAGAATTTATCAGCAATGTATACATAGCTAATGAATTCTATGTAAAACTATAAAGTTAAAGTAATAAAAATTTCTTAAGCCACCAAACACTTTCCACGAAAAGAAAACAACAGAGAAACCATGGCCCTAAACAGTATTACATTCCCCTCAACCTCATGATCTTAACATCTTCACTTGTTTTAGAAATCAACTGTACAGTTTCATAGATCAACCAGTAAAGGCTTTGATCCTAATACATTAGTTAGTGTCTGAGTTCTCATTTCTTATGAGTCATAGCAACTTTTTATACTGATTCCAAATGAATCTATGCACATATAGAAATTATGGAAATAAAGCACATGATAGCATCCGGTTTTAAGGTGTTTACCAGAAAATATAGAAAAAACAAAACCCTGTATTAATGTGTAGGTTATCACCTAAATAAAACTCTAAAGTTCCCTTTACGGTGTGTTTAGTGTGGGTTTACTTTGACCCACAGGATATCCATTAATTTCCTACAACAAACTAGTTGCTTCCGTATTTGGAAAACCTTATGTTCTAGTATAATTATTATCAGCAGCTTCTTATACTCTCACCGCTGGCATGTTAATGATCAGTTACTAATATGACTTTCTTGGTTCTGGTTGTTTTTCCTGAGCAGCCACATACACACTTTTTTTGAGAACTGGAACATACATCTACTCTTTTGGAAATCTGCAAGAAAACATTTTATTACTATTGTTTTTATTTTTGCTTTATATCTAAAGCAGATTATTTCTCCCTGGAAAACAAATAACGTAAAAGGCCATGCAACCAAGCACTCATTTCTGGAACATTCTGCTTCCTGGAAACAAAAATTAGTTGGTTTCCATAGTGAAACATCCCTGGCCACAGTTTCAAGGCAGGAGTCAGATATTTTACATCAAATGTAGTAAGTGCCCCTAGCAGTGAACTGAACTGAAACACCAGATACCTAAAAAAAAAAAAAAAAAAAAAAAAAAAAAAAAGCTGTTTTAGGGCATATAATTCTATTAGTCCACCAGCTCTTAAGTGCGCCCTGTATGCTGTATGCAGGTCTAGATGTGAGGTTTTATGAGGAACATCATGTAGCTGGTAGCGTTAATCCTTACTACTCTCCCAACACAGAGGTTCTTAGCCCAGGGCTATTCTTCCAATTCACCTGTCTATTAGCTTGCTATTGTTCTTATAACAAAACTAGGTAATGCATTAAAATTCTGTATGATTTGGAGCATCAGATTTTAACCCAAACAACTATGATTGGAGACAAGCTACTTTACTTTCAGTCATGTAGGTTTCTTAAATTAAGCTAAATTTATTTTAAAACTTAAATTTCTGAGTTGCAATTATTTTAGATTCCTAAAGAATGGTAGCAGAATTATTTAGTAATCATCCACTATATATATACCAGACAGGGGTTAATTGCTTTCCATGATGTATCCCATAGCCTTATTAGCTCATTGTATTGAAGATAAAAATAGAGGATCAGAGAAGTAGTGACTTACCTGGAAGGTAAGCTGAATATAGATTTTATGAATAGGAGTTTTGTAATCAGAATGTCTAATTTCAAAATCAGCTCAGCAAATAAAGACCATGTGAATTAGAGAAAGATCATAATATCTCTGTGTCTTATTTTCCTTATATCGAAAAACAAGTAGTTTGAAAATAATACTTCTTACTTCACTGATTTGGAATTAAATGAGTAAAAGTATGTGAAGGACTTACAAAAGTACTAGCCATTTATTAAACACTCAAGAAATATTAGTCACTATTATTACCTAAGATCATATAGTGAGGCGGTGACAGAGTAGGAAATTAAACATCAGTCCAAGAACAAGGAAAGGGTAGGTGCCATGCCACCTAATGATATATATGTATGTGTATATATATCACTGTCTCCTCTATGTTGTGTGGAAGGCTCTCTTCCTCTGCCTAAGAGAGCCCTTCCCAGATAAGTACTAAGGGACTTGGAGCAATGCTGGCCCCCAGCTGAATGAGTCCTTCCGGTGTCTGGTTTCTATCAAGGTTATCACTGTGCCCTCTGCAAACAATCAAGAATGAAGGGAACCCTGGAGGAAAGAAGTTCCACTATTGTCCTTGAGACTTAAACTGACTTTAGAGAATAAGTCAATATAATTATTCAGTGTCAGGAAATTGATAAATGTGCATTTCATTGACTTTTTCTCATTTCAGATAAATTCATCTTAATGCTTCATCTGAAACAGAAATTATGTTAAGAACTAAATATATTTTTAAAGAAAACTTGTATTACATTTATCGGTCTTTAATTTATATACCCTAATTTGTTTTCTTCACCAAAACTAAAATTCAATACCAAACTCCTGTCAAAGTTCTTATTTTCTTTATTTTGAATAATGATTAACAATAGGGTCCTCTAATTATCATTTATAAGCTTTGGGTAACACTGGGCACATTGCAGATTTTAACGTTTTTTGTTAATTTTCTTTGAATACTTTATTTTATTTCTCCCCATTTTTAAATAATTCCTTCCATTGAGCATTCTCCTTATTTTAAATCATCTTTGAAATGAATAGATTTCTAAAGTGTTAAACTCATTTTTATCTCTTTTCAAATTCCATACAATTGTACATGGCTTCTCCAAAAAATACTATTTATTTTCTACTTTGCTCATCATTAACTACATTTTCCTCTCTGTGAAAGGATTTTGTTATCCTTTTCTCTTACAATTCTTTAACTTGTGTCTTCATGCTATTGAACAAAGCCATTTTGTGTTTAATATTATTATGCCATTGTTTAGTGTAACAGATTTGCTGCTGCATCGATGACTCTACCCTTTTTTACTGGTGGTCATTCTTTGATGAATTTGAACACAGAACAACTAATGTGATATATCTTTAGCATATTTTCAAACTTATGATCTCCTTTTATTTTCCAAATTATTTGAAATTATCGTCCTCTAAATCTCTTTGTTGCGTTTTATGTCACTCTTGTATCTCTTCATGCTTTGTATTAGTCTTCATACTAGAAATCTCCCAAATATCTTTAATATCTTTTTTATACTAACTTCCTTATAATTAGTCCTGGTTTAGTTATTTTTACAGTTCTTTTTTCAGGAAAATCTGATTTTTAGTAACCTTTGTCTCATGTTGACTCTTGTTCTCATTTAAAACCCTTGTTCATCTTCTCTTTATATTATAACTATCTTATATGGTTAACATTTGTTGTATTTATAGTACTTTTATTGATTTAATGCTACTTTAAAAATCTGCATTCAACTTCATTAAATTATGAAGTGTGTATGTGTTTGTATAGATTGGAGATATATGAATATAAAATCATACTAGATTTAAAATGTGTTTAGGATACACATGCAAATATATACATATATTTCTAATTGGGGATCACCTCTGAAAAGAGCTTTTCTGTTTGGGATCAGTCTGATATTCTCAGCAGGCACTATTGTATTCAAATTTTACATACAAAATAAATTCAGTGACAAATATTAGAAGACATCTGGCTTGTCATTTATCATGATCAAAAATATACATATTATTATTTAAGATATTACATAAGATATATAGTGTAAAATATGTCTGTTATTCATAAGAGTCTTTAAATACAGTCGAGATCTTCAGATATGTAGGGTGGATTAACTCACATCACCAATCATTCATTGGATATCCCCAGATGAATGTTATTGAGATATCTTTCACAGTGCGAGGGTAGGACCCTGCTCAGGAGGTGGTTGAGACAAATTTCACTGCAGCTCTGAAAAATTAAAAGATGTGAAAAGATTAGAGCAACATTTACAAGCTCAAATAATTTTAGAAATGAGATATGTAATGTAAATGCATGAGACAGACAAGGTGTAAGAAAACTAGTGTTGAGCTGTTTCCATTTGCATCAAATGTGAAACATGACATGCTGCATTACTGTTCTAATTTTATTATAAAATAAAACCCAGACCCAGAAAATCATACAAAATGAGAATAGTTAAAGAATTATTAGCCAAAGACTGTCAAAAAATACAACACTGCCAGTCACTCCAGAAGACCCACCATCACAATCAAAGCTCCTTCTTCCCTCCACAAGTAATTACCATATTGGTTTTCAAAAAACCAGCTTCCTTGGTGTACGTGTAGTTTTATCATTCAAACATGGATTCCTGGAAACTGTAATTTAGTCTTGCACACTTTTTTAAAAAACGATATATCATACATCTGTTTAACCTATAATTTCTCCCTACAACTTTTTTTTTATATCTATAATTTATCTGAAGACCCAAGGCTTTTTGATCTGCAGATTTTTTTCATAGTCTATATTTTGCTAATTACATACTCATGAAATAGTTTCCATGTTTCTTTGTCCTCTGTCTTTTCTATAAACAGACAGCTGGATCAAGAGTATTGATCAGAATCAGATTTAATCAGGTTGGTAAGACTGTAGATGATGTTGTGTCTTTTATTAGGGGTGCATGATGTCTGGTTCACATTAAAAGCCACTGATGCTTAAAGTCTAAATCTATTAACTCATTTGAGAATTGCAAGATGATATCTAATTCTATCATTAAATCTAAATTATTTGTTGGCATAATTTCACAAGAAGTCATTTTTCTTCCTGTAATACTGAGTAACTCAGTAGTAGTATTTACAGAGGAGAAGCAGAATCAGTGCTCTTTTGCTTTGCTTATCCAGTTTGCAAAATAATTTCTTGGTTCCATCATACTCAGAAGATGACCAATTAGTTTAATTTGTTTTCCTAATGTTATATAACTTCATGAATTTAAAAACATGTAGTGGTTTCAATAAATTGCAATTATTAACCAGCAAAACTTAAATTTTGCCATCTTGTTAAATGCGACCCTTTTCAGTTTGGCCCTATCTTTGGCCTACTGCCGCAATCTTATATTACACATAAACAGTTTCAGCTAATGATACTACTACCAAATTATGATAACTAAAAATGGATTTTGTTGTTTAAATATAATATCTTCATTTTCTTCATTTTATACATTCCCATACAAATATTATATACATATTCTTTCCCTTTAATCCTCATTTACTGATAAGTTTTGCATGGAACTATATATTCTCATTGCCAGTGTTCATGTTGAAGTCTTTCTATTACTTAGTTATCTGTAGCTCATTATTTAATAGATTTCTTAAGAGGAACTAATGCCTGTACACTTTATACTTATTTTTTACTGCATATAAAATCGCTGTTTTACATTTTTTTACTTAAGTATTTGTAATATTTTACTCCATTATTTTTCTGCATAAATCATTTCTGTTGAAAAATCTAATCAAACTCTATTGTCCTCCTGCACACTTTTAAATTATTTGTGAGATGACCAAGGGATTTTAAAATTTTTACTTTAACATCTAATAATTTTACTAGAACATGTCTTGATTCTGGTTATTTGAGAAGGAGATTCTCATAATTATTAGTGTTTTTTAACATGTCAGTTGAATATTACTATTATATTATTTAAGGAAAGTTTTCTTGATTTATAGATTTCATTATTTGTTCTAATTCCTGGTTTTGATTTTCTATTTTAGGGATGTCTGCTACCTGTATGTTGCATATTCATTGTTTCTTTATTATTTATGATTCTCTCCTGAATCTTTTAAAAAATCCCTTCTTATATTTTATTTTGATTTTTAAAAATTTACCTTGTCTCAGCCGATTTATTTTTCTCACAGAATTTATACAAGACATGCATTTTTCTTTTATTAATAGTTTTTCCTTTAAATATAACATCTTTCATATCCCTAGTGACTGGAACACACAACAAATATTTATTGAGCGAATAAATAAATAAAAGTTTGAATCAATGACCTTTTCATTAATACATATAAATCTCATATAGTTTTAATAAGTTCTGATTACAATTGAAAATATCCTAAAGTTAATCCTACTAATTTATAATAATAGATCAATATTACTTTAAAATAGGAATTCTTTATTTTTAAGTCTATATTTTTATTATATCACAATACATATACTTCCCTATACATAAGAATGCTTTCAGAATTTAATAAGATGAGAATCTGAAGAAATTTTGGCCTGAACAGGTTTTTCTTCCCTTTCACTACTTTTCCTGCTCTGATCTTTCTTCCTTAAGTCAGTCACCGAGGCCTACAGAGGCCTATTAGCAGGGGAGATAAGTAGCCAAAGCCTTGGTGTCAGTTTGAATCCTGGCAAAAGAATCCAGTGCAGATTTTTCTTCCTGTTGGGTGTTTGGGCAAGAATTATAAGGCATCTGATGGTGTGTAAATGTGTGAAACACACCTGCGTGTGTGTGTGTGTGTGTGTGTGTGTGTGTGTATGCTATATTATGTAACAATATTATATAATTTTACTACATCTGTGCAAACAGGGTTCTGGCAAAATCGTATTTAATGTTTAGAACACTCTTTAAAGCTAGGTGCTATCTCTTATAACCCAGCTCTACTGATTACCATGTATGTGACTTTAAATAAGTTACATACCAATTTAGGTCTTTGTTTCTGTATTCATTTCCTATTGCTATTGCCTTAGAGGAGAATCCATTCACTTGCTGTTTCCGAATTCTATCTTCTAGAGGTAACCTGCATTCCTGGCTTTCTCCATTTTCCATGCAGCTGTGTAGCCTCTTCAAATCTCTCTGACTTCTGCTTCCATCTACACAACCACTTCTCTGATTCTGAGCCTCTTGCTTCCTACGTAAAGAATTCCTGTGATCACATTAGGGCCACCTGTGTGATCCAAAGTAACTTCCCTGTATCAAGCCCCTAACATCCATCCACAAAGTCTCTTTTGCCATTTAGGTAACATAGTAACAGCTTCAGGAATTCAGATGTGGACATGTTTGGGCAGTCATTATTCTGTCAACTACAGCTTTTTATTCACAAAATGGGATAATAATTGTATTTCTTTCATACAATTGTTGTGAAAGTCCAGTGATTTACTACATGTAAAACAGAATATTATCTGACTCATAGTCATGGTATTAATATGATAATTTGTGGAATATTTGGGTTTGTGAATGTCGTATAAGAGTATTGTGTATTATATATAGCAGTGAGGCATTGTGTGTCAATGTGAGCATGTGTCTGAAGTGTTTGTGTCTGATGAGGTGATACATATACGTGGAAGTTGCAGGTTTTAGACTGTCAGCAGGCACTCTGTGTAAGTGGAGTAATTGGCCCCTGCTTCTGCTTTTGTGTATGGAGGCCAGAGAATAGGAATCTTCATATGGTCCCTCAAGAGAAGACAGGCAGCCTATAACTTCTGCACCACCATCTTATATCTAGAGTAACCACTTCACGTTGAGCCCTTATTCAAACTATATGAGATTTATATGTATTAATGAAAAGGTCATTGATTCAAACTTTTATTTATTTATTCGCTCAATAAATATTTGTTGTGTGTTCCAGTCACTAGGGATATGAAAGATGTTATATTTAAAGGAAAAGCTATTAATAAAGAAAAATGTATGTCTTGTATAAATTCTGTGAGAAAAATAATATTTAATGAGCCCAAATAGCAGAGACTCATTAAATATTATTCTCTAGTAGAAGCTTTTTTTCAGAATACTGGAAGAAAAATTTATACAGTGATGTATTTTAAAAAATCAGTTGTTTATTAATCCAGGAAGTACTTACTGATAGAATAAAGTTTATAATAATGATGATTTTAGAGTCTATAAGTAACTGGCCAGTGGTATCACTGTGGCCAGATCTAATGCAAAGGGTGGTGTTTATTGTAATGGACATTAACAGTGATGTCACAGTGATCCAATAACAGTAATTGTGATGAGTCTTTGCTGTTTAGATGTTTGGGTGAATAACTAGTTATTTAAGTTATTTAAATTCAACTGTACAAGTTTAAAACATGCCCTATTAATTATGTCATGTAATGGAAAAAGAATAATTAAAATAATGCATCTCCAAAAAAGATGAGATTAAATTGTTCTTTTTGTAGTTTTTCAACTTTTTAGAATTAGGGTAATAAAATTCTAGAAATACTTTACTTGGAACAGGTCAGACCTCAAAGAAGAGATCTACTCTGTTTCTTGGAGTCAATTAGGCTTCAATGCAAGTTAACATTCATTTAAAATCCCTAAACAGTAAAATTGTCAGTTTTCATATACTAAGCACCATTGTGGAATGCGATTCATTTGGATTCTACCATTTTAAATTGTTATAAAAATTCAGAAAGCTTATGCTGAAATTTTCACTGCTCTTGCCACAGAAATCGAACCTTTCTCTTAAGCAAACAAAATGAACATGCTTGCATGTAGAAATGTTTAACCCACTTAGGATAAAACAAAAACTGCAAATACCTATCTATAAAGAAGATTCTCTACAGAATTCTCTCAAGAGTACTTTATTAGCTTAGTTCAAATTTCTGAAAATACTTGAAAGAAAAAATATTTATATTGTTGCTTAACTCATGCTCTTCACTCTTTTAAATTGGTTTTTCTTCAATCATAAATTGAGAATATTTCTAAATTATTGGAGAATCTTTGTGATTAGTATTGCCGAACAAATATTATGTTTAGGAAACCAATTTAAAATATGTAAAAATGCTTTGTTTAGCATAGAATTTTTACGAAGAAAGAATCTTTAGACTACAAATTTTCTGATTGTCTTTTCTAAAATAAATTTTATATATTATTTAGTAACAAAAATTTGCATAGTTTCCTCTCTGAATTTTTTTTAAAAGCAATCCAATTAGAATATTCTGGTTAATAATATAAGAAAGTTTTTTGATGGTTATATACAAGTGTCTATTACCCAGGTTAGATCTTACTTTTATTTGTCTGCTGTCTGTGTCTTGGTTTTCTCAGTGATACTGAGGGAATGGTTTTGCTGTGAGGATCGAAAGAGTTAGTGTATGTGAAAACCTTCTGTGCAAATAATTATAGGAACAGCCTAATGTTTCACGTCTTTAGGAATTTTGTGGCATTAGACTTTCATAACAGTAAAAAAGATAAATTAATAAGCAAAATAATGGTTATGCTATAGCTCCTTTGAAATCTCATGTTGAAAATTTCACCAAATTATTCTAGAATCCAGGATTTTTATCTGCTGATTGCTTAGTCGTGACAACTGCAATCAATGGCAACATGGTCACTCATGCTACCAATACTCAGAAACAGTAGAACTACCTTACTCAAAATCCAAGGCATGATGATTCTAGATCTGAATGACCAACTTAAAGAAACTAGGTTTTAATTATGGTGAAATGATATCAGATCTCTTCACATGTTGAGGGTGGCAGAACTAACTGTGTCCGGCCTCAAGTCAGTAGTATTCTATTACTTTTCCTTAAGCTCATATGGTTAATTGCATTAAACTTCCAAAAATATCATCCACGTGCTAATAAGACAAAAAAAAAAAGTTTATTCTCACTCATTGCAGTGAAGAGGAATACCAATTTTAGATACTGCCATAGTGTCTTCAAAAAGGGAAATCAAAAGTTGGATAGTTATAGGATTGTGAAGTCTAGGTCATTGAAGAAAATGTCATTCTTAAATCATTATTTAGTTGTTAGAATTACAAACATCGAATTTTGCAAGTTTAAAAATACAGATATGATATAATTCAATTGGCATATAACTTTATATTTTCATATTTTCTTTGTTATTAGACTTTAATTTCTATTTTTCAATTTAACTTTTCCTCATAAATGGCATATTGCAATTAAGTTTTTACAGTTATTAACATAGAATTGTAAATTCTTAATATAAGATTTATAAAAGTTTATTTGTGCCTAGAGTCCCTTGAAATTTTAATAAAGCTAAGAATTCACTTCTCAGGAAAATGCATATACATGTAAAATATTACAAAAAATTCCAGGGAGTCAAGGTGCTCCTGAAGTTAAATCATGAACATTTTTGGGACGATTTATTTAAAAATTAGACATTAGAGAATGAATCATTAAAAACTGAGAGTAAGAGAAGTATGTCACTTAACAGTATTATTGCTTATTTTTTCAAATTTTCCAATAGTAAGAAATTTAAAAAGCAGAGAAAGTATAATAATTAGAGGTAGACAAAATTATAATTTTTTTCAGACATTTTGATTACAAACTCAATCTCAAGGGAAGCTTGAATACTGAAAAAAGATACAATTAATGAATTCAGTTAAATGTCTACATACAAGTAATATATGCAAAAATTAATAGCTTTTTATATCTCAGTAATAACTAGGTCAAAGATATAATAGCAAAGAGATAATATTCCATTCAAAATATTAATGAAAAATGAATGCCTAGGAGTATGTAATAAGAAATGTGCAGGAACTATATAAAGAAAGCTACAAAGTTTACTGAGAAATGTAAAAGTAGATTTTAATAAATGAAGTGGCATAGTATGTTCCTATAAACGAAAACAAAATAATATGGATAACAGTTCTTCAAAATTAAATCAAAGCTTAATGCAATTTAAACTAAAATTTCAAAGACTTCTTATTGGAATTCAAAAACATGTTTCTTAAATTAATATGAAATTTAAAAACTTGAGGAACTGAACAAATGAGAAACATTATGTTAAAGATTCCAGGTATCCTAATACAATATTTTATACAAATGTAACAAAAGTGGTACTGACAAAAAAAATGTGTAGAGCGATCAATGAAATTAAATACTTATCTCTAAAATACACTACAACATGGCCAAGTATGTACTTTGAGGTTTTATTCGGTAAGCTTTTTCTTTTATTATTTTTTGGAGAGGTGTTGAATTGAAGAAAAGGTCTAAGTCTAAGTGATTTTGAAAAACTCTAGATAAACATAGTTTAAATACTTTATGTTATCAAATATAGAACTATAGAATTGTAATAGAAATCTCTAAGAGAGGAATGCAGTTAACACTTTTTTAGTGAATGGGGATATTTTTATAAAGAATCTTCCCAGATGTCAATTTAAACATTTAAATTAATAAATTTCTATACACTCATACAAACCATGATATCATTTAAAAACTCAGGAATAAAATTAGAATAAATATGAAAAATATAGGGTTAATATCCATAATAAAAAATAACTTTAATAATAATAATAAACCCATTAGGTACTATTTTCATCAAAAAAATAATCCTAAATAAATAAAAATTTAAAGTTTTTATTTGACCATTTTAAAAGCCAAATTAAAAATAACTGATAAAGAAAACAACAAAAAGATGGAGCTAGAAAAGTAGAACAGCTTAATAGGAAGAGAATTGGTTGTCAAATAGTATCAAATGTTAATACAAATTTTGCATTGGATATCTAAGGAGGTTTTGAAATTTTGACATTGTTGGTGTCCTCCAAGAAAAGTCTCAGTTTAAATATTAGAAAGTATGATACTTGGTAAATCCTTTGGTCCTAGGAAGTTTGGGGGACAAGATAGAAGAAACTAACATATAATGCTCACTTTTCATGCCTGAAATTTTGAAAGAAGTAATAGGATCCCAAAGGTAATAGATCATAAAAGTGCACTCACTACCACAAACATGAGCGTCACTTGGGGAGCAATGGTGATCAAATACTGTTGTTGTATGTGGGAAAAGATATCAGAAAACTAGAAGCAGCTGAAGGAAAATTTTCTCGATGGTTCTTTTTGATTCTTTTATATATGCTTGTGTATAATTTAGCTGTTTAAGACAGAGTTAACTCCATCAAAATGAGAAATTTCTGTTTAATCAAGAATGCCATAGATGAGATTTAAAGCTTAGTGTAGACTGGGTAAATATATATAAATGTCCAAAGCCAACAATGTATTAACATACATACTGTACATGGAACTTCTTTAAATTGAAAAAGAAAAGGTATAAAAGCCAATACAAAAATAGGCAAAGAATATGAATAAACAATTCAGAGGAAGAAAAAAAATGAAAGGCTAATTTACATATAAGTGCTCGACCTCACTAGTAACGGGGGGGGGGGGGGGAATTTACACAAGGAAATATCAGGTAACTTGATACTGGTGACAATTAGAAAGCTAGATATTAGTATACATGGCAATTATATGAGGAATAAAGACCCTCAAGCAATGCTGGTGTATCTGCAGATGTAGCCAGTCCTCCTCCCCCAAAAAGAGATGTAATTTAGAGATTGTTCTAACTGTAATCATTGTTGTTCCTGTTATTAAAACATTACCATTTTAGCCAATATGTTACAGAGAGGATAACTCTTTTTTTCTTAAGTTTCTATATTTAATCAGGATTTTTTTGCTGTCCACACAATCATCTTTATCATCATCATGGTCATCATCATCACCATTTCCACATATTGACTTTTAACATAAAACATGGTTTCTATGCACATTTCATATTTTTATTAAACTTCTTATGAAATTTTATTTATAATTTAAAGGTAACTTCCATAACAAATATATTCAAGTCTTCTGTTTTTTGTTTTTATAATGGCATAGATTTAATATGTAAGATGCCAAGTTTCCCTTATTTCAATATGGCCTATTTGTATTACAGAGTTTAGTCTTCCTGAACTGGTAATTTTTTAATGATTGCCTAATAAAGGAACAAAGATCCATCAAATAGATGGTATGCCTTATTCAATGTTTATATCTTAGTTTAATTTGGGTTAAATATCATGATGTGTTAGGAAAAGCTAATGAGTTTTCATCATGACTATATGAATATGACAAAAACTGAGTAGCAATGTGTAGATACAGCTAGGATACTTGAGATTGATCTCAAGAAATAATATGTAATTTCAACTGAGGTTAATAAACAATTGGATTCCCAATTAAATGAGTAGAAAATTATTTTATGACACCAAAATATTTGACCATTGATTTTTTGGTGGGCTCTCCCTAATGGACTGATAATGATCTGCTTATCACAAAGTTATTGCAGTGCTTTCGGTGAATTGAACATATAGCCCTGGATAGTTTCTAACTACCTTAATCATTTTTTTCTATAATCTTATTGTTTATAATCTCATTATTCATTGATAAAAGCCAAATTTTATTCTTAACAGTCTTGTAAACTTGTTCTCAGCTTAACTTACAAAAGAGCTAAAGTAGTACTGTAGAAATATAATTGTCTCTTCTTTTGTTGCCACATGAATATTTGCCAAGATTAACATAGGCCAGGCGGCGGGTTACATATCATGACAACACGTAAGAACTTATTCTCTAATCACATATTCAGGTAGCATTTGAGTCTCCCGTATCAGTAGATAGGCAATCGATGAGAAGCTGTATTCATAGTCTTATGTCATGAATAAATCCATCTTCAAAGTTCACAGATGTATAGTCCCCTGGATTTTATGCATTAAAATCTTAAAAATATATATGCTGAATGAATAAATGAAATCTTATTTCTTACCTTTTTAAAGCATACAGCTTCCCAGTGCAATATTATTTTGTGTGTGTGTGTAAAGCATTTTTATAATAAAACTTATTATTATTACAGTCTTTGATGAGTACATGAGAGAGTTTGGCCCCAAAGAATTTAACAGCTTCACTAAATGGATCAAAGACAGTAAAGTCAGTCTTAAATCATAATCCTCTTAATTTCCAATCCACTGCATCCTCTATTTTTGGACTCTAACATAGTATCTTGCAAAGTAAGGGATTTATAGTTTTTTTTATTATATCTCTCTTCTCCTTGTGTTATTGCCTCCTCTTGGTTAGTCATTGACTTCAATATAGGTAAAGATTATAAATTCAAAGTAATAATATTTTTGAGTACCATTTGGTGGCCAGGAACTGTGCTTGGCATTGGTAGTACAATAATGAGTAAAACAATACCTCTTTCTAACAACCACACTTTTCCCTGGAGACAGAACCATTCTGTGATGTGATACAATGATTTTACTACTAATAGAGTGAAAATAAAAAGAATCATAACTAACATTTTTTAGTATGTTTTGACAACAATTTTCCTGCATGCTTTCCTTATGAACTAGGTAAATGGAATAACTCAGTTTATCTTCACTGTATCTTATAAAACAGGTATTTCCATTTTCTTCATTTTGTGTAAGAAACTTGAGTCACCAAGAGGTTAAATAAAATATTGCTAAAGTAAATGGCAAAGGTTATATTCATCTGAGCACTACAGTTCCAAGACCTGTCCTTGAAATTACTACCATACTATACTGCATCTCAATTAAAATACATACTGATTTATAAAATTTATACTGAGGAGCATTTCATGATTAAGAGGAGTGATCTCAGGGGTACTTCATAAAAAATAAAAGTTAAAATGGTCCTTAAAGCATGAGTTTGACAGCTAGATGCAAGGCAGATAAGAATATTGTATAGCAACCACATCATGAAGAAAAGCATCAACCTATATGTGGCCTCACAGTGTATAAGCCCTATGAAACAGAGACTTATTTGATTTTGTAATTGATAGATAACCAGTGCCTAGAATAGATTCTGGGTTATTACTAAAACGTATTAGGAGAAATTAATATATGCCACTAAATTTTATACCCTAAGCCATAAACAAAATTGTCGGTAGTCATGTGTGCACATTAAAATTCTCACTGCAAGGATAGTATGCTAAACAATTTTAATATTATACTGTCTTCATTAAGTATAATTTGAAAAAGAAATTTCTCAAAGCTTTCTCTTCACACCCATAAATATTAGCAAAAACTGTAATAAAAATATCAACTATATGCAAACATAGCCTTTATAGTCTAAAACTCTCACTATGTTATATTCTTTCACACGTTCTTCATAGTGCATGTTCTTATGCATTTCTTGGAGTTTTTGAGGTGTTTTTCTTAAACATTCCCCTGCTTTTTAATATCTGGGAAAAAATATCCTTTGGAAACCTATCTCAAACAAAGGCAAATTTGAAATGTAAGCAATCTAGGTTATCAAACTTCTAATGACAATCAAGGAAAGTTCATAAATTCTTGATAAGAACACACCAATGTACAGCAATTTAATTTAATGACCATATAAATGGGTCCTAGATAAATTACTAAAAACCATAATCAAGCTTATGTGGCATAACGATAGTAACTAAAAAATATGATTTTATTAAACTATAATCACTGTGATTAAAAAAATGAATGTCAGATTAAACAAAGTAACCCTGTTAATTGAGCAGAAAAAACAATTGTCAAGAATTGGTGGGGTTATGTTTTCTAGTGCCAGAGTATCACAGGGAAAATGTTAGTATTGGAAATGTAACTCTAACAAATATCTTCATTAATTTTTATTTATTTTTTATTAAATTTATTGTGGTGACATTGGTTAATAAGATTAAATAGGTTTCAAGTGTTTAATTCATATGTATATTGCACTGTGTTCACAACTCAAAGTCAAATCTCCTGTCATATGTTTGACTCCTGTCATCCTTATCTACCTCTACTTTCACTCTGGTAACCACTAAACTATTGTCTGTGTTTAGTTTTTGTTTGTTTTGTTCATTTGTTGCTTTCAGTTTTATATTTCAGATATAAATGAAATCATATGATCCTCAACTTTTTCTGTCTCGCTTATTTCATTTAGCAGGATAATCTTAAGATATATATTGTTGTCACAGATGGCAGCATTTCATATCCACCAAAAAGATATTAGAAACAATACACAAAAACAGTAAAGTTGCAGGATACAAAATTAATGAACAACTGTCATTAATACATGTAACTTCCAATGAAGAGTTATAGTTTCTTGGAGATTTTCTGAATCTTCAGATCACTGAGAGTACCTAACATGTTAGTGATTTTTGGAAGGTCCATTTAAAGCTCTCCTTGCCAAAGAGTTGTACTGGGGAGTTGCTCTTTTCATTCCCTCTGAGAAAGGCTCCTCAGCATTACACAAATTGTCCATTATAGATGCGCTCAGCTGTTGATTTGCATAGAAAAATGTCAGTGCTTCAAAGATTCCATAATGATGAATGAAAATAAAACTAGGAATAGATGAAACTTGAGATAATTTTTATATTCCGAGCCATTAATAGTTATATAGGGAGTTCTGGAAGGCCCATTAAAATAGATTATTATAACAAGGCGAATTAATGGTTTCTTCAGAGTTAAAAAATAAACTTGATCAGCTATATGAGAAATTTATTACCAAAAATCATTTTTCAAATCTGAATAATAAATTATAGGCTATGTAGAATTAATTTAGATCTATTTGTGTGTGACATATTTGACCTGCCTTTGTTTATCGAATAAATGCAGCTGCTCAATGTGTTTATAAAATAACTAATTAATGTTTGATGGCCCAGCAATTTGATCTATGAATGCTGTAAAGAAAGAAAATAAAAACTGCTAAACTGCGTATCATGCTCTGAAGTAGCCAAGATTCTTCTGGGGGAAGAAACTTTGAAGTATGTTTTTAACAAGGTATATTTTATTTTCTTGCACAATAATATGCAAATTAACTACATCACTTCAGAAGTGATGTTTTTCCCTTAAGTAAATTTATTACTAATAGAGTCCTTATTCATCTTTTTCTATTTAAAAGTAATACACAATAATTTCAAAACCATTTTAAAAATAATGTATTTGATGTAAATATCTTTTAGGGGGCATGTGAAGTTAAAAGCAAAACAGTTTTTTATATTAGAAAATTTTATACATTTATTAGAATTATGAATGTTGACTTTTTTCTATTCAAAATAAGAATATAAAAACTAACTTTAAAATGTCTATTTAAATTATGGCTAGAGAACAGGCATTTGTCTATTCTCCATTCTGAAACTTTAGTTTCATTCAGTGAAGATCAAAAGGAATAATCCCATAAGTCTAACAGAATATTTATAATGTGTTATCAACAGATGAAAACTTAATAAATTTTTGAAAAACAATATATAAATTGATTAATGAAATAAGAAAAGTAAGCCACTGTTTAGGATATATGTACAGCTTAGGTGAATATGATTTGATACCTCTGGTTCAAAAAATGGGGAGACAGAGGCTAAAAAAGGAGAATTGATCCCGTTTAACTGAGGAACTAGATAATTTCCTACATGACTTCCTTAATTTGAGAGCAGAGCGGCCAGTTTTTTACCACCTAGTCTAAAAATAAAGGAATTTTCTCTAGAAAGTTTAGTGAACGGTTTGGTTCCTAGTATTGGAGTTAGGACCTCTGAATTAAAGGCTCTTTACTCTGGCATTACCTACATATCGGGAGAGGAAAATCCCAATAACGTAATAGGAAACACATCAACTGTTCCTTCATTTCTCGATGAACAATCAAAACCAGTAGCATGAGAGACAAAGCTAAAAAAAAAAAATTAAAATTCTCTTAATTCCATAATGAAGAGAGAAAAATAATTTGAGACACAATCAATACCAACAAAAATAAATAAATTTTAAAAGGAAAAATAGAACAATTTAATTAAAATTAAAATGTAATAGGGAACTGGAAGATAATTTTTTTTAAGGAGTTACTTCTTGAGAACAAAGAAGAAAATTCAAAAAGGAACATAACTTGGGATTCAGGAAACAGTGGACTTAAAAATAGGAGTACGGTAAAATATAATCTTTGGTTGGCAGCTGTGCTTCAGGCCCAAAATGAAAACAGATATCAGTAGAGCAAATATAGAGCAGGAGTTTTAAAAGTATAAAAGGGAATAAATATTTCTGGGGAAATGGAATGGAAAACATGAAATTCTAGATAAGGTAGGTGTATTGTGAGTATGGGAAATTTTTATTATTCTTGTGTTAATAAAAAAGAAAAGCAAAAAAAAAAAAAAAAAAGCCTGAGAGACAAAGTGTGTACGAGAACATTATCGTTTACATAAAAAACACATTAAATGTGACTAGGATTTTTTTAAAACGGAATAGTAAGACAGTAATTGATTTTCTTTTGATGATAAGAACATTTTCTTTAAGTGGCACAAGAGTTGTGACGTCAGGTCTAAAGAGCTAGAAAATAATTCTAGTATACTGGTTAGTTCTGCTTTAAAAATTCACTCAATAATTTATATTTAAATTAATATCATATACAATATAATTATATATAACATATATTACATAATATATCATATAATTATATTCAATATATTGTAATGTGTTATTTTTAATATAATATTTTATCTCATATTTATTAATACATTATGATTTATATTCAATATTATATATTATATATAATATTTCTTATTTGGGAAGCTCTTTATCTGTCCTTTGATTCTAAATGATAGCTTTTCTGGGTGGAGTGATCTTAATTGTAGGTCTTCTCTTTCCATCACTTTGAATATTTTGTGCCAATCTTTTCTGGTCTGCAAAGTTCCTGTTGAGAAATCAGCTGACAGTCTAATGGGAGCTCCTTTATAGGTACTGATCACTTCGCTCTTGCTGTTTTTAAAAATCTTTCTTTGGCACTTTAATTATGAGGTGTCTTGGTGTAGGCCTCTTTGGGTTTATCTTGTTTGGAACTCTTTGAGCTTTCTTGGCTTGTATGTCTATTTCTTAAGCCAGGTTAGGGAAGTTTTCCATCATTATTTCTTCACACAGGTTTTAAATTCCTTTCTCTCTCTCTTCTGGTTCTGGTACCTCCATGATGCAAATGTTGTTATGCTTGATGTTGTCCCAGAGGCCCCTTAAATTATCCTCATTTTTTTTGGATTGTTTTGTCGTTGTCATTATCATTGTTCTGATTTGGTGTTTTCTGCTACTTTATCTTCTAAATAGCTGATTTGATCTTCTGCTTCATCTAATCTACTATCAATTCTCTCTAATGTATTTTTCATTTCATTTGTTGTATTCTTCATTTCTAACTGGTTCTTTTTTTTTTTTCTATCTCCATTTTTAAGTTTTTTACCTCTTTGTTAAAGTCCTCTTTGAGTTTATCTACTCTTCCTCTATGGTCATTGAGCATCCTTATAACCAGTGTTTTGAACTCTGCATCTGGTATATTGCTTGTCTCCATTTTGTTGAGTACTTTTTCTGAAGCTTTGTTCTATTCTTTCACTTGAGACATGTTTCTTTGTTTCCTCATTTTGGCTATCTTCTTGTGTGATTCATCAGGGTTGGGTAACCAGTGTCAGCCAGGTTAATGGAAGCACAGATATGGCAGCCACCTATGTTTGCACGCTGGGACTTGGGAGGGATCAAAAAAGAAATAATGACTTTTGCCAGTACTTCTTTCTAGAAGAAAGTTGTCCCTCCAGACCTCACCTTAAAGCCAGACAATTCAGTTTCTCCCCATGTGTTTTTGGCTCCTTTCAAGCTGCTGCCCCAGTACTGGAGCTCAGAGCAAGTGAGTCCCTCAGCAAGGAAGTCCATGTGAGGGCCCTTTAAGATGAATGCCTGGAAATCCTGAAGGCCTTCGTCTCAGCCACATCTTTACTAGTTTTCACAGCCAGAAGTTGTGAGGACGTCTCTTCCTGGCACTAGAAACCTGGCTAGGGAGCTTGGTGTGGGGATGGGACCCTTTGCTCCTCAGAGGGGAACTCCACAACTGAGATGTCCCTCTGATTTTTAATCACCACACTCATGTATGGCAACCAGCTCATTCTGCATCTTCTGTGTGTCCTTTGTTGTAAGACTTGTTCTACTAGACTTCAGGTGATTCTCAGTGATGGCTGTTTTGTAATTTAGTTGTAAATTTTATGCGGTCATGAGAAGAGGCAAGCACATTTACCACCACTGCTATCTTGACAGGAAATATGTATAACAATTTTTACTGCATACGTTTGGAGATGTTTCTGACTTAACAATTGGAACAGACTCAAGAAGTTGAAGAAGAATGAGAAGGGGGAGGAGAAGGAAGAGGAGAAGGCAGAGGAGGTGGAGGGGAAGGAGGTGGAGGACTGGAGGAGAAAGAAAACCTTAAGAAAAAGGGAGAGTTTTTTTTTAAAATTTATCTAATTAATTAAAACAATTTTTCACTTAAGAATTGTACACATTAAATAATGGCTTAAATGTACATCATACACACCATTTTCTGTTATAGGAAATTATACCCTGGAGTAAATGTTTGTTGGAACTGTGTTCCAGATCCTTTTTAATGTGTAAATTTATGTTAATAAAAGTATACATGAAGTCCCTATCTACTCTATATTCTTCTAGTTGACACTATTGACACTATACTCTTATAGTATTTTCTAGTTGATAGTATAAAACAGTATTTTCCCTATATAAATCTCAACTTTCCTTTATCTGTTTTGGAGCAAAAAGCAGACAGATGGCAGAGTAGAGCTGTTGATTCTTAATCTAGTTCTTGTTGTATAAAGGGAGTGAGATCCACTTACACACAAATTTTTAAATAAACTTTTCCAGTTACTTTGATTTTTTCCTTCCTTGAGTTTAATTTCCAGTTACTTTGATTAATTTTCTTTACTAGTATTAACTGTCCTAGAATCTAGTATACCTTACACTTGCATTGAAGCTGTAATACCTGTGTCCTACATGTGACCAAGAGAATCAATAAGTAAGTACCTCATCATGAATGTGATTGATTGGTTCAGTCCCATTAAGGCCCAGTAAGCATTCTATTTTACTAGAGATCCAGCAAGTATATTTATTATAGGAGCATAATTTGCATGCTCCACCTAGTTTATATGCACAAATATGCATCATAGAACTCAAATGTGAAAAATAAAAATAAATGATGACAAATATATATCTGTTTTTAAATGAATGAATCAAAGAATATGCCAAATATTTAAAGGGATCATCAGTTTCATCTTCAATGACCTAAAGAATGTGGTACATTTGATTTTGTGCTGATTTTATTCTCTTTACTTAAATAGCACCATTTAGTTGTTATTTATGCTTTACATGCCTTTATTCTATTATTATTTTATTGTCCAATGGAATGTTTTATTAGAATAGGCAATTTCTTTTTTTCTTGTACTGAAGTAACATAATATCAGTTCCTAAAGAACTACTTCCAGTTACTTATAAACCTGATTGTAGCATAATAAAAATGAGGTTAGGTTGAGTGATTTGCCTTTCTCATATTTAGTAACATGGACACAGTTGCTTTTTCTATATTATGTGAAATTGTTTTTTCTATATTTTGTCAAATTACTTTTTCTAAGAGTTCATATCCTACATATCCATGTGCTCAACACAATGCCTGCTTTGAGTTAAGCAGGAGGGGATTAGAATGGGCATGTAGGAGACGTCTTTGTGTGCCAACCTAACCTCCTACAATAACTTCATGATAACTTTAAGTAGCTCTAGGAACTATGATAGAACATGAAATATGATAGATATCAGAAAATATATACTAAATAAGAAATATACCATGATGTTGGGTTTTAGATGTGTAAAAATTACAGATTCATTATATCAAAAATAAATGATAAATTATGAATTAATCTATGAAAACATGTATCATTGTTTTATCAGATTATTTCATCCCCTGACTTATTTTCTAAAAGCTTGATCTCACTTCCTTTGATAGCAGGCATCTTCCCAGGCATTCCCCAAATAGGGAAAACAAAATATTAGCTTCATTAGCATGCAACACAGATTCACCCTCAATTGGAGAAAATGACCAAGATGGTGGAGGCTTTAAAAACAGCAATTCTTAAATATTTAATTAATATCAGTAAGTACACTAGAGATATTTGACAAGATGTAATTTACCCAATTATGTTACTAACCTGTGCTTCTCTGTTCTGATTCATAGGTCTTCATGGCATCAGTTTCTTGGCACTGTTCTATGAAATCTGGCCCATTCTACCAGATGTAAATTAAATTTGTTATTCATTCACAACAAGATTCAAACACTCATTTACATCAGGCACTGTGCTAAGATAGTACATTTGTCATGACAGACTATAAGAGACAAAACTATTTCTGTTTTAGATATTCTCTATAATTTAGTAAGAGCAAAGTACTGAATATGATGGGATGGGACTTTTTTCTTATTTGGAATATTGAAAATAGCTTAACTATCTGCCACCTGTTATTACTAATATTCTACAGTGTCAAAAATATTCACCAAATAGAGAAAATTGACATTTTCTCTATGGCTGTAAGGTAATATTTATATCTCTAAAATCCCTCTGAAGATAAAAAAAAATTGAGAAAGTTAAATTCCTTAGTATGTTACTAAGGAGAATTCCAAATGTTTGTATGCAATAAATAAACTCCAAAATGAGTATATTTTTATGACTTTTGTTTTCTGAATTTACTTTATCTACTATTAAAGGAAAAAATAAAGATATTTTTCCGAAAGTTTTCTTGATTTTCTGTGTGTGTGTGTATTTATAGAGAGAGAAATAAAGGGAAGGAGGGAAGAGAGAGATGGAGGTGGAGCGAAAGTTTAGAAGCTTAGATTTTATTATTATATTTCCTTTATAGTTGTTTATTTAATGAGGTTTTTTAGCATTATTGTTATTGTACTGAAGTTTTGGAAAATTTCAACAGTATAACATCTTAAATCATTTACTTTGAGAGAAATATTAATTCTTTGATTAGAATTAGACATAGAGTAGGAAAGAATATCTCCTAGATGCCTCAGAATGATACCATTTTTAAAATTAGTCACATGGCATTTTAAGAAGAAATGAACTTGGGGGGCAAAAGAAAAGAAAAAGGTGGGGTAACTTTCTGTGAGAGAAAATTCATAAAAACTACCATATTGGTTTACTATTTTGCATTACATATTTCTGTTAAACTAATTTTCATGTTTATTTTAGTTTATTTTATTAAACAGTATATTGTTTGGTGGGAATGTAATTTGTACAGCCACTACGGAAAACAGAATGGAGGTTCTTCAATAAATTAAAACTAGAACTGCCATAATACATAATTTCACATTTGGGTATTTATCTGAAGGAAATGAAAGCACTAACTTAAAAAGATGTTTGCACCCCTATATTCATGGCAGCATTACACACAATAGCCAAGATATGGAAACAACCTAAGTATCTATCAATGGATGAAAGGATAAAGAATTGTAATATATATAATGGAATATTATTCAGCCATAACAAAAGAATGAATCCTTGCCATTTGCAACAAAATAGATGGACCCCAAGGTATTATTCTAAGTGAAATAAGTCAAAGAAAGACAAATATCATGTGATCTCTTATTGTGGAATCTAAAAAAAAAAAAAAAAAAAAAGAGCTTATAGAAACAGAGAAACAGAGAACAGACTGGTGGTTGCCAAGAATGGGAGTGGGTAGGTGGTGTTAAAAATGGGTGAAGGGGTAAAATGGTTAAATAAATACATAAATAAGATAAAAGTTGCCTTTCCTATTTAAGAAAAGTTGAATAACAAAATATTTCATTGTTTCTTTCACTCATTTGAGTAACAGAACTTTTAAACTAAATT
Source organism: Eonycteris spelaea (assembly GCA_003508835.1). Classification (NCBI taxonomy): domain Eukaryota; kingdom Metazoa; phylum Chordata; class Mammalia; order Chiroptera; family Pteropodidae; genus Eonycteris; species Eonycteris spelaea. The sequence continues at coordinate 497,720 of PUFA01000252.1, forward strand.
TATATTGTATATGCTCTAAGAACACAAGTAGAACTCCAGTTCATGAAGAAACAAAATCAAAATATATGTTTTATTTTATAATTCTGTTTGTTGTGTGTTTTGTCTGAATGTTATATACCAAAGACAGATCCAATTTTTATCAATTTTCAGTGTTTGTGTGGGACAGCCTCAATAATCTACATACATTATATTAAATACATTATATTTATTATATTAAAATACATTATTATATATTAATAATATTACATATATTAAAATACATACATTATATTTATTATATTAAAATATATTTTATTATATTTATATTTATTATATTAAATACATTATAATTATTATATTATATTAAAATATATTATATTTATTATATTAAAATATAATAAAAATAATGTATGTAGATTATTGAGTTCTGGAAGATGGCAGACTAAGTAAAAGCAGGGTTCATCTCCTCCCAGGACCATATTGAAATTACAACCAAATTATAAATAATCAACATGGAGAACCACCTGAAGTCCAGCTGATCATAACACTCACATCTGAAAACATAAAGGAGCCATGTCAAAGCCAGTAGGAGGGGCAAAGTCACGAATAGGGCTGGATCTGCACCTGTAGGTGGTGGAGGATCACCAGAAGAAAGAGAGAGGCTCTCCTGAAGGAGAGGAGGGTCCTGGTCTCAGCTGGAGGCTCTCTAGTTCGGGTCCCAGCCCAGGGAAAAGGAGAGTCCAGCAACTCTATAGTAACTAGAGGAGAATTCCAGTTGTCTGGGTGAGATGGTAGGCGACTGAGCCCCTAGACATCCCTTTAAAGGACATATGACATATGCAAAGGCTTCTGACCTGCTCGACATTCACCCAGGACACTGGCAGTGGGTCAAAGGTTAGTGTGGGATTCATTGTGGAAAATGTCTCCATTACCTGGCATCAGAACAAGGGCTGGAAAGGCAGCCACCATTATGACTTAGTCCAGTCCCACTACAGGGTAAACTACAGACTATTCAGCTTGATTGTGCAAACCCCTCCCACAGAGTCATTAGGAAGATCTGGTCTGAGGGCATCAGCCTGACCCACCCAACCTTCTGACTGCCTGGGAAAGTTGTTCCTGGGTGACTGCCAAGCTCTGATCTCAGTGATCAGAGCCAAGTATTTATAGTGGAGTGGCCATCAGCCATCACTGTGAGCAGTATTTCTAATCCCAGCAAAAGCAGCAAGCCCTCTAAGCTACATTTCCATTTCCAGCGGATGACCAGTGCTCTGAGCCGCACTTCAGAGGAGGGTTAGGCAGATCACTGCTGCCAACACAAACTTGGGCAGATATCAGGAACCTGTGGGTCACTCGCAGACAGCAGCTGGTCTTGCTGTAGTCTGAGTCTTCTGTGGGAACTCACAACAGTTACCAAATTTCAGCAAGACTGAGGCTGTATTGCCCCAGGTGGCCCATTGACAGTTAACTGACACAGCCCTGCCTTTCCCCTCCTCTGATCACCTAATCCACATAGGCAACAAACTTTGGCTGGCACAGGGTGGTCACAGAAATCAGTGGCAGGTAGACTTTTGCTGCCTGCAAGACTTGCAATATTGTGTCTGGGAAGCACAGGGGTCTGTGGGAACACCCCTGACGACAGCTGGTCTCACTGTGATCTGGGTCTACAGCAGGAATGCATGCCCAGGCACAGAAGTTGCAGTAACCTGAGGTTGTATTGGCCGAATGGACCTTGTCTCCCTGAGATCCCACTTCTCCAAGCCACAAAGTGCCTGCAGCCCATTGACAAGCAGTCTCTTGTGCCCTGCTTGGCTCTGGGTTGAGTAGTTAGTGCAGGCAGCAGACTTTGACTAGCACAGTGAATGCATTTCGAAAAAAAAAAAAAAAAAAACAAACAAACAATTGTGGACAGACCACTGTTGCCTGTACGAACTACAATATCTCTTAAGGGGATTGTAGGGGTCTGTATTGGCCTGACAGCCCTTGATTCCCTGAACTCCTGCCCCATCTAGGACACTGCACATTGTTAGGCAGCTACCCCTGCTCTGGGATAGTGCATTTAGGCCCAAGGTGAGCAGCAGTTGACTTGCTATGAGTAGAAACATATACGGTGAGCCACAGAGATAGTATGGACATGTAAACTGACACTGTAGTGGCTGGGGGAAATTTACTCACTAGACCCAGGAGACTCCCAGGGGCCTGGCACCACCCAACATGCATATCACCCAGAGGCTCATTACAGTTTCAGAAACTTATAGGCAACTGGTAGGCAGTATCAGGCCTTGAGGGACACTGGTCCTCTGCTAAACTGCCATAGGTCAGGGACGGGGGATAACCAAGAACTGCCTACAGCGTTGTCTCTTCCACTTATCTATAGATCCAGCATAGGCAACAACCATCAGCAGATCACTTTGTAGTTCTCACTGAGTGCCCTGAGCAATCAAAAGCAGTGTCAGACCTTGGCTTATGGGAGAGCACCTGTCAAGGGGCCACAAAACTAACGCATCTGGAGGCTGGCACCAGACCACAACAGAACAACTCCTGACTGGTTCCAGTAGTGATACACACAAAGGGTGGTTGCAACAAATACACAAGCCTGCTAGGGCAAATCCCACTCAGTGGTGTCAGCTCCCATACAACAACTCTTATCCTGAGGGTGCAGCCAATTCCCATAATTAGTCAGCCTGAATGTTAATCCCACCACTGATCTACTAACAACAATAAAGGGTTGACAACAACAGATCACACACAACCCACACAAAGGTCACGCCCAGAACTCCTGCCTCAAAGGATCAGGGAGAGTGTGTCACTGGGCCACACAGGACACCTTCCACATAGAAATGAACACAGAGAGGCTAATAAATGAGAAAACAAAGAAACACACTGCAAATGAACAATAAGAGAAAACTCTAAAAAATAAGCTAAATAAAATGGAGGCAAGCAACCTACCAGAGTGAAGTTCAGAATAGCGGTTATAAGGGTTATAATTTATAAGGGTTATAACTTATGGGGGGGGGATGAATGAGCACAATGAGAACCTCAACAGAGAAATAGTAAGCATTAAAAAGGACGTAGAAACCATAAGAAAGAACCAAACAGAAATGAGGAATACAATAACTGAAATGAAGAATACACTAGAAGAATTCAACAGTAGATTGGACGAAGCAGAAGATTGAATCAGTGAATTGGAAAACAGGGTAGCTGAATACACCCAATCAGAACAACAACAAAAAATAATTTTTAAAAATTGAGGATAGTTTAAGAGACCTCTAGGACAACTCGAAGCATAAAAATATCCAAATCATAGCAGTACCTGAAGGGAGAGTGCAAGGGATTGAGACTCTATTTGAAGAAATAATGAGAGAAAACTTCCTAACCTGGCAAAGGAATTAGACATACAAGTTTAGGGAGCACAAAGAGTTCCAAACAAGAGGAATTCAAACAGACCTACACCAAGACACATCATATTTAAAATGCCAAAGGTCAAAGACAAAGAAAGAATTTATAAACAGCAAGAGCAAAGTGATCAGTACCTATAAAAGAGCTCCCATTAGACTGTCAGCTGATTTCTCAACAGAAACTTGCAGGCCAAAAAAGATTGGTGCAAAAATTTCAAGAAAAAGGAAGCTGGTTACTTACAAGTTACCCCCATAAGAATGTCTGCTGACTTTTTGATGAAAACTTTGCAGGCCAGAAGGGAATGGCAAGAAATATTCAAACTTATGAAAGACAAGAATCTACAACGATGGATACTCTACCCAGGAGCTTTCGATTAAAATGGAAGATCAGATAAAGGGCTTCCCAGACAGAAAAAAAGCTTAAGGAATTCATCACCAACAAGCCAGCATTACAAAAAATGTTAAAGGGTTTCTGTAAAAAGAGAAGGGGTAAAAAAGAAAATAGAAATAACAAATATAAATAATAAAATGACAGTAACAATGTACTTATCAGTAATCGTTTAAATTCAAACGGATTAAATGCTCTAATCAAAAGACATAGGGTAACCGAATGGATAAGAAAGCAAGACCCATGCATATGCTGTCTACAAGAGACCCACTTCAGATCAAGCAACACTCACAGACTAAAGTAAATGGATGGAAAAAGATATTTCACACAAACAGAAATGGAAAAAAAAAGCGGGTAGCAATACTTATGTTAGATAAAATAGACTTTAAAACAAAGCTGTATATAATGAGATAAAAAGGTCATTACATATAATAACGAAATCGATAAATCAGGAGTATAACCCTAGTAAACATATACACACCCAAATAGGAGCACCTACATACATAAAGCAATTATTGACTAGATATAAAAGGAGCGATCAATAGTAATATGCTCATAGTAGGAGAATTTAACACCCACTGACACCGATAGGCATACCTTCCAGGCAACGAATCAAAAGAAACAATGAGCCTAAAAGATAAACTAAACGGATGGACTTAATAGATATTTTCAGAACATTTTACCAAAGCACCAAAATATACATTCTTCTCAAGTGCATATGGAATGTTTTCAAGGATAGACCACATGTTAGGACACAAATCAAGTCTCAATAAATTTAAGAAGATTGAAATCATATCAACTGTCTTCTTTAATCACAATGGTATAAAACTAGAAATCAACACAAGAAAAAACTAGAAAATACATAACACGTGGAGGCTAAATAACATGCTACTAAACAATGAATAGGTTATTAATGAGATCAAGGAAGAAATCAAAAGATACCAGAGACAAATGAAAATGAAAACACAATAACTCAAAATTTATGGGACACAGCGAAAGCAGTCCTAAGGGGAAATGCTTAGCAATACAGGCTACCTCAAGAAACAAGAAAAAGCTCAAATAAACAATCTAACCTTACAATTAAAAGAACTAGAAAAAGAACAGCAAAAAAGCCCAAAGTGAATAGAAGGAAGGAAATAATAAAGATCAGAGCAAAAATAAATGAAATAGAGTCTAGAAAACATAAAAAAGATTAATGAAACCAAGAGCTAGTTCTGTTGAAAGGATTAACAAAATTGACAGACCTTTAGCCAGACTCATCAAGGAAAAAAGAGAGAGGACTCAAATAAATAAAATCAGAAATGAAAGAGGAGAAATAACCATGGACTCCACAGAAATACAATGGATCATATAAGATACTACAAGCAATTATACACCAACAAATTGGACAATCTGGAAAAATGGACACATTCCTAGAAACATAATCTCCCAAGACTGGTCAAGAAGAAACAAAAATCTGAATGACCAATTACTACCAATGAAATAGAATCAGTAATCAAAAACCTCCCCAAAAAAAAAATTCTGGACCAGATGGCTTCATAGGCAAATTTTACCATTCAAAGAAGAATTATCACCTGTTCTCAAACTATTCAAAAAATTCAAGAAGAAGGAAGGCTCCCTACTCCTTTTTGAGGTCACCATTACCTTGATTCCAAAACCAGGCAAAGAGATTACAAAAAAGAAAACTTAGGACAATATCTCTTATGAACATTGATGCAAAAATCCTTGATAAAATATTAGCAAACTGAATTCAGTAATACATTAAAAATGTCATACACCATGATGAAGTTGGATTTATTCCTGTGATACAAGGTTAGTTTAATATCAGCAAATCAATTAATGTGATACACCACATTAACAAATCAAAAGATAAAAAATATATGATCATATCAATAGATGCAGAAAAAGCATTTGACAAAATCCAGCATCCATTATTATAAAAACTGTCAGCAAAGTGGAAATAGAGGGAACATACTTCAACATAATAAAGGCCATATATGACAAACCTACAGCTAACATCATACTCAATGGGGAAAGGCTAAAATCATTTTCCTTAAGATCAGGAGCACAGAATGCCCACTTTCATCACTCCTCTTCAACAATGTGTTGGAAGTATTAGCCACAGCAATAAGAAAAGAAAGACAGACAAAAGGCATCCGAAAAAAAGAAGTAGAACTCTCAACATTTGCTAATGACATGATAATACATATAGAGAACACTAAAGATTCCACCCAATGATGAACTTTCAGAAAGAGAAATTAAGAAAACAATTACATTTACAATTGTGTCGAAAACTATAAAATACCTGGGAATCAAATTAACTCAGAAGGGAGAAGACCTGTTTTTAGAAAATTATAAGTCATTGAAAAGATAAATTGAAGAAGATACAAATAAACAGAAGCATATACCCTGTTCATGGGTAGAAGAGACTCAACATTGTTAAAATGGCCATACTACCCAAAGCAATCTATAGATTCAATGCAATCCCTATCAAAATACCAATGCCATTTTTCTGAGAGCCAGAACAAATAATCCTAAAATTTATTTGGAGCCATAAAAAACCCGAATAGCCATACAATCTTGAAAAAGAACAACATTGGAGGTATCACACTATCTGATATCAAACTATACTACAAGGCTACAGTAATCAAAGAAGCATGGAACTGGCATAAAACAGATACATTGATTAATGGAACAGAATAAAGAGCCCAGAAATAAATCCATGCCTATATGCTCACTTAATATGTGACAAAGGAGGTAAGAATATATAATGGGGTAAAGACAGTCTCTTCAATAAATGGTGTTGGGAAAATTGGACAGATACATGCAAAAAAGAAGCTGAACCATCTTCTTACACTGTATACAAGAATAGACTCAAAATGGATTAAAGATTTAAATGTAAGACCTGAAACCATAAAACTTTTAGAAGAAAACATAGGCAGTAAACTCTCTGATATTACTAACAGGAATTTCTTTTCAGATATATCTCCTCAGCAGGGAAACAAAAGAAAAAATAAACAAATGGGACTATATCAAACTAAAAATTTTTGTACAACAAAGAAACCATCAACAAAACAAAAAGACAACCAACTGGGAGAAGATATTCACTAATGATACATCTGATAAGGGTTAATATCCAAAATTTATAAAGAACTTATACAACTCAACAACAAAAAAAAAAAAAATCCAATTAAAAAATGGGCAGAAGATCTGAACAGATACTTCCCAAAGGGAAATACAGATAGCTAACAGACATATGAAAAGATGCTCAAGGTTGCTAATCATCAGGAAATGCAAATTAAAACCACAATGAGATATCACCTCACACATGTCAGAATGGCTATCATTAATAAATCAAAAACAGCAAGTGTTAGTGAGGATGAGAAGAAAAGGGAACCCTCATACATTGTTGTTAGATTGCAGATTGGTTCAGCTGCTATGGAAATCAATATGGAGTTTCCCAAAATATTGCAAATGGATATACCTTTCGACCCAGCAATTGCACTTCTAGGTATTTATCCAAAGAAAACCAAAACAATAATCCATAAAGATCTATGTACTCCAATATTCATGGCGGCACAATTTACAATAGACGACATTAAAGCAACCTAAATGCTCATCAGCAGATGATTGGATAAAGAAACGATTATATATATATATATATATAATGGAATATTACTCAGCTATTAAAAAAAATGAAATCCTACCATTTGTAATGACATGGATGGACCTAGAAGCTATTGTGCTGAGTGAATAAGTCAGACAGAGAAAGATAAATACCGTATGATTTCACTTATACGCAGTATCTAAGGAACAAAAAGAAAAAAACTAATCAAAAACAGGCTCACAAATATAGTGGACAATTTGGTGATGGACAGAGGGGAGAGGGGTTTGGAGGCTTGGAGAATGGGGTGAAGGATTAAAGAAGTACAAATTAGTATTTGATAGTTGGGCACGGGGAATGGGGTGTATGGCAGAGGGAAGGTAGTAAGCATTAATATGATGGCTAAGTGGAGGGCCAGGGGAGGGACGGAGCAAATTGGGGGATTGTTTTAGGAACATTATAGATGTCTAACCAATGTACTGTATATTTGAATCTAATTTAAATAAATTTATTTTTTTTAAATGATGTTTGTAATATTCTTTTGGGGCCTTTAGGAGCACTTCAGGAGACATGTTGTTATCCTCCTGGGTGTCAGAAGCTGAGTAAAATAAGGATCCCATGTAATGCTGATCAGGAAAAATTCCTCATGACTTTTAATACTATGAAGAGTGGTTTCCGACTGAAATCCAAATCCAAGGTCAAAATGTAAACACTGAATTGTAGGCATTGCTTGATGACAGAGATGCTTCTTCTCTTTGGAGCAATGCTGCTCTGGGAGAAGTGGCATCAGAGCTTTATTTGCTATGGAAGAAGGAGGATTTCTCAGAGTACTTTGAGATAGGCCGGGGTGTATTTTGAATGGATGGGACCACGTAGCTTTAGCACATTAACAGTGTCTTGAATAGATCAGTGCATCATGAACATTCATTTTTCTCACATTTTTTGGCTCCTATCACAAGTAATTTGTTTTGAGTATCTGAAGGATTTTAAAACTTAAAATTACTCATTTATAAGCAGGTTGCTGCTGTTGAATTTCCAGTCAATCATGTGGAATACCAGATCTAATCCTTACCACTTCCACAAATTCGCAATTCCCACTGCTTTGGTCAATTAATCAATTAGTTGCATTTATTTTACATTTATTTTGAGATTTTTGTTAATATGTTCAGAATTCTGGTTCCTAAAATATTGTTTATAATAATTTTAAAGGACTTTAATTATGGAGAGTAAAAACAATTCTTTTGTTGAATAAATCTTTACTTTCTCTTTGTAAATATATTCTTGTGATATTTTTATTTAAATCTTCCTATGAAAAATTAAAGTAGCATTTTAACTTTTTAAATTATAAATTCCTCATAATTTCTTAGGCTTATATTTTAAAATAAATATTCTAATATATTTCTAGAATGTTAATGCTTTTAATTCACAGATGGATAAGTATTTAATAAGAAATTTTGGGATCTCTATATTTAGTTCATCTATCATTAGAAACAATTGTATCAGGAAAATTGAAAGAATGAATCATTTATTTTCAAGTCAATATTTGGTGAATAAAAAAAGTCTTCAGGAAAATATAGTTTAAGTATGTTATTGCAAATCTGAACCTGTAATATATTCTGGATAAATTTGAAAATAGCACATATACATAAAAAGATAAACAATTAACATCTAGAAAGAGTTCTACTTTCAAATATGTGTTTCTCAGTAATGGAAAACTTCCAACTTTTATTACAACCTAAGGAAAGAAAATTTAGATATGTTCAATATGACTTCATAGTGTACACTTAAACCCAAATAATTAGGCAAGTTTTATACCAGGCTTTTAAAACAGACTTTAGTAATAATTATTACATATCCAGAAAATTAAGTGATTATTCCTGTGCAAAGCTAGAAAATCATCTGTATTCAAGAAAAATTCATCTCATTTTGCATATTTCTTAATTAAATGAGGACTGGAAACTTATAACTTTAAGGTTATTTCTGACATCTAAGATGTCTTCATTATACTTCCCCTCACCACTCACACAAACCTCCTATGAAAGTGCAACTTTGCTGGCTATGAGTTTGTAAAGTAAAGACATCCTTTTGGATTTATTCTGTGAACTTCATGTACCAAGAGGACTTTTTCTTGATACTGAGTCACAATGTTCTCCATGTGTATAGTCTGTAAAGCTCAGTTATATCTTGTTGCTCAACTTAAAATTTATTTGGCAAACTTTCTTAGGGTTTTCATGACTCTATTCAAGTATAACCATCTCTCTGCAACCTTTCCTTACACTTTTCATTTCAACCAAATACTATCAGCCTTTATTTGGTTTGTACTCTTACTGCATCTTCAACAAATTTTTATTTCAGTCATAAATCACTCTATTGCCCATGATTCTTTACAAATCTCTTTTTCCTTGATAAATATAAGCGATACAAGGTCAATATCTTATTCACCTTTTGTCTCCAAAGTCTAGTATTAAATCTGGTATCTCATATGTGTTTATAAATTATTTTGAAAAGTGATCAAATTGTTGTATACATAATTCACAGATGGTTGCTATAAATTTGCTTTATTTACCAGATTCTTTAAATCTGTGAGATTAAAATTAGAAATTTTTTTTTAAATTTATCTTCAGCATAAAATAATTTGATAATATACTATTTGGATAGTGTGCAATTTATTAAAAGTCAATAAGGAAAGCTCCTTTACACTAAACTTTTAAATTATTTTATTCTGTCATTAAATATTAATCATCTTTAAAAGCTGCTATCTAATAATCTATACAAAATTCTCTTCAAGTTTAATATAACCTAGTAAAAGAAGAGCGAATAAAATCCCTCACCAGGACTTAGATGATAATATTATCAGGGATGTATGCCTGGTGTCTGCTTCTAGTCACTCTCATAGTTAAGACATTTCTTCTCACTTTATAGTGCACTTCTGAGGACTGGAAATAAAGCTGATTTTAGCTTGCTTTTTTTTCTATATGTTTTTCCAAAAGTATATCATAAGAAAAAAACTGAATATTCTTCCAAATCCAATGTAAAATATTTTTATGTTTACTATTATTATAATATGAAATATAAATCACATGTCATTCTACATGTTTTTGGTAGTTACTATATGTACCATTTATTCTGATATTTAAAAATGGTCACCTTTTCTTTCTTCTGTGTATGGAAACCATTTTTAGATCTGATTATATTCTAATCCAATCTTACTGTTAGTTGGGCAGATTCCCCAAATTTCCTTACTGCAACTTTCAGAATTCCTTATAGTCAATTCTTAGTTTGCAATACATGAATGCCTGGAAATACCCTCTTCCTGGTCAGTTTAGCTCTTTCATTTACCAGCTTGTCTCTTTCCCCACCCCCACCCTCCTCAATCCCAGATCAATTCTGCACTTTCCTCGTGCTTGCACCAACAAGACCTATGCATGTTGCTGCCCCTTGTGTGCACAACAGCAAACTCTGTTTGCTTTATAAGCTTTAAAGCTTTGCTTTAAAGCATTGCTTCTCACAATGCTTTAGAGAGAAGCTTCTACTGAACAGAACAAAATAAAAACAAAACAAAACAAAAAACAAAATAGATCATCCAGCATACCCTACTGGTGAGGAGAAAGCAGAGAAAGTATTCAAGAGACTGAGAAGCACTACTGGGAACTTGCAATTGTTGGTGGTGCTGGTGGAAGCAATGGTCATAATCAGGAAAATATGCTTTCTTTTACTGAAATGTATACATTTTGGGGTCTGTAGAAAATTAATGCTACTTAAAGTCACAGGACTAAATGAGATCTTCTGGGGGCAATAGTGGAAGGAGCTCTTCATTTCATCTGTCCATCTATATATATATATATATATATATATATATATATATATATATATATATATATATATGTTCATTATTGATCCATTTATATATACAGAGGTACACTTAGAAAAATATTCTGCCGTGTAGTTAGATTTTGAATTTGTGTGTGTGTGTGTGTGTGTGTGTGTACCTTCTCTGTTTTACTTGATGAAAATAGTGATGTCAATTGTTGAAGAAAAGAGAGTGAGAAAAAAGGAAGCATAATGATCATTAAAACCTGACAAATTAGTGTAATTAGAATAATGAGGTAATTTTATCTAACTGCTTTTAGCAACAAAAACGAAGACTTAAGTATTACTTCACAAAATGAAAATGCTGAATGTCATCTGGACATCTGTATTTCGCTATTCAACATCTACAGAAAGAACAAGAAATAGGAAATAGCAACAATCAACATATGGTGGGAATTCAAGGAATAAATTATTGGTTTGAGAATTGTAATTGTTAACAGTTAAATTTTAATCATATAGGAATAATGCCAAATAGTACATTGAGTAAGAGCTTTTTCAAAATTTCTTGGACAAAACTTTTGTTTGTTTTTAAAACAACACATTGTTAATTAAAAATCCAAATACACTATTCTGTATATTTAGAGGAAAATGTTGATATCTAACTTTGTCAAATTTTAACAGATATAGGTTCAGAAATTTGGAATATCATGCTAAGCTGAAAGAAATTCACAATACCACATTAATTAGACCTGGGTTTTAGTCACAGCTCTATAAATACTTAAACTAGGAAACAGACCAAATAACATATTTAAAAAATTATGTAACACACCAGCTTGAAATGTGTCACAGAAGATCTGTGAAATTAAAACAAAAAAATATACAAGATAACATTTGAAAAGAATTAGTCTTATAACAGTGACTGTTATATTATTATATAAATAATGAGTTCTATTTCTCCTGTTTTCATTCATTAAAAAATAAAAATGACTTTTCATTACCCACCTGTTTTCTTTCTCAGATCCTATTTTTGTGTCTAATCAAGTACTCCATTTGTCTTTAAGCCAGATTGTTCTAAATATCATCACATGTATGAAAAAAAGATAGGTTTTCGCTTTCTAAATTTTATTTCCTGCCTTTTTTTCTATTCTCTTTATCAATATTTCATATAAAACCACTAGTGATAATGCAACTAATGAGTTCTCATTGTAAGGAATTTGGGTCTCCATATGAGGTATATGAGCTATTTAAACTCAAGAGGGTATCAAAGAATAGTTAAATATTCCAATTATGTGTCCTAGTTAAAGATGCTACTGCTGAATGCTACAGAAGTAACACTTCACAGTGAGAGAGAAAATATCATTTAATTAGAAGAGCTAAATTGACCAACGTATGCCAACAGAGACAGAGAATTTTATTTCTAAAACTGGGCTAAAATTAGTATATTCAAGTGTAATTTTTAGTTTTAATTTGGTATTCCATCCCATTCTGACAAATCATGATAGACTGCCTAAAGAGAATACATCTTTGTCTGCCCCATAGAAAGTTGAGTGAACTATAGTATAGGGAGGTTTTAAATAAATAGACTTGTAACAAGAATGATGATTTTAAAATTTACATTCCCCTAACATTATAAACCAAATTTAAATCCACTTTTATCTTTTAACCTTTGCAAAAATCATTAGATACTGGGACAAAGATTGTCATCTCTATTAAAAATAGTAACGGCTAATATTTATTGAGAGCAGCATACGAGGAATCAAACCAGATACTTTTAACATATTATCTCATTTAATTCTTAAAGCCATTCTTCAAGAAAATACTATTGTTGTACTATTTAAAAGAGATAGTTACTTAGATTTAACTATAAATGGCAATATTGCTGCTAAGACCCAGGACCATTGAAACGTTCTTAACCACTATGAGAGGCTGCCTTGAGGACACTGAAAATCCAGGCGCTAGTAGTAGGTAGCTGAGCCAGGTATAGAATCCCAATTTCTAATTTGTAATCAAACAAATTTTTATGTCCACTTCACCAACCATATTTTCTTTTTTTTTTTGATGTTATAGATTCTCCAGCACTTGCATAGCCTGTTCCCACCTGCCCTTGCATTTCAGAGGGCCTATAATATATTTGTTCAGAATAAATAGCACATTGCTGATTGCTTCTTGCCATATAAAATGCTTATCATCTTCATTCATTTTGTCATAAGCACAGGTCTACTCTGTTCTATTATACTTCGCTTTTTTGGACTTTGCAGATGTCACATATTTTACAAATTGAAGTTTTGTGGCAACCCTGTGTTGCACAAGTTAATTTTTTCCAATAAAATTTGCTCCCTTTGTGTCTCTGTGTCACATTTTGGTAATCCTCATAGTATCTCCAACTTTTTAATTATTATCATATTTGTTATGGTGCTCTATGATCAGTCATCTTTGATGTGACTATTGTAATTGTTCTGAGATGGCATCAAACCGACACTCATATAAGACAGTAAACAAATAACTTTATATGTCTTTTGGATTGCTCCATTAAGTAACTATGTCCCCCATCTCTCTCTCTCTCCTTGGGTCTTCTTTATTTTCCTGAGACACCACGATCTCTAAAATTGGCCAATAATAACCCTACAATGCCCTGTAAGTGTTCAGTGAAAGGAAGAATTGCACATCTCTCACTTTTAAATCAAAAGCTTAGAAATGCTTAAGTTTACGAAGGCATGTCAAAAGCTCAGAGAGGCAAAAGCTAGACCTCGTTCACCAAATAACCAAGTTGTGAATGCAATGGAAAAGTACACTTCGAAGGAAATTGAAAAGTCCTACTCCAGTGAACACATGAATAAGAAAGTGAAACGGCTTTATTGATGATATGGAAAAGTTTTATCCCCTTAGGTTTGGATAGATAAAACCAACCACAACCTTCCCTGAAGCCAAAGCCCAATTCAGGGCAGGAATCTAACTGTTCAATTCTATGATGGCTAAGAGAGGTGAGGGTGCTGCAGAAGAAAAGTTTGGCTCTATTAGAGCTTGATTCTTGAGGTTTAAGGAAAGGACCAGTCTTCATAACATAAAGAGCAAGGTGAATTAGCAAGTGCTGATGTAGAAGGTGCAGCAAGTTAACCAGAAGATCTAGTTAAGATCATTAACAAAGGTGGCTTCACTAAACAACAGATTTTTCAAAGTAGACAAAGCAGATGACAAGATGGAAGCAGATGACAAGATGGAAGAAGATGACATCTAGGATTTGCATAAAACCTTCTGGAAAAAGCAGATGACAAGATGGAAGAAGATGACATCTAGGATTTGCATAAAACCTTCTGGAAAAGATTTAACCATTCTAGATGCCATTAAGAACATCGATGATTCATGGAAAGGGATCAAAATATCAAAATTAACAGGAGTTGAAAGAAGTTGATTACAACCTTTATGGATGACTTTGAGGGGTTCAAGTCTTCAGTGGAAGAAAGGAACTACAGATATGGTATAAATAGCAAAAGGACTGGAATTAGAAGTGGAACTTAAAGGTGACTGAATTGCTTCAATCTCATTACAAAACTTTAACATGTGAGGAGTTGCTTCTTACTGATGAGCGGAGAAAGTGGTTTCTTGAGATGGAATCTACTCCTGGTGAAGACTGTTGAAATGACAACAAAGGATTTAGAATATTAGTTCACAAAGAAGTGGAAGTGTTTGAGAGGATTGACTCCAGTTTTGAAAAAAGTTCTAGTGTGGCTAAAATACTGTCAAAATACATTGTGTTCTGCAGAGAAATTCTTCACAAAAGAGTCAATTAATGCAGCAAACTTCATTGTTGTCTTATTTTAAGAAATTGCCACTACTCTGATAAGTCAGCAGCCATTGAAACTAGGCAAGACCCTCCACTAACAGACAGATTACAACTCACTGAAGGCTCAGATGATGATTAGGCTTTTTTAGCAATAAAGTATTTTTAATGAAGTATGAACATTGTTTTTTAGAGACATAATGCTATTGCACTCTTAATAGAGTACAGCAGGGGTCTCCAACCTCTGGCTACAGACAGGTACCTGTCGATGGCCTGTTAGGAACAGGGCTACACTGCAGGTGAGGGGTGGGTAAGCAAGCAAAGTTTCATTCTTATTTGCAGCTGCTCCCCAGTGCTATGCATCAGGTCCACCTCAGATGATAAGGCATTAGAGTCTCATAGGAGCACTGGTCCCTGGTGCCAAAAAGGTGGTGACTGCTGGACTACAGTAGAATATAAACGTTTATATGCATGGGGAAAACCGAAATATTCATCTGATTTGTTTATTGAGTTATTTGCTTTACTGTGGTTGTCTAAAATCAAACCCACAATATTTTGAGGTATACCTCTAACTCTGGTTTCTGCCGGAGCCAGCCGCTAAAATCGAACAGCACCTAAAAGAGGGGGGTGAAGCCTAAGGAAAAAAAAAAGAAGACTGGAAAGTGCTTTGGGAGGGCATACAGTCAATGCTGATGCCTCCAGTTTATTTTTGCATAGCCCTTATATTTCTTTTTGAACACAATAGCAAGGCACAGAGTACATTACTATAGAAAAGCTGACATTTACATAAGTTTCTATACATCCTTCCCTCAGGGTAAAACATCCTTGCTTTCTGTAAAACATTCCACTATCTTAAAAGGATTTCTTTAGGAGGCAGTCCTCCCCTCCAGGGTCAGTAATGTTTAACTCAACACCCTGCTCCTTGAACCATTGTTTAAGCAGTCTCAGCAGCTGCTTTATGCTACCAGCTAATGGCTTCTTGGTGTCTCATAATGGCTCCGGCAAGTTTCATTGCTGAATATAGGTTTATCAAACTACTCTTGAGCATTTCTTAATACCTCATAATCTCTAAGAAGTTACTCAGTATATTTACTCACACACCTTTATACTTATCTATCTCAACCAACAAGAGAACAATATTTACCATTCTGCAAATTTGAGAGACACAATTTAGAAAAAAATATGTCTCTGAAATAGTCTTAAACACAATTGTTGATGTGATACCACTAATAGAAAGAACTATAAATAGCAGTTGTGATCTTACTAAACTATGTCCTTAGTATTAATGTAAAAATGTTAGATTGTCTGGATTATATGCTAATTGCCCCACTATCCTGCATATCTTCCTGAAATTATCTAAATTTAGAATATTTTGAATTTAAGATTTATGATTTTCAAAAATGATAAGATCCTACTGCCCTATTCTAATAAAGCAGTGAGATTAGGTGTAATTTTAAATATGTACTCAATTTTTTCTTATAGTATACACTGAGTCCTTTTTAGTTCATTAAGTAAAAAAGTAGAATTTAATTCTTTTTAAAAGTTATAAAGATAACATCAGCAGATAATGCATTCACAATTAAAAAGCATGACAATGATTTAATAACATGGAATTTAGATGTGTTTTATCATTGACGGGGCTAAGGTATATGTTTAAAATACCAATGGGGAAATCAGTTGTTAAAAATGAGAGAAGGTAGAGTATGGAGACAGGATATTATATTGTAAACAGTGCTGATGAAGAGTGAGATAATTCTTTGTATTACTTTTGTATCCTTGGACAAGTTTTAATTTTTCTTCTCTAAATCTGAGATAATGATTATTATAATGATTAAGTGACACACTGTCAGTAAGCTCATTGTAGAAGCTGACCATAGAAAGTACTTAAACCATTATAACTGCCTGTAATGGTATTGTTTCAAAATGTCAAATACTCAAATGAATTTTCTAGATATTATGTGACCGAATAAAATGTAATATAAATTTTATATAGATTGTTTATAACTATAAAATATTTATCAGAATAGTGAGTGTTTACCCATTTGAATTAAGTTTCACAAGAGAAATGAATATTAGTTTGTAATATTGTAAACATATAGAATAGTTACTACTGTACTCACCATAAGTGAATAATATTATCAACATCTCAAAGCTTGAACAAATCTTAAAATTTTCCATAGTTTCTTTATATTTTAATTGAAAATTGAAAATAAAGTCCCTAGTGTACCCTTCTTCAGTCCTGTGACCAAGTAGGCCTTAATGTTCTCAATAATATTACAACATTTTAGACAAGCATTTTCCTAGCCATAGAACTCTAGCTTTTCTTTTTCTTAGAGTATTTACATCATTTGTTTGTTTGTTTGTTTTTAAAATTATGGGGGGGTAACATTGATTAATAAAATCAAATAGGTTTCAAGTATATAATTCAATAATATGTCATATGTATATTGCATTGTGTGTTCACCATCCAAAGTTAAATTTCCATCCACTACCAAATATTTGACCCCTTTACCTCTGTCTACCTCCCCACTTCCCCTCTGCCCTCTGGTAACCACTAATCCATTGTCTGTGTCCACGAGTCTTTATTTGTTTGTTACCTTTAGTTTTATATTTCATATATGAGTGAAATCATATGGTTCTTAACTTTTTGTCTGATTTATTTTGCTTAGCATGATAACCTCAAGATCCAACCGTGTTGTCGCAAATAGAGAGATTTCATCTTTTCTTATGCTGAGTTATATTCCATTGTTTATATGTACCATATCTTCTTTATCCAATCAATCTATTGAAGGACACTTAGGTTCTTTCCATGTCTTGGCCACTGTAAATAATGATGCTATGAACATCAAGGTGCATATATCTTTGTGAATAAATGTTTTCAAGTTTTGGGGATAAATACCCAGAAGAGAGATTGCTGGGTCACTTGGTAATTATATTCTTAGTTTTCTGAGAAATCTCCATACTGTTTTGCATAGTAGCCAGACCAATTTACATTCCCCCCAGCAGTATATGAGGGTCCTTTTTCCCCTCGCAAAACCTCCAACACTTGTTATTACTTGTCCTGTTGATGATAGACATTCTAACAGGTATGAGATGGTATCTCATGGTTTTTGATTTGCATGTCCCTAATAGCTAGTGAAGTTGAGCATCTTTTCATATGTCTGTTGGCCATTTGTATGTCTTCTTGGAGAAGTGTCTATCCATGTCCTCTGCCCATTTTCTAATTGCATTGTTTGTTTGTTTATTGTTCAGTTCTATGACTTACATATTTTGAAAACAAGGCCCTTATTGGAGACGTTTGCAAATCTTTCTCCCATTTAAATGATTACCTCCTTGCCTCGTCAATGGTTTCTTTTCCTGGGAAGAAGTTTTTAGTTTAATAAAGTTCCATTCATTTATTTTGTTTTTCCTTTCTTACCTTTGAGATCAAATTTATAAAATCCTCTTTAAAACCAAGATGCATGAGTTTAGTACTTGTGTTTTTGTTTATGCAATTTATTGTTTCAGGTCTCAATATTCAGATCTTTGATTCATTTTGAGTTAACTTGGTGTATGGTGATAGATAGCAGTCTAGTTTCTTCTTTTCATGTGGCTTTCCAATTTTGCCAGCACTATTTATTGATAAGGCATTCTTTTCTCCATTGTATGTTTTAGGCTCCTTTGTGGAAAATTATTTGCTTTCACATACAGGAGTTTAATTCTGAACTCTCAATTCTGTTCCATTTGTCTGTGTGTCTGTTTTTCCATCATTGCCATGCTGTTTTGATGGTGTTGCTTTGTAGTATAAATTGATGTCAGGCAGAGTGATACCTCTAGCCTTGTTCTTTTTCCTCATGATTGCTTTGGCTATCTGAGGTCTTTTGTGTTTCTATACACAATCTGATGATTTTTTTGCTCTGTTTCTTTAAAGAATGCCACTGTGATTTCAATGGGAATGGCATTAAACCTGTATAATGCTTTAGATGATAAGGCCATTTTAACTATGTTGGTTATTCCAATCCATGAATATAGAATGTTTTTTCCAATTTTTTATATCTTCAATTTCTTTTAATAATGTCTTATAGTTTTCAGTCTATGGGTCCTTCACATGCTTCGTTAGGATTCTTCCTAGGTATTTCATTCTGTTTTTGCAATTCTTAGAGCATTTACTTTAGAAAACTTGTAATTGTAAATTTTTTCTATGTTTCTTTGAAATGTTTGTACATTTTTAAAAAATCTTTGCCAGTTTTACAACCTGGGAATATCTTTCTCGAGAACCTGGAAACCATCTCTTTGAAATGTAATTATCAGAGGAGACAGCACCACTATCTCCTAGTTTCTGTAGGAGAATAAGAACCTGGCTTTTATGTGTGCCTTGCTCCAAGTTGCAAAACTACCTCCTGTTATAAATATAAAAACAATTAGCAAATCCAAATGGGCTAATGTCCTCCAATAGTTTCCCATTAGCTCACTTTACGCCTTAAAATCCTACCACTGTTTCAGTGCAGTTAAAATCAAACTTAGTTCCAGCCTTTCTCCTCTGTTGCAAATAGCCTTAAAGTCTTCCTTACCTATAAACGTTGTCAGTGCAATTTTTGCTTTTATGTGTATTATCTTCCGGTCTCGATTTCATTGACAAAATCTGGTAACATTTGCACAAAATTCAGAAATGAAGAAAAAGACCACAAATATTTAAAATCAAAACAAGCAAAAACTCATAAAAATACACAAAATAAATTGATAGTTTTCTTAAAGACACAATTATAATACTGTGTTTTAAAGTAGGGTAGCAAATTAACAGTTATCATTTCTAACGTATTTCTTGTAGTGTAAGATTTTTTCAATAGATTTACAATTTTTTCTGTGCCTAGTACCTAGATATAATTAAAGACATAGTTAAAGTTTGGCATAATATATGTTTTAATCTCCAGCTTTTTCTGCTATATCTCGTTATCAGTTTTTAAGGTAGAACAAGGAACGACCTAAAAATTTCAAATAACAGGCCCCTCAGATATTTGACTTTGAAAATAAGAAATGCAAACAAAACTAGATTATGTTTTGACAAGTTTTCCTGCTGAGTCTTACTTACCACCTAGTATGTCTTCCTCTATAATGAGCTTTATAAAAAAGACAAGATAGATTATCCATTCATTCAACATCTTTAAATGACTCACTAGGACCTCTTCATTTACAATGAGAACAGCTGAGAAAGCTAATTAGCAAACTAAGAAAGACACAGCAGGAAACAGTAATCATTAGTCACACCTTTTTCCTTACCAGGTAGAACACATTTAGAAAGGCAGCTTTTGCTTTTTATTATTCAAACATGAAGTTAGGTGAAATTCTTGACACAAACTATTGTGAACAATGTCTTCTCTAATTAAAGACAAGGTAATTTCAATAAAAATTTTATGGAAGGGAAATAAAGGAGATGATTAGTGAAAGTATTGATGAATTAAAAAGAAAGAGTCAGTGCTCTTTTTTTTCAGTCTCTGTCTTGATTATCTTTTGAATTAAATGAAATAATGTTAGCATGAATGGCTTTTGAATGGATAAAAAAAATGTTTATTTTGCCTGTCATCATAGCATAAAATTTGCATTCATTATCGGCCATTTACTAGATACCATGTTTTTCTTAATCCTGTAAGGTGCTTCCCAGATTAATCCTAAATATAAGATTAATTTTCTTCATAATTTTTACTATAGATTTTAAATTTTAGATAAACTCATGAATGGTTGATGTAAAAAAAGAAATCTCACCATCTTTTACAAATGGACAGAGATCACCACCAGGCAGCTAAAACAAAGAAATAAGAACAAGAAACCACGCCACCAAAAAAAATTTGTTAACGTTTCTTTCTTGGTATATAAATTCTACATTTCTTTATGTTAGCTACAAAGCCAATTTAAAGATATATTCAAATCCTGATTGTCTATCCTGTTCTATAATATCACTTCTAATGTCATTTTATTAATTCTATGAAAGAAAGCAGCCAAATTGCCAAAGTTTGGCAATTTTTTTTCTTTCTGAACTAACATTGACTGTAATAATCATCCCTATTTTAGCAAGTGCTCATGTTTCACTAATTTAAAGGTTCAATACAGAATCATATTTATGCAATTAATAGACATTTTAATGCTACACCTAGCTCCGAAAAACAATGATTCGTTTTGAGAGATCTGTTTATAATATATAATATAATGTGCTTCAAAATTGCCTTAAATGTGCGTGCATTTAAAAGAATCACTCTTTTCAGTGTGGTTCCTGTAATGCCCTGGTTTGGAACTCCACGAGCCAAGAAGGAAACTGACACCGATGCAAGCGCAAGAGGGAGTTTACTGACAAACTCGAGTTTGGACCCCACTCGTTCACTGACACAGCAGTGGTTGAGAGGAGCCCCGACCGAGGGGCTGGGACCTAATTTAAAGGGTAAAACCACAAGCCTTGGGGAGATGCCTTGGCGTTACCTGATTGGGGGGTTAGGTTGACCTTTAAAGGAATTGGGGGGTAGGTTGTTAAGTCTGCGTGCAAAAGGGGGTCGTGTGCAGTTGGGGCTGCATATAGAGGGGGCCGTGCGCAGAAAGGGCTGAGTGCAGAAGGTGCCGGGTGCAGTAATCAGAATATGTGCAGGAGGAAATACGGGTGGGGGTGACTTAAGGGCCCACCGATTAGCTGGCTTGGCTGGTTTGGCCAGGTGGTAAGGCTTTGTTCTTGACCACTGGCCTTTGGGGAACTTTTCGTACAATTCATCTTGGGATCACTCAGAAAAATGGAATCATTCCAGTCTTTCAGTTCCAGTCCACAAAATAGCTCTCCTTCTCTCAAAAATGCACGTTGGTCCTCAAAAATGCACACACCCAAAATGTGATCCCAGCCTTAGTAGCTAAAAAGGGGTAGGCGCACAAACCAAGGTGTGTTTTCCCATTTGTCCTGGCAGTTGTTCAAGTTATAGTCCTTTATGTATGAGAGGACCATAGAAATCTGTGCAGAGTCCTAGTTAATACTGTTGCCCCAATTCCCTAACCAGTGCAAAATTTCATACGATTTCATATAGAAAGATGTTATTGTTATTAAAATAATTTAAACAGTTACTATTATTGATAAATTATTGATCTTCAATCATTGCTTTAAGAAAGTCATTTAAATAAATTGAGATAGGTCTGGTTGAACTTCACTTTAAATTTCCAATCTATATAAATACGGTTCCAAGGTAACGACACTTTTCTTTGAGCAGAGAGTGGTCACTGAAGAATGCTGAGATATGAGTAGGGATAACTATTTGATATTGCTGCCCCTGCCAGCCATTTGCTGTACCAGTCAATTGTGCCGTTGTCTTTATTGGAAACTGTAAGACAGGAAGCTACTCATTGCTACCGGCAGTATCAAAGAGAAATGTAAAAAATCGTGTTGTGTTCTTATGAAATATGAAATGAGCAGTTTCAACTACTATTTTATTTATCTTGTTGTGTAATTGTTTTTAATTTTTGTAAAAAAATCTTTTGCCTGTAATGAGCTCAAGAAATGAAACTCATGCTTAATGGAAAAGTACTGAATTTCTCTCTTTTGCTATTTAGATTTTTTATTTAGATCAAATGGTCGTTGTTCCAAATTAATTTTACTCATTTTTAATTTTGGATCTGCTCATGCACTTATGAAAAATGAAGCAATAGTTATTAAAGTTTTGTTCCACAGGGAAAAGTTTTGCAGGTACTTAAATAACACGATTCTCATATCAGTGTTATATGAATCTGGGTTCTCCTGAAAAACAGAATGCAGGGAGAGAAATAAGGAGAGGGGAGGGAGGTGAGGAGGAGGGGGGAGGAGTTGGGGGAGATTTATTAAAAGGAATTGATTAAGGAGACAGAAAATCCAAGAGCTACAGTCTGCAAGCAGCAGTCCCAGGAGATTCGATTGTAGAAGTTCCAGTCTGAGTCTGAATCTGAAGTCAGAAAACAAATGTCCCAGCTTGACATTCAGGCTGGGAGAAAGAATTTTTTCTAACTCAACCTTTTATTCCACTTAAGCATTTCAAAGGATTTGATTAGGCCCACTGACATTGGGGAGGGCAATGTGCTTTCACAGATTATTTTCTAATTATTAAATTATACTAGACATTAATTTTGTTCTTTAAACATGATGCATATTTTAAGATTTAAAAGACATTTTTATATATTTGTAATTGAAAAACAAAAACAATTTGGTATAAAGTGGAATTATGGACAGAAAGTAAACTCATAAAATATTATTTTTATGTTACATTTTTGATAGTTTGAATTTTATTTAGCTTTAATCTTGGTTGGGATAATATAAGGGTACAATGTAAATAAATTTGATAGTCTTTGGTACCATAATATGATTATATGAAATGTTTAGAAAACACTGAACAAAATGATGAACTCTGTTGTAATATCATTATCTCACTAAAAATTCATCTAACATTTTTTACTCAATCTCGAAAGCTGACGAGTTTAACCAGATACCAAGTGTTCCTCTTAGCATTTGAGTGTTTATTTTTTAGCTATTGCTGCAACAAACTACCACAAAACTAATAGCTTAAAACAACCAACATTTATTATATAGCAATTTCTGAGGGTTAAGAATCCAGAAGTAGTATCTAAACTGGTGTTTCTTGTCTGGTGGGTTTCAGGAGGATCATTAAACTTTAGGCAGATGTCATGGTCTCTGAAACTTGACTGGGATTGGAGGATTTGATTCCAAGTATACACAGGTGGTTAAATGGCTAGAAACTTTAGTTTTTTGTCACATTAGCCCTTCTGTGAGGCTGCTCAGGATATAATAGACAGATTGGTTTCCCAAAGATGCCCATGGAATCTATGACTATATTAATTTACACATTGAAAGGGATTTTGCAGAAGTGGTTAAGAAAGTGTTATAAAAATTAAACAACGCTTACCTTTTAATGATAGCACAAGTAAAATAATCAAAATTATAAATAAAATACTATGTATATCATTAGTTGCTTAACAGTTCATTATAAACTATAACTGCTATAGCAGTTGACAAAGAGGGTATCAATAAGCTATTTTTAAGTGTATACATAAAGATAGAACTAAGAAATGTAAAAGATTGTGAGGACTATATTTGCATAATGAGGCTAGAGAATGATAATGAACAAACTTGAAAGCCTAGCGGTAGGACCAAACATTTTTTAAACATTTATGTTGAGATCATATATTCAAGTAATTAACACCAGCTTACTGTGGAATGATTCTGAAAATTGTGTTGGAAAAAACCAAGCTGATTAATACTCAATATTCTATTTTTAATTCAATAGAAATGAATGACTGCTATGCTAGAAATGTTGGAAGCAGTAGTAAAGAAGACACACCGCCTTTGTTTCCAAAGGATTTAAAGTATAGTTAGAACTGCAGACAAAAAATTAGATTTGCAATTCTGTAAATTAAGTGCTGTATTAGATCTATTCACAAATCATTATTGAGGATTATAAGTAGGATCTAATCTAGATTGGAAGGTGTAAGACCATAGGAAAGTATGAAAGTTGGATATCTAGTAGAAATTGATCTACTAAAAAGGTGTGTGTAGTGGCAGATGGGAACAAATTACTGGTGTATTATTGGCTTAAAATAACACAAAATTATTATCTTAAAGTTTTGAAGGCCAGAAGTATAATAAAGGTTTTATTGGGTTAAATCAAAGGAGTCTGCAGGATTGTGTTCCTTTCTTGATGCTCTAAGAAAGAACGGATTTCCTTTTTGTCTGGGTTATTAGCGTAATGCAGTCCCTTGTAGATAAAAGACAAAAGTGCCATTTTCTTGCTAGCTATCAGTGAGTGTTGTTCCCAGCTTCTAAAGTCTCACATATCTCTTTTTCCATCTTCAAAGCACAAGTATTAGTTTTCTATTGGTACTGGAATAAGTTATCATAAACTTGGTGGCTGAAAACAATGCAAATGCATTGTCTAAAATCAAAAGGACCGCTTTCCTTCTAGAGAGGCTGAAGAGGAGAATCTATTCCCCTGTCTTTGTCAGCTTCTAGAGGCTGCCTGAATTCCTTGGCTTCTGGCTTCTTTTTCCATCTTCAAAGCACATCACTCCAATGTCTGGTTCCACTGTCATATCTCTTTTTTGTCAGATTGATCCTCTTGTCTCCTCTTGCAAGAACCCTTGATATTACTTTGGCTCATCTGATAATCCAGGATATTCTCCCCATGCCAAAGTGCTTAATTTAATCGAAACTGTCAAATACTTTTTCCGATCATTTAAGTAACATATTCATAAGTTCCAGGGATCAGAAAAAAGTCATATTTAAAAGCAGCCATTATTTAACCTATCACCACCAGTAATAATAGGTTAAGTGCCTCTTTCATTACAACTTCCTCTTCTACTCTTCTGTCTTTTAAGGGTTTCTACTTAGATTGGATTTACATGGACAATCCAAGATAAATTCAAAGTCCTTACCCTAAACTATGATGAAACGCAGTACAAGCCACCCAAAAATATGCTGTTTTGGCATATTGATTATTTTGAATTACAGTTACTTGAGTAGCCAGTGCAAGAAGGACACTCTCACCCTCCTCTCTGTCCTCCTAAAAGCAAGAAATAAATCTCCCATGTGAAAGCTCCCTTCCCTGCACCAGGAAGTAAAGAAGCATCCTTATCACCAGAGATAGGGAATTCAGAACCCATAAGACTGTGTAAACAAACTCTGCATTGTTTCTTCCCTAATTACTACCCAACCTAACTTCCTTTGTCTTGTCTGTTTTTCATAAATTTATTATTTGTCTATCTAAAGGACATAAAAGCTGTCTGCTTCAGTGATTTCTTTGAGTCTCATATCCCTATACTCCCATTAGTACAAAATTAAAATTTGAATTTTTTCTGTTAATTTTTATTATGTCAATTTAATTATTAGACCAGGCAGAAGAACCTGGAAAGTTAGAAGAAAATTTATTTTCCCCAACAATTGCATCTTTTAGGTACCATTTGCCATTCCTGGAATTAAAACATAGATATTTTTAGGGGGTATTATTCTGCCTAGCACAGATAGCTATTAAGCTTTGCGAAAATAAGTCATGGTAAATAGA
This sequence comes from Eonycteris spelaea, assembly GCA_003508835.1. Classification (NCBI taxonomy): domain Eukaryota; kingdom Metazoa; phylum Chordata; class Mammalia; order Chiroptera; family Pteropodidae; genus Eonycteris; species Eonycteris spelaea. Next base: position 523,719 of record PUFA01000252.1, read on the forward strand.
AAAATTAAAGCACATACTACTAACAAGTAGTCCCAGAGCATTGAAATGAAGAGTACACGGTGAACAGAATATATAAGAAATTACATAAAATGTTAGTAATGTTAAAGAATTTGGTTTTTTTCCCCCCTTAGAGAATGGGAAGCCACTGAAGAATATAAACAAAGATAGAGAAAATTCAGCTCAGTTTAATTTTATGCAACTTCAACAAAAACCAATATCTTCCCTTCTTAGTATATCTATCACACATTAATTCTATGGCAGCTTGAAAATAAACTGACATTTTATTGTTTCTTCTGTAAACATTTCATTATGTATCTTTAATAAATTAAGACTTGTAAAACTATAATTATAAACAAAATGAGTAATTCCTTCATATTGCCTAATGCTCAGTGTGAGTTCAATTTTCCCTAATTATTACAAAACTTATTTTTTCTGTCCTAAATATTTTCACTACCCTAAAAATCCTCTGTGATCTGACTACTCATCTCTTGCATCCATCTTTCCACAGCCCATGGTAATGACTGATCTTTTTACTGTATCCACCATTTTGCCTTTTCCAGAATGTCATATAGTTGAAATTATACAATGTGTAGCCTTTTTAGATTGATTTCTTCCACTTAGTAATATGATTTAAGATTCTTCTGTGTCTTTTCACGGCTTGATAGCTCATTTCTTTTTAATGCTGAAAAATTTCCCTTGTCTTGGTGCACCACAGTTTATTTACTCATTTACCTACTGCAGGACATTGTGATTGTTTTGCAATTATGAATAAAGCTGCTATAAACATCTGTGTGTAGAATTCTGTGTAGACATACATTTTCAATTCCTTTGAGTAAATCCCAAGGAGCAGGATTGTATGGTAACAGTACATTCAGTTTTTCAGAAACTTTCAGTCATCCAAAGTAGCTGTACTATTTTGCATTTCTACCAGAAACACATGTCAGCATTTGGTGTTGGTGTTCTGGATTTTGGCCATTCTATTAGTATGTGGTAGTATCTCATCATTGTTTTAATTTGCGTTTCCTTGATAATATGTGTTGTGGAGCACCTTTCCATATGCATATTTTTCATCTCCCTGTTTTCTTTTGTGAGGTATATATTTTAGTTTATTTTTTGATCAGTTGTTTGTTCTCTTCTTTCAAAAGTTTATTGTACATCTTAGATAAAAGTCGTGTAATAGATAGATGTGTATTTTGCAATTTTTTTTGTTCAGTCTGTGGCTTCTCTTCTTATTCTCTCAACATGTCCTTTTGCAGAACAGAAGATTTTAATTTTAATGATATCCAGCTTATTAACTATTTATTTCATGGTTCATGCTTCTGGTGTTGTATCTAAAAAAGTCAACACCATAGTCAAGGTCACCTAGTTTTTCTCCTATGTTATTTTCTAGGAGTTTTATAGTTTGCATTTCACATTTTGGTACATGATCCATTTTGAGTGAATTTTTGAAGATTTAAGTTCTGTGTCAAGTAGCATTTTTTATGTGTGTATGACCAGTTGTTTCAGCACCATTTGTTGAAAAGACTTTTTCGTTTTATTCAATTGTCTTTTCTCCTTTTGTCACAGATCTAATGACTATTTTTATGAGCATCTATTTCTTGGCCCTCCATTCTGTTTTACTGACCTATTTGTCTATGCTTTCATCAATACCACAGTCTTACTGTAGCTTTATACTAAGTTTTCAACTCAACTAGTGTCTGTCCTTCAACCTTGCTCTTCTTCTGTATTGTATTTGCTATCATGATCTTTTGCCTCTCTATATATGCTTTAGAATCAGTTTGTCAATACCCAAAAAGTAACTAGCTGAGGTTTTGTTTAGGGCTGCATTGATTATATAGTTCACATTAAAAAAAAAAAAAAAACCCAAAAACTGACATCTTGACAATACTGAGTCTTCCTATGCATGAACATGGAATATTTCTCCATTTATTTTGTTCTTTGATTTTGTTCATCATAATTTTATAGTTCTCATCATATAGATTTTGTACATATTTACTTAAATTTATACCTAAGTTTTTCATTTTGGGGAGTGCTAATGTAAATGACATTGTTTTAATTTCAAACTCTATTTGTTCATTGCTAGTATATAGAAAAGTTATTGACTTTTGATATAACCTTGTATCCTATAATCTTGCTATAATTGCTTATTGGTTAAAGCAATTTTTGGAATAATGGTTTTGTATACACCATTTTTTTTCCTGCTCCAGATATCTTTTCTACATTCTCCAGTTAGCTGACCATATTTTGTAGAATTTTAATGTGTTATTATTACATATTACATATATTTCTATAAACTGGTATTTAGATCTAGAGAGTTTATAAGATTAACATTTTCTCCTACTCTTGCTTTCTTTCTCCCTTTTTTTCCCTCCCTCTTCCTACCCTCCTTCACTCCTTCATTTTCTTTAAATCTTTTATTTCCCTTTTTTGGTGAGCATACTGCATAAGTTTTGCTGTGTACTCATTATCACATCCCATCATGAGGCACATAAACTCTGGCCATGTTGATTTAAATCATGTTATGTTTGATTGAAGTGTTGTCAATCTGATCCATCCATTACAAAGTTTTCTGTCAACATTTATTCACTGGTTTTAGCAGCCTTCGATGGATTGCAAAATGCTTGATTTTCTAATTCTGACATGCCTTTTTTACTTATTAGCTATGATTCTTCTAGAAAAAAGCAAATAACTTTCCTTTATACACTATTTGGTTCCTCTGAAATGTAGTCTATACATGACAGACATAAATGATTTATTCTTTCACTTTACTTGTATGTATTAAGAACACTGAGTTTGTGATCTAATTAATTCCAAAAGTCATCAACGAGCTTATTAAAAATATATTTTTGTGCCATTATTACAAACTCACAGATTTTCATTTATTTGTCATGTTATTTCCACTGTAGTCATTATCATTTTAACCTATTTTTTGAAGTACAATTGTGATGCAAAGACTTGAACATCTTTAACATGTACAATTTGATGGGTTTGGACATATGAAACATGCAAATATCCATTATACAATTACCACAATCAAGGTAATGAATATATCCAATACCTCCCAGAGTTTCTTTGTACTCTGCTGTTTCGTTTTTTGTTTGCTGTTTTGGTAGGAACACTTAACATGAGATTTACCCTCTTAATAAATTTTGAAGTATACAATACCATATTGACAATTTCATTTACAATCGATGAATATATTATCACATTCGAGACACTAGTTGTCTCATTTTTTTTTTCCTGGTAGGAATCTTTTCAAATTGCTTCCCTGTACCTGAAATTATGACATCATTAGTGCTTCTGACTTTCAAACTGGTCAATATTTTCCTGCCACATATTGTGTATGTCTTGCTCAAAACAAAACCTCAGCTATTTCCAAAGAGTATTAGCTCCTTTTAGTGAGAATGATATTTACAACTACACTCATATGCTAGATATGCTAGGTTTGCTCATTGCTACTAGGTTGTTATTGATGTCTTTTCTGTTTACTGAGAAAGGAACTATGCAATTTTTAGAAAGAAAAAAATCAATCACATTTTTATGCTGTAATTTTTATTTCACTGTTCATATTAGAGAATTTTGAATATTATTTTGGTTCAATATTTATCTCTTTACATTATGCTGAAAATATATATGAACACAAAAACATATGATAGAAATATTGATATTGCATTCCAATATTACTAACAATATGATTACTAACAATATGAATACAACAATATAGTTCTAAATTGCATTTTCATCATTGTTATTATCACTATTTACAAATATATGTGGACAAGGAAAATGCTGTTTAGTCACTTGCCAATGTTTCTCTGCATGACTTTACCATTAACTTGATATACAATGAAACTTAATTTTTTTATTTTTTAAAACATTTACTGATTTTTTAATGTTAAATTTAAACTTTAATTATGTAAAATATTTACATTATATTTATTGTGATCTGATTTTCATCTCTATTCCATAGGTCTCATTCTCAACGTTTGACATTGATAGCCATTATTATTCAATTTTTGTTGTTATTATCTTTTTAAAAATATAAAGAAAATAATACATATACTACTCATTTTCCTACACATTTTCTGCTGTCAAATAACAAAACTAATACAATTTATTAATGAGATTGATGTCCTTTATTCAAGGGAATCCATGAATTGGGGGAGTACAAGGCCACACGAGCAGTAGAGCACCCTTCCCTTGGGATTTTGGGCAGGGGCAAGTTTTACAGAATATTAGAAGAGGTAATCTGGAAATGGCTTGATTGGCTAGAAGGACGGGGATTTCCTTATGAGGCTAGCACGTCTTATTTTCTAGGGTAAAGAAAGTTAACTAAAGCTGAGTTAGAAGATTATGATTAGTGTATATTAGGATTTCTTGACAGATGTTTTTCATGATTGCAGACTGATTTAGATTTGTGACATGGGATGGACCACTGAGGTGGCTTCCATTTAGTGGATTCTAATATATAAACTACCTATCTCTATAAAGTGGAACGGAATTTACCTCCGCAAAATGTTTTACTTTGGCATGAGTATTATTTTGAACTAAAAACAATCAAAACTCAGCAGATTTAGGAAAGCTCTTTAAGTCACCCTCCATTACATTGGAAATGGGTGCTGTACCATAAAGAGAGCTGTTGCTAAAGATACCTTTTTACCTAAGAAACTCATCTGCATAACAGAGCAACCTTGGTTTTCCAAACGTCTCTCCTGTGAATAGCCTTACTTCTCTTGGTACCCCTTAACTCCTTACCCCTTTCCTTAGCTCAGGATGTTATGTACATCTCTTACCTTGTACCTTTTGGGACTAATGTTTTTATGAGCTCCTATGTGTTTGATATTAAATTTGTTTTTCACTTGTTAACGTGTCTTATGTCAATTTCATTATTAGACCAGCCAAAAGAACATAGATAGAAGAAAAAATTGTTCATCCCTTCACCTAAAAATTATAGAATTCTGTGTTTTCTCTTTTTTTTCTTACTTAAGAACATATACAGAATAGTAATGTAGATGATTTCTTTTTATAGCTGCAAACTGCCTCATTATATGGATGCACCATAGTTTTTCAACTGATACTCTACTGAAGGACATGTGAGGTGCTTCTGCTTTTGCCTCTTATTAGCATGCTGTAATGAATTATTTGGTGCCAAAATCATTTTGTGTTTTTGCCAATGTATCTCTGGGATAGATATCAGTTTATTACTGACAAGAAAATTCTGAGGTGTCCTAAATTTAATTACAGCAGGCCAGAGGGTGGAAGAAAGAGAAAAAAGTTAAAAACTGCAGAATGAAACCAACAAAAGTCTACTTACACTCCTTCGTGTATGTTAGAATTATTAAATTAAATTTCAGATGGCTATTCCAGAGATATCTAGAAAGAGATGTTTTTTTTACATTTAAGCTTTACAGATTGAACTGTGAACTTTAATGCAGTCTCTGCTACGCCTATCCCAGAACTAGTCATACTTTAGCTTCTCCCATCCCTTTTGTCTATAGCTAATATAAATTCTATAGAATGACTTATATCTTTTTTCCCTGCTGCTTGATGTATAAAAAATGCTTACAAAACTCCAGGACTATGATCATATTGTCTTGACTACCTTGCTATGCTGCTGGTGGTATAGACTCTATGCTCTAAGACTGGTCATCTTTTTTGTTAGCAATAGCCTCATAAATCCTTTCTTTTAAAAAGACTTTCAGCCGTGGTAGTTAAAAACATTTTATTCAAAATTATTTATGTTTTTGTTTTGTTTATTTTTTGTCATGTAAAAGGGTTTTTTAATGTAATCAAATTTTTAAAACTTTTCTCTTATGCTTTTCTGAATTAAAGTAATAATGAATAATTTTCTTCCTTTCCTGACTATAAAGAATCTACTGTGTTTTATTTCACTACTTACAATTTTTCCATTTAGATTTTCTAATAATCTGTTTAGAATCTGAATTCATTTTTATACTCTTCCAAGTAACTATCCATTTGTTCCTATGCCACTTATTATAATCCTCCTTTTCTCCATTATTTCAGATGCCACCTAGGGCTGTCTGAGCAATGATGTGTGCTGTTTTTCCATTAAGGAAATAGTTTACTTAGAAAGATCATTTGCTTTGGCTACTGCTCCCACACTACAAACTAAGGAAACTTATGGCACTAATTGGCCAAGAGAGAGATTGCTAACCTTATGTTCTTGCCTTATTGAACTTTCGTGGACTCTGGCTTCTGTGATGCTCCTCTCCTTACTAGAAAAGGTAAGAAGACATAACACAGAAGGGCAAGAAAATTAATGAAAAATTGGAGATGAAAGGAACTGATGAATAAATTATTTCCTTTCTTTTCTCCCAGATGGACTATTCCCAAGTGCAGTATTTCATTTGGCTTCTCGAAACAAATACCGTGAGATTAGTCAGTTTGATACTGGTAATTCAGTAAACAACATCTTCAAATAAGGTCTGGAATCTTTGCTGTCGCACTTTTCTTTTTCTTCACTGGTTTTCTTAAGTTTACATTTGCAAATAAATACTTTTATTTGCCTCAGGCTCTATTTACTAGGAAAACTGAGTTGAAAATTATCTGTCTATTTATATAGCAATTACAAACAATTTTAATTATAAAAGCTCTATATTAATATTAAATACTGACCAAAAATGCCTAATGTTCTTTTCGGTTTGACATAAGCTTTTTTCTTACTGTAGGCTCTGATCTCCCTTTCCTTAGGGCCTTGACTTTAGAAAATTATTTGTAATTACAAATTCTGTCTCTGCCCCTTTGAGACTGAAATGTTTTATAAAACCTCTTGCTAGTTTTACTACCCAGGAATGTCTTTTTCAAAGACCTGGAAACCCTTTGAAATGTAATCATTGAGGAAAGTAGATGCCCTGTCTCCTAGTTTTTGTTGGAGAGTTGGACGTTATTCCAAGTTGCAGAACTACCCTTTCTGGTGAAGATACAGCAAGTTTAGTTGTCCTTGGGTAAAGCCAATTGGAAAACACAGATGGCTATGATTCCCTTACCAAAATTCTAGCCCTTTGAATCAGTAGACTTCAACTGACTGAGTTCTGGCCTCTTCCCTCTAATTTGATATCCTTAAATAAATTTTCTGCCCATTTAATTTTGACCCATGCAATTTTTGCTTTATCCAAGAAGGATATGAGCATCCATATACTTTTAAAGAATTTTCTTAGATAGCGTATGTGTATATTCTTCCTTATAATGTTTTAATCAGCTTATCTCACTCCAGAAAAATAAAATGATTCTTTTATTAAGATTACTTTAAATTTATGTCAACTGGCAGAGCATTATTTATTACCTTAGGTCTTCAAAAACACAGTTCTTTTGCATGTTTCTTGTTAAATTTTTGCATGACAATTTTGCACTAGTAATATCTTTATAAATAGAAGCTGTGAATTTTGTTATGCTACATTATTATCTTGATATTTTACTGAAGTCGTACTTTGTCAATAATCATTTTAGCTTTTTACAGATATAACTATAATATCTTTTTTAGGTCTTATTTTTCTATGCATAAATGTTTTTTTTCTTTTTGAAGCACACTGTTTTTGATTTTACTGTTCCACTGAAATGTTTGTATTAACCAGGGGTTAAAGGATATATAATTAGCTAATGGACAAAATTAATCTCAAACAATTGAAAGGAGGATAAAATTTCACCTAAAATGTCTTAGGTACAGTGCTAGTGTGTTCAATAAGCATGATGCTATTTAGTCAATAAATCAATAGTAAAAGGTTATTTTACTATTGATATTTTATTCTCAATTTGTACATGAGAAAACTAAACTCAAGTAGATATTCTAAAATATTTATGGCCACACATCCAATGAAGGCAATTGAAATTTACAGCTGTCCATTTCATTTCAAATCCCATTTTGTTTCTCCCACAGTGAATTATGTTGTTTTTGTAGATATCTGACTTAGATACCAGGAGACATGTATTTTGAAATCACTCCGGCATTTGTGTCACAAGAAATCTTTAAATCCAGAGGTCATTCAAATATGGAAAATACTAACTTTAGGCATATTGCTTAGCAACCAGTTATAACTACAAATGGAAAGAAGGAATGAGTACTTCGCCTCATAAGCAATAGACCTTCATGCTTTAGTTTGATTTGAATAATAAAGTTTATAAATCATCAACCCGTTAAACCTAATTTTTATCCAAAAGCTTCAAGTTTATTGCCAATTGTATCAGTAAGGACTAATTTGTTGCAAATGACTGGAAGCCTAACTTCCTGTGGTGTATGGAAAATAAAAGTTTATTATATATCTATCTATATAAGTTAATATATCTATCTTAATTGATTTGGGTTGTTATAGTAAATTATCATAGCTTGAGTAGTCTACAGTTCAGAGTAAGCCACCCTAAATGTGTCTTGTGGTACGGGGATTTTTTTTGAGTAAAGACAATCAAGACCCTGCAGGCCACAAGAAACTTTTACCTCTCCCTTAAAGAATTCAGATTAGGGGCTTTGCCTGTAATAAGAGTTAACAGCAGAAATAACTTTTTTATGATCTCTCTATATGGCAGGGCAAACTTCTAATTCCTGTTCATCTGCTCCTCTTACCATTCTACAATGACCTTCCTTACCTCCGAAGAACCAAGTTGCTTTACCTCATCCTTAGCTTAGAATGTCATATATACCTCTTTTCTCGTTTCTGTCAGGTATGTTAGAGTCTGACTCTCTCTTATATGTGGGGGGCCTGTATGTATATATGTAATTATATTTGGTTCTTTTCTCTTGTAATCTGTCTCATGTAGTTTTAGTTCTTAGAGTAGCCAGAAAAAAATCTTGAAGGGGAGAGAAAAATTTTTCCTCCTGACAGTGGCTTAAACAACAAACATTTATTTTTCATAGTCCTTGAAGATGGATATCTGAGGTCAGGTTGCCAGCATAGTCAGGTTCTTGTTGAGTGCCCTTTTCCTGATTTATAGAGGGTTGACTTCTTGCTATGTCCTTCCAGGCACTGACCCCATTCATGGGAACTCCATTCTCATGATCTAATAACACCCAAAGGACCCATCTCCACATGTCATCACATTGGAATTAAGGTTTCAACATATGGATCAAAACCTGAATAATTTGGCAATGAGTCTAACTTTAGTCATGGCTTGATTCAAGGGCTTCAGAAATGTCACTAGGTCTTATTCTATTTCCTTTTATTTATTTTCTATATCTCTTATATTTACTTTCTTTGAGTTGGCTTTAGTAAAAAAAGAAATCTCTTCCCCCTTAATGAAGCAAGATGTCTATAGCAACCCTTAACTTCACATTTCTTAGATTAAAATCTAGTTGGAATATCTCTAATTCTAGTATTCAAAGTAAATGTCCCATGGATTTTCACTGCTTCTGCTTAGGACATTTGTCTGTCACAGAACTATTCGCCAAAATCATGGCAACATGATAACCTAATTGACTTTGGCATACATGACACACACTCAGCTAAAGATAAAATTTTACCAAATTGAAGCACACATGCTGATATTGAACAAGGAGGTGAATATCTATAGGATTGATTGGAATTGCTAAAAGGCAGTGAGTGAGATTTAAGGAAGAAAACAAAAGATATTCACAAGGCCTTTTTTGCTTCCCTGAATCTCAAGACTCTCTCACCATGATAAAATCCTTTTCCATCAAACCGATTACACAATAGGACACCCAAATGTTGATTGACTCATACTTACCCATCCAATCCCTTCTGTGACCAGCGGGCTTCTCTGGTAAAATGCCTTAGTAGGATTGTCTTTAATGAACATAACATAGAATATAAAACTAGATTATCTGCATGAAGAATGAAATCTTTGACATTTGTCTCATGTCCTGAAACTATCATGCCACAAGGCTTATATGAAAATATAATTTCATTCAGATTTCAATATGAAGGACAACTTCCAATTGTTTGCAGCAGAATCAAAGATGATTTATTCAGTTCCTGCACAGTGGAATTGGAAAAGGTTAGGGAGAATCATCTTTATCCATTGCAGATGACAGTGAAAGAGAGAAATGTAGTTTTAAAAAAGGCAAGGTCAAAGATGTTTGTAGGCTCTATTAAAATGTTAAAATAATGAAATATGGTATAGTTAGTGAGATGTATTGTGCTTAAAAAAATGAAATTATTTTCTGCCAAAGTAGATAATTTTCTCAGAAAAAAAGTCTTTATGGTAGATATCTACAGTACGAAAAACCTCAAGAACCATAGAAAACCTAAAGGATGTGTATTAATACAAACTCTTCAAAGGTACATGCACCATCTTTAAAACAGGAATTGTTATAACTATGTATTGAAATCAAGAAATATATTACAAAGAGGCCAAGGCAGTAACTTGGCAAAATATATGAGGAACATAACTCAGAAAGTTTAAATGAATTATACTGATGACTTTCCTTAGAGTGACTTTTGAGTCAGCTTCACATTGGCTGATTTTTTTTTCTTTAACAAAGTTATTCAAAAGTTTGAGTTAATGTAGTACTTTTTTCTTTTTTTCTTTTTTATTGACAAACTGGGTCCTGAAGCTCTTTGATGTAGGGACAGGGAAGAACGAGCAAGTTCTCTTGTAGTCATCATCATCATCATAATTAAAGTAATGGCTAACATATGAAATAACTTATTGCAAGCTAGACTATACCAAATGCTTTGTAAACATTCAGAGCATCCCTAAAAGTTAGGTATCCTTGCTTTACCCATATCTCAGATGAATAAATTTAGAGTCAATTAACATATTAATCTGACTCCAGGTGACAGTTTTTAAAAACATTCACTTATGGTTTTTCAACTGGTAGATAAAACCAGTGGGGGAGGAGGAATTAAAAACACTTGAGATTATATATATATACATTTATTTACATAAACTACTCATTGTGATTTCTAGAATAGGATTCAAACCTGATTTTTTGAAAGATTGATGTAATTACCAAGGTCTTACACATAATTATTTGAAAACTGTCTTTGAAGCAGAAAATCTGTGGTAAAGTTTACTTTTCAATCTCTGGTTTTTTATTGTGCCAGAATAATTACTTGCATTAGCTTAATCCATTGTCTATTTGTTTTTAATGCAGTAAAGTCCACCCTACTCTTACCACCAAGGCCGAGTTTTGCTTTTTGAGGCATTCTTTCTCAAAGTTGTCTAAACTGAACTACCACCACTTTTTTTAACATTGAGTTTATTTTTAGCTTGAAGGCAAGTCTGTCACAACTTTAATGCAAATTAGAATTCATTATTGACACATGTAAAAATATCATGAAAACAATTATAAGCTATTCCCACAAAATCTCATTTTACAAAGGAAAGAAATTTTTTCCAACCATTAAAAAAAGGAGGAATATGCAAAGAGGTTCTCATATTTACCACAGTTGCTTTAATTGGGCTCCTTTGTAATATGAAATTTACATCATGTACTAGTTTTATTACTTTTGAAATGCAAGTATTTTGATTAAAATTTTGATTAGGCTTATTGTGATTTATAAACATTTTCTCACCAGCTGCCAAATTTAATTTATGTCTACCTGGCTTTCAAACTGAAAAGTAAAGTGACAGAGATGAATAGAAAATAATAGTTTAAAACTAATGTTTTATACTAAATTCGAAGGGGAGTCATTACATGTGATTTCCACAATCACAATAATGAGAATGTTAAGTTACACAAGTTTTCAGTAAAAATGACTGCTGTGCTAATCATCAGTAAAATATTTTCTCTGAGTTAATGCCTATTCCTCTTTAAATTGACCTCAAACTAGTTCTTTTGAAAGAATTGAATGGTAAATAAAGTGGTTAACATTTCCTAAACTCTCTGAGTTTTTATATATTACAGCTTTACTTACAAAATCTAACATGGTTATTTTCAGTACAGTTCATAATATTTATTTAGTATCTCACAAAATTCCTAACATTTATGATAATAAATTTCCAGTTCTTAAGTATATATTTTACATTAGACTATCTAAGACTTCTAATCACACTTGATTAAACTTTTTGGGAGGATGGTGGTAATCAACCTTTACTTTCAAAGCTGTGGTTGTAGATTCTTAAGTAGAATGTAGTATAAAGAGACTTAAATATGTTCAAGCAAATTTTTTTTAAGCTGTGTCTGAAAGAGAGATGAATTAAGAGAGTAAGGAAACACTGAAATCAAATTCTCTCTTCTTGTGTTAGTCAATTCAATGAGGTTTTATCCTGAAAATTATATGCCATTTTCTTCATTAATCTTCTCACAGAGTATCTAAATGATAAAGAAGGAAATAAAATAGTTATTTGAGCAAAATAAAGTCCAATGAAGTTAGAGTGGTGGTGGTTCTTCCCTATATCCTGTCAATAAATGTTTATTGACATGTATTGGATGTTAAACACTAGCGTAGGAATTTAAAGCAATCTGTAAATTAAGAAAATTACCAGCCCTTATGGAGCTTACTTTCTAATGGGGAAACAGAATTTAAGAGCAACAAAAATTACAACAGCAATAACAAAAATTATAGTGTTTTAGATGTTTTCTGTCATATATTTTATTTAAATAAGATGTTTTTAATAGTGAATTTTAATAAAGAATTATTAAGATGTACATATACATATTTACCTCAAATATTTTTATTTTTATATTTTATAATATTAACATTTTTACTTAGGTAGATATTTTAGGAAAAAAATAGTATTATTAGATCAGTTGTAAGAAGTAATTATTTAATCTGTTATTTGTTTCATTGTGTTCCCATCGCAAGATAGATTAAAATTTTACATCATACCATAAAATATTACTTACAGAATATCTTTTAATTATTCAACTGTTTTTTAAATTAAATGCTTATTGAGTATTGAAGGTTACTTGATAAAAACACAAGTCCTATTGTATTTTAATACACACTAGCAGAAAAAATAGTGTTTACATAGATAATAATCATGCCAAGCAAAATAGAAAAGTTGTACCAGAAGAAACACCTCCATAGACTAAATTCTTATGGAAATTCAAAAGACAGAAAGAGTTCTTCTGGATATGATATCTGACAATACTTCATGAATAAGTAGAATCTAGATGTGGGGGAGAATGGAGGTGCAGAGTTTTTTGAAGAAATGTAGGAGTGTAAAGATTAAAGGTGCGTAGAGCTTATTTTTAGTGGAAACTCTGATGGATAAAGAGAATAAAATATAATAGCGAAGCTAGATCAGAGAGGCCAAAGGCGAGATGGTGCTCTGCTAAGGAGTCCAGGCTGTATTTTAAAGCCAATGTATAGACATGGAGAGACATATGCATTGCAAACAGATGTCATATAACACAGAGAAGTATTGTAGGTTTACTTCTTAAAACGAATTTATAGCTTTTATATTCTCTAAGTTTACCCTGCAGACTGGCTAAGAAACAACTCCTCTATAATGTCAAAATGGCTGTGGTATAATTGCAAGAGTTACAATGCAATGAGAAGAATCCTGACCTTAGAAAAAAGCTAGTACTATTCCTTTTCTTCAATTTATTACCGAAAGGTATGTTAAATTCCCAGTACCCCAGTTTCTTTAGCTATAAAAGAAGTAGTGACAATCTCTTCTAAGCTAGGTCAGGGGTCTGAAGTTTAAGGAATCACTAAAAATGTACCGATAAAACAGGAATCAAATCTTTCTCCTATTGTTACAAATGTTAGTATTCTAAACATAGCAAAGAATTTCTAGCAAGTAATCTTAACTCCTACTACTAATCCAATTTCATAAGACTTGCCTGAGAATATGAATAATCACATATGTAAACCAGATAAAGTGATGTGTTTAAATGTGAGATCTACAATCTTTGATTTTTCCTGTTTTTTTTTTTTTCTTTCTGCTGTGTTGAAATTTATGTGACTCTCCACTTCATTTACAATGCGTTAACTATTGAACACTTCTAAATTCTTCAACTAATTTCACTTCAATTCATGCAATATTTAGTGAATACTCCTTGAGACTGTATAAATCTTCAAAAGCCTACATCTCTTAAAACCCCCTTTCAACATTTCCTAAGCCTCTTGTAAGAGGAGGAACCAGGCTCATCTTTTATTGTGTGTTTTTATGTGACAGGCTAACCCTGTAGAAATAAGATGGCAGTGACTCCCTCTGAATTTCTCCTAGTCTCTTTCTTTTAATTCATGTATAAAAAATAAATAAAAATTGTGTCTGCTGGGGTATTATAATTCCAATATCCTGTTTTGTGTGTGTGTGTGTGTGTGTGTGTGTGTGTGTGTGTGTGTGTGTGTGATTTGTTTTGACTGTTTTATTTACACATTTGTTTCAGGTCTTTTTCAGCTTCTTAGCCTATAGAGAGACAGCTCAAAATGTCTCACATTGAATGACATCTGAGACTAAGAGTATAACAGTAACTCTCACAAAAGTAAGTTCATTACATTCATAATGCTGCAAGACAGAACTTGAATGATCACTATAATACTGTCCTCATGCTCATGACCAGGTAAAGCCAAAGCAGTAAATTCCTATGTCCAAGTCAGAAATTAGCACTAGAAAATGTGGGAGTAAAAGAGTGGGGGCCCTGGGGGCTCTGTGAGAAAGCTCTTAACTCAGCTTTAGAATTGTTTGGAACAAGCAGACAAATAAAATTGTAGAAATGATGTAGATTAAAAAATAAAGACAAACTGATATCTGACTTTTATTTTTACTTCTTATTATTACAACCTCATTTTTCCCCCATAAATTTCACAATGCTTCTGGGAAATGGCTTTTTTAACCAGTGATTTTTTTTTTTTTAAGAAGGGAGAACCAAGGCAGACTGCCCTGACAATTGTACCTGACAAATATCCTACTTCTGAAATTTTAGTAAGACCCTTAATTTCACACATCCGCTATAGATACTGATGTGCCACGATTTCCATGCAAAATTCTGTCACTGTTTCATGGAGTGAATAACTTTTGGCAGAAAACCCCTGTGAGGATTTTGGAGGGTCTGACACAGAGGGGTTGAGCTTCGGTACAGACATTATATCCTGCAGCTTCCTTCAAATCACTGCAAGGGATCATTTGACAGAAGCTGTACTACACCTGGTCAGGTATTCACCCTATTAATATTAATATCATCTCTTTAGATGTTAAACTAGTGAATACAATATAAGTATTGAACAAAATAGGATACTGAACAAAATATTTCTTACAAAAGAGAATTGTAATTTTGCATTGGATTTATGTTGAGATGCTAAATATGAACAAAGAAAAAGAGAAATGACTATTAAAGTCATCATCATTGAATTAGGAGAAAACCAAGTACTTTGATAATTTTACCTCTCGATGTTGATTCTCAAGTAATTTGCAGAAGATGTGCAGCTTTCTTGAGGAGCATAGCAAAAAGACCTTTCTTTCTTTCTTTCTTTCTTTCTTTCTTTCTTTCTTTCTTTCTTTCTTTCTTTCTTTCTTTCTTTCTTTCTTCCTTCTTTCAGAATACATGAATAAATAATGTTATAATTGTTATATAAGAATATGTTAAAATAGATTTATTAGAATCATGAGTGAATGTTGAACACTCAAAAATGTAATAGAAATAGAGCAATTCTAAAGCTAGTAAAAGGTATTCGAGGTGCCTAGTCATACTGGTTACTTAATACGTTCTGCCCAGAGAAAATTTAGGAAAGGCCTCTCTCTCCTCTCTTAAAATGTTTTTCCTTTTCTCAAGAAGCTCAGATTAAGTTCTGGGGAGAAAGAGAGCCACAGACAAATTATTTTGTGCAGCTGCTAGTTTGTATACCAAAATGATAGCAGAGGCAAGGGGGAATATGTGATTTTGGTGAAGAAACTATAGATGGTGAAGAAATATAAGAAATAATTAAAAGTGACCTTTTCTGAATAAAATATTAAAAGGAAAATCACCACAACTGTTATTTGTTATTAAAGAAACACAAAGTAATTTATAAATTAATTAATTAAAAATAATTAATTTAAAATAATTAATTAAAAATAATTAAAGATATATTTCTTGTCTCAGGGTTTCAGTAAAAAAAAAAAAGGAAGGAAAATGAGATTTTCTTAGGCTAATTTCAGGAGAAAATAACCAACCTAGAACAAATGGTGAGTAAAACTAATAAATAATGAATTGACTACTTAAATAAATGAATGAATCTATAAATGAGTTATAGCAAAATTCTATTAAATATATTTAATAATATATGTTGAGTAGAATTGTGTTTGTGGTCTTCTGTATATTTATTTGTATATTTAGGAACTTGTTGAGAGGACAAACAAGGTGACATGGCATATGTCAATTTAAAGGAATTACAAAAATCCACTAAGAGATTGTGCTAAGATTATACTAAGAGATCTTTAAATAGCTCAAGGAAGCACTTTTTCTATAACTCTCTTATGGTGCCCACAGTTTTATATTGTAATGACCTGTCAATACTGTCAATATGTCAGTCTTTTCCACTGCACTGTGAACTTGAGAGCAGAATCTAAATCTTGACCTAATTTGCCTGTACTTTCCTAGTAATAGACACTCAAACAGATACGTGGATAGCAAGAAAGCAGGTAGACAGGAAAGATTAATTTTAGGGTGTAGATAGAATAGATCAGATATATGCAAAAACACAAATCTTTTAAAATTTTCTGCTATGATTTATTTACTTTTGCAAGCCCCCACTTGGCTGTGACATATCATCATTTCTCTCTTGTTTTTTTCTCCATGATTTTACAATACCAAAATCATCTGCAATTTTTCCTTAATTAGAAACCTCCAGCTAAGATTAGCCAGATGATTTAATGCAAGGCTCTTCTACATGTCTTTTTTTTATTCACCTTTGATTCCCTACAGTCATTTATCTGCATAAATATCATCGTGCCACTTCTCTTCTTAAAAGACTCCAACAAATTCCTATTTGGAGTAAAAGCCAAAAACTTAATATGTGCTGTACTAACCTTTTATGTTCTCATTTTCTATCTCTTTCCCCTACCTCTTCTGCCACTTCCCATCTTCTTTTGTTCTAGTCCAGTCTCCTCACTATTCATGGAATCTGATCCAACATCAAGACATTTTCCTTTGCTCTTCTCTTTGCCTAAAATACTCTTTCCCAGATTAAAGGTTGCCTCATGACTCTATGTAGTAACAGCCCTCTATCACTAGCTCACTATATCCACTGTACCCTTTTTATTTCTCTCCATAGTACTTAAATTAACATTTATCATCTTCTGATGAATTTTGAAATTTTTTTATTTGTTTATTATTGGTCTCCCTTCTGGAATGTAAGCTCCATAAAAGCAATCATTTTATTTAACTGCTCTGTCCTCACTGTCTAGAAGAGTACCTGTCACATGGCGAGCACAGAAAAATTTGAGTGAATGAATGAATGAATAAGAAAAAAAGCTTATTTCTTATATTGAGAATCATTCACAAATTTCCAAGTAGCTTTGCTTGGATGCCTTCTTTCACCCTAGTACACATGCTTTTCCAAAAACACTTTCTCCTCTATAATCTCATGTCTCTTTCACATCTTGTCTTAGTGCATTCATGCTGCTTTAATAAAAATACCACAGACTGGGTGGTTTAATTAACAAACATTTATTTCTCACAGTCTGGAGCCTCAGAAGTCCAAGATCAAGACGCCAGCAGATTCAGTGTCTGGTGAAGACTTGCTTTACGGTTTACAGACTGCTGTCTTCTCACCATGTCTTCACATGGCAGAAAGGGTGAGAGAGCTCTCTGGGGTCTCTCTTATAAGGGCACTAATCTCAATCGTGAGGTCTCTACCTTTGTGATCTAATCACTTCCTAAAGTCCCCACATCCAAATACCATTACATTGGGGAATTAGGATTTCAAAATATAAATTTTGAGAGGACATACACATTCAGTTCATAACATACCTTTTCATTGCAAAAGCTGAAAACCCCTTTTTGTTTCATTGACATTGATATGGATCAGTAATATGTATCACCTGTGAGAAAATATCATCAACAGCTTCACAACTACCACTGCCAACAACAGCGAACACTTGTAGAGTGCTATACATCAAGCACTGTTCCATCTGCTCTATGTATATTAACTCATTCTGTCTTCATAAAAAATGTATTAAGTATTATTATTAGCCCTATATTACAGATGAAAAAGGAGAAACATACACAATACAGGGCACATTTCTTAATATCACAGAACTATTAAGCGGTGGAGAAGGGTTTTGGACACAGGCAGTATACATTTGAGTATCTGAGTACCTAGCAATATGTTATAGTACCACAGGATATAGTCCTCTTAAAACTTAGACCATTGGGATTTTGTAATCTTTGTTCGCAGTTATGAATGATAATTTCAGGAAAGCATACATTGACAGCTGAAGAGAAAGGATGAAAAATTTTCTTCCTAGTAGCAAGAAAAAATATTTTATTATTTTTATCACTATTTGATAGAAGGAAAAATGAATCAAAAGTTGTTATACAAGTTATCTTTGAGGCCAAAGCCTCAGATTGAATTTTGGCTTTGTTTGGACTTTGAGTATATCAAAGCCCAAATTCTTGACACACTTAAAATAATTATATTGAATAAAATTATGCTGAATAAACTGTTGTTACACATAATTATTGATATCTACAAAACAGTTATGTTGAGTAAAAGAAGCCACAGAGGTGAACAAGTATTTGATTCACTTTATATAAATTAAATACATATAAAATGTTGGAAAAGAAAAATTAATTTAAAATGACAGAAAGCAAATCAGTGGTTGCTTGGCAACAGAAGGACGGGAGAATAGGGAGGGGATGTGGGAAAATAATTACAATGGAACATAAGAAAATGTTTTGGAGTGATGTATATAGTAATTATCTTGGGAGGATACATATGTAAAATTTATAAAGTGGTATGCTTTAAATATGTGAAATGTATTGTCTATAAATTATACATCAATAAATCTGTCAAAAAAATTAAGATGATTTTCAGTGCCCTTCAGGTTTCCTCTCCCAACATTAAAATATGCCTATGCTGAATATTATTCCATAGAGATCCTCATCTAAACTAGGGAAAGGACAAACTGATTTTATCCTAGTCAAGGGATTTAATTAAGCTTTATTTAGGTAAATGGTAATTTCACATTAAAATAGATTGATGTTTTTTCTTGTACTCTCATTAACATACATAATTTGTGAATATTTAGTAGATTCATACTGCATTGACCAATTGGAAAATAAGAAAATCATTGTGGTCATAACATTTGAACATCAAAAATATTAAATTGTGTATATCATAAACATTCATTACCACATTTTACAAATGACATGTTTTTTAATAGAACAACTAATTCTAACATTGTGTGGTATGCACAGTAATTGATTTTGGAACTTTCCTGATATTTGAACGTTATAAGAGATTCTAGACTACCAGTCTCATTTAGAATCCTTAAAATACTACTAACTCACTGACTTGAAAAAAATCAAGCATTTTTTTTCAGCATTTATTGGTCTTCCATTACTTTTCAAGATTCGCTTTGTTTAAGAAAGACCTGGAATTTTATCACTAAAGGGTAAATAAAAAAACTCACTTATCTCCTATATTTGTGTGTGTGTGTTGTGTGTGAATAGCTCAATTAAAAACATTTTTTTTTTTAACAAGCACGCTCATATGGTGTGAGATAAAGGATGATGAGAATGGATATAATGCTGAATGGGTCTGCATTGCTTCATTCCAAAGGGTATGTCATTAGATTAGAATAACAGTGAAAGTCAGTGGACAGATAACTAGGAGAAGGTGATTCTAATCTTTTGCTTAACTTCCAGTTTAATAGTGGTCCATAGACTTCTTTTAATATCAGGTAAGTTAAAGAAATAATTTTAAACTAAAAAATTAAAAAAATACTAAAAATAATATATATACAAGTATATTTGTAATACATAAATAGAACACTAAAAGCTCCCTACATGCCTACTTCATTAATTCTTTCTGGCTATTAATCTTTTTCACAGAGGGTAAACACTCTTCTGACTGAACACCAAAATTTAGTTTTAATTGTTTTGGAACTTACATCTAAAGGGTGTCATTCAGTTTGCACACTTTTGCATAGGGCTTTCTTCTCTCAAGCTTATGCTTGTAAAATCCACCATCTTGTTAAGTATAGGAACCATTTATTTGTTCTCACTTTTTTATATGGTTGTATAAATATATTCCAATGTATTTATTCATTTGACTATAGATGAACATCTAGATTATTTCCTGTTATGAACATGCCATTGTTAGTTTTTGTGCATGTCTTTAGGTACACATGTATATGAATTTGTTGATGTATATGTCTAAGATTGAAATTACTGTCTCATAGTCTCATGTTCCACTATAGTTCAAACTACCATACAATTTTCCAAAACTATTTGTACCACTTCCTCTATAATCTGTAGGGTATGAAAGTTGCAAGTGTTCACATCATAGCCAAATTAGCACTGTCAGTCTTTAAATTTTGCGACTTTGGTAAGTATGCAGTATTATCAATGTGGTTTTAGTTTACATTTCCCTGCTTGGACTTGATGTATTAACCATTTTAAATATCTTAGAATTAGACTTTGTTCTCTCTTTTTTTTTTCTTATTTGGTATAATTGGTATATATTTCCCTTTCTTGTAATGTACTTGTTGATTTTTTGATAGTGAAGTTTTTTTTTTTTATCTTACAAGGTTAATTGATGAATTCTATTTTAAAATTATTTTTGAAAGAACTTAGTAAGATAGGTACTTTTTTTTTCTTAAATATTTGTCATAATTGAAGACAGGCAGTTTTCTTTAATAGGTTTTTTTTTTTATAACCTCTTTGTTTTTGTAAAATAAATATAGGGTTATTTGAATTTTTACCTGTTTCTCGTGTTAGTATTTTACTTGTATTTTTCTAGGAATTTGCCTATATCATCAAATTTTAATCTTAATGTTATAAAGTTATTTCTACTATCCTCCTATAAGGTTAATAGTTGGTATAGATTCTTTGGTGATAAGTTCTTTTTAACTATTGCTATTGGCAATTTCTGCCTCTTAATCTCTCACTTTTTTGTTTCTTATTATTAGAATTTCATGAATTTTGTCGTCATTTCATAGAAATGGTATTTTTATGTTGTATTTCTCTTTATCACTTTTTTATCTATTCTCTTTTTTTTGCACTTAATTTCCTTTTGTTTTTAATTTCATAAAATAGATTAATGGGTGGATAATGTGATTTTTCTAATATATAAATTTAAGGTTATGCATTTTCTCTAATCACTATTTTAGTTCCATCCCCAAAGTATTGGTATATCAATTTTATCAAGTATAGCAGATATTTATTTTCATCCAGTTTTTAATTTCTTTTGTGATTATTTCTCTATTCTAAAACTTTTAAAAAATGTATTGCTTAATTTTAAAATATTGAAAGATTTTTTATCTTCTTTGTTATTTTTTTAATACAATTACATTTACAGAACATACTCATATTTTGATATCCAAGGAAATTTCTTCTCTAGTGTGTTGTTATAGATGTTATCAATGTATTTTGGTTTTGCAATTTGGTTGCTCTGGTTGTTTTAATTTTAAGATTTGCATAGACTAAAAAGTACACTTTTACCACTGCTTTTTTTTTTTAAATGTATTACTCTTATAATGCCATGCTATGTCTTAAACATAGAAAAAAAGAGTACAGAGTTTTATATTTTAGAGTATATTTTTTCTTTTTATGTATTTTTTTTTTGGATATATTTTTCAGTCTAATGCTGTATTTCTCAAGACCTAATCTCTAAGCTACAGAAGCTATGACGCTTACTTGTTTCCTCTTTTTGCAAACCACCTTCAAGCTAGTTTATTGGTCTTGGGATTGTGCATCTCTCCATAAACTGAATTCAAGTGTGAAATAAGGTTTATTAATCAAGAAAGCAAATTTTACCTAAGGATTAAATGTTTTAAATAACTTCATGATTCAGTAATGATGAGTCAGAAAAAAAAATGAACATTCATATGTGTACATATGTGTTAATAGTAGTAATAATATTGATAATATATAATTAGTATAGAATAATGTGTCAGAATTTTTCTTTAGCTCATAAAGAAAAAACTCAAAGAACTATCATTGTTCATTAATTCATTTATTAATATTTTGATGGTAGAAATTTTATATTAGTTGTATGAAATTTTCTGATGTGGTTCTCATACTTGGAAAGGATGTATCTTAAGAAAAAAACAGTCCAACTTATGTTTTTAATGTTTCAGGTTTTTAAATTTAATATTTATTTTTGATATTGTAAAATTAATTAGCTGTATAATTAAAGCTTCAAATAATTACAAGCATGAGCAAATTAAAAATAAATTAAGATTTAATATTTTAGTTCTTTAAAATGAAGACTGTCTTTTTATGACTCTCTTTTTAGAGCAATTTTTGATTCAGATCAAAGTTGAGAAGAAGGCACAGAGATTTTCCACATACTTCCTACCACTGGAGTCTATTTTTAAATTCTCTAAAATTAAAATTGTTTTCATCTCATTTTATTTGAAACTTACTACAATTGAGCTCTTTTTTTCTAAATCAATTTAAAACAAAATACTACAAAACTTATTTTTTTGTCTTTTCATGAACACAGCAATGAATCATTATTATATCTCTTTCAGATTTAATCTGAGCATGAAGCTATTTGAAACATTCTCATTCAGTATTTAGATAAGTAAAAAGTGTCAAATATTCTTTATCCAATATATAATGATCATGAGGTAAACTATAACAGCCTTTTCCTATTAATAGACGGAACAATGGCTTAATACATCATCAGTTGCAGAAATGCATCTGTTAAAACCATAGCTTCTATAAGATTCCCCATGGTGACATGATGCCCCAAATGGCAATTACGGCTTGCATAGTTTAGGGAAATTTATATGGTCTTCTCAAGGTCCCCAAATATAGTGGCTATAGCCTAAATATGTCACAAGAACAGAACAAAAGAGAAAGTTGTTTCTTTCAGAAATGCTTAGTTTCTCTGTATCTTTTAATGTAAAGCAGCATATGTGATGAAAAATGACTTTATACTACATAGTGTTTATGGAAATATATAGTAAAATGTAAAATTATATGTAGGATATGCACAAATTCATAATAGTACCTATCTAAAGGAAAGACAATGTAATTAGTGAAAGTAAAGAGTAATTTTATCTTAACCTGTAATGTTTGGCTTCCTAACTAAAGTTAAAGATTTAGAACATACAGGACAAAATATACCCAGTTGGAATATAAAATACAGCATAGAGAATGTAGCTAATATTTTAATAACTGTGTATAGTGCCAGGTGGGTATTGGACTGATTGGAGGGATCGTTTTGGAAATTTTGTGGATGTCCAACCACTGTGCTATACACTTGAAACTAATAAAAAATAATGTCGGATGTCAACTGTAAAAAAACCATGTAGGACAAAAAGTTAATATTTATTTATTTTGGATGGCATATACAGTTACCATATTATTTTTGTACTTCTCTTTATTTTCTTATTCTAATCCTTAAACTTAAGAGAACAAAAATTAAAAGTATCAGATGTTCAATTGAAAAAGGGAAATGCTTCAAAACTTATAAAAAATAAAGAGGATAAAAATTACTCAATGTTCTATTTTTTAACTTTAAGTGATTAATATTCTAGGCATTTATCTGTGCATATAGACAAATAGGTCAACTATGCAGGTGGGTAAGTTATACCTGGTTTAATTGTAACAACAGAGAGAGATCAACTGGTAGGTAAATTGATAAAATGTGCTCATATTTTACATGGAATTTAAAAATTGCTTTCAATTTATTTCAAAGTAAAGCAACATAAAAGAGATTTCTTGAATTTAAAGTTTGTTTCTTTCCAACAGTGATATCAGTCCCTAAAATACTCTTAAGTTTAAGGAGGAAAACAATAATCAAATACATTAATAAGGGTATCATCATACTTAATGCCTCAATTTTAGGCACTATCAATTAACTGTGCAGTGAAACATGAAATAAATAGAAAACTTTTCAACTGTTCTGCATTCATTCTTTGAACTTCTGGTTATTAAATGTAAAATTTGGGCACCATATATAATTTTTCTCAGAATTATTTAGCCCTTAAAGCACTCTATTGTCTACTAGCATTAACTAATATTGTGAAAATTCTTCAGGTCATCCTGATTTTTCTCCTGTATTAGAATTTTATTCTTTTATGATTTCTTTTTGAATGATTAAAAAACTTTCTATATAGTCATATATTCAATAAATTAAATGAGTTATACCTCAATGTTGATTTTTAAAAATTATAATTCTTAAAATATATTTCTCTTAGAGTGCATATAAGGCCCTTCCTTTATTTAGTAAAGAGAATGATGGTGATAATGATGATGATAATGATGATGATGATGATGATTTTATGAATATTCTTTCTGATCAAAATGTTGGGTTCTCTATGTAAGGGGTACCAATTTTCTTTATGCTATTTTGTGTTGTCTGAATTTCTGGCAGTTAACCCTTGAGCAACATGATTTGAACTGCACAGGCCCACTTATATCAGTATTTTTTTCAATAAACACCAATAGCCCTTGTTATCTGCTGGGTTTTATGCAGGTTTCATTCAAGGATTCAAATAACCTAGGATCTACAACTTATCTTTATATTCCTAAACACCATTTACAAACATCGATTGCCAACTGCGGGTCAAAAATACTGTTATAGATCAGAGGTTTGTTGAATATGTGATCTGAAGGGACAGCTGTAGAGTCAAAAGTTATATGCATATTTCGGACTGCATGAGATGGTCGGTGTTTGTGTCCCTGACCTGAGTCATTCAAGGGTCAAACACAGTTGAAATAATTTAAAGTTGAATCCTCCAATGTCTCTAAGGAAATGCATTCATATAACAGAGTATCCTTTAAATCCATCCCTGGAGAATAAAATCAGTTTCTGTGGCCCTTTGAAACTGGAATGATGGAAAGGGCATTAGCCAAGTCAATAGCTTCACAGCAAGTTCTAGGACTTATGTTGTTCAAGGGAGATACATTTTGCAAAATATGTCTAAGCCTTACTTAATCAAACATGGGGAGCAACCATATAGTTTTTTTAACACTGACTTAATAATATTATAGTGTTACAATATATATTTTTTAAATGACACTCTATGTGGAACTGTCCATCAGTTTACATTCTGAGTCCCTTATTCCTGGACTATAAACTTTGGTTTATCTCCCAGGTAACTTAGTTATATCCTAGAGCAAGCTTATAAAGAACTGTTTCATGGGTAGCATTTTTTTTTTTCTGAGCTATTATACATTTGGAATTATGTTTGTTGCCTTCACCCATGAAAAACACATGATTTGATTATTACATATGTTTCTTCTTCAAAATGCTATACCTGTTTAAGATACAGAGGAATAGTTTAACACTAATTCTTATACCTTCACAGTTAATTATTTTGTTTAATTTTTTCAAGCTTGATTTTTTTTAAGTCATTAAGTTACATCCTGATGTTGGTTTATTATAGTCACTTCTATCAGTCATTTCTCATCTACATTCTCAGACATTTGATTTTTAGTTTAGCTATACTTAGTCTTTACTTATTTTTTTTTTTTTTTTTTTTTAATAGGGATTCCTTTGTTTTTACTTCTTTATAGGTGGTAACTAACTAATCCTTAGAAATTGACTCTCTTCTCTGTCATCAAGTCTATTATTTTACTTTTTCAAATTTCTCCATATTTTGAACTATTCCTCTTAATTCTTGAAGAATGTCTCAGTTTTGTCCTTTATATTACTTTTTGAGTTCTGAAGTTCTGAATCAGTGCTTTACTATTTCCAACATGAATTTAATAAGATAATTGGACATTTACTTTAATATCATACTTACTGTATTTTTGCCGACTCTCTTTTTATTCTGTTTTTCTTGTGGCTGCTATTGTTGACTCCCTGTCTACTTCCTGACTGTCTGGGGAGAACATCCATATCTACGACAGCAGCAGTGTCTAGATCAGAAGTCTGCAGACTTATACCGTAAAGAGCCAGAGAGCAGGTATTTTATTTTAGACTTTGTAGACCATATGGTATCTGTTACAACTACTGAGCTCTACTGTTGCAGTGCAAAAGCATCAATAGAGGAACATGAGGAATATGGTAAATAGTATTGTGGTGACTGTGTATGGTGCCAGGTGAGTGCTAGACTGGTTGGGGGATAAGCAAATTATATGGATGTCTGGTCACTATACTGTATACCTGAAATTAATATAAAATAATATCCGATGTCAACTTTAATTGAAAAATAAGAATTAAAAAAAAATGCAGCCATAGATAATATGTAAACAAATGGATGTAGCTATGTTCTAATAGAACTGTATTCACAAAATATGATGTTGTTAGGAGACAATTCTCTAACAGTTTTGGTTTCTGCATCTCTTCTAAGAAAACAGCTTTCTAATATACAGAGAGATCAAGAATGTTTCAGTATATTAAGTTCCTCTCCTCTCTGAGAGGAGATTTGCCTACATATCTATGTAATAAACATTGTGAAACTTTCTTGCTTCCTCCTGGAGACCTTTAACTATATTCCAGAGTAAAATGATAATATCTGTCTCTGAGACAAGGATTGGGCAAATTTTCTAGCAGCTTTCTTATAAGAGTTCTTATAGGAGAATCCTAGGTTCACTGTTCTTTGGCTGTGACACTGACTTATGTGTACAGCATCTACCTGGGCAAGTACTACATCATCCCCATGAAACAGGGTGAGAGGCAGAGAGAATTTAATGAATGTTTTGAATAATAAATTGTCAATATCAACTTAGGCTTTCATTTCCGTTTAGATCGGTCACCTAACTTGACAGTGGTGGCCATTTTGGCCCAGAGGCCATGGTTTGCTGATTCCTTCTCTAGAAAATTGTGATTCTTTTTAATACACACAAGGATTGTGTGCTCACGTTTCCAGTCCCAAGTGTCTCATTCTGGGGATTTTTTCCCATGCAGTACACAAGCGAGTACACCAGGAATAAAAACTTGGATACACAGTTATGTGATTTAATACTTGACACTGAATCAGTTTTTATGGTTGAAAGAGAACAAATTAGTATGTATTATGATCTCTATTCCCACTCAAGTTAACCCTTTTATATAGTTGACAATGGAGAGGGAGTTGGGCAAAGTTCTTTATTACTTCATAAGACAGTATGAATGAAGAGATGGTATTTGCTAAAAGTTTTAATTAGATTAGTTGCTTTTTTGTTATTTTAATCACCTTGAAAATCTATTTTAATTATAGTTTACATACAATATTATATTAGTTTCAGGTGCACAACATAGTGATTCAACATTTATATACCTTACAAAGAGATCACCAGAGTAAGTATAAAATGTCCAGTAATCCTCTGTCACCACACATAGTTATTACAGTATTAATGACTATATTCCCCTTCACCTTTTTCACCTAGCCTCCCTGACTCTCCTCCCCTCTGGCAACAATCAATTTCATTTCTCTTAGGGAGCTTGCTTTTGTTTTGTGTCATCAAACCAGACGTAGATAATTAGGATGAATTGAAATCTTTTATTTTCTCTCTATTTGGCTCTTCCCATTTGGTCCTTTTTTTTCTGTTTAGCTCTATAGAGCTCATGGAAATGTTTTCCCACTTTTGAAAAAAGTTTGGTAAAGATTTCTATAATGCTGTTGTAATGCTAAGCTTATTCTGATTTCCCTTCACAATTATGTTAAGTGGAAGAGTAATGTAATTCATCTCATGCCATAAGAATTCAATTGAAATTTAATATATATGTATATATATATAATAATATATATTTCTTGTTATAATATTTGTGCAACCCAAACATTAAAATCTAGAATAAATTTTAAATAAATATAAAAGTAAATCCACTTGGGGACAGATCAGGAACTTGCACCTGCATTGCAAATTACAGCTAAAATTATAAACTAAGTTTCAAATAAAACCTAAAACTAAAATATAAAAGGTATAGAAATTCATTTGAAGGACAATATATAATTAAATCCATTGATGAAATAGAAATAGTTCCTTTAAAAATGGCATGTCACATCTGTGGGTACTTAAATGGCAACAAAAGGAACCTGAATCTCTAACATGAATTTCCAAAAGATTAAAGCATGTTTGGAGCTCCTTGCAGGGAAGAGATAATAAAATTTGATGAATTCATCTAACAGAACAAGAAATGCTAACTACAAAGTTTTTTTCCCATTTTTCAGGAGAAATAATAAATGAATTAACCAAATCCAAGAGTGTAGTTATAGCCTTCAAAAAATCCAACCCATATATTTGCAAATAGTTTGTCAATGAAAAATAAGCATATACTAATTAGGTTAGATTTAACTGTGACATTTGGGAGGCTTGGAATCTCAATGAAGAGTTTATCAGCTAAACCTAATGACACTCTGTTCGTTTTAATAGAAGCCTGAAAGAGCTGTTAGGCAAATTTTCCCTTTCTTTGGCAGATTAAAAGCCAAATATTTATGCTAGTATGTTCTAATTCATACATATCAGCAGTAAGATATGCATGAATAGGAACTTGTATACTGTGTACTGTGTGTGTTTGACTATGGGTAATCTATATATATTTGATTAAGTGTAGTTTAAGTTGCTAGTTTCCTACTACACTCAGAAATAAATGCTAGATGTGATTCTTAGCATGTTAGTCTCTTGTAAGGGAACACGCTCTCTATGTGGACATCTGGATACCTATGTGTGCCCACACATGTATAAAGGGTTCCATATACCTGTGCCATAAAAAACTCAAAAGTTTACATGCATGTTTAAATATGTATGCATACACTGCTGGTGGACTGCAAATTGGTATAGCCACTATGGAAAACAGTATGTAGCTTCCTCAAAAAACTAAGAATTGATCTACCTAATGATCCAGCAATCCCTCTACTGGGTATTTACCCCCAAAAATGTGAAAACTCATATCTGACAAGATATTTGCACACCAATGGTCATGGTAGGATTATTCTCAGTGGGCAGGACATGGAAGCAATCAAAGTGTTCTATGATAGATGATTGGATAAAGAAGCTGTGGTGCATATATACAATGGAATATTACTGAGCCATAAGAAGGGATGAAATACTGCCATTTTTGACAACATGGACGAACCTCGAGATAATCATGCTAAGTGAAATAAGCCAGACAGAAAAAGTTGAAAAGCACATGATATCACTTATATGTAGGGTATTAAACCTAAAAAACAACAAATGAACCAGACAAACAAACAGAGACTCATGGTCATGGTCAATAGACTAGTGTTTACCAGAAGGTAGGGGAGTGGGAGGAGCGGGGAGGTAGATGGGGTAAAAGGGGTCAAATATGTGGTAACAGAAAGAAATCTAACTATGGGAGGTGAACACACAATGTAAATATATATATGTCTTACTGTTAAAATGTATAACTGAAACATCAGATTTCATTAACCAATGTCACCATAAAAATAAATTTCAAGAAAACTTAAAAAAATACATATGCATTTATATACAACTACATGAATTTCAATAAATACATATGCATGCATGCATACATGTGGTCTTAAATTTATATATATATTATATATAATGTCTACTTTTTGTGTATTTTATGTAATTTATAGTAGATTAAACTGTACTTATAAAATTATTTGGCTAAGTTCTACCAGATGCTATTCAATAGGAGGCAATGTTTCCTGTGCATCCATCAATCTTTACAGAGTTATGTGTTAATCTGTATCAAAAGTCCTGATATGTTTACTTAAGGAACAAACCTGATTGTACTAGATTTTATCATAAGAGATGATTTTGAGTATATTATGTTCACATTTTACTTTGAGTGAATACATCCTACTTAGCTTATTCTCTTGTAACAACTTTAGGAATATATTTTGAACAGGCTAAATGCCCATCAGTTCTGCTCTAGTTTCACTCCTGGCATTATTAGTTTCAAGCTTGTTTATAAGTACAGTAGACCTGGTGGATTTATTGGAAGATAAAGGAGAGGAAATATTATTCTTAGTAGGTGGTCTGTAATTTTCCAAGGATCTCTTTTCATTGGTATTGGTATCAGAAAGAGGCCCATTTGTCTTGAGACTGTAGCTTGTCATTATCTTGTGAACAAAGCAAAGCCGCAAATATTCATGATTTTTCTCTCTGTATCAACTGTGGGGATACTCAAGAAATTAATTTACAAAACCTATCTATCAATGTTTAAAAACATGAATTCTGAGTTCTGATGCCACTTTTGGCTTTATCTCACTTATCTTTATCTTCATTCTGCTCCAATTTATTACCTTCTTTTGGAAGGCTGGCTTACTCTTGCTGGAATATGATGTGTAGTTTAACTATATAACTACATAAATTAAGCATAGGTGGGATATTAGCAAGTTGTTGGGACAATTTTGACCAAAGTATTAGTATCTTTTATTTTGTATTTTATGGTGAGTGCTAAAAACTGTTAACTTTTATGTTCACACACTTTTGTATTCTCATGAGTGTTGGCCATTTTTATTCCTTTAGTTCTGATTTTAAATTTGATTATTGGAAAATAAATCATTCCCCAACTCATTTGTATTATAGACTATGAAATCAACTCACAGCTATTATGACCATCTTTATATTGTTGTCATTATCTTAGCAATAAAAACTCATACTATCATTACAATAACTACATGCTATCTCATATTCTCATCATGAATAAGGAGTTATTACTCTGCTGAAGCAGCTAGCTTTATTCTTTGATCAAAAGCCCTAGAAATTGTTAGCTTCTACCTCTCCCTTTTCAGGAGGAAATTTTCTCAGCACTCTTCCAATAATTCAGCAGCTGCAACAAATAGTTAAAAAATAACTACTTAACTCTATAAAGTCATAGCACTTTCAAAAAGGAAAATTAGTTCCCTCTTTAAATCCATGATTAAGATGACCATACACATACAAGTTTCCAGAACAGTCCCAATTTATACTTGTCTAGACATTCAGTCTGGTTAAATCCATGTTTTGAATTTATTTTTAATACAATATTTTTAATAATAATTCCATTAAAATAAGGCCAGAATGAATTTGACCTTCATTTGTACTTTTAGCTTCTGCCATGTTCTTGTTTAATAGCCTTTGAAAGGCATGTGCATTAAACAGATTTCCTATGTTAAATGTGAAATCTGAAAGATGATCAGCAATAGTCTGATGCTTTCTAGAAGCAGCACAACTAACACTTCTTTCAAGAAGGGCTTTGCTGATAAAATAGAATGTGCTGAGACTCTGGGACCCCAATGGCTAGGGAAAGCTCTTTCTGCTCTCAGTGGTGACTAATATATGATGTTGTTGCCCCTGCTGATGACTCAGTATACCAGCTATTGAACTTGTATGACCTACGCTGTGACCTGGAAGATGTACTATCCTGCAGGCTGCTAATCGGTGAGGTCAGTGGGAATGTGGGAAATTTAGGTTCAGAGAAATCAACGTGGGAACTAGATACTGAGCCATCTGGCTTTGAGCTATGGAGAGCAATATTTAATGGAGATTTTACTGTATTGTAATGCTTTTTCCAGTTAGCAATAAAACCATCTCTATCAAGGAGCTAAATATTGAAAGTGATCTTTAATTTAAAATTAGATAGTGAATTGATATTTCTCAAAAAGTTGATAAACACACAACTTGAACAATATGTTTGTTGACATTTATCATCTACCATGCAGACAATATTGATTTCACTAACACAGGAAAAGCAGAAAACACGAATCTGCTGAAATAACCTTTGCATTTATTTCACAGGTAAGTAGATTTTTAAAGAAGACTGAAACTGCAGATTACATTTTAACATTTGTAGAATATGAGTATGTTTTATTCAAAGAAGCATGAACTTTTTATGATCTAAAAATTATTTACGTAATTTTCTTTCTCGATTAATTCCAAGATTTTTTTGGTACACAAACAAAAAATGATGTGCTAGTTCTTAAAGTATTAACCTCATTAACAGATGTGTATTGGTGTCATCAGAAACTTTAAAAAATTATTTATTTCTAATAAGTATTCTCTTTTTAAAAATCCAATTTAAAATATCACTTTTTTTGCAAATGCTTTCTGACAAACTTGAAACATTTTATATTATTGTCAATATTATTGTAAATTCAGATAAAATGTCCAACATTAAAAATAAAATTATTTGCCAAGGTGATAATAATGCAAATTCAAATTTTGATGGAGCCTGTATTGAGTTAAAAATGATGTTTTTAGAAAATTAAAAAACTTAGGACTCAGACATGTGTTTGGATTTGGTTGTAGTGCACGCATAATTTAAAATTGATTATAATCAAGTCACAAAATTTTACCAATCCAAGTAGAAATTTAAGTTGTCAAAATGCATAAATATTTTTATGAATATATAGATTAATTGGACTACAAAATATTTGTGACAAAATTGATATTGAATAGAAAAAAATGCTTCAGTATGCTAGTAAACTCTTTCACTGCTGCCTGTTATTTTTCATATTTTAGAAAGGAATGAGCCTTTGAAGTACTTTTGTAAATCAAACTAAATTATGTACAATTCCATTGAACTTTTTGCAAATATATTTTAAATATTTGTTTTAATATTTAAATATTTTATTCTCAGTTTTTGGAAATATTTAAATGAATTTTTCGACTAATGGAGAACCAAAACCTTCAGATTTTGAAGCTTTACAAGTTGCATTTTAAGAAA
The DNA here is from genome assembly GCA_003508835.1 of Eonycteris spelaea. Classification (NCBI taxonomy): domain Eukaryota; kingdom Metazoa; phylum Chordata; class Mammalia; order Chiroptera; family Pteropodidae; genus Eonycteris; species Eonycteris spelaea. The sequence continues at coordinate 556,310 of PUFA01000252.1, forward strand.
AAACGCTTGAAACCAAGAAGGCATTGACATTTATCTCCATACAAGCAAGAGAAGAATGTTAGAAATTAAACACAAATAATGCATATGTTATAATTTTAAAATTCTAACTTGTTTTTGGAATATTTTAATGGATAAAATAAAATTTCGATGAGCTTCAATTTTTAATTGCATAAATTTATATTCTGTAGTAGAGTGGAAATAAGTTTCAGACATATACAATTGTGCGGTATCTAAATTCAGTTAAATATTCAAAAATTATAGTCTATGGCCATGGTACCCTGAGCATGCTCCAACCCGTCTGATCTCGGCAGCTAAGCAAGGTTGGTCTGGTTAATACTTGAATGGGGAGACCACCTAGGAAGACCAGGTGCTGTGAGCATTAAAAAAAAAAAAAAAAAAAAAAAGAACTTTATTTCTTAAATATTCACAAATTATCATCAGACAACATTTTGACAAATTTTAATTTTTTTATAAATATATGCCAAGGTGGGTACTAGAAATTGATGGGGGGAAAAATACCTATGAAAAGATTTTACCTGTGAGCTTAAGTATTTACAGATTTTAATATAAAGACATGGAATTTAAATTATCAATGATTTAACAGAATTTTCTCTAAACTTACCATGTACCTCACCATTGATATATTCTAATCTAAAAATTTGGTTCACAGAAAAATCCATTGAGGTTATAAACAATTTTAGTTTTATTAGGCCTTAAAATACAAGTTTGAAGAAAATTGCTGGCAATTATAATGAAAAATTAAAATAAATTTATGTTAAAAATATATTCTTTATAAAATAAAATAAAACCAGTGGCATAAATTTTAGAGTGATCTGGCCTAAAAACTGATTATTGTGTGTGAATGTTATTTTTAATAATCAGATATTTAATAGTTCATAGATGTTTTCTGTAATATACAAAGATAGAAGAATTTTGAAATAAAGTATTTATAGACCCAAGAATAAAATTAAAGCAATTTTTCAGCTAATAAATATTTTAAAGTACATAATTTTTTTAGCACTCCTTTACTCTCAAAAATGTCTGTTTAGTTGATAAATTATATAGTATTCTATTCATTACCTATTATATTAGAAAATGACTGTATTGATATCTTAGTTAAAAACTCTCATGTTTCAGAAGAGAATGTATGATGGGAAAAGATTATATAACAAATTGAATGTCTGTCATAATGTTAAGAGAGCCAGTACAAAACATTGTCTCTCTTCATTTCAAGTTCAGTGTTTGTTTGTTTGTTTTAATTATACAGCCTGGGTTATGGATAATTTGTTTTCAACCCAGGTAAAGCAATATCATTCTCATTTCACAAAAGAGAGTATGAAAGAATGATTATTTATAAAAGTTTTTCAGTAAAATCAAATTGAATATTGATTATTTTTACATTGGGCTGAAAGAAAACTAAATCTCAATCATTATTGGAGTTGACTCTTTATTCATATTTTTGAGTCTTGTCAAAGCATTTCATTTCATTTATGAAAGCATCCCATTATTTCACATCATTCTCTATGGGTTACTATTGAAATGCTCATGAGTCGAGCCCATACAATTTTTCAAAGTTCAGGGGTTCTGTGGTTTACAAAGTACCCAAAGAATGAAAATATTTTCAAATTGCTCTATGCCTCTAACTACATTCTCGAATGTTTAAAGGACTAAGTCATATGTCCCATATCTTGAAGAATCTGTGTACCTAAATCCCTTTTGAGACTTGGAGAAAATTCTCTCCCTTTCTCTATGCCTGTCTATATTTTTTCAAAGGCCCCCTTACTCTCCTTCCCTTGTATAACACCAAGGATCATTCCTTCAGCCCAGATATTCATAATGACAGGAAGAGAGGTAGTCTTCAGTTCTCTGTGATATCTTTACAATTTACCTAGGGACTATGAAACATATATGGTCTGGCAACCTTATTAACTTAATTAGTAGGAGTAAAGGAGTAAAGGAGAAGCAGTGATGTCAATAAATTTTCCTATCACAGTTGTATATGATTTCTCTATCATTTTTCTCAGGGCTAAAGTGGTTCTCTTTATCAACTGCTCATTGAGGAGAATATACTTTCCTTCCAATTAGGATCACATCATAGAATTGTTAGGTAGGGAGCAAGCTTTAGAGGAAATAACAGCTTCTGCAGCTATTAGCAGCGTGAGCTTTGGTAAAATACTTAAATGAGTCTCAGGTCCCGACGTGTAGCACAATAATAATTTCAGAAATATGACATTTTGTGAAAAACTTGTTGGCATTCAGCATTTTCTGTCTGCTCTATTTTTCTCCCATCTGCCTCAAATTTGAGGTAGTTGCTACCAATAGATACGTAAAATAGATTAGGACAAAATATATTTGTAATTTATTATTGTTGTTGCTTTATTATTTTTTTTGCAACAAATATCTCTGATGTTAAACCTCCCAGTTAAAACACAACAACAACAACAACAATAAAATGATGAAAACTGGGACATTGTTTAGTTAACAAAAGGTTAAAACTAAAAGTCTCACTGTCCTAGGTGCTAATGCCCCAGGTATTGCTTAAGCCAAGTTTAAAACATTAGAACATTATCTTTTAAGTTACAATAAATTTATTTCATTTTGATAGAAAGTAAGTTTCTAGGCTTAGGCCAAAATTTCTCTGAAATAAAATGGGAACATATCTGTACACTACACCCTTCTCAGTAAATCGTCAGAACTGTGTTTTGGTCATCTTGTAAAATTTATATGTTGTGATTCCCTACACATTTATTTAAAGACTACAAGGTCAAGGATGTTTGTTTACAATGGGCCTTCCTAGATCTATATTACCAACCTATGGGTAAGGAGAAATCTTCTTACTATTTTCTTAATTAGGCTCTTTCCAGATTTTCCAAATAACTTACATTTTTTTTGCATCCATTTTTACCATAAAAACAGTCCTACCTCATTCAATTTTATGTTCTCAAGGTAAAGGCTCACTCCTATATTAACGGTCTCATTTGGAGTATAGACCCATTTCTTCTGAAATATCTGCACTCATTTAACTCATTGGTGATATTTCTATAACATTGTTACCCAGAAATGCTAAGGCAGAGAAATAAAATAGAACAAATGCTATGTGCATTATCACCAGAGAGCAGGGAGGAGAACTGATAGTAGATAGTAATTCTCGATGGGGCAATTGAACTGTTGTGGTGGATGCTTTGGGACTTATTATTTTCCTAACCACAGATAGGTAGCATTAACTCTGGGCCTTGAGTGCTTGAATGGTGGTGTTGTTATCCTGATAGTAAGTCCAATGCTGTTAATGATTGGACCTTTAATTATAGGCCTCCCTTTAAAACACACACAGAGGGCTGTGACAAAGACTTAATTTGAGATGACTCAGAGGATGATCTTTCTTTTTCTAAAAAATTTCAGTAGCAGCTGTGTTTACTGGCTGCAATTCTACCCAAATTCTGACCTAGCTTGATGCTGGAGGCTCTTTTCTGGAAAAAAAAAAAAAAAAAAAAAAAAAAAACAACAACAAAAAAACAAAAAAACAGTTACGGAGATAGCTTTCTTATTAGCAATGAACTTTATTAAGGTCCAGTAGCATATCTCCAAACACTAGCAAAACTTTACTGTTTTGATCACTCTACTTTTTAACTTTTATTCATCTAATCACAAGGGTGAGATTATCTATATTGCAATCGGTAAAAACTGAATAAATGAATTTGTGGTTATAGCTAAGATTGATGGTTAGGTTAATTTTGCAAATGTGAAAGTACTTCATATTTTTTTGTCAAATTCTCAAATGTTCTGAGTGCCCTCCACTCTATCCACTGCCCCAGCTGTCTTAGAAATTTCTCTACAATCCCTGGACCTGCACACAGGGACCTATAGGATTCTGCTCCAACTATATCTACTGTTGTATTAGCCCTTTCTCATCATTGTCCCATGCCTGTGACTCAAGTTACCATAGCTCTTCAGTACCTGTTTTCATTTAAATCCATGCTCCACATACAAATAAAAAAGGTACTTTCCATGATGGTGATGGTAATACCTCAGATAGCAAATTCTTGATCTCATTTTGCATGCTCCACAGACTATGGATATATGGCATTAGACAGCTTTTCTTCACAGTTATTTTTATTACCATTAATACAAACTGCAGCCTATATAGGACTTGCCTCAACAGAGCCAGAAAGACTAGAAATGAAGCCATAGACAGTAATGAGGGAAAAATTTTGTGTTATCATGAGCTGAGGAACACTCAAGTGTGGATACCTTTTTAAATAAGGAGTTAACTTTTATTGCCATTTAATATGACAGTTTATTTAAATCAACCAAATAACCATACATATTAGGCATTACAACATAATTATTAAAAATGAAAGATACTACTTATGCAGTGTTCAATCTATGTTGCACACAATTCTAAACATAAATTTAACCATATTAATATTAGAATTATTACTATCCTTTTGTATTGATGAGAAACTAATACCCTAAGGCATTATTAAAAATTTAAGTAAGCAGTATTGTTTTAATCACCTCTTGTCCACCCCACTGGAGAGGAAGGAATTCCCACCCTAGGATTATGGCAGTGATTAAACATATAATACTTGATATTGAACAGATGGGATTGGTAGAAGTTTAATAGCAACATATGCTATAATCCAGAAGACAAGGATACCACATAGTATCTGGGGCCAGACAGGATTGTAAGCAGGAACAGAGTGAACAACCATATCAAGGGGGTAAGGTGTCTACTAGTTCATGCAGAGTATGTGATTAAATAGTATGTATAATTCTTCTGGTTGACTGGGAACTAAAGCTATTATTCAGGGAAAAATGGGATCTGTGATGTTTTGCTAGAAGGGCTTATCATAAAAGCGGAGTGGGGAGCTTGTTGTTAGGCCATCAGAGCCCTCCAGGTTTCACCAGATGTTGAGGAAGCGAATATTAGGCCTTAATTTTAGGTTTTACACTAAGAATATCATGGTTTGTATTTTAGGCAGCCCAATAAATTTTTGTGGCATAATGTGATGATGCTAGAGATAGAGATACTTATAAAGTCACCAACAATGTGTCAGGAATAAAAAAGTTTAATGCAGTTGCTGTTAGTTCTGCTGAAGCTGAGAATGGACAGAGTAGAGCAATGTCAGCAGGATGGCAAAATGGGAGGTTCCAGCCCTGACTTTCCCAGAGAAACAGTAATTTTGTGACATCCAGACATGAAAACACCTTCGTAAGAGCTCAGAACTCAAGTGCTAGGTTACAGTATCCCGGTGGAGCACAGAAAAGCGAGATACATTGAAAAGGATTTAAGATGCACAGTTTTGCTTTACCTGCATCACCCTACCTCCAGCTGGTATAGCTCCTTATCACACAAGTTCTCCTCTGGGGAAGAGTAAAGTGAGTGTCCAACTTCCTAATGTCTTTCAAGGCACCATCTGAGAGGTCTGTTTTTATTGTTTCTCTGCCACAGCACTGAGGAAATTGGCATAGCTAGATTGTTTGGAGGCAGCTAAAAACAAACAAACAGACAAACAAAGGTAATGGCTTCCAACAAGCAGCATGGAGATCTCAACTGCTGTCCCATGGCCCTTGATAGGAAACTTTCCCATGGACTCCAGCAGCTTGCAGACTCCACCAAGCAGCCCACCCAGAATTTCTGACTGAACTTTCCTTGCCAAAGTCAGTCTGTAAAGACTGGAAGAGATGGTTGCTTCTTCATACTTCTTCAGTGCATGAATACCAATGCAAGTTTACAAGGATCAGAAAGAATCAGGGAAATAAGACACTACCAAACTAACACAAACACAAAGCTTCAGTAATTTATCCTAAAGAAATGGAGATCTACAATAGCCAAGATATGTAATCAAACTAAGTATAAATATATTATATATAATTTAGCCCTCAAAAAAAAGAAAGTCTTGTCATTTATGACAACATGGCTGAACCTGAAGGGCCTTTTGTTAAGTGAAATAAATCAGGCACAGAAAGACAAATACTGCATAATCTTACTTATATGTGTAATCTAAAAGAGCTGAACTCATAGAAGCAGAGAGTGGAATGATGGGATTGAGATGGGGTTTGGGAGGAAATGGGGAGATGATGGTCAAAGAGTACAAAATTGCAGTTATGTAGGATGGATAAGTCTAGGGATCTAATGTATAGCATAATGACTATAGTTTATAATACTGTACTGAATGCTGGAAATATACTAAGAGTAGATTTCAGGTGCTTTTATAAAAAAATGGTAACTATGTGAGAAAATGATAATTAGCTTGGTTTTGATGGGAGGTCAGCAGACTATTCATGCTCCTCTTCAACTGGATTTACATCATGATTACTGGCTTAGCAATGGACATACAGTTGCTGATGATCCCCCTGATCATGTCAGTGCTTTATGTCTGGGCCCAGCTGAACAGAGACATGATTGTATCATTTTGGGTTGGAACATGATTTGAGGCCTGTTACTTACTTTGGGTTATTCTTGGATTCAATTATATCATTGGAGGCCCGGTAATCAATGAGCTGATTGGAAACCTGATCAGACATCTTTATTTCTTCCTAATGTTCAGATACCCGATGGACTTAGGAAGAAGAAATTTTCTATCCACACCTCACAATCAACTTTACCATGTACAATTGATTCTTGAACAACAATATATATAAACTTGTAAGTCATGCAATATATGTAGAGATTTTAAGGAGTTTTAGGCCAACAACAAAATTAGAGAACAGAGTCTCCAGAATTGACCTCATCTGACAACAACTGTGAATTCAGGTGGTTCCCAAAACCCCTAAGTTTTGATAATTCATCAGAAACTCATAGAATTAATTGAAAGCCGTTATACTCACTGCTAAAATTTATTATAAAAGGCACTGATTAAAATGAGCCAAAGTAAGAGATAAGACCTATTGTCCTCTCAATCTGGAGTTGGGACGTATTACTCTCTCAGTTTTCATGTGTAAAAATACACATGGATTACTGAGAATCAGAGAATCTCAGCCAAGCTTTAGCATCCAGAGTTTTTGTTAAGGTTTACAATAGTTATACTTTGATAGAATTTTTTGTGTGACAGGTACATACATATTGATAAAAATATAGCTTATTTTATTAAAAATTCTTTATTATTAGGTCTATAGTGTTAGAAATTGAATTTCCTCTTATTGTTGAAGTTTAATTATAACATTACAGTATTTATTTATTTATTTATTTTCTTTTTTGTTTTGCTTTGTTTTGGCTATTGCTTAAAATTATTTTCAAGTTGATGAGAAGGCATCTTCTGTTTCATGATTCAGAATTCTGGAATATTCTTTTATTAAACTCATAAATCATAAAGTACTTCTACATTTTATCTAAATTACCTTCTTATTTTTATTAAATAACTTCACAGATTTGCTGATCTTAGATTTCTTCTTTTTTTATGTAACACCCTTGACATGCACAAATTTAAAAGGTGGAAGGTGAAATATTCAGCTATAAATCTGTTTTCTTCCCTTTCACTTCTGAGAAGAAAATAGTGGATAGTTTTGTGTGACCTTTGCCGTCAATTAAAAAGGTTAGATTCAAAAATCTTGAATGCTTTGGCATTTGTTCATTTTCTCTAGGTTAATTTTTTCTAAAATCAGTTTATTTTGTCCCTAGCTAAGATTCTTACTAATAAAAAAATTCTCATAACTGAGAAAAATTGCTTCTCAGATAAAACTAAGAAAGTTAAATTATTATAATCTTTCATTAAAGTTTTCTAATTCATTAACATATAAACTACTAAAAGTCATATATAAATTCATATTCATCAGCTCCATTATGTGTCAAGACTCATGCAGTCCTACCACAGAAGCAGCATTTTATAAGGCTGGGAGCTGGGTCTTCTTCTCTTTGTGCTTCCTCAGGTAGAACTATACCTCTTACAAAATATCTTTGCATATTTTCTCATTTCCTGAGGATTTAAGTGCTATTTTCTTCTGGTTTTTATTAACAGAGGCTTATTAAGCAATTGAGACTTGATGGATTCTAATGAGGGCAGGGATGTTACTACTGTCCTTATTAATGTTTTGTAACTGATTTGAACTGAAGCGCAGTATACACTTCCTAAATTAATGATTTTAATCTAGTGAGAAATGATTGTTCTGAGGTCAGTCAGTAAAGTAGTCAGCAATTCATTAAAATGCCTATTATTAGGGCAGGCAACTTTGCAGGAGGCAGAAGGGAAGAGAAAGGTCATTAGTGGCTTGCTGCCAAGTGATAGGCCTCCAGTTCAATTGTTTACTCTTTTTAATATTAAAAAAGAAATTTAAAGGTAACAGGAAATTTTATTGGATTTATCCTGAAATCCCTGACAAAATTTGAGAAGTTAATCCATACTGAGTTGATGAGTATTTCTAAGGAAAAGTATTTATTCACAGCAAGTTGATGATCACTTTAGCTTACAGGTACAGTTCTTTACCAAGTCCCTATTTCACTTCTCAGCAAAAAATAGCATTTGATCAGTTTGCGATTTTGTACTGCCTACACTGAAATACATTCACCTGGTGGCAAATCCATTTTATAATTGGCTATGTTCACCAGAGCTTCTGACATGCACAAGTAATCACTAATTGTTTGGTCTCTGACTGGATCGCTTGGTCTCTGGTTCCCTTCAAGCACTAAGAATACAAGGTCTCTGTCTATTAGCCTCATATTTATACTGACAGTTCTACCTCTGGCAAACAGAGAGCATGAAAATGTAAGCATGACTGTCTACATTTAAAAACATTTATAAAACTTCATTAAGTCCTGCAAAAGCATAGGCAGACATCCAAATCATACAGAATAAAATCAATTATGCAAAATCAAGTGTTCTTCTCTAGCTATTGTATAACATGAACAAATTCCAGGGCAGATATTCTAGCACCTGGCAACCAGAAGCATACAAAGACACCAGGAAGAGTGTAAATTTTCCAATTTGACCCATTTTAATCACTGTCTCAGGGTTTTTCTTTTAAAGTGAAGATAATGCCTGCACTATATGACATAAAAGCTAACTAACTCACTTTAAACTTCCGTGATGACACAAAATCAAGAAGCACAAGAAAAGCCCACAATAAGAACAAAATTGAGACTATTTTATTTTTTACATTAGCTTATATTAAATTATTTTGTTGTTCCAAACTGAATCTGAAAACTTTTTGAAATAATTTATCTGTTGATTAGGGGTGGAGATATTGCTTTCAAACACAGGGGTGGAGAGAGCTACTCTAATTATAGCAAATATATCTTGGAGGTTAAATATTTAATGAAATCAGTATCTATAATTCTGAAGCATCCATGGGAACAAAGAGACTAAGGGCATGAATAGATTCTAACAGCATGTAATTTCAAGTGCATTATTGAGTTACAAAATGCCAGATTCCATGACATTCTGGAAATAGACTTACTTAACAATTATTATTGGTTTAGGTAAAGTTTAAAATAGGTTTTTTGTCCTGAGCCCATAATCACTAACAACCTGCTAACTGGAATAAAACAATTTTCTAGTTGTCATCAACAAAATAAATAATTTACTTGCAAATAAATGAGTAGCAGCATTGAATTAATTATCAACCAAAATTTGTGACATTTTTCTTAAATTGCCCCAAAATTCTACTTCGAGAAACAAATACTAAAGAAATAAATAGAAGATATGCATAAAGTATGCCCTCAGAGTACAGTGTTTACAATAAAAAAAAAAGGAAACAATTCAAATGCACATACCAGTGAATTGAAGAAATTATGGCATCTTCCTATATAAATAATACTATTAATAATTCCCATTATTGAGTGTTTACTGTGTATCAGGCATGATTCTCAGTACTTTATGTGAATTAACTCCTTTAATTCTCATAGTTTTACATTGGTTTCATCATTTGATCCTCAGAATTATTATCATTCTTATTTTACAGATGAGGAAAAATTAAGTTGCAGAAGTTAATTAACTTTCCCAATGTCACACCAATGGAAGGAGGTAAAAAGTATGTCATGAACTTGGGCTTGTGCAATTAACCATTACTCTCAAAACCATTACCTTTAAAAATATGGGGCTATTTCTATAACTATTAGCATGAGGAAATAGTCATATTTCCAGTCTGAAAAAATCAATTTTCAGAATATTTTTGTAGGTGGTACATATATACAGTATATAAAATTATGTATTTATTTTTATTATTACATAAAAATTAATTTCAAATAAGCATGCTTGTTTTGAAACCAATAGTAGTTTGCTATATCATAAACTATTATACGTAATTTTGTATACATGCACTACCTGATGTACACACATTCACAAACAGAAGTGATATAATGTCATAGATATTTTGAGCGATTGTAAAAATTTAGTGAAGGTATCATATTTTCTATGTGGATCCGTAGTCTTTATTTACTGGAAGGTAAAATAATGCACATTGCCAGCCTGAAATGGCTCACTTTCCATCTTCTACATTCTCTGTAACTATTTGGATAATATGCATCTACAGTAGAAGGAATGCACTTAGATATTGTAAAATCATAGTAAAATTTAAAGTTGACTACCTAGAACCTTTTTGAGTTGAAACCTATCCTATTTAGTACCTACAGTCCTGAATTTTATAATCAGAATCTTGATTTAATAAGTACATAGAAAATGGATTAATTTCTCAGATACTAAATAACAAAGTTTACAAGTTCATAAAAATAAATCAGAAATCCAATTAATTATCCAGTTTGACTAACAAAAAATATTCAAAGAGAAATCATATGTATGTCTATATGAATACTAATAAAGGTATGCACATATATTAATAAATTCTTATACATATACATTATTGATATTTATGTGTAAGATATTTAATCACTTTCTATATATATATATATATGAATGTGCATACATATACCATACGAATATTTTATTTTGCTACAAAATGACTATATGTGGAACCAAGTTATACTTAGTTGGCTTATTAGTGAATTTTAGAGTAAAAAGTTTAGTTTTTTTGAGTGGCATGGGGTGCTGGGTTAGACTATGAATAAATTATAGTATCATGTACTATAAATAGATGGTTTTAAAAATTTTGCTCTTCCCATGATGATAAAATATAAGAAATAAAAGCAAGTAGGAAGAAATGTAATAATGCTTTCTATGGATATCATGATAATGTTATAAACTACCTTGAACTATTTCCCCATGAAAAAAAATAAAGCAAAGAATAATCAAGAGCAAAGATCAGGATCACTGTGCAGGGAGGTCTTACTTGATCTGTCTCTCTTGAGAAGGTACTCAGGCAAGTAGCAGTCACAGAGAACAGCACAGCAGAGCTCAATGGGTATATATTGAGACTGAATAAAGGAAACTCAGAATCGTTTGGAACCATCTGTTTCTTCCCCCAAGATAGTGGCCTCCATTACATTTAAATAAAGCCTTCATTTTATTTTCCAAAATTAGAACATCCTGGATCTCATTTCATTGAGTCCAAGCTGTGAGCACCTCAGCTGGGCTATATTGGTCAGCTGTTGAGTGCTGCTGCAGTAGCAACAAATGTAACAGCAGCAACTGTCTCACAGGCTGCTCTTCTGGTTATCTATTGCTACATGGCAAACTACTCCAAAACTTAGTGTTTTATTATGCTCATGAATTCTGAAGCTAAGAATTTAGCTGGATTCCAAGCAGGGATGACTTGTGTCCCAGACACAAGTTTTTCCCACAATAATTGGACTATATCTCTTATTCTGTATGCTCTTCTGCAGGGTGACTTTGCTACGTTCTCATCAGGATGTGAAGGTTAATTCTCAATCACATACATCTGGGATGCCTTAGGGACTCACAGGTGGAAATGGTGTTGTGTATCTTTTGATGCTAGATCAGTAAAGGCCATACCAATTCTATCTGGTTTTCATGGAGTATTTGTTGCTGAATATTCTCTCTTGGAAGGCTTCCTCTAAGGAATTATTTGCTATGCTAAGGGAAGCCCAAATCACACGAAGAGGTCACATGTTACAGTTCTGTTTGCTAGTCACAGTTTAAGCCCTACTTTTTTCTTTTTTCTGTCTTATACTCTGCTTAAAGGCAAATTTAGTTATTGGAGAAAAGCTGTTTGGGCACAGCACCATTTGTCACCTTGGAGGACGTTTAGTAATGTAATTCAAACAAGGAAAGGGAGAAATGCTCTTTTTATGAAATGAAGTCAAGGTTACTCTTTCATCAGCTGTGGGATCAGCATTATGCTAATAGGAGGGATTACTTACCTAGATCAGTAAGGAAAGGTGTTAGAAAAGAGAATTAATCCTCAGAGAATGAGGTCTGTTTTAAAATTGTAGTTACTATAAAATAAGCCCAACCACACACCAAGGAAGAGACCCTGACCTTCTCATTATGTCTGGCCTTGATCCTTACTCCTGTGGACAAAGGTCATCTTCTTGCCTCCAGGAGAGCCAACCCACTAGAGGAAGGCACCAGCCTTCATAGCATCAAAGCTGAAGGTAGAAACAGATTCAAGAGGTTGAAACATTCGTAACCAATAGGAGGGCATGAAGGAAACAGATGTGATTTTTTCAACAGGAGGTATTAGCAGAACCTGGAAAATGTGAGTGGGTGCTGGTGGTGGAGCATGGAACAAAGAGGGAAGGCTATAGTAGGAAGGAGCCATGGGAAAGAGGACAATATATACAAGTGAACACTAGGCCTAAGCAGTAGGGTGGTGTTTCTAGGAAAGTGTATAAAGGGCACAGGGCTAATTCCTCAATCTGCAATATCCCCACCAATCCCTGCTTCCAACTTTCTACAGTTTTGGGAATATTAGTTTTGCAAACAAACAATAAATGCAACAGCTTTACATTCTTCAGTTTGTTGTTTGTTTGTTTGTTTTTGAGGCGGGCAGAGATCGTTAAGTAAAGCAGCATCTGAACTTGGTTTGGAACAAATTCCTCCTCAGCAGACCTCAAGACTTCATTAGTACCTCTCTACTGACTAGTACAGAAAATCAATCAGTTGACAATGTACCTATAGAAACAGTTAGATGGATTACTATTGTGACTACCCTAGTCCCCGAGTATAACTACAGCCAAATATGCCACCCATGTAGGAAATTTATCATGGTATCATGACAGTATCAAAGGCTAACAATGTTATTATAACTACTTAGCTTTGCAGACAAAAAAAAAGTGTAGGCATTTAAAACTGGGTAGAAATGGACTGATAAAATGTTTTTAATTAGTCCCTTTCCCCCCCTCTTTCTCATTACTAATAAAATGAATGGGAGCTAAGTTGACTCTGTTTCTCCAATTTTTATCTATATGTGGATTTTATAATCTGATATGCATTTTAGATCCAAATTACATATTAGTTATTGGTTTATTGGAGTGGGGGTGGTAGAATATTAAATTCATATTTCCAAATTAACTTTGTTTGCAGGGATGGAAAGAATTATGTACTCATGAGCCAGGAAGAACAAGGAAAATGTCAACTGATCAAGTAGGTAATAGAGGAAGGTCAGGTATTTTAATCTGTAATCTTACATAAAAAACAACAAGGCAAGGAGTTGATCAGAATTCTGAGAGCAAGGCAAAAAAGAAGAGGACTCAGAGATAGAGAAATAGTATAAGATCTAATCAAATATGAAGAAACGAGTAGGAAGGATAGAGTCATAGCAGTCCAAAGGGGCCAGGGACAAAGAAACCAACATTGTTTGTATGCCTCCTGCGAGACCTGCATTGACCTCCATGAATGCCTGAGAACACCTGAAACAGCAAATGAATGAAGCCGCCAAGTGTCAGGAGTATCTAATTTTTCAGCAATTTCATTGCTATTTCCATCTACTCTGTAACAAGAAAAACTAAGCTCCCTATGGGTATTTAAAAATAAATTATGATGAATAGGATTTTATCTCTAATGCGCACTTAAACAACAAATGAATACAAGTAATCAATATGACTTGGAGAACTGCAAATGCCTTCCGAATCTCAGAACCAAATTTCTCTAAAATCTTGGGCCAGTGGGACAGCACTAATTTACATGTCCTCTGTAACATATTAAAATATATACCATTATGTTTTAAAAACATATTTAAGGTTTTATTCAGTCATAAACACAAGTATGGGATTTCACTAAGAAACATCGGAAATGAATTTTTGATTTACTTTCTATGCCCTGATGATTCATGAAATATTATCTATCTTAACAATGCATTTTCATTTTTTTTTAAATAACATCTATGGGTGAAAGTAGCGCTGAACTTTATAGCTACAAGAAATAGCAATAAGTCTTTTATGATTCAAATAACTTCTTTGGTATAATAAAGCCATTATTAATCATATTAAGCATTCTTTTCTTTACAATATAGATTTTTTAATTCTTCATACATTATAAGTTAATTTCATAATCCTATGTTAAATTAAGTTATTTTTATTATTCACGCTATTATTTCTTGTTATAAATAATTCGCATTTTTATTCTTTTTCATTTAGAACATTCCCCCATTTTATCTAAATGTTTGATTATAACATTTAATTTTTAAACACTATCTTAAAGTGATAAATACATTTTATTTTCTGTAGTGATTGAAAGTAATATTTAATTTTTAAACACTATCTTAAAGTGATAAATACATTTTATTTTCTGTAGTGATTGAAAGTGTAAACTCTCATGTCTGGATTAAACTCAATGTTGTATAAGTTACCAGCTACGAGACTTCAGGTAAGTAAGTTATCCACTCTGATTCATAATTTCTTAATCTGTAAAATGAGAATACTAATCACAAAAACTCTCAGGGTTATTTGTATAATATTAAATAAAATTTAACAATCCATGTAAAACTCTTAGCATAGTGCATGACAAACTACAGGAACTCATTAAATGTACTTTTAATTATTAATAATTGATTTTTGACAGAGTGAACAAGGTTGTGATAAGGGAGAGGTGGATGTACAAAGTTTGGAGTTGTTAAAAGAACATGGAAGAAGAAATAGAAAGCTTGGGTAAAAGAATAGTAACATTAACATATATAAGAGAGAGCGAAGGGAAATATATGCCGGCCTAAATACCTAATCCATGGAGCAGCATGAAGCCCTTTAATAATATTAGAATCGAAATAGATGATGATGAAAAGTATAATAAACAATGGTAAAGGGGATAGTTAAGTAAGTAGTTAAGAAGAAAGAAATAGAGACTTAAAAGATATGAGTGATGAGAGAAAATGGACAATTGAGAATCATTTTAAAGGATCCAGTTTCATGAATGGTTAGGTAGTGATGATGTCAGAAAGAATGGTGACATAAAATAATAAAGATATTTGGAGTCAGTAAGAATGGGCTTAAAGTGGTACTCTACAATTTAGAAGACTGTGTTTCCTTGGCAATCTCCTTAACCTCTCAGAATTTCCATAGGCACATCAGAGAGTGGATAACATTAATGAGAAAAGCTATAGGATAAACAACATATTGCCACAAACAGCAATTGATGAAAATTTTAATGTACTTTTTTATTAACTGAGGGAAGGAATGCATGATAATAAAAAGAAGAAATAACATTTTGGAGAAAAAAAAGAGTAGTTCAATTCCGTTTATTTTAAATTTGAATAATTTATCTAAAAGCTATGCAGACAAGAGGCTTGTATGGAAAATTCATGACATGAAATTCAGAAAGGTATTGGTTTTGAAGTTATTTGTTTGGGATTTATAGAAGCTGGGAATGGATAGCTTCATAGATTTGTATTCATTCAAAAATCAATGCAACATCAAGAATCTGAAAGTAAGATCAAATTGTTCCTTAGAACTAGGTAATTAAACCAATATATAAATTATCCAATAAGGGCAATGCAAAAATTACCCTAAAAAGATTTATAGTCTCCCAGGTCTTCCTAAAGAAAGAAGTGGTGGGTTGGTCAACAAATGGAAATACAGAAAGAAAAGAGAGTAGTACTAAAAGGCTCTCATCTAACTATTAACCAGAAAAGATTCATCTTGTTCCAAGTATTTTACTTGTGTCTGACAGGTGCATCTTATTGCATAGGTAAATGTTGCAGACTGTCTTTAGCTGGCGGTATTAAACATTAAAATGAAAACTAATCTTTTTATTCTGGTTTTTGGCTTACTATCAGTCTGCCTATTAAATTTTCATCTCCCATCTATCAACACAGAGGGAATGCATGAGTTAGAGAACTCCAGCATCCGTTCACCTCTTTGGAATTTGTAATTCTCAATGTAAATTAGTATACTCATATTCCAACCTTTGTACTTCAGCCCCTGTGAGAAAAGTTAATACATCTGCCCTTCAGCAAAGATAGATCCTCTCTGGGGTGATGACAAACTGCTTAGCCTGTAAACTGCTGACCTGAGATCGAACTATGGTAAAGTCACCTGGAACTGATACTCTGTGGAGTTTTTTTTTTGTGGAGCCAACAAGTCTTATCTAGGCATCATCAGAACTTGATCCACGTATTTTATGATTAATCCTATATGAGGTTTTTATTACATTTTTGAGATTTTTTAAAAATCCTGATGAAATATGTTAATTTCCATGCATATGTCTATGTACGTTAGTTCCAGCATTTGATGTTTGTACCTGTAATTATATTAGTGGTAGCATCATTTATTTCATAATGGAAGAAAACCACTATTTATTGTTATTGATATTGTAAAATGATTGACAAATATTTGACAACTTAAATATGAAGGCAAACCAGCTGACCAAATATAACCTAAGTAAGTTTGTGCAGTATACGAGCAATCATAGATGTGAATTCAGAATAAAATGCAGTGAAAATATCATGTAGCACTTAAACATATTATAATAGTGACCACACCATTAATTTATGTATTTTCATATAGTTTCACTCTTGCTTACACTTTTATATTCTTGGCAAAAAATTGGAAATTCAACAAGAAAAAATGGAAGTGCCAAATGCTTTGATAATTGAATGAATATATTTTAAATTCAATATATTCACAAATAATGTTTCCTCTAAGAAATAGAATGAGAACCACTATGGTAAATTCACCTGGGAACTTAGAGTGGAGAGATCTCTCAATTTCCCTGCAGAAGAAAAAGAACTTGAAATGCTGTTATTTAGTAAAAGATGGGGGAAACAGAAGGGTGTAGAAGTTAAGAGAGGGAGTTTAGAAGAAGAATGCTCAAAAGAGACTAAATAAGATGAAAATTTAAATACTAAATTGCAAAAGGTTGTACGTCACTGCTGATGTTAATTATGATGATGTTTCTGTAAATGTTTTAGAAAGTGAGACTAATTTTAAAACATTGGAAAAAAGCATGATCCTTGCTCTCAAGGAGCTTCACCCATTGAGGAAAAATCCTCTCCTCTTTATAACATTTAATCAAAGCTGGTATGTCACTAGTCATGTATAATCAAAGAATTAGTGCCTTTAGAAGTAGGAAAAACATGCACCCCATTTATTTATAGACAGTAAAAACAAAATAGAATGAAAACAACTTAGAGAAAAATAGGGTAATATATTTGGGAACACTTACCTTATGGAGACAAAAATTGTGGCTATTGCTATGAGGAAAGATTAAAATAAAAAATTTGGCCAAGTTTTTATCTTTTGCTAAGAGTAAGTTGAACTGACAAAAGTCCACTGCTCTCCCAGAGCTAGTACTCATTAAAAATGCTTTTTATTATATGAATATAATATGAGCCAGATGACTATAGTTCTAAAATATAAGAAAGCTGTTAGCAGTTGTGTCAAAAATGAAATACTGTTTTTATACCAGAAGTGATCTTAATTCAGTGCATGTCTCTTTCACAATGACCAGAAATGTTTCTGTTTGGGTAAGCCAATTCAATGGTGTTTATATCCTAGATCTCAATAATTATTTTAAGCTTATTACATTTTGTCTCTCTCACCACATTTACACAATTTTATTGTTATTATTATTTGAATACTTATTCAGAGACTACCTTTGATAAGTAGCATCTGATAACAAATCAAGGAGGTTAGTTTTTATATAGGTATGGTTCTGCACATATAGATTTGCTTAGACATATTCATCTTTTCTCTATAGTTAACATACAAATACTTTATGTTTATTTTTAGGGTGGGATATCTTATAGATTACCTTAATAGCAAAGACTTTTAGGACCCAGTTGCTTAGTTGGTGGCTACATATGCTAATATACTGCATAGTTTTACTCATTTAGTTTTGATGTAGATTTAGAATAAATAAGACCACCAACACAAACCTTTAATCATCCAGAAGATATTTAAATAATAATGATTTAGGTTGTGTATTAGTTACAGTCTCCAGAGCAGAACCAATAGAATGATAAATATATGGAAAGAGATTTATTATAAGGAATTAGCTCATGTGATTATGGAGGCTGCAAGTTCCAAGATATGCAGCGTGAGTTGACAAGTTAAAGACCCAGGAGAACCAATGATATAGTTCTAGCCCAAATGTTGGAAGGCTCAAAATCCTGAAAAAGCTAATGTTTTCATTCAAGACCTGAGGCAGAAAAAAAACTGATGTCCTAGTTGAAGGAAGTCAAGTAGGAGTAGTTTTTTCTTATTCATAAAAAAGTCTCCTTTTTTTGTTCTGTTTAAACCTTCAACTGATTAGAGGAAGCTCAACACTTAAGAGTAGTGCTCTGCTTTACTCAGTCTACCAATTCAAACGTTAGTCTCATGTTTAAAATCCTCACAGACACACTCAGAAAAATATTTCACCAAATATCAGGGCACCTAATGACCCAGTCAAGATGACACATAAAATTGACCATCACAGAGAGTCTCTTCGTTATTTTTGAAGTAGCATATATCACTTTAGAAATGAATAAGACAGTGAACAATTTTTGTTTAATCTCTGTCTGGTATTAGATTCCCAAACCATGTGCTGCTTCTGACTTTTGATAATTAAATGACACCTTGCTAAAGTCATCATAATGACATCATAATTTCAAATTATTATCATGAAAATGACAGCAATATTTTTAATTATCATTTCAATGAAGTATTTACACATACCAAAGAAATAGATTTTTTTTTTAATGAATTTATTCCAGAAGGAAGACATAAGATTCTACAGTTGGAATTTATTAAGGTTATAATTCTAACTTAGTGTAAACATCTACCACCTAAAAACTAAATGTAAAAAAAAAAAAAAAGGGATATATTTATCAAGAAATGAAGAATTCTGGTCATGGTGCTTAAACGTACAGTGGGGGACCACACATCAGTGTCTGTTTAGGAACAGATTCCAGGGCCAGGTAGAATGGTTTAGAGCATCACTTTGCAGTCCTCTAACTGTAAGACTGAATTTTTGAAAGAGATTCCTAGTATCTATTTCAATGCAGTAAAAACACACCCCAAATTGTGAACAGGATTGCCAATCAAATCTTAAGTAAATTGCTTGTAATATGACAAAACTGGAAATTGGTGTACCATTACTACAGCAGCAGTGGTGATGCCCAGTGCCCTGAGTGCCCTCGTGTGGCAGTGTCCCTCTGAAACATTTTATGTACTCCTCCTCAATTAAACTTTGCAACATTTCTTTGCTGTGTGGATTACTAACCCCATTTTGAAATGGATAAACCAAGGTTCACAGAAATTATGTAAATCATCCAAAGTCACAAATTAACAAGGGCGAAACGTCTTATTAGTGATGCAGTATTATCTTATATGAAATTAGACAAACCTCTTACCAATTGTAGGAGAAAATCATTTTATAATCAGTTAATTTTAGAGTTGTAAAGGACATCAGGCATTATTGTGCATATCCTAATAGAATATCTATCAATAAGCTTAGAATTTCATTATCCTCTCTGAAATCTTCTGAACAATATTGTTTTATGTGTTTAAAGTCAATTACCTATATAAGATTGAAGACCACTGAGTTTTGTTAAAATATATTCATTTAACAGGAGGTAATGGAGATATAAATAGTTAAATGATTTAACAATATTTAAAAACAGTGCTAAATCTAGGAGAAATGGCTGAAACTAGAATTGGGGTAGGATAAATACAAGATGAGCCTGTAGTATTTTGTATTACCAGAAAGTAAGACATAGTAAGAAGTATTAAAAGAGCCATAGGAACCAATCTGAAAGGTACATAAAAACAATCTGAAAGAGCTCCCAATGGCCCAAACTAGAACAATCTAGAACAAATAACATAGTATTGATTTATAGTCCAAAGTATAAAACAAGTATTTATAGTTTCCTACTGATATAAATGAATAATTCAATCAATTAATCAATAGGGGAGAACATACAAATCTCTCTTAAAGAAGAATTTTAGATAATATATAGAAAACTTCTTCCTTCTCAGGTAGAATATCAACCTTTTCTCCTTGTGCACAGGGTAAACTTAATTCCTCACTTTGAAAGTATGGAGGAAGGGAACACAGTGACTTTGGAATAGGGCAACCTGGTAACCCTGGTTTAACTGAGTAATCAAAGTTAACATTACCAGTAATAAATTATAGTAACATCATGTATCTCCTAATATAATGTGATGAAAATGACACATCATTTCTGTGGCAATTTTTCCTCAAAATCTATAATCCCAGTATGATGAGAATAAAAATATTATACAAACATAAATTGAGAACATTTTGTAAAATATCTAGTCACTTAGTCTGTACTCTGCAAACTTGCAAGGTTGTAAAGCAGAAAGAAAAATAAAGGACTGAGGAACTGTTATAGGTCCAAGTTAGAATACTAAATGCAATATGCATCCTGTATTGGACATTGAAAGAAGAAAAAAGACATTAGTGGAAAAAAATTGGAGAAATTTGTTTAAAGTTAGTAGAATTGTTAATAATTAACTCATGTTAATTTTTAATTTTGATATGTATGCTGAAATTATCTAAAATATTAAAATAAGGTGATATTGAGTGACGAGTATACGAGAATTATCTTCATTATTTCTGCCACTTTTAGTTTAATCTGAAAATTTGTTAAAGAGAAAACAAAAAGTGTAAAGCCAGAAATTTAAGCCATATCTACTGTCTTGTACTCTTATAGTCCACCTGCCAAGCAAAATTTAATTTATTAAACTATGTAACATGAGCAAATATATTAAAAATATGTAACTATTTTCAGCTTGTCTCTGAGTTCATAAAGCAACCTCAGAAATGCTGTTCTTATTGGCAGAAATGATTATGGGTGTAATAAAACACATTTTTTTGGTTACCACCTAAATCTCCTGACATTTTTCAAACCAAATTTAGAGCTTTTCAAAAACACTACTGATAATAGTGAAAAGATATCTGCAGAAAATATCTTGGGTAAATTCTATTTAGGTGCTTCTTTTTCCCTTTTGTATCACAGATTTTTTATGATGATTGCTTATATGTCATGAAAAAACATTGTTTACATTACCTAAATAATAATGCCATGTTATAAATAAATGGTGTTTACTTCTTAAATTCTCATTCGTAGTTATTGAATATGGTATACCCTGAGAATATGATCTGGTAGTAATTGAGAGCACGAATAAGAGAATATTTGGCTTTTGGTTGGAGCCATGGATAAGATCTGGCTACTCTGATTAAGTGAGCACTAACATTTTTGAAGCACACAGACTTGGTAAAATGAGATATGGTTTCATAAAACATTGAAAGAGAAATAAATTGAACAGTACACATTATATGAAAGTTGTACAATTAATATAAAAGAGTTAGAAAACATGATTAATATTGTGTATTAATTAAAACTCCAACAACATTTCTTGATACCATGAAATTTTGAAGTAATCCATCATATTGTTTTTATGTATTTAAAACTTTTCAGACAAGGGCTGAAACAATAATGAGGTGGGGTGGGGACACGCGGAGGCCAGGGAGAGCTGACGGCCACCTGGTTCAGGAGAGCACACTAGCAGACTTTCACACTGCCACCCCCGGGCCTGCGTTACCAGATTATCAATGCTGTTGTGCCTTCGTTCATTCAGTGAGCATTACAGCGCTTAGACACCGTCTCAAAGGCCCCGGGGCTTCCAGTCGTAAAGGACCGTCAGTCAGGTGTTAGGACAGTTAGGAGGCAACAGAAGTTCCAAAGACAGCTTGAGAGGGTGTCCCTTAACTACCATCAACTCCCTGCACCTCTCACCTCACACAGAAACCGATAGGAGTAAAAACAAGCAGCTTTTTAGAAGCACCTTTGAAACACCCTTCAAGTTAATCCTAGTCTCTTTCTCCGAACTGGTGGCTCTAAAAGGCTCGTATAACAAAATTTTGGAACCGACACTGATTTCAGACTGTAAAAGATAATCTTAATTCACTTTTTAAAATTGGGCACAGATTTCGGAAGAAAGCTGTTTCTTTCTCTTTCCCACTCACCCTTAGCATCAAAATCCTGATAATGGATGACAACTGACTGGGTCAAAGGCAGAAGAAAGGGATGTATCATTGAGCTAGGACAGGTTCTGGAATGGGACTCTTCGACTGATTCCCGTGTCTGCCACTGGCATTTTATATGAAAGCTGGACCTGGCCTTGCAGGGATCTCACTGAACGAGAAATTTTTAGTCCATTCCATGCTGGGAATACATGACTCTCCACTGAGGCTAAGGCTAACCAGACAATGCAGAACTTTCTTCTCTCTAACATTCTCTGGAACTGGGTTGAATGGATTGCACCGGTTATCATTGCTGCTGGGACAGCACAGTTGGTTATCCAGCTTACAAAAGATTTTATGTTGAAGATCCTCACAATAAATCTATGGTTAACCTTCACATTCAGAAAGACTAGCCCAAGGTGGTAATGCTTTTGACATGGAGAATTTGGGACATAAAACTGTGCACTACTGTTGCTGAAGGTCCCGAAATTTCCCATTCTGTGATGGAGCTCACACAAAACACAGTGAAGAAACTGGAACAACGTGGGACTTCTGATATTAGGCGGGGTGGGGGTGGGGCGGAGGGAGGGGCTGACTTAAATGGACAGTTTTAATGCTGAAAACCAACGTGTCGTGATGTTACCTGATTATTTAATCAGAATGACTACCA
Organism: Eonycteris spelaea; assembly: GCA_003508835.1. Lineage (NCBI taxonomy): Eukaryota > Metazoa > Chordata > Mammalia > Chiroptera > Pteropodidae > Eonycteris > Eonycteris spelaea. The sequence continues at coordinate 579,233 of PUFA01000252.1, forward strand.
GTTCTGTCTAATTCACCTTCTCTGAGTTCTAGATGTGGCATTTTGCAAACTGTAGCTTCCATATGCATGGCATGTGCCTTACTTGTTTCACCGTCATGGTGCACATTTGTTTAAACAAAAAACAAAAACAAACATAGGAAAAAGTGAAACCAATCTCATGGCCTGTGGGGTATTTTGGTCTCATAAGGATCCATTTCTTTACAGTCAGTATAATTACATTAGAATACAGTTGTATGTTGAAGTTAATGTATTAAATTATTCTCAAGATCATATGTATGCAGATTATACTTGTAACTTTCAAAAAAATTATCACTCTTATTAGTAAAACTAGAAGTAAATTGGATGTGATTAAACCACATTAATCTCTTAATACAATCTAGGAAAAACCTGTTATAAACGTGATTTCCTTTTTGACAGTGGTAATGACACTGAGAACATATGACTTCTGTGTTTTCCCAATTTTCAACCCAAATGAAATTTGAATGTTATTCTGCTTCTTTATAAGTGGGCCAGGACAATAATAAAGAGGCGGTAACTTCTTTATGTTAAAAAAAGAGAGAGAGAGAGAGAGCTGAAAAAATTTAAGATATAGAAATTTTAGGGCTTAATTATCATACCTGCAGAAGTAAAGCAGCATATCTACCCAACATTTTTTATGTAAGGAAAGGACAGGAAAAGCTTATTATCTTTGTGGGTAAAAATACATTTTCTTTTTTCCTGAATTTAGGATGGGCCTTGAGAAGTTAGGTCATATAAACCTGTTCAGAGAGTAATATTTTTTGATACCCAAATCTTGTCCTATAAGATTTATAGCTGTTCTTTCAAACTGCATTCAGCAATAGTCTCACGCCATTTCTCAGACAGAGAAAGAAGCCATTAGATAAGGATATTATCTATATCTATAATCTGGAAATGTGAAGAACTGATGTAATATTTCATATTAAAGAAAATAGGAATAGTAATTGCCCTTGAACATTACTAAAAATAAAAGATATTGAATGTTTTTCCATGGAAAAAGAAAAAAAAAACTTTTAATTTTTATATTAGAGGTTTGTTAGTCTGGGATACTTGACATTTAGGCATTTCTATTGGTTTCTTTTATTTTATTCTTTCATCCTGTCTCTGCCATCCCGTAAAGTTCAGCTTTACCTTTTTTCTAACATTCTAAACTTCATAACCTATAGCTTACCATAAATATTTTAAAAGCTATCCTTGTTGTTTGCATAGCTGGTTTATTTATCTAAGAATTAATGGGCATCCTAGATTATAAAAAGAGATCTTCTGGCCTATCTTTAAATTTCTAGGCAAAATAATACCTAAATTATTTAAGACAGATGGTTGTTTTCTTATTTTTCAGATAATCTTTATTTTCACATCTTGGATTATTTAGTATTACTGTGAACTGCCAAGAATAATCATCTTTCACGACCAAAAGACTTTCTAGTATGATATAATTAAAAATTTAAGAACCATTCTGAACTGTATCAATAGCATTTGAAAAGAGCTATTTTCTATTATTCCCTGCCATTGCCATTGAGATTTTAAATGAAAATGTTTTAGAGAAAAGTTATATTTAATTCAACTTTACTTTTTTAGTCATGAGAAAACTATTTATTAGTCCAAGTTATTCACAATCCAAGTTACTATACACAAAGTTATCCATAGTTCAAGTTACTATGATAGCTAATCTAATTAGAGCATGAGAAATAGCATAATAATCACAAAAATGGAAAACGGAGAATCTTGGTTTCTACTATATAATTTTATCATGTAAAAATCCATAAAGAACTAAGAAATCAACTTTTTATGGACATAAGTATTCTATTTCTTGTTGATTTTTAAAATAAATGTTCAGAATTTAGCATTTTCATTTGTCACTTAATAACTAGTTAAGTGGTTCTCATTTCAAACTGTTTTAAATGTCAATAGTGATTTTAAAACATAATTGATGTTCTCAATTAGGGAGTCATATTAAGACCAGTTATATTTTATCTATATATAAAATGGATAAAACATTTCTGTCAGCATTTATTGATGGATATTTCTGAGTGCCTTCTAACTGTAAAGCAGCATTTGTGTGTTCCACTGATAAACACAAAACATATGCTTGAAGACTTTACAATATAATAAAGAGCATTCATGAAATATGCCTAACTATATGTGAGTAGTAATACAAAATAATCGATATTAAAAATTTTTTTTATAAAGGCTTAAAGAAAGTAGTGCATTCTTTAATTAGTGGTTGTGTGTGCAAAATAGATTAAATAAAGACATTCTTTTGAATTGGATCTTGTAAGGTAAATATGAATTCTCTAAATAATGGTTAATAGAAGAATTCTTTAGGCAAACAGAAAAACAAGCCTAAAGATGCATAGAACAGTTTTTAAGTTGTTATACGTGAGGAACTTAAGGTAAGTAAGCCAGCTACAAAATTATTATGGTTCTATAAGTTGGAAATAATCAAAGTCTTGAGAAAGATAAGTGCAGCTTGAAATGGGTAAGAGGATACAGATGATACAGATATTACAAAAGGAGACTATTTCTAACTTCAAGGAAAAATATAGAAAAGGAAAGACATTCTGTTCAAATTTTATTATCAGAATAGGACTGAAAATCACTTTACTTTCAATATATACTTATGACTTCCAAATCTGTAACCTTAATCTAGACATTTTTCTTGGTCTTGGAAACAATTTCACCTGAATATTTCACATATACTTCAAACTAAATATGATCAAAGCTTAACCATATCACCTTTTTTCTATACCTCAATTTTACTTCTCTGTCTACTTTCTGTGGTTAAAAGCTCTGCTATCTATTCAGTTTTTGAAGCTAAAATCTTGGATAAAATGTTTTACTAATCCACATTTCCTCCCTTGATACCTAATCATTCTCCAATTTCCAGAGAAATTTAGAACAGCTTGCTAAGTCTCTTTGAGCTCTGTGCCCACTACGTCATTCGTTCTGTAACTAACTTAGTTCAGGTCTCACTCCTCACCTGAACTGAAGCAGCAACCTCTGACTGGTCTCCCTGCTCCGAGTCTCACATTTGGAAGTGCAAATTATATCAAGTATCTTGCTTACTAAATCTGATATCTCCTTATTGCCTTCAAAGTGAAGTAAAAACTTTGAGCATGTCACTTGATTCTTTCTGTTGTGATCTGATTTCTCTCCACTTGCCTATATGCATAGTGTACTCTATTCATACAAAACAAACAAAATGCCAAACATTTGGCAGAGAGTATATCAGCGGTTGCCAAAAAAGCAGGTTTGGGGAGAAGAATGATTTTAAAAAGTGCATAAGAAACATCTTTGAGGTAACAGTTATGTAAACGTATAATTTTGTCAGTGATCACATGACTAAACATTTGTAAAACTCACCTAATTGTTTACTTAATGTTGCTGAGTTTTATTGTACTTAGTTATACCTCCAGAAACATAATAAAATGTCAATAGAACGTATAACTAAAACTAAAAAATGGGTATGAGGAAAGTAATCTATATTAAAATAATATGCATTGCTATATGTAAATTCTCAGGCATCTCTATCAGAAGACATAAATCCCTCTACAAATATTCATAATTACCCCTGAGGGGCAGTATCACCACTCTGAGATCGAGCGGAATAAATCATTTAGTACTTTGCAGCATGGATGAATTTGAGGAAAACAAGCCTGTTTTGAATGTCAGTAAGAAGGCAGAGAGGTAAATGATAATGGCCTGAACTATATTAAAATTTATGGAGAAGGAGAAAATACCTTACTCAGAGTATAAAGCTCATAACCATAACATCTTTGGTATCGAATTGTTACCAGAGTGGGGTCCTCTCCTGGCACATTGTCCAGGTTCTTGATGTCTCGAAAAAAAATTGAGCAAGACACCGAAATACAGTAGAAAAGTTTTATTAGAAGAGAAAGTACATTTTCAGACGTGGAAGTGGGCCTGAGCAAGAGAAGCATGGCTCAAAGGGCCAGGCGACAAAGCCTTTGGGGTTTTATCCCTTTTTACTATGGCTGGTTACTTTTCTTAGAGGAGTGGGCTTCCTTAATTGACAATTAAAATTGACAGGACTCAGTGATTCATCATTTTGCTTTCTGTGCATGTTTGTTCTCAGAATTCAGTCTGTAATAATTATATTAATGAACTTCCGGGCATATTCATCATATTATGATGATAGTATAATAGACTCAGGTGAGTTGAAGGTCGTTGGGATCTTCATTGCGCAGGTGCAAATGACTGGCTTAAACTGGTGCCTAAATCTCTGTCTACTGGTTTCTTCGTGTGAGTTAAAAAAAAGTGCTTTCTGGCTTGCTTAATTGTGGGCGGATTAGGGTGGACCCCTTCTAAGATAGGATGACCTCAGTGTCTTTGCAGGCAGACTGGAAGCCCCCTAACTAACTTTTCTGCTTACCTTTTTCTAAGAGCCATGAACACCTTATTATTAGTAAGGATGTTGAGGGATGGAAGGTCTGTTTTCTGCATCTGCTTCCTGCTGAGAATGCCATAGTCCCTGCCTACAGGGGTTTCATGGAGCTCTTTCCCTTTCTCCCTCAGTCAGGGTGGGGTCTTTGGTTTCCTGCTGAAGTGCCACCTCAGTCCCTAGACAAGGAAAAGAAAATACAAACTTGTTATTTAAATCATACATTATTAATTTCTGTTATTGATTTGCCTATTAAATGAGTAAAGGGAAACAGGCTTGGTTAATATGTTTCTTAAAGAGTAAAAAGAAAGACTTTGGCCTAAAGTCCCTTCTCCCCTCAGACGCTAAGGGCCCTGCCTGGCTTAACACCATTTCTGCTTAGCAATGGGTTAATGACCCTTATCATTAGCTGGAGGACCTGAGTCACCGGGCAATTATCAGGATTGGAGGGGGAGGGGCTTTTTTCCAAAAGAAAGGTAGGGAAGAAAATTTAACTAGGTTTACTAAAAAGATTAAGTCTGCAAGAGATGTCCCATTTCATTTCTTGCTAAAAGATTAAGAATTTTACAAGTGGTGTCTTGTCTCAAAGTATACATCACAAAATCAGTTCTAAGTCACCAAGCATACAAAAAATGCAGGCAAATATTAATGCACTGCAGGCTCTAGAATTGATTCTTAACTTGCTAATGATACATTATTAATTAATTACTCTTTAAAGTTCATATTAAATGAATGTATACATTCATTAATATATATGTGTGTGCATATATAAACATGCATATATATATATATATATATATATATTATATATATATATATCACCAAAAGGCATAATTAATGTGCTATGTATTTATTACCAAATATCAAGAATCATCTTCTCCAACACAGATAACTTGAATATTTTTAATAAAATGACAAACTTTTTAGATGAAAAAATACTTGTCTTTGTTGTCAGTTTTATGTATTTTCCTTATATATACAACAGTAAAGAGTCCATGAACTCAAGGAAATTATATTTTACAAATTCATGTTAGTAGCACACATTTACCAAAACATAGAAATATTGTGGGAAATTTAGATGACAATAGGAGTTAAAATCAGATATTTATATTTTAAATCATTTTAAAATTACTATTGTTTATGAAACTGTAAAGTTAGTATAAAAGTTTAGTAAATGGTGTTTATATAAACGATATTTACAAATATCATCACTCATTCAATAAATGTCTAACATCTTAATTCACTTTAGAAGTATAACAAATAGATTGAAGAACCTATCATAGCATTAAAGAGAAACCCAGAGGTTCAAAATGGCATCATTTGTACTAAAACATAGATTTAATACCTGACCAAACTGCTGTTTCAACTTTTCTCTGAAATATAATTCAAATCAACTACTTTGGAATTTTCTGGTCAACACCAGTGAGGTAATTTGTCACATGGGCTATCTCCATTTCCCGTAGAAAGAGTCAATCTGCATGATAAAAACCTTGTGGTTCCTCCCCCACCCCTACCCCCCACTTTCAAAAAATTAAGGTATCCTGGTCTAAAAATTACCTGTTTCTTTTTTCTTTCTTTTTTTTTTTTTTACTTTCGTTAATCACTCCCTTGTCCATTTTTCTTCTTATAAAAATCTTCCATTTTGTATAACCTTGTGGAGTATGCTTTTAGTTGCTAGTGGGATACTGCCAGATTCATGAATTGCTCAATAATGCCAATTAGATCTTCAAATTTACTAGTTGAATTTTGCTCTTTAACAAGAGATAATATTTCAGTTAACGTTCTTGGTTGATAGTTTGCAAATACCTACAAATACCTCTGCAATGTGTGCAATGTGATTTATTCTTTTTCCATCTAGAAATAGAGTCTATTTCCTTAACTTTGAATCTGGGTTGACTGTTTAGCTTTAGAAAGTAAAGTGCAGGGGAAGTTGTGCTGTGGGGATTAGAGACTAGAACTATAGAAGACTTGCAGCTTTTAATTTTTTTCTCTTCCTAACATACTATGAAGAAGTTCTGTCTATATTCTTGAAGAGTGAGGGAGCATGTGAGAAAAATCAAGGCGCTTTAGCAGACAGCAAGCTCTTAAAGCTAGAAGCGTGAGTGACACCTCTTTAACCCTCCAACTGAATGCAACCACATGAGGAAGTCCAGGAAAAATCACTGAGAAATCACTGAGGCATCCACAGAATTATGAAAATAATTAGCTGTTGTTGTTAAAGCGGATTTAGAACAGTTTATTACATTGAAGTAAATGACTGGAACACTCTACATCAGGATTAGAGTATTGCCATTACAAAAACCTAAAACATAGGTATTAGTGACTTTGGGATTGAGCTAACATGCAGACAAGAGGGTAGCAAGAAGATTCTTACTGGAGGCTGGAAGCAGGGAGGAAGCTGCTATTGCGGGCAATAGAAAAGGAGAACTATGCCAGGAAGATGCAGAAAAATGATAAAAAAATATCTCCAGTGGTAACTAAAATTATAAAATGTATGTTAGGAACTTTATATTTGATTAAGGGGAATTTCAAGTAGACCGTTGATAGTGTCAACTGTTTTGGGGTTTGTTTTCCTTTTAAAGCTGCGTATTACAAGGTAAGGGAAAAGAATGATGAAGTAATAAAGAAAATGTTCAGTTTACAGTTAGAATTTTAAAAGAAATATGGAAGTTCTGAGTCCAGGGTAGAATTGTGAGAAATAAGAAATTGTTTTAACCAGTATTTTTTGGAATGTTACACAGAAAAAGAAATTTGCCACATCATCTATCACTGGCTATAAGAACAGAAGACAGAATGCATTTATCCTTAAATAAAATCATTAACCTAAGTTTTTTTTAAAATTTGAATAAAATGTTGTGTTATTTGCAGTAGCTGAAACAATATGAACTTAACATAAAATCAACCATTTTGTCCCACAAAATGGCAATTTCATATGGTTCAACCTCAAAACTTTTCTTCCTTTTTTATAGCAATCTATACCATGCTACTATTCTTCCTTCTTTCCTTCCTTTCATTCACTTAACAAATATTTAGTGAGTACCTTTAATGAAAAGTACTGTGATAATATAAAAATGCATTAAGCTCAAAGTTTCTCAAGATATTTACAATAGAGTAAAATATAATAATTCTGTGGCGATATCACTTAAATCTATAACTTATTTTAAAGCATACACAGCATTTAATTTCTTTCCAATGGTATTTTTACATTGTCACTATGAAGTAGATGGGAAAAACGAAGCATGATTCACAACACCTCTGACCTAAGTTAAATTAGAAGATATAGATAAATGTTCCTCACCTGAAATTTACATTTTTCCCATACAAAAATAAAAAAACTTAACTTAGAGCCTAGCTAATATTGTCTTCAAAATTTTAGACAGACTAAAATTTCTGCCAATTATTATTGTTACTGTTAATATACTAGTATTATCATCTCACTCTTATCACTATTTCACTGATAAGGAAATAAGAATCCACTGAGTTTAATTGAAAGTCATATAGCAGCAAATCCAGATTCAAAAACCAAATCTTTTGACAATCAATTAGGCTTTTCCTCTATCATGAAAAACACCCTGGCCTTTTGACAACTGTAGTTAAATATTGTACTTAGGTGTATTATCTTAAAAGTGATTCTTTAAATTTGCCTGTATGTTTCAGAATCTCTATTATTTGCCTGCTTCATTTGAAAATACATTTAGCTCAAGAAAAACCTGAAGATGAGTTCTTTGATGGACTTTTAAATGAAAATTGCATTTTTCGTTGATAGGGAAAATTATTAATTCAGGTTTTATAGGGTTTTTTTTGAGTACTATTTGAAGATAAAAGATGAATAATGACTTTAAATATAGCATTTCTTTTTATAATTATTTTATATGAGAGTAGTTGTCTTAAAGTATTTGGCTTCTGTCAGGTACAAGACATATTCTTGAAAACTAATCTGATGTCATGCGACCACATTGGTATTACCGTGTGTCTGAATTTAGAAAAGTTGAGAACATAATTTGGTCTCATCACAGATTATTCCTCTGATTTTATAGATTATCCTAGTAAAATATTTCAAAGTAAATGCTTAGTTTAAATTTTCTGAGATAAATCTGATATTTTAGCATATTAAGACTAAAACCACCAGAGCATTTATGTTTTTTCCCTGGTTTTATTATAAAGCCCTAAAGTCCAACTAGAAATATATGGCAATAATCTATCAAAATTCTAGATATTACATTGGTTAGGTATAATTCTGTTACCAAATCACGAAAACAGAAAAAGGAGGGGACTGTCTCTTTTACAATATCTTCCTCATAGCTGTTTTCTTTCTTTGCAATTTCATCTGGATCCAATTTACTCTAATACTTTAATCTTCCTGTATGTTTGAGTTAATTACCTTTAAATTATCCTTTACCCTAAAAATTGGCAGATTTTCTGACATTACAACTTTCACTTCTCCCTCACTCGAAAACATTTTGGTGGTTTCCTAATCTTAACTGCTTTAAATCTGATCTTCTCTTACTCACTTTCAGAATCACTCATGTGCATTTCATCTTATGTAATCAATTTTATTTTTAGCTCCTCCAAAATGTTCCATATGCTTGGATATCACCTGTTTCCTAAATAGCTTAACATTTTTGTCTTAGTCCTGGGTGGTGATGCTTTCATTCTTGTTGTCTTGCCTCAGATATTTTCTACTCAGAGGCACATTCTGAACAGTGTTCTATGTCTTCCATCCACTTGCTGACATTTCTCTCGTTAATTATTATTGAATGCTTCCTAGGACTTTGACTTCACAATCACTCTACCTCATTTATAACTCTTCTTCAGTGGGAAGAGTGGTAATATAGGATGTAGTGATTGACCATGAACAAGAGTCATTTCAAATACAGCCTTCAGTTATACCAGGAAATCCATCCAGTTAATTCAACGGTAGTCTGTAGATTTAAACCATAGGGATTTATCTATTAGGTTTCTTTAAAAGAGAGATATACTTCTCTTTTCTTTCTTTTGTATTTTATTATTTCCCACTCTCTGCTTACTTTAATCACTTTTATACAGTCTAATAAATTATTAATGCCATTAAATATTTTATCACTTATTACTTATTCCAACATTATCCAGATATATCATAAATATTTTATTCCTGTCATTTGTTTTTGACAAGTATTGCCTTTTATTGTTAAAAACGATTGGGGACTATTTACTTGTTTTTCTAAACTATACTGTAAGGTCATTCAAGTGAAAAATTTCAGCTCATACTCTATAGCTTAACATTTAGGCTTGACTTTATTTATATACCAAGTTATAATTATTAGTCCATTTTGTCCCCTAAGTATTAACTTGTCATTTGTTCTTATATTATGTACCACTGTAGAGTCTAAGAATCTTGAAGATAACACTGCCCTCAAGACCAGTGTTATACATGCATTCGATACTTAAAAAATTCCTTGATAGTTGATTGATTGATTAAACTAGTAATGAGTTATCTGACTGAGATCCTACTAAGAATCTTCAGTTATTCCTGGTGTCAGGAGCTTTATTTAACTTTGGACTTCTTAACCTGAGATGAACCTTTGTAGATGACAAATGTTTTCATTTCTGAAATAGTACTAATTATATTTAATTGACTTAAGTCTAAGAACATTCGATTAAGTATGTTATTGGAAACATTTATCTGCCCACCCACACATAAGCATACTCAGGATCACAACAGGCCTGGGTGGAAACTACATTAAAAAATAGTCTTACTCATTATCTCACACCATCATTTTTCATAGTGCTAGTAGATGTATTTACTTTGTTGTCACATTCCCTAGGGCATTTATCCCTTATTCTTTATTTTTATCAAGTATCTCACCTTGTCTCTATTTCTTTCATATGACTTTTTTCTGATTTCATGAAGATAACAGAGCCTATTGGTTATTAGCAATCTAATGTTAGATATTTTTGCCTTTGACTTTATCTGTATCTTCGACCACCCTAATATCTATCCAAGTCAGAGAAATTGATATTAGACTTACATCTAAGAATTATTCTTTTTTATTTTCATTTTATTCTTTTCAAAAGTACTCATTGCTTTTATTTCAATAAATATTCTCTAATATTTTTCCTTTACATCTGTTTCTTCCTCTCTGCATATAAATATATCCAAAATTCTTCTATCCACAAAATATGCCATTTTTACCTTAAATTCCTTCTAATGCCATCACATATTTCTCAAAACAATTTGTAAATGAAAAGCCTACACTGTAAGTCCCCAAACCAATACCTCTTATTCACTTAGTGATTTACTTTAATTTGAATTTTCACTTAATTAGCTAACTGAAAATATTCTTACTAAATTTCTACTACAGATATCCAATGAGCATGTTTCAGACTTCTGTCTTCTTGATTCCATAGAAAAATTTGTTGCTGCTAACCAGTATTCCTACTTCAAACATTTTTTTTTTTTCTTTCTTGGTTTTGGGATAATTTCTGCCTTCCATGTAATTAATGCATCTCTGGGCACCTCTTCACTTTCTTCTCTATGAATTCTTCTTTTGCTGTGCATCACATAAGAGTTAATATACTGAATGATTTTTTAAATGATATTTTAAATCCTTATCTCCCTGTTTTATTCCAAAAAATTAACCAATGTCCAAGGAGCAACTACATTCTATATTAGCCATATAAATTATGCCTCATTTGCAAAGATTAATTGATTTGATAAATTTTATTTACTTACCTTAAGAAGCAATATATGATCAAAATATTTAATATCTGTTCAATCTGTCAGGTACTCTGTAGCTTCTACTGTGGCAGTTTAGAGGTTCAATTATATTTTGTTTGAAACTTTTTAATAGCCTTTTTTTTCCTCTTTAATTTAGAAGGTCCAGTAACTTGGTGTCATGTGGCCTAGTTCTTTTTTTTTTCTTTTAACAAATTACATTTATTGGGATAACATTGGTTAATACAATTATATAATTTTCAGGTGTACATTATAATCTATATATTCTATTGTGCGTATACCACCCAAAGTCCAATTTTCTTCAGCTACCATATATTTGATCCCTTTTATGCACTTCATCCTCCCCCATCTTCTATATTTGACCCCCTTTACTGCATATACCTCCCCCTCCCTACTCTCTGGTATTAATAGTCTTTTCATCAAAATATTTTATACTTTGTATTTTTATTTAAAATGAGATCATATTTGTATGTAATTATTATCTTTAAACAAAAATATTAATTTATAAAGAACCTTAAAATGTATTCTCAATAGGTCTCAATTTTTGTGTTTTCTAATATATTTTTCATTCTATGAGAATTATGGATTTTTTTTTAATGAAAAAGAATGACCTCTCTTTGGTTGTACATCTGATTCTATCCATAATAATTTCTTATAGAAATATGAAGGCATAAAATGACAGACTCCTTGAATGGCATATATTCCATTTTAGAACAAAGAAAAGATTCAGAACTAACTATTTTCTATGGCTGTGCAAATGTCAAAATATTCAGAATTATCTTTAATATTTTTCTTAACTGATATCATCTTTTCTCATATCATGCAATTGTATACCCATAAAGTTATATATAATCCATTCGGGTTAGTATGATAAAAAGACTCACATTTTATTAAACATCTAGATTCTATTTGATTGCCTTTTTGTATTTGATGTGTTCCTCACATTTCAAAAAATGTGAGTTTAATGACAGGATAAAAAAGATGACAGAATAACAAAGGCATGTGAACTAAGTGTTTTGGATTAAGGTAATAATTATTTTGTCACTCATATTTTTGTTATTTTTCTAGTAGTCACTGGGATACATCTTGTCATGTATATGTATATATACTCAATTTAATATAGATAGAAATGCAAAGCATTTTTTAAAAAGCTGTACCACCTAATGAAAGCATTTAACTATATTTTGCCTCAAATACTTAAAACCATATTCCTTAGATATAAGTCTTCTACAGACTTTACTCTCTGTCAACAAATACTGCTATCTTGCCTACTTTGAGGAATAATTAAGATAAATATTTATCTCAATTTAAAACAGCAAACAATATAGGGTAGTACTGATACAAAAGACTAATTTGCAGAAAAAATAAGTGAGACAGGAGGTTTAGCTATCAAGAATAGACATTTATTAAGGATTCTTCTGTAGGTGACATAGACCAAGCTATGAATACAAATGTTAGAACAAATGAGCCTGAGTTGAAAAACAGGAAACCTAGGTTAGTTTTGTCTTTCCTACTAATTTATTGTGCAACTTCTAGAAAATCAGTTATTCTTTCTCAATCTCAGTTCCCTACTCCAAGAAATTATAGTCCAAGATGACAGTAAATAGATAGAGGAATAGGGAAATAAAAGAAATATATAAGGAAACATTTAACTGACACATATATGTATATATCATTTATATAATATTTATGTTATATCTATCAAGAACGAGGAGAAATATATCTGAGATAGAAACAGGGAAAATAGCCATGACATCCTCAGATCCAACTAGGAGAACATATCAAGTCTTTCTAGATAACTTAAGGATACATTTGTGGTATAAATGATATATAGGAAATTTTTAACTTTAGAGAGTGTAATAATGTTCAAAGCAGACTATGGAGTACCCAATAAAGAACAAGAATTTATATAGAATGACCTGACCTACTGAAATGAATGAACTATAGAGATTTCATGATTATGATATTATTTTGTAAGTATTTTAATAATTTCTCTTTTAAAACTCACATTCTTAAAACTTAGTATAATTATTAAGGAACTTAAAGTCTTCCTGGAAAGAGGTCTGAATCATGGCAGAGGCAGCATAAGAGTAATAACTAAAGTGAGATCCAGAGAAGGTGAAGAGAGTCTGTTCTTGTGTTTATATCCAAGCTTCCATAAGGAAAGATTTACATCCAGTGCCTAGCATAATGCCTGCTCACTACTGGATATTGTAAAAACTGTTGGAAACTGGGATTGTAAAAGTAGATTTGCATGTTTTGTTTTGCAGTCAGTATTAGTTACAGTAAGCTAAATTTATTTGGGTGAGAGTAGAAGGAAAATTTATGAGATATTAACCATGACTGCCCCCTAGAATCAACCATTTTAAATGCTTTTAATTGTTTCACTTTATAGTACTCATTAATGGATTTCTCAATAACTTGCTTATATATATATATAGTTTTATTTGTTACATATATTCATTATATATATATATATCTGTTATATATATATATGTTATATATATATATTTATTTGTTATATATATAGTTATGGATTTCTCAATAACTTGCTTATATATATATAGTTTTATTTGTTATATATATATTTGTTTTATATATATATTCATTATTATATATATTTATTTGTTATATATATAGTTATATATATATAGTTTTATTTGTTAGTAGTAATTACTAGATAATGACAATTTTCACTATGAAAGATCAATATTGTGCTTTTTTATAATTATTATTTTATGTTTTTAGATCTATTTTCAATTATTACATTTTACTGAAATAGTACAGACTAGTTCTATAGTGCTATATGCATACTACTTCTTGTAGTTAATAATGCTCATTTTTTGTTTTGATAATTTTCTCTTCTAAAAATATAAATTTCCTCTCAATACTTTTAAATGCATGAGAAGATCTATATTTCTTTTTTACTTGGCAATGTTTCTCCTGGAACTTCCTCCTGAAATGATTTTTCTCTAGTCTTGCTACACAGTTGCTGTTCTATAATCTGTCTTCATTATCTTATAAAATCTTTTAAGCCTTTTTTTTTTTTCTGTATTGGATCCTATTTCCTGGTTCCCTTGACTCTTTCTTTGTTGATAACTTCTTTTGTTTTGGTAGTTTCTGAGGACTTAGTGTGTGTTTGGTAAAATTTTTGAGAGCTTGAATGTATGAGAATGTTTTGATTGTTTGGCCAGGTATGGAATTCTGCAAAAGAAGTTATTTCCATTAAATTTTGAGGCAATGCCTCATCATCCTCAAGCTTTCATTTTGTCTGTTGGAAAAAAACTAATGATATTTTAAAGCCCAATCTTCTCATTATGTTATTTTCATCTCTCATTTTTGGAAGTAGTTAGGATCCCCCCTTAAGCATAAGAGTTCTGAAATTCCACAATAATGAGCCTTGGTATATTTCTTTTCCATCCATTTTACTGGGCAGTATGTGAACCTTTTTAGTGTGCAAACTCAATATAGTTTATGTTTATATTGTGTACCTTAATTGTTTAAAAATTCTTTGCCATCATTCCCTCTGTTTTCTATTGCTGGTAATTTCGTTATTTGGTTATTGAGTTTATTAAATAGTCTTTTAATTTTCCTCTGTTCTCTCCCATTCTAGATTTTTGTCTTTATGTTTTCTTTCTGATGGATTTTCTCCATTTTATCAAGGTTTTTATTCCTTCAATTGTATTTTAATTTTAAAGACATAAATTTATTCTCTAATGAGATTTTTAAAAACTTATTTGTATTTCATGGTTGTAATATTTTACCTAAGCTATTTAATAACAACATTGATTTTGGTTTTTAAAGTTTCTTTCATTTCAACCATTGCCATTATTTTAAATCATTTAGGTCACTTTCACAATTAGTTTCTTGTCCTCTTTCACACGACTTGCTGTCTTAGTTTTTTTTTTAATGAAACACTTAAAAACTGACTGGACATGTCCACTGTTTTCACGGATTCCTGTACTTCAGTAAAGGGTAAAAATGCCTTGACAATTGGAAGTTTTTAAAGGTCTTTTTCTTTGACTACTCAGTTTCTTCAGAGAAGATACAACAATCTCTCGCCTGGCAGTGAGAGGAAAAGTAAATCAATCTGGCTACCAACTTGCCTAACACCAAATAGAAAAAGGAAGCTAAATTTTTGCCAGTTATTTCATATGTGTATATTTTAAAATTAACAAATTAAGCAACTTAAAATAAATCCTCTGTGTTACTTATGTATGTTTTCATGATTTTTTTTCCCCTTGGATTTTTTTTTTTAATAACCAGTTAATCGATGGTGCCAATCACAAGGATAAAAAAAAAGTACTGTAGAATTTTATTTATTTATTTACTTATTTATGATTAATTAATTTATTTATATATATTTTATGGTAGCATTGGTTAACAAAATTCAATGTTTCAGCTGTGTGCTTTAACAATAAGGCATATATATATTTACACTGTTCAATGCCTATAGTTATATTTCTTGTAGAATTTATTATGTACATTTGTATGTATACCGTATGCAAGAATTTATTTATCATTGACAATATTTACAGAATTTTATATTCAAAACATAACAAAATTCTTAATAAAGATCATACAGATAGACCTGCAAGTAGAATATGATTTACACAAACAAAAGCCAGAATGGCTGTCCTAGAAAAGTGCAAAGTGGTGTTCAAACTGACTAGACCTATCTGCATATGACCTCTGTAACCCTTCCAGAACAATAGTTTCTCTGCAAGAGCAACGCTTTTAGTGCATTAACTACAGAATTTGGATGATGTTAGCAATGATATCCAACTGTTTCTGATCATGTTCCCTCCTCTATCAGTATATGTATGTGTGATAGATGATATAGATATAGATATAGATATAGATAGATAAAGATATAGATAATTGGATGTGTTAATTACAAAACATACAAATAAACAAGAAAAGATGTATGCAATAGCCAAGGTCCTTGCAGGAAAGAGATGATTTCGTAACTTTGAAAACAATGAATATTGTTTAGAGAGTTGTACATAAATTTAAAGGAATTATCAAAAATTACTGATGTAAGCATTAGCTTGTACAACCAGAAATGGTACAACTCCTAGCCCTGAAGTGTTCATGAAATGAAGTGGTATCACCAGAGCCAAGGGGAAGTGGGAACCTTGGAAGTGTATCTGCCCAATAGCATCTGTGACTGTGGAGGAAAGCAGCCACATCTATGATTCTGGTGCCCGAGCAGAGAGGAAATGAAAGGCATGAGAGAAATACCTTAACCTCACTCTCATCTTCTGATCTCCATCTGGTCCTAGCCCTTGGCTAAACCCAAACAGAATCCGAAGGACAATGGTTGTGCACTTAGAGAACAGCCTAACTATGATACAGAGCAAGTCATAAAAAGGTGGATTATGAATCTTAGGGATCAAAGAGAGAATGGCCAGTTTAGTGGGATTCTAAAAATAATCTATAAATAGATGTCCCAGTATTTTATTTCCATACCAAAGAAGATGATTGCTCTAAACATTCTACATTGAACTTTATTTTAGAACCCAAGGAGCAAAGTTGAATATAAAAGTGAGCCAAAGTTATTGTAGAAAATCTCCATCCATTCCAAACTTTCTTAATGAGATATGCTTGTTACACTTTAATATAAACCAACAGGGATTAACTAAATTTAATGAATCACCAGAGGTTTTACTAAACTGTAATTCTGATTCAATAAATATGAAGTTGTGACTGAGATTCTGCATCTCTAACTAGCTTCTAGGTGATGCCAATGCTTTTGGTCATAGGACTATACTTTGAATAACTTGCAATATGACTAGGAGTACAGGCCATCAATAACCTGCCTTATTTCAAAAATTTTTAAGCCCTGGGCGAAAAACAAGCCTAGCAAGTCTGCAGCTTTCCCTGTGAAATAAAAATTTTAACCAGAGAATTTCTAATAGTCTCTAAGAATAAAAAGTGTGATTCTGTGAACTATACAAGTATTTTTATACTTTATGATGTAATTCACAAATTATTAGTGACATTCCCAAATTGTACATTCTTTTAAAAAATTCAAAGCACAAGTCAACAAGAATAAGACAATTTTAGTGAAAGAATTAGAAAGATGAACCTCGTAGCTGAGAATAAATTCAATATGAAGGATGGGAAAGAAATGCTATTTTCTTGTCATATTTTTGTCATGTTAAGATTGTATGTAATAATTCCATTGCTCTTTTGTATATTGATGCACGATTTAGAACAATTAAAATATTAATATAGTATATACGTAATAAAAACACTGCTCTGATGATGTCATTGGGTATTCAGGCAAACTTTTTAGTGGATTACACAACATCAGACATGGAGATTGTCTAAGCATAAGCTATTGTGGCAATTTCTCTGAAGTTTATATTAAGTCATTCTAGCTGCAGTTTACAGGGCTTCAGGAAAAAGGGCAAAATTAGTTCTCAATGATTCCAAGTCAAAGGATGGGAGAAAATTGGAAACATTATTTTGGAATGGAAAGTGCAGATAAACATTTGAGGAGACTAGAAGAATTCAGGACTCAGTTCACTTTATAGCTAAAACAAATACTGTTTGTCTAGAGAATAACTGACATAGAAATTTCAACATGACAATAATTATGGTTATGGTTAAAGCTCTAATGAGCTCTTACTTGTTTTCAAGATTCTAAATCTATTTGTAAATTAATTCACACCTCTTATCAAACTTGTAATTTGAAAATGAAATCTCTGTATTGTCACTAATTTAGGAAGATTCAGATATTATTTATTTCATTAAATGCAAAGTTAAATCATTTGGCCCATGATAAAATTTTTTACAAATTAAAAAAAAATGTATTTCTCAAATAGAAATTGATGCTTAGGTGCAATTTACATAGTTACTCTTAACACTGTATTAGATTGTTGACTATAGTAGAAATAAAAAAGCAAAAACCAAAACAAAAGACTTAAAAGTAGGCACTTGAAAATTGAGTATTATATCAGTTGATATCATTCATAGATTCAGCCCAAAGGGTTCTTATTCTATTTGTGATTTATTTAATATCTTCTTAGGAATATTATCTCTTCCTACTCTAAACAATAATCACAATGTGCATTTATTATATTATTCTATATAGATATTTTTCTTGAATAAATCTATAATCTCCTTGTTACCGATACCTCTCTCTTCTAACACAGTGAGCCTTTTGAGTCCTAGAATAGCATAAAACACAAGGAATGCATCTGTGTAACTTGGGGTATCTTTGTATATTTGAATGATATCTTGCATGACCTCATGAAGGATTTGGTATAAAGGGAAAATTATGGGTGAGAAACAGTTCATCCGTTGCCCTATTTCATTATTTCTCCATTGTCTCTTTTGTTCCATAACTATACAATTTACATCTCATACCATATCACAAGGCCTTTTTAAGAAAAGATGGAAAGAGTAGGTCTGCCAAAGTCAACTCGGTCCCGCAAATATGTCCTATAGATATTATCTTCTTGGGCTTTTGTGACTTTTTGAAAACCTACAGCATTTGCCTCTGACCAAGAAAGGTTTATTGTTGGCTGAAGGTGTTTTCTCTTTAACGTTCACCAAAGATTTTACATGGGTCTTCTTCATGTACAGCATCAATAGATAAATAGAATAAAATATTTTTATGGATCCTAGTTATGAATTTGGGGGAAATGTAAAAATTTAAATTAAGCAGAATAAAAGCACTGGTTATTCAGAGTGAACGTATTTATTGCTAAGAAATTCCAAGGTGATTAACAGTACAATTATGCCAATTTTCTGAAAAAATAGATAATAGACACCTTTAATTTTTGCAGAGCCCTGAAGAACACTTCCAGTTCTGATCAAAGTCCCTACCCACTCCATCCCAAACACTTTTCACCTTCATGCTCACATTTGTAATATTAAAGAATTAAATGAGAAACTACGTATCTTTTCTTCTCTGAAAGTATATAAGATTTTTATCAATCTTTAAATTTGTGATTCTCTTTTCAGTTAAGAGTGAAACATTGGTATACTCAAAAGAAATAAAAACATTTTAAAATAATCACACTTAGACCTAATCTGATTTCCTTAGTCATCCCTTTCCTTTGCCCAACTATTTATATATATACACCGCCCCGCCTCCTGCAGTTAAGGTTTTCTAAATGCAGGTGTAAATTAATCCACGACTTAAGCACATTTTGGAATTTCTTGTTATGATATTTTAAATTATTGTTAATTTGCATGGGGAATAGTCTGCATTATGGAATGTCATTTTGCTATTAGCAATAAAGGAAAAGTACATACTATATATATTCTGAACTTGAGTAAAATTTCCTTGAGTTAAATTGAATCTTGAAATTTTGTGTTGTCTTTATCATTTGCCTTTTAAAGATAAAAGAAGTAACTTGCCTAAAGTCACAGTTTGTTAGTAATCATTTCTAGATTAGTCTCAGGTATATTGACTCACTATCTAATGTGCTTGTAATTACCTAATATGATTAATTTTAGTTTGCCAGCTGTAAGCATACAGTAGGCATGTATACACATGGTATTTATGGCAAGAATAAAATCAGTAAATTTTGAACATCTGTTCTCAAGCTAGTGTGGAAAAAATTACTACTTAGAATTGCCGTGTTACTACTTAATGTAAGCTTCTGTTTGGCACTTAGTGAAAATATTCCTTATCTTTTTATTTCTAGTTCCTGAACCAACATATCAATGCCCTAGTTATAAACTGGCATCTATGATTTGACTGAAATGACAGAATATAGAATTTGGTTCAGAATGTAGCAAATGCTCTGGGTGGCCAGCTTAGATTCTTATTATTTGGTTGATGCATCTTGTCTCCAGCTGCTGTTACTATTTTCCCCCAGAGACTTGAGCATAGCAGGTGGAAACTGTTCCAATGGAAGATGCCTGAGAAACTGTGCCCTCTCCACACCGGGTAACCTTTAGCCAGTCATTAATCAGGTTGAGTCATAACCGCTTGGCAGCCTTGTCTCTGGGTAGGGTGACATTTGTTTTGCAACTCCAGCCAGACTCTCCCGTAGGATCATGCTTAGGCTAAATTTTTCTTGCAACTATACCTTATTTATATTTTCTCCAACATTAACCTTCCTTGCTCACTTCCTTCTTTTCAGAGAACCCCATGATAAATCATCTGTTTAAGAATCCCCATCTTAGACTAGTTTTAAGTAACCTGTGTTTCATATGGTAACATATGATATCAATATAGTACTGGAGGAACATAAAGCATTTAATTCATTCCAAATGACTCTAGAAACAGCAAAACCTAACTTAACTAGACCAAATCAGTTCACCCACATTAATGGCCTGGCAGATGATATGTGTCCATTTCTAGCTGTAAACTATCTACTTTATTTCCTACTTTTTTTCCATACACAATAACTGGCATTTAATTTTTTTAAAGGGAGAGAAACCCAAAAAGCAAGAAATAAAAAATGAAACAAAAGAATCAGACTCAGAGATAACAGATATTGGAGCTATCAGACAGAAACAGCAAAATGGCTATTACTAATATGTAAAAAGGTTTACAGGAAAAAAATGTACAATGTGCATGAACAGATGAGGCATTCGAGCAGAGAGATAGAAGTTATTAATTAGGACCACATAAAAATTCTAGAAAAAAACACTATTAAAGATAGATAATAAATCATCAGCATGCACTGCAGCAGAAAGGAAAAGTGAACCTGAAAATAGGTAAATAGGAATGATCTAACCAAAACATGAAGAGAAAAATGAAATGGAAAATAGGGAAAGAAAAACAGAGCACCAAGAGCTATGAGACAATATCAAACAGTATAACATTTGTGTCATTTGAATTTCAAAAAAACGGAAAGAGAGAGGAAGGGGGAAAGAAAGAGAGAGAAAGAGATTGGCGGGTAGGCAGGCAGGCAGGCAAGAAACAGATCTAATAAGAAAGAACTTCAGGCAAGATTTTTTAAAAAAAAAAACAAGTCAAACTATGTTCTGAGTCTTGGCATTGAGATAATCTATTCTCAGCATTTTTGTCAGTCCTCCTAGAAACCAAACTCTGCATTCTGTCTGTAATGCTCCTGACTGGGAGTTTTTTCATCCCTCCCTAAATAGTGGCAGACCTCCTAAGTTTAAGAGGTTTCCTATGCCTTGCCTAGAGGCAGATGGGTTCACGTCTACCTCCTCCCCAGAAGCAATGGCTCTTTTCTTGGGCTCTGAGAACCATAGTGTTTCCTGTTCTTTTTCCAAGAGTTGAAGGCCTTCTTTCACATAGATGTGGGTAGAATGTTTTTTTCTGGTCTCTAGGAATAATCAACCTCCCAGATAAATGTGCCATAAAGGAGTCTCTCTAGACTCATCTGCTCCCCCTGCCCCCACCTCCAAACTCTCTTATGAGTAGTCAGTGAAAGAGCTTGATAAAGAGTTCGTAAGGGACTGAACTTCCCTTGTGTCTGAGGTTCACATTTTCTTTGCTAAGCTGATATGATAATCCAATTGCAGCCTTTAATGATTTATTGTCATTTTAGTTGAATTTTTCTTACCAGCTTATATGGCAATCACATTTTCCATACTCTGGTAAATGTGAAACAATTGGTCTCATTTTCTCTTAAGAAGCTTGACACTTTAGAATTCAGTTAATCTCATTGACTTAAATCCTTGGCTTTCTAATGGATTCAAGACAATTCATGATTTTTAGATATGTTTCAAGTTTTACTTGTTGTAGGATACATGTGACTTTTCTTTTGGCTATCTATATCTTAAAAGCAGAATTCATAGCGTGTACTTTAAATAATAAAATAGATTTATTACCCAGGATACTAGGGTACTGTATGCTCAAGTATTTGATCTTTTCCCATGCCACTTTGGGAAGAGTCTCTAACATACTATTACTTAGATCCCTTCTTCTTTGTACAGTCTATAGGAAGTGATTGAGGACAATGTGTATTAGGCTTGTTTTGCATTTATTGATACTTATCTTCCACTAGAATATAAGAAATTAAAATCATATGAGTGTGTGTGAGTATTAGAACATAGCAAATATATGCTGGAGAGAGAAGGCGTGTACTTTTGGAGTGAGATTGATCAATTGAACTATTGTCATTTTAAATAGGAGAGAAGATAATAACAAAACAGTGTATAACAATGGAAGGAGAGAATAAGGATATTCTGGAGACTTGAATCTTAAATTTCTACCCTGGGATCTGGAAAACTCACTCATTTTCTACAACACATCTATATCTACATATTTTTCAGAGTTTATATAATAATCACATAGGCTAATATTTCAGTGTTAATTATTGTCTACTTCCTTCTGCTTAGAACACTGCTAATGAAATAGTAAGTGCTCTAAAACTGTCAGTGCTGGCTGAAAATCATTAAAAAATTTATTTGAAAGAAAGAGTAAAAATATTGTTTTTAAAATTAATTTTTATGTTTAGGTGTGAATAATTTTATGAATTACTGAAATTTTAAAACTATTTATTAAAATAAAATTCACTGTATTTGTAAGAAAACTCATCACTGACCTCATTTGCAATTAGGATCATATAAGAAATATAAAGTAAATAAAAACTTATTTATGCTAATCAATTGAAAGTTTATAATCTGCAAAATAATTCAATTTTCTGCTCAGCTTGTCTTCCATTTTGCATAATAAGATTTTAATATATCCTTTCTACCGAGTATTTAAATGACAGGGAAAATAAAGATATCAGTTAATCTATCACTGAATCGTCATCAAAAACATCAGAGAAAAATGTCATACAAATAAGACAGTTTAAATTAACACACTACAATTTTATTTAACTGATTAACCATATATTAAATTATTTAGTGAGGTGAAGGGTTTTATGCAGGGAAAACATCCTTGTCTCTTGGAAATAAAACTCAAACTTGAAAGGTATGAGAAACCCTGATATTCTAGATTTCTACAAATTTCACAGTGACAATTGCTAAGTACCCCAGTAAGAATTTTGGGAACTTACTTCAGAAAAGGGGATAGGAAAACCCATCTAGCTCAGGGGAAAACCTGGGATCTCCTAGGCTTCCATCCCACAGGTTTCTGCCCTGTTCCCTGCACTCCCCACTACCTAATGCTATGATAGGAGGATGAGTTAAAACTGTCTTTTAAAAAGGAGGCCCAGAATTTGTTCCAATACAGACTAACTTATTGAGGAAGTACAAAACAGGCCTATTTGAGGAGGCACAAAAAACTCTTTGCCACCTTACATTCACCACAGATATGATGAAGTGTTTGGCTGGCAAACAGAATGGTAGAAATTTGAACAATGTCCCAAATCCAAGGTCTGAGCTCACAAGGCCTACCTAAGACTGAGGCTCTACCAGCAAAACTAAGATCTCACTTGATTCACTATTCAAGGACCATGCAGGAGGATACAGCTCAAGGAGGAAACCCTTCTCTGATTAGCCTAGGCTTGCAAGGACTCCCGAAAGCTTAGAGTGAAGTAGAAACACAGATGAAAACCTTTTGTGTACCCAGGCACAACACTAAATGCAAAGTAAGAGAAGCCCACATAGATCAATGGAACAGTACAGCAATCCCAGAAATAGATCCATGCAAATACGTCAATTTATTTGTGATGAAGATGCACAGGGACCATTTTTTAAAAATTTATTAGAGAAAAGATAGTCTTTTCAACAAATGGTACAGAAATAATTGGATGTCCCTATTAAAAAAAAAAAAGAACTTTAACGAATGCTTCACATACACAAATTGTAGCATAAAATGGACAATAAGCTTATATATAAAAAGCAAAACTATAAAATGTCTTTAGGAATATACAATGAAAAATTTGCATAACATTGGCTTCGACTAAAGATTTTTTAGATAAAACACCAAAAGCACAATTCATAAAGAAAAATATTAATAAATTTGACTTATCAAAACTAAACACTTTTTCTCTGCAAAAGATACTGTTAAATAAAACAATAGACTAGAAATTCTTTTCCAAATACAACTCAGCTATAAGAAAACAAATAACCTAAAAAATAGGCAAAATACTTACATAGACACTATATCAAAGGAGACATATAAACGATATATAAGGTGTTCACCATCATTAGTCTTTAGAGAAATACAAAGTAAATCACTATGCAACTATTAGAATGCCTGATTTAAAAAAATGGGATATCAAATTTTGCCAAAAATGAAGAGTAAAAAATCAGGAATGGTAAATATTACAGTCTGTTTGAAAAAGTGTGGTCGTTTTTTATAAATTTAAACACATTTACCATACATCATAGCAATTTCACTCCTAGGTATTTAGTGAACTGAATGAGAAACTCAAGTTTACATAAAAATCTTTATATGATGTATATGACAGCTCTATTCATAGGCACCTAAATCTGGAAACACCCAGGATGTTTCTCAACAGGTAAATGAATAAACAAATTGTAGCTCAACCATACAGTGAATACTCAGCAAATTCTTAAAAAATTAACAAAAATCTTAAATTGCATAACAAAAACTTAAAGTATTAATTGATTCAACTATGTGGATTAGTTTTTAATGAACTTTGCTAAGTGAAAGAAGTCAGACTCAAAAGTCCACCCATCATTCATTTTTATTCTGGAAAAAGCAAAACAATTTGGACCAAAAAAACAGATTAGCAGTTGCCAAGGATTAGAAGAAATGGGAATTGTTGACTATACAGGAGTTGCAAAAGAGACTTTTAAGGCTATGAAACTGCTCCGTATGGTATGTGTTGATGGATACCTTACTTTATGCATTTGTCAACATCTATAAAGTTGAACACAAAAGTGAATGTTACTGAGTACTGCTTGCACATTTTTATAAAAATAAACCAGGTGATAACAGGATTGAATGCAGACTATAACAAATAAATCCAATTGTGCTATGAATGTATGATATAACCTTCCCAAAGGAGATGACAAGTAGATGTCTAACTTAGGAAAACAGTGCTTTGACTTGATACTGTAAATTAGAGATAAAAGAAACTATTTATTAATACAGTACTTATGTTGGTAAATATGTTTCATACAGTAATAAGTTTTTCAGTACTGAAACCACTTCACAGGTATACTAGGACTTAATATATAAGTAAATATATCATACTTAGAGCCAGGTTTCTCAGTACCATAAATAGAAGATATAAGTAAGCAAGTGGGGTGAGGGGAAGGGTGGAGTACAGCTAGAATCAAACCTGCTGTGCTGGAGTAGAATTAGAGATATCAGTATAGACTCATGTTTAATTTATAGATAGATGATAGATAGAGAGATGGATAGATAGATAGATAGATGATAGATAGATAGATTATTGATAGAATAGATGTTTGAATATGTAGGTTACTATACATGTGTATAATTCCTAGTTACATGTGCTACAAAGTCTTAGAAGCAGTGACACCCCAATAGAAACAAAGAAGAAATAGGAGAATAAAACATACCAAGATGGTAAATTTAAACCCAACAATATTAAAAATATATTGAAATAAAATTGACTAAGCCTCATATTTAAAAGTAGAGATTGTCAGATTAGATAAAAGCCAGATTCAAGTCTATGGCGAACCTAAGAAGTTCACATACCACAATAATTAAGAACCTATACATGTAACAAATGCTCTGTATAGGTGGAAAACTTTTTCCCTTCTTACCTTCTAGGGTCTTTGGATCACCTAATAATTAAATTAACATAAAACAGAAGAAAAATTTATTATGTATGTACAGCGGCTTCATAAGGATATGAAATTCCCAGTCAGGTATAACCATCCTCATCAAAGGAGCATGGATAGGGTTCTGGGGCTTCAAAGTCAAGAAAGACAATTAACAGGAAAGTAAGAAGAGCAAATGTATAGTAGACAAATGTTTTCCACACTATGCAGATAATTTTTCTAATATAAAATGTTATCTCTGGTAATAGCTTTTTCCTGCTAGAGGCTCCCTATCTAAATTCTTTTAGGCAGTTAGCAGGAAGTAAAAAGCTCTGAGTTTGCTGAGCGCTGATTATTTTCAGTTCAAAATAATCTACATGCCAAAGTGGCACATTCTGGACCAGCCTACCCAGAACCCTTCAGTTCGAAGTAAGGTTATATTTAATTATTCATAAATTTATATAGTGGATGTTCTTGAAACCAAGAAGTATGTTAAAATAATTTAATAGTAATTGATAAAACAATGTATAGAAATGAAAATAACAGCAATCAACATATTTCAAATCACAAAAAATATTCTATACACATTAATAACTGTTTCAATTCTCATCTAAGAGTGGCAATAATAGCTTCAATTTAATGAGTATCTACAATACTATATTTTTAACATTTCTTACCCCAATTATTTTTTCTAACCTCAGTTTAGAAATTATCTAAATTCTTGAGGAAGTAAATGGAAGCTTGAAAATGAATAATATATTGCCCAAGTTCTCATAACTAATAAATCTTGGAGAAAAATGAAATTTGATTGGTCTGACTTCTGTTTCTCCTCATAGAATAGTTCCGTTGCCAAGGATATCACTCCAAAGTATCTGATTATGCTGCATTTTTGAAGAAGAATATTTTTTAAAAACTATTATTTAACAATTATATTTTAAGATCCTTCTTAAAATAGAGCATGACCAGCATAGAATTGATAATACAGAAAAGAATGAAAAGGGAAAGACTTATTCATAATCTCCTCCTTCTAAAAAGCAACTCCTGTTACTATTTTGAAAATTTTAATTCTAGTTTAATTTCTATGCATATGGTTGTTATGTAACAGACTTTTTTGCATGTGAAATTATATATTTTTTCTCTTCTAATTCTAGCATAAATAATTCCCTATATTACAACAAAACTTTACAAACTTATTTTGTGTTTGCAAAGTAGACTATTGCATTCACGAAGTACATGTTATCAACCCCTTATCTTTGAATATTTGTGTTTTTTGTAAATATCACAATGAAAAACAATATAAAGAACTTTTTTGCACATAAAGATGTTATCCCTTTTCAGTTTTCCTCTTTAGTATATGTCCCTTAAAAATGTATTAATATTCTCAAAATAATGAAAGACTTGATATTTTTCAAAATTGCTTTGCAAAAGAGTTGCAGTTGCAAACATTTGTTTTAACTAGCCATGTTGTGACAAGATCACATCGCATTTCAGATCTTACTTATGTATGTTGGTAATTAAATAATTCAAGAAAAGGAAACACCTCTTTGAGAAAATTCATTGATATATAGTGCATCAAAAAATTAATTATTTCAGTATGATAAATTCGGACCACTATTTTTTTTTCATAAATTGAAAATTTTAGTTCTCTTTAACACCTGGAAGTAGCTTTAAATTGTCTCAATCCTATGAATAAAAATTATGAAAGAGGCATAAACAGTGACCGTATAGTTCATTATATTTTTTACTCATCAGGACTAATCTAAAGTTAATATCTGGTAAAATTAAAACATTTTATTTTGCTATGTGTCAGGATAAGTATATTGTTCACATTTGTGAACAATGCTCAGCAGGGAGCATTTTTAAAACTAACCTATGTAAGTCTTAAATAAAAAGGAAACATAAACATAACAATCGTTTAGAAAGGAATACTAATGAGAAGATTTATGTTAAGTGCATTTTGGCATAGTATAGAAGGAAGCTGATTGCTTTCCATGCTCTTAATTATTATACTGTTTAAATGTATAATGTCAGACGACAATTGTTTTGAACAGATATCCAATTATGGGAAAAACAATCTAATATGTAAGGTAATCATTATTTTACTCTCATGAAAATTATCTGACACTTTTAACATAATTTATTATAGATATTTCATAACCTGAGTTTCAGCCATTGTCAATTAGTTTGGGCTGCTATAACAAATTATCATAGACTAGGTAGCTGAAACAACAATTATTTCTTATAGTTAGGAGGCTGGTAAGTTCAAGATCAAGATGATAGATCCACTGTCCAGTGAGGACCCACTTCCTAGTTTGCAAATAGTCATCTTCTCAATTACAGAGAGCAGAGGGAGCAAGCTTTCCTGTCCTTCTGTTTGCTCCTTCTTCTTTGATGGTAACAGTCAAATTAATTATTTTTCCAGATTTATTAAGGTCTAATTGACAAATAAAATTTGTATGCATTTAAGTTGTACAACTTGATGTTTTGATGCACATATACATTTTGAAAAAATCACCACAATCAAGTTAACTAACATATCTATCATCTCACAGTTTCCATTTTCCTTTTTTCTTTCTTTTGTGGTGAGAACGCTTAAAATTTACTTTCTTAGCAAAATGTTAAGTATGCAGTACAGTATTGTTAAACAGTATGTTATCTCTAGTCACATGGCAATACATTAGAACTCTAACACATTCATCTTGCATATCCTGACCAATATCTTTGTATATCTCTATCTCTATCTCACATTTTCTTTATCTATTCATCCACACTTAGATACCTTCCATATTATTGCCTATTGTGAATAATACTGCATTAAATGTAGAAGTGCAGATTTCTCTTCAAGATATGATTTTATTTTCTTCAGATATATACTTAGAAGTGAGATTGTCAGATCATACAATAGTTCTATTTTTAATTTTTGAAAGAACCTCATACTGTTTATCATAGTGGCTGTAGCCGTTTACATTCCCACCAACAGTGTATAAGTGTTTTCTCCACATCCTTGCCAACGCTTGTTGTTATCTTTTGTCTTTTTGATAACAGCTATTCTAACGTGTGAGAGGTCGCATCCCATTGTAGTTTTGATTTTCATTTCCCTGACAATTAGTTATGTTGAGCACTTTTCATGTGCCTGTTGAATGTTTGTGTGTCCTAATTAGAGAATGTCTATTCATGATTTTGTCCATTTTTAAATTGGGTTATTATTACTATATTATTTTACTATCGAGTTATATGAGTCCCTTAAATACTTTAGATATTAACTCTTAATCAGAAAAATTGTTTTTATATATTTTCTCCCATTTTTTAGGTTACCTTTTCATCTATTGTTATGTCAAAGCTTTTTACTTTGATGTGTTTCTACTTGTCTCTAATGTTTTTGTTGCCTGTTGTTTGGGATCAAATCCAAAAAAAAATCATTGCTCAGATCAATGTCAAGAAATTTTTTTCCTTCATTTTCTTTCAGTAGTTTCAGTTCTTATTTAAGTCTTTAATTTATTTTAGAAAGTTTTTTTTTGTAAATGATGTGAGATAAATATCTTACTTTATTCTTCTGAATGTGGACAAAGTTTTTCCAAAACCTTTTATTGAAGAGACTGGCTTTCTCTTCATTGTGTATCTTTGGCACCTTTTCTGAAGATCAGTTGACCATAGTTGTGTAGATTTTTTTCTTGTTTTTCTATCATTACCTTGGTTTATACACTTGTTTTTATGCCAATATTATATTGTTTGGTTATGTAGCTTGTAATATATTTTGAAATTAGGAAATATGAAGCTTTTGTTGCTTTGTTCTTGCTCAAGATTGCATTGGCTATTCTGTCTGTTCTGGTTCTATATGAATTTTATATATCTGTAGATCACTTTGGATGGTATAAACAGTTTAAAAATAGCAATACTTATAATCCATGAACACAGAAGGCATTTTTCTTTATCTGTGCCTTCTTTAATTTTCTTCATTAGCATTTTATAATTTTCAGTGTACAATCCCTTTTCAGGTAGTTTACTTTCATGTGTAGAAAAAGACTAAATTTTATATGTTGGTTTCATATTCTATAACTTTACCAAGTTTATTCGTTCTAAAAAGGATTTTTTTGTTGCATCTTTAGAATTTTCTACATATATAATCATGTTATATTTGACAAGTAGTTTTACTTCTTATTTTCTGATTTGGATGTTATTTATTTATTTGTTTTGTTTAATAGCTCTAGTTAGAACTTCTAGTATTATTTAAATAGAAGTGGTAAAAGTAGACAGCTCTACCTTATACTAAACCTTAAAGAGAAACTTTTAATTTTCCCCATTGATTGTGACGTTATCTGTAGGCTTTCCTTATGATCTTTTTATATTGATATAAGTTTCTTCCATTACTATTTTCCTGAAAGTTTTATCACAGATGAATGTTGAATTTGACAATTACTTTTTCTCTGTTTATCAAGATGATCATGTAATTTTTATTTTCATTCTGTTAATGTAGTTTTCACATTTATTTGTATATATTGAACAATCCTTGCATCTCAGGGATAAATCTCACTTGGTTATAGTGTATGATCTTTATAATGTGCTACTGAGTTTGGTTTGCTAATATTTTGTTAAAGATTTTTGCTTTTATATTAATCAGATCATCGGTTCTAATTTTCTTTTCTTGTGATGCCTTTGGCTTTTTTGTAGGGTGATGCTATTCTCATAAAATGATTTCAGAGTGTTTCTCTCTTCAATTTTTTGGAAGAGTTTAAGAAAAAAATGATATTTTTTTTCTTTGAACATTGGTAGAACTTACCTGTGGAGCCATCTGGTCCTGGGCTCTTTTTTATTGAAGGGTTTGTTTTTTATTTTGTTTTTGTTTTTTTGTAATTTAATCTTATTTGTTATTGATCTGTTCAGACTGTCTATTTCTTCATGATTAAGTCTTGGTATGTATGTTTCTAGAAATTCTTCCATCTCTTTCAGGTTCTTTAATTTGTTGGCATATAATTTCCATAATAGCCTCATGACTCCGTTTATACATTGTGATATCTCCTCTTTTGTTTTTTATATTTTATTTGTCTTTTTTCTTTTCTTAGTCTTGCTAAGCATTTTTAGATTTTGTCTTTGCAAAAAAAAAAAACTTTTAATTTTATTGATTTTTTATCTTATGTTTCTATACTCTGATTTATTTTTATTATAATCTTTATTATTTCTCCCCTTTGAACTTTGGCTTAGTTTTTTTTTTCATGTTTTGAGATATAAAATTTGCTTGCTTATTTGAGATTTTTCTCTTTTTTAATGTAGGTATTTATCACTGTAAACTTTCCTTTAGAACTACTTTTTTTCTATTCCATAAGTTGTGGTGTGTTACATTTTTGTTTGTCTCAAGATGTTTTTTTTTTTTAAATTCTCTTTTGATTTCCTTTGACCCAATGATTATTCAAGAATGTCTTGCTTAATTTCTGCATATCAGTGCATTGTTTCATTTTTTTAATGATAATTATTTCAAGTGTCATTCCATTGTGATCAGAAAATATATTTTAGTTTTTTGATCTTCTTAAATTCATGTGATCTATCCTAGAGAATGTTCCATATATACTTGAGAAAAATACATATTCTGCTATTGGGTGGAATGTTCTGTATATATATGTCTGTTAGGTCCAAGCAAATACTGACAAATCTGAAGGAAAAAATTGACAGCTATACAAAGAGTAGGAGACTTCAATACTCAACTTTCAATAATGGATAGAATATGTAGACAAAAAAAAAAATAAATTAAAAAAACTGATTTGAACCGAAATGTATCTCTTCTTACAAGAACACCTCATAATCCCATTTATGAGGACTGCACCCTCACAACTAAAAGTCTTCATATTCTAATACTATCATTTTGGAGGTTAAGATCTCAACATGTGAATTTTGAGAATATGCAAACATCCAGGCATAACCCTTGTTTTAATAATGAAACTATGGCTCAATTATGTGTATAAAATCTGAAAGATTTAATAAATATCCAATGGTTTTTTTAAAAGATGGATTCTATCTTAACATGTACTTATAATGAATTTTTTATTGCCTAAAAATTAAATTAGAACCGATTAAAGAATGGATTAGTACAGAAATAAATGACTTCATTATAAGACTATTTGATAATGAAAAGTTTGAGAATGCTGATGCTCATTGGCCAGGGCATAAAACTTATTTTATCTGGATGGTAATGAAATCAACTAGAGATTCTATTTTTTATATATAGTTGTGGTGAGGACTAAATTTTAAATTTAATTAACTTTTAATTAAAAGAATGCAGAGAACATTTTTATTGTGTTTATCCTAAGTTCTTCCCCAAGCAAAATACAGTATACAGTTCTAAGTAATATGTAATTACAAAACATAAGAATCATAATATCATGTCAATTAACCTTGATGGCTATAATATTAAATGAGATTTAGAGATATGGGAATTTAGAAAGAATATAATTTATTATTTTTAATGCTAGTGTGTGTGTGTGTGTGTGTGTGTGTGTCTGTGTGTGTCTGTGTGTGTCTGTGTGTGTGTGTAAGGGGTGTGAGGGATATAGCCAATAAGCAGGTTGTTTTATGTTAATTACTTCACCTTTAAAATGAACTGACTGCAGATGATACTCTCTAAGATCTTTTTTCAGTTATAAAATTGAGAGATTCTATTCTGTTCTTGTGATACCTCAGTAAATTTCCCTAAGTGAACATTAAAAGCTCTAATTAAAAGAAAGATAATTAGGACCAAATTAGGATCATTTCCCTCTAAATTCCTCAAGGTCCCATTTCACAAATAGTAAAATTGTCAATGATATTGACTTCTTTGGAAACAACATTATCCTAATAGAAGGCATTTTATATGGAAAGTCGGATCATTTTCTCCTTCACTTCTCTTAATTTTCTGTAGATTCTAAGGTGGTATTTTGGAGCCAAAAGGAGCCACTGACTGTTCTGTACACACATACTATCTAATTCAATGGGACAGGATAAGAGCAAGGGAAAACACAGTGTTTTCTAAATATAGATTATGTAAGAGTTTAACTTGACTTCAGCTTCATTTACTTTCATCAGAGTCTGTGTTCTGGTAACACCACACATGAATTTATGTCCAACTTTAGAGGAGGATGAATTTATAAAATATAGTAGTATTCTCTCCCACACAAATCTACCCTGACAGTGATTGTTGGCCTTAAATTTCTCTCAACTTGACTAAATTTTGATGGATTTATTCTTGATTATAGGTCTCTAATGTCTCTTCTCATAAAGAATTTGCTTTCAAAAATTTGCAATTATAAATATTTTCTCTGCCCCTTTGAAATATAAATGTTTCCTCAGTTTCTTGACAGTTTTAAACCCAAGAACATCTTTTTCAGTGACCTAGGAGGCATCTTTTAGAAATATAATTTTCAAGAAAGATAGGATTCTTCTCTCCCAGTTTCTTCTGACTCCTATAAGTACTAATTAACAAAATACAAAAGGCCTAATCACATTGACTAATCCCTCTTGTATTAACCTGTACTAGTTTTCCACTAACTCATCCTAGCTCTTAAAATCACTTTTAGATTTTGTTTCAGTAAAATTGAGTTTCTTTCCCCTATTGTGATAGCCTTGACCCTTATTGTAATAGTTTTGAATAAAGTCTTCCTTGACTGTTTAAGTGCTATTTTTTTTTTCTATTATGACTGCAAAGTGGAAGGAAGTACAATGCATGTTCAATTCCAGCTTCCCATTAAAAGATATTACCCAATTAATAAAAAGTGTTGGGTTATTTAGTGATATGATTCCAAACTTAAAATATTCTTAACTATATGCATTATCACAATTTCTTTAAGTAAATAATATTATGATATGTACATATTCACACAGTTGCTATTTGTTAGAAAATATATATAATACATTTATTTATATTAAAATTATATTCTAATACGTATATTAATAAGGATAGTTTTCTTTTTAAATTTCCCAAGTACTTCATAAGACAATAATACAACTATCCAAGCATATGACTATTTTTAACAACATTAGCACAATAAGAATACACACATATATATGTGTATATATTAATTTGCACATTAATCTTATATGATCTGTGTTGTTGAAGGCAAATGAATATGTTATAGGTTTTGAACTTTTAATGGGTTTCTTGTAAAGGGCTAGGAGATGTTTTAAGAGAGTTAGAAAGAAAACAATAAATAAAACAAAATAAAAGGAATAGATGGCAAATAGAAAGTGGAAAAAAGTCTTGAAGCAAATAGCTCATTTACGTAAAGGGTTAATCCATGTGCCTTAGAGCTGGTGCTTTAAGGGATACTCTGGTATAATATTATGTGGGTGGGGCTGAGTCTACTTTGAATTATTTTATTATTTATTTACTATCTTACGTAGAACATCTCTCCCAGAGCCCACCAAAGAGTGGAGATGATGATAGCTAACAATATCTAAGAGCACGCATCTAAGACGGACACCCAAGATTAGACTGGCAAAAAAATAAAAAAAAAAATTACGAGAAAAAGTGTTTATTAATTCTTTCTTCCAAATTGAATCTGCAACTGTAAATCATAATTAAATAATTGACCCCTGGGGCAAGCAATATATGTGGCTTAGGTTTAATTAATATCACATTTTTTTTGGCAGTATCACATTCAGATTTATTTATTTATTTATTTATTTATTTATTTATTTATTTATTTACAATATGTAGCATATTTGCTTTTTCATTTTATTATATTTTTGGGGGTGGCTGGTTAATAAAATTATATAGGTTTCAAATGTAGAATTCAGTAATACATCATATGTATACTGCATTGTGTGTTCACCACTTAAAGTTAATTTTTCCTTTGTCACCATATATTTGGCCCCCTTTACCCTTATCTACCTCTCGCCCTCCTCCCTTTCCCTCTGGTAACCACTAAATTGTTGTCTGTGTTCATGAGTCTCATATTGTCTTGCTCATTTATTGCTTTCAGTTTTATATCTCATACATGAGTGAAATATTTTATCAGACTTAAATTTTTTGTTTTTTTACTCAAATTCATTAGGCAATTCAGATAACATGGAGTCTTTTTTAAAAAAAATGTCTCACAGCAGACAGATCAAGCCTCCTTGAAGAAATGAATCATGTAGAGACCACATTTGTTGCAACAAATGACTTGTTGTCTAGTGCCTATTGCACTTTTGAGGGGAAGAACAGTCTAATTTTCAACCACAGGGGATCTAGATATGCTATGTATTACTCACTGACAAATATATATACTCTGTTTTCAGCTTTTCTTTGAAGAATTGCACTTAGGAACCCCTAATTATGCCGTATATCAGCTAAGAGATATGGAATGACAAGTTAAAGGCTTTCTTTCAAATTATGACTGCCATTTATTTTTAGGTGAAATTATTTATTGTAGAAGAGCAGACATTCATAGCACTTTGTACTCTTAAAATTGAAGGAAGGTTCCTAAAACCTTAACATCTAAGAACTACTACTAAATATTATGCATCAGTCAAGCAAATGAAAGTTCTAGTAGGTTGAAAAGAAGTGTAAGAAATAGCAAAATTAGTGAACAGTAACTATAGAGTGGGAAATGGACCACAAGAACAATATGAGGGATGTAAAACCAATATTTAATGTGTGCTAAGAAATTAATATGTACATATTTTTCTCAGTAAAAAGGAGTAGATAGTGAATGGAACAGGTAAAGATTGGATTGCAAAGAACTTATGGTACTGAATCAAGAGAATAAGAAATAATTTTTGAGGACTGTGAATTTCTGATTACAGAATTCAATATTTTGGTCTGCCTTTTATTACTGATTATTTCATTTACTAACATACTATACAACTTTATAGTATTCTTTATTTAAGAATGAGGAATAATTTTAATTCAGTATTTTTAGACCCTTTTTCTCTATGTATTCCAAATGGTTTTATTTGTTTGTTTGCTTGTGTGTGTGTGCGTGTGTGTGTGTGTGTGTGTGTTTATTTTTGGTGACATTGGTTAACAAAATCCAGTAAGTTTTAGCTGTACATTTTAATAGTAAGGTATGTTGAATTGTGTGTTCCCCTCTCATAGTTAGATTTCTTTCTGTCACCACATATTTGACTCCTTTTATCCCATCTACCTCCCCCTCCTCCCATACCCTTTACCCTCTGGAAACCGCTAGTCCATTTTCCATGTCCATGAGTCTCTGTTTGTCTGTTTTTTCGTCTTGTTCGTTTGTTGCTTTTAGGTTTATATCCCACATATAAGTGATATCATGTGGTTTTCAGCTTTTTCTGTCTGACTTATTTCGCTTAGCATGATTATCTCGAGGTCCATCCACAAATGTTACAAATGTGGTTGAATAACAAAAGCATAATGTATGATTTATTATAAAGGTATACTAAAATATGTTATAGTCTGTGAATGCCATATGTCTGTTCCTCTAAATGAATATAGAGTGAAAACACCATCACCTTTAGAATCAAACCTACCTAGTTTATACTGCTATGAGAATTCTAGCTTCACTGACATGGTTGGGTTAATTAATCTCTTTGAATTTCATTCTTCCAATTTTTAAATGTAAATGCTAATGCCAATACATGAGTATTAATTAAGATGATATGTATTTCTATAGCAGTGGAGATTAATAAATTGAAACTGTAGCTGGACTATTTCTGTCATGTGACAATGCTAGTGGTTGTGATGCCTTGCTTTTGAGGCTTATAAGAAGAGTCCACAGGAACCTCTTTATAGCTTTGTGTAAGTTCATCTCCAACAGAAAGTTAGGATATGCCATATATCCATGTACTGGGATTCTGGGCAAAGAATTCATGTTCTTTTAATTGTGCTCAAAACAGTATACAGTAAGTTGTTTTGTTTCCTTAAAGGAAGGGACAACTTAATATGTATTTTCATTGAACTTCCTTAAGAAAATCAAATGTGAATTTTGAATCTTCATCCGTTATATATTATCTCAAATATGTGATTTTTTTTTTCGCCCATGTTAACATTTTTTAACATTGACTTTTAGAGAGAAAACATTGATCTAGTGGTACTATCAACCAGTTCAATCACAATCATTACATCATTTAGGTACAAAACAATTGAGCCTTTTTTGTATTCTTCCAGAAAAAAATGTTAGATGCTTAAGTTACAGCAGACATTGATGGTTAGCTGCTCCAATACCTGTTCCTAAATTTGTTTCCCATCACTACATTTTAGCTATGTGTGATACTATTGGCCCAAAAAAATGGTAAGTAGTAGTCTGCTTCTGTGTTCCTAGAAAACTTTCACATTCTTAATATAGGTGCTACCCTACCTTTATATTCCTTCTACTTGCTGGATGTGGTTGTATTGACAAGAGCAATGAGTCATCAGCTCTGATGACTCAGAGCCCTGGAATCAATGCAACAACTTGCTCTACATTTCTTGTTATGTGAGTAAAAATATTTGCTTAAGTTTGTGTAAATGGTATTTTGTTACCAGAAGCTAAAAACATTCCTATTGGATTTACCTCAGTACATCATTTTTTCTTTCTAGCCTTGTGTCTCCTCAAAAATAAAATAAATGTACGGTTAATTGTATGAGTCAACTTGAATGAGCCAAGGATTGCCCTCATAGCTGATAAAATGTTATTTCTGGGGTATATCTATGAAAGTGTTTCTGGATGAGATTAACATTTGAATCAGTGAAGTCTGTAAAGTAGATTATCCTCACCAATGTGGGTGGCTTAATTCAATATACTGAGGATATATATATATGTACATATATATATATATACATATAAAAGCAATAGAATGAGAAATTCAACCCCCTTTTTTTTGTCTTCCTGCTTAAACTGAGACATTGATTTTCTCCTACCTTTGAACTTGGATTTACACCATCAGCTCTCCTGCTTCAGACTTGGCCTGAAATTATACCTTGGCTTTCTAGAGTCTCCAGCTTGCAAATGGCAGATTATAAGACTTCTCAGCTTCCATAATTGCATGAGCTAATTCCTCATTATATATCTCATTGGTTCTTTTTCTCTGGAGAAACATAATACAGGAAGGATTAGATAACAGAATGTATATAGGCATTCTAGTCCCAGATATCTTTATTTTTATTCTCTGTCATGTTTGCCTTGAGCAGGTTGTATTGACCAATAGGGAAATAAGAAAATAAAACTAATCTAAAAATAAATTTCAGTTTCAATCTTGCCAATTGCATCCCTCTCCGATCTATTAATGGCCAATTTTAAAGAATTGTGGCTTTTAAATCAGATTTGCTAAAAATTGAATGAGAATAATTATTTTAACTATTCTAACATGTTTCCCTTGGTACTAAGTCTCATAAATTCATCTACATTTGTGGGTTAGTAGAGAGAAATGTCTTACAAATGAAAGCAATAATTTTGCCACCAATCTCTACATAAAGTCAAACAATATACATATAAAATTAATAAAAAATGGCCTATTGAATGTATTATTTTTTTCCATGTCTCTATCTTTAAATGATATATCCTTCCAGTTAATCACTCTAATAGAGGTTTAAAAGATGTCCAAATTACCTTGTTTATGCAGATTATAGAAAATATGGCAGAGAACTTTTTATGTGATACTTCTGCTATAATAATTATATCTTGCATGCAACTCTTCTATCTTTATTACCAGGATAATATGATTATGAATTTACAAGAGTGAGAAATTAGACTCAGCTTGAAGGAAGAAGAGATTATACTGAAATTGTAGCATTGAGCTCATTGAGGTAAAAAAGAAAATTCTTAATTGGATTCTCTTGGCTAAATGCCAGAAAAAAGCTGTGACATGAAAAAAAGAAGTATAGATGGGATATAATGTCTTATCTATGAAAAGTAGATGTCTAAGGTAAGGCGAAAGTGAAATCTCTGAGCCATGATCATAACAGATGTAATATGTACCTAAATAATTGATACGGTTGCCCTGAAATATCCAACACATCGAAGATGAAGGCTAAATCACTCAAGATACTATAAACAACATAGTAACTCAATAATTTATTAATCCAGACCCATTGTATTTGGACTAAATTTGTCTGAGTTTTAAATCTCAGATGAATTCTATCCTCTGCTCTCATACCCAGTCTCTTCACTGAAGTCTGCATATACCTGAGCATGCACTATAGATGCCTTCTCCTGAGAGAAGAGTCATGTCTAAATGATAGTTTTGAATGCTTTTTGAATTATAGTTCATCATAGTTTAAACCTTAGCACTCTGTTCACTTGGTGTATCTCCTTGGATCTAAAGTAGGCATCTAGATTTTTATGAAGTTATAGAGCAATTTGATTGAAAACCTCTGCTGTAAGGAACTCTTGACTCTGGATATATATGTCTTTGGTGGAAGTTTGAATGTGAGAAGTACAGGGAAACTCAGCAGACAGTGAGTGGTGTGATGGTAGCAAGCAGAACCCATGATTAAGTTGAAGCTTTGGTATAGAGACAGTAAAGAGCTACAAGTAGAACAGAAGGTGACTGAGTCATAATAGTGACTCATGAGATTTAAGTTTTATCTAGAATGGCACTTCAATTTCTATGTGGTGTGACTGTACAATCATTGATAGAGTTTTTCTTCTTTGCTTCCCCATGTTCCCTTATAATGTTTCCCTAAATACATTATATATTTGTAATCTGAAAAATTCTAAGTAATGAGTATACAAGGACAAATCCTAATATTCTGATGTGGGTATAAAATTTTACCAGATAATGAATTGTACTGAGGTCAAACTCCAGGCCAAAATTTGCCAAGTTAGAAAACAGTTACCTGTTTTGTTTGAAAGTAATGTTTGTTTTTCTATCTTTTAACAAGTTCTGTTTGAAACTAAGCAACACTGGTTCCTCTCTCTTGGTTAACATAACCACCATTACATGAGAATTAAAATACATAGTTTAACTACAGAAAACAATAGAATATTCCTCAGATCTATCATCTAGCATCCTGTAAATACAAGTCACTCCTGTTGTTACCATTGGGGGTGATCTAAATCTGTCATTGCCCTGGTGGGCTTTTTTGCTGATGTAGTAAAGAATTACAGATCAACAAAGTTTAGGAAAAGTAAGATTTATTGAAGTATGTTTTAAGAGAGAAATGGGCTACACCAAAGAGGGCCGTAGCCTTCTAGAGGTGAGAAGGTCTGTCTTATATTTGGGCTTTTATGAGAGGTTACAAGGGTGTGCTAGCTGATTGAAGTGTGAGGTCATTTTGATTGACAGTTGGCTGTTATATGACCTATTGTCAACTGTGCATGTTCCTTCACAGAATTCAGTCTGTTATCATTAGATCCATGAACTTCTGGAAATAATCATGGTATAATGAGGCTGAGACGCAAAGGTCAGGGAACTTGTCACTGAACAAGTGTTTGTGGCTGGCCTAAACTGGTTGCTATGCTATGGTCATTATTTCCTTACATTTCAGGATGTAGGGGCATTGTTATTTGAAAGATGAGTTTTTTTCTAGGAGGTCCTAGGGGTGGCCTTTTGGGTTGGGCCATCAGTGTTGTCATTTCTGTGGTTATAGAACTGGACCTTCACTCTCATCGCTCATGGCTACCTAACTACTTAACATTTTCATCTGCTTTTACTCCACCCCTATGTTGCTCTGTTTTTCTTCTTCTCTGACTTAATCTCTCATTATAGTCTTCCTTGCCTAGCTCTTCCACTGTGCCATCTGGAAAACTAGTGCGCCATTGAAAACAAAGAAAAGCAACAAGAAATTATATGGCATCAGCATATTTTTTGAATACTTTCCATTCCTTGCCTTAAATGAAAGCTTTCTCTCCCTAAATGTGTCTTATAAACATATTGAGTGATTGGAAAAGTTCATTCTTCCATTGTAGATATCCTGAAAGATGAGGATGATGCAGGAAGGAAAGGCGGAATGACAACTTCAGCTTTTTTCTGATTACTCTCCAAAAATATTCCCTTTCACAATCATGTAAAGACATTTCTTTGGTAGTGACCAACTATCACTGTTTGCCTGGAACTGCTCTTATTTTATCATTGAAATCCTGTTCCCTGGGAAATCTGTCAGTCACAGGCAAACCTGGACAGTTGATCACCCTAAATCTTCAAGTAATATCACTCACGTCCCTCCTGTAAACATGATTCCTGCTCTCATGTGCTCTCATGGGACTACACAGTCGAGTATGGCTTTATTTCTACTCCTTGACTGAAATTACTAAAAGTTTCAAAGTCTTCTTGGCTGATGAAGTGCTCTTTCTATGTTTGTGAGAAATTTTTTTATATTTTTTTCTCTTCTTTCTGGAACTTGTCAAGCCTTTCAACGTGTCTCGGACTCCATTTATATTTAAATATTGGTGTTTCCGATAAGACTCATCATTTACCCTTATTCCCTTCAGTCAATAAGTTCTCCATGCATGGACTCACTTAATCCCATTGGATTTAATTATTGATTATACATAAATGATCTCCATATTTAACTTATATTTGATTCCCCCCATTTACCTATTATCAGCTGGACATCTCCACTAGAAGTTTCACATTCACACTGATATAAAACTGTTAATCCTTAATGTATGTAACTAAAACTTCTGAATCCCAAACTGAATCCTAATCTTTCTCTTGCTCTTCTATTGTTTATTTTTATGGAAAACACAAGCATACACTCAAAGGCTTAAGAAATAAAAACTGTGATTCATTATATTTATCCCCTTTACTGTCACTGTCCTCATCCTCCCACTCCAAACAGTGTTCATTCTAAAACATTCCACTTCATTGACACATGTTTTTATGCCATCTTTATTCATATAACTTATCAACCAAACTAAGCTATATTTGAGAGCAAAAGAGGATACTAACTAGACACATTACTGGAACATGAGTGTGTCAATTGAGACCCTTCATGATCTTTGTGTTAGTTGGGGTTTAACAAAGAAACAGAGCTCACGAGATGCGTGTGTATGTGTGTATAGGTAGATAGATAGACAGACAGATAGATACATATTTATTTTAAAGAATCAGTTTACATGATTTTGAGGTTGGCAAATCCAAAACTTGCAGTGCAGACTTGCAGGCTAGAGACTTAACTGACTGAATGACACCCATTTACAGTATATACGTGAAGGGAGCAATTGCTTTACTTAAGATCTATTTGATAGGTAGACATGAGCAACTGGGAATGAAGGCCCAAACCAGGGGATCACCCTTAAAAACAGTCACATGCCAATCAAAGTAAACTTATAGGCCAATAATCTAGCCCAGGGCACCCCAATTGTGTAAGAATTGATAAGTAAAATCAATTTCACCTTTTGTAAAAAGATAGAAAAAGGTGCTTCTTTGGTAAAATGGCTTCAAACCCTGGCACATGAATTGGTAAATGGAAGGTCATTGGCATTTTATTTTTTTATGTCCCCTAGGCCAAGGGTTCCCAATCCTCACTCCTCAACCTCACCCCAGCACCACCCCCCGCCCCTGCACCCGGGCCACACAGCAGGAAGTGAGCACAGCAGAGAGTAAGCCAAGTTTCATCTGTATTTGCAGCTGCTCCCCAGGGCTAGCATCAGGGCCTCAGCTCCACCTCAGATCGTTAGGCATTAGATTCTCAGAGGAGAAACAGTTCCTGGTGCCAAAAAGGTTGTTGACTGCTGATCTAGCCTTTGTAACCATCCATCAAGAGCAATATGAAATACAGTTCCTGGTTTCTAGGGTCTTCCATTACTAGTAAAGCCCATCCCTGCTGGAAACATATCTTATCCTACCTTTCACCATTTTCCCTCTGTTGCTGCTGCTGCAGCCCTCTCTATCTTGGCTCTTCTCCATCTGAAAAAGTGTTTTGCTTTCCTGAGCCAGGAATTTCTCTAGGCTTTGTCCGCAATGTGTGGCCAACCTTTTTTTTCCCCTAAAACATACTTTTCATAAATCTTTTTTTCCCAATATACTCTGGTTTGATAATTCTTTACTACATGGGAGCGGAAGAATTTAGGATCCCTTTGTACCATTCAAAGCACCCCCGGATTCTAGATTGCCCCGAAGGGTGACATACCAATTTAAATGTTAATAACATTAAAAATAATAATAATAACTCAGAGCAACATCTAGACTGGTGTTTGACCACATCTGAGCACCATAGCTTGGCAAAGTTGAAGCATAAAATTGACAATGACATTTTTGTTTAAAACACTTTTAGTTTCAATACCCTACTCTTTGTATAATAGCAGTTGCAGAATGAATCATTCTATTACATATATTTTCTCAGTCACCCTTTCTTCCCTGAAGATTGATTATAGTTCCTGAATCTTCTTCAAGATTCTCTGGCCTGGTATGCCAATATCTGCCACATAAATATAATATCGTGTGTTTATCATTGATTTACATTTTTTAGTAAACTTGGTATTTCTTGAGGACAAGTGACAGATCTTATTCAACTTTATGTCCTTTAGCCTTAAGACAATGACTGTCAAATAAGTAAATATCAATAAACAAACTTTTATGTATACCTATTATGGTGAGGTATTGCGCTGAAAATTACTGGTAAAATATAAATTTTAAGTGCCAATCTTATTCAAAAAGCATAACAACAATTGAGGAGATGTGCATAGAAATAAATGATTTTATGTATCATAAAATAGGAGTTTGTATTTCCCACAGTGTGTTGTAGAGGTTAAAAACATAGGTGCTGAAATGATTTTGCTTATGCATGAAATGTGCATGCATGATAGAGTATTAGAAGAAAAATCTAATGTCCTCAAACCACACAGGAAAAAAATTTTTTAGTACATCTGCTTCATTTCTTTGGTGACAAAATTTACTTTGTTTTAACACTAATTTGCAGGGGGAAAAGTCTAAACTTTTCTAAGATTCAGTTTCTCCATTTGTTAATGGGAATAGTAATCAAAGTATGGTAAAACTACAGAAAAAAGAAGGTGAAAAAAAAGGAAAAATGTAATTATGTAAACATTGACTTAGTAATAAATAGCAAACTGCCTTTTGGTGACATTTTCAGTCTGTATAAATGATACTCACTGTCTGACAATAGGGAAAGACATTCATGAGATCTGGGGTGATTTTCAGGATTGGAAGTGACTTTCAGTTACTCTGAAGTTCATCTCTCAGTCTCTGGATGGCACTCTTCTTTCACCTTCCTGGACATGTGGCCATCAGTTCTCCACCTCCAGGGAGGAGCCCACTAGTATGGTTAACAACTACCATTCAAAAACTATTCAAACTTTGACCCAATTCTCAAGTAGAACTACTGTATGCTGACTTCAGCTTATTTGCATAGTATTATTTCCATTGTCTTTAAAAAATTAAAAAAAAAAAAACCCTTCTAGCTGTGAATTTTTAGTGAAAATATTGAGCTCTGCAAGCCTAAAATCAATTTCTCCTATTTGATTTCATTTTTATTCCATTTAACCAAAGAAAAAAGTTAATATACCTTTTATATACAGATATTTTCAAATTGTGTGGATAAATAAAAATAACTTTGAATGTCTGTTTCATCATGTCAGTTTTATTCATACTCCACTGCTAAAAATGTCTTGTAGAAAATCAAAGAATACTCAAAATATCATGATAATTAAAATTTAGAAGTTTCTTTTTTTTTTTTTTTTTAAGAAAGGAATATTGAACACTAATTATGGCTCTTAGTACCTTATCATTTACTGAGAGAAAGCTTCTCTATTTTTTCCCTTGGTCACATTCCTTATTTATTAATAAAGGGAAATTAAGAAGTACAAATTAGTAGTTACAAAATAGACATAAGGACATAAGGTATGGCATAAGAAATATAGTCAATATTTTAATAAATGTTTATGGTATCATATAGGTACTAGATTTATTGGTGTGATCACTACGTTGTTCACCTGAAACTAATATTGTATGCCAACTATAATTGAAAAGTAGAAATATGATTTAAAAAAAATAGGCTAACAATTTCTCCACTGGAAAAAAATAACAAATGATACACAGATTATTGGTTATATTTAGAATAACATTTATGGAAACTTAACAGATGGCAATCTGTCAGAGAAATTGAAGATGATTACAGTTTAAAATACAATAGACACATTTGAATTCCAGAGAGAATATTCTATTTCATTAAAAGCATTGAAAATTGATGGTAGAAGTACAGTAAAACTCAATTAACTGATATCTGCCTTGCTTTAAATTTTAATTAGCCAAGTTTCGCACAGATTTGATTTTAGAAGATAATGATAAATGAAAGGAAAGGCCCCATGGATATAAACTTAAACAACACCTTTAATCATGCCATTTTCCCATTCGAACAT
Source organism: Eonycteris spelaea (assembly GCA_003508835.1). Lineage (NCBI taxonomy): Eukaryota > Metazoa > Chordata > Mammalia > Chiroptera > Pteropodidae > Eonycteris > Eonycteris spelaea. Next base: position 624,174 of record PUFA01000252.1, read on the forward strand.
CTTCAGTAAGTCTCCTTGACTTCCAATTTCTTCTTCCTGTTACCGCTGGGGTGGTGTGAAATCCAGCTTCGCCTCAGTGGCATGGGGGATCCTCTGATTTTCTCCGCCAATGCAGCAAAAACTAGCAGGTCAGTGAGATTTAGAAGTAGGATTTATTGAAAATACATTTTAGAAGAAGATGGGCCATGCTAAGAAAAATTGTAGTACTGTAGAATTTGGGAGGTGAAAAGATAAGACAGAGTATGCCCCAAGGGAAGAGTGGGTTTTCAGTGAAGAGACCTATGAGAACAATGTAGAAGTAGGAAAAATCTGTGTATATTTGGGCAGTGATGGGAGGTAGGTCCTAGATGATCCATATGTGAGGTTGCCTTGATTGATAGTTGGCGACTAAATAACACTTTGCCTACTCTACATGTGCTTACCCAGAATTCAGTCTATTGTAATTAGATTCATGAACTTCTAGGCATAGTCAATTATTACAATGACGGTATAATGAGGCTGAGGTTGTGGGCAGGTTAGGATAATACTTTCTGAGCATGAGTTTGTGTCTGGTTTAGCCAGCAGCTTTTATGGTCTTTGTGCTCTAGGATTTGGGGTAATTTATAACCTTAAAAGGGAGGTGTTTCTGGGAGGTCCTTAAGGAAAGTCTTCAAGGGAGGTTTCCATGGTTACAGAGCTGGGCTTTTGCTCCTGTCACTCATGCCTGCCTAACTACCTAGCATTCTGAAAAACCTTGCACTTTTCTAATTTCCACATGCAACTAGAGTTATTATGTGAAATGGAAATATCTTCTATTCCCACTCTAGTTTAAAGGTTCAAAGACTGCTTTATCTTCTTAGATTCAAGACAAGGTTTCTTAAAATGTTCTGTAGCCCCTCATGGCCAGCACTCCACCTTCCTCTCCATCATTACATTATACCCCACTGCACTTTAATTGAAGTGGTCTTCTATCATCCCTGCACTATACTCATGTTCACTCGTGCCAAAAAAGTTATTTTCTCTCTAGAGACCTTTTTCTTTTTCTCTGGTCTAGACAATACTAAGCATTGTACACCAACAGGGATAAATCTAATATATTTTTCCCAAAATTTAATACATGAGTAAATTTCAGCTTAATCTAGGGAAATCTTTGTTGACATCCTTTACTCAGTCAAACAATACATTATCTGCTCTCTTAGCACATCTCTCTCTTCACAGTAACTATCACAGTTGCAATTTAACAAACACTTTGTGTCTATTTTATTAATATATAAATTTCTCATTTATAACACCTCCAAAGGGCATTCAAATGCATTTTTGTTCATGATATTGTCTTTGAGACTTAGAACAATATCTGTTTCTCAGTAAGAATTCCATAAAAATTAATTGCATAAATACATGTATAGATTTCTTATATAGAGGCATAGTCTCCAGAAACATATTAAAACTCTTGTCATAACGTGTTTTGAATTACTGACCTTAATTAAATACTTAAAGATGTAAAACTAACCATATGTTCAATTAAAGAACATATATGAAATTTCTAGAAAATAATTTAACAAAGACTATCTCAAAGTAAAGTAAAGTGATGGGAAAATGAAGAAATATTTAAAAGTACATGAAAAAGGATTATCACACACAAAATATCTCAGTTCTCCTAAACAAAAAGAGGTCATCAGGAATACAGAACTAAACTACATTTGTAGTTTAGCTTAAATATCTGAGATTACTACTGGTAATTATGCAATAATTTGCATGTATATGTGTGTGTACGTGAGTAGGAGCAATTTAGTTAATCTATGAACATGCAAATATGGATACATTAAATATGACACATTTGTGGATAAAAAGCTTTTAACTATAGGGGACAAGAGCATTTTCTTTTGCTTCACTCAGGATACCTCTTTTTCAGTTTACTCATTAAAAGTTTATATTGCTCAGCATTCTATTTACACCGTGCATACCCAAGGTTCAGTTGACCCTTCATTCATTCAGAAATAGCTAGATAGCTACCACATACTGGGTACTGTGTACAAGCTGGGCATACAAGGGCAATAATAATAATAATAATAATAATAATAATAATAATAATTCTGCCTTAGTAGAGCTTCTGCACTAGAAAATTACAAGAATAAATCAAATACTTACACAAATAAATTATGGTTGGTTCTTTAAAGGAAAAGAATGCGATACTTTAAGAGAATATAAGAAAATTGCAACTAAACTAGAGAAATTAGGGAATTATCATACCATTGAGGGATTACTGAACACTGGCTCTGTACTGACATTAATTCCAGAAAAATTAAAACATCACTTTGGTCTACCACTAAGAGTAGGAGTTTATGGAGGTTGGGGTATCAATGGAGTTTTAGCTCAGGTTCATCTGACAGTGGGTCCAGTGGATCCCTGAATCTATCCTGTGGTTATTTCTCTAGTTCCAGGATGCATACTTGAAATAGATGTGCTCAGCAGCTGACAGAACCTTCATATTGATTCCCTAACATGTGGAATAAGGGTTATTACGGTGGGAAATGTCAAGTAAAAGCCACTAAAACTGCCTTAAAACAGAAAAGTGGTAAGTTAAAAGCAATACCAAATTCCTGGAGGAATTGCAGAAACTAGTGCTTCCCTCAAGGTCTTCAAAGATAGAGAAGTGGTGATTCCTGCCACATCCTCATTCAACTCCTCTATTTGGCATGTGCAGAAGATAGGTGGGTTTATGGAGAAAGATAGTGGAAAGCTTAACCAAGTGGGGACTCCAGTTGCAGCTGATCTATCAGATGCGGTTTCATTGTTTGAGCAAGTAACATATCTCCTGGTATCTAGTATACAGCTGCTTATCTGGCAAATGCTTTATTTTTTTTTTTCCTTTCGATACCTGTTAATAAAGAGCACAATACGTAGTTTGCATTCAGCTAGCAAGACCATCAGTACATCTTTATTTTCCTGCTTCAGGTGTATATCAGCTCTCCAGATCTACGTCATAATTTGTTTCATGGGGATCTTGATCACCTTTTCTTCTATAAGATATCATATTGGTCTACTACACTGATGACACCATGCTGATAGGCCCAGTGAACAAGAAGTAACACATATTCTAGACTTATTGGTAAGATATTTGAGTGTCAGAGGGTGAGAAATAAATCTAAATTCATAAATCTTACTAAAATGTTTAGGATATATTTGTGTGGACATGTTGAGATATCCCTTCTAAGGTAAAGGATAAGTTGTTGCATCTAATACCTCCTACTGAAAAAGAGGCACAATACCTAATGGATTTCTATGGATTTTGGAGGGAACATATTTCTCATTTGGGTGTGTTATTTCTGCCCATATTACCAAGTGACTCAAAAAGCTGCTAATTTTGTATGTAGCCCACAATAAAAGAAGGCTCTGAAATAGGTCCAGACTGCTGTGCAAGCTGTTCTGCCACTTGTGCTGTATGAACAGCAGATCCAGTGGTACTCAAAGTGGCATTGGCAGATAGGGATGCTACTTGGAGTCTTTGGCAAGCTCATATAGGTGAATCACAGTGCAGGCACTTAGGAATGTGGACTAAAGCCTGGCCATCATCTGTGGATAATAACTGTCCTTTTGATAAACTGTTTTTGTCTGCTACTAGACCTTAGTAGAGACTGAGAGCTTAACCATGGACCACCAAGTTATTGTGCAACCTGAGCAGTCCATTGTGTTATCTGAATCACCAAGCCATAAAGTTGGGCATGCACAGCAAAATTTCATCATCCAATAAAAATGATATATACAAGATCAGACTTGAACAGGCACTGAAAGCATAAGTAAGTTATATGTGGAACTGGCCCAAATACCCATGGTCCCTACTGCTTTTACATTATCTTCTTTCTCCAAGCCTGAACCTATGGCCTCATGGGGAGTTCCTCACAATCAATTGATAGAGGAAGAGAAAACTCAGGCCTAGTTTGCAGATGATTCTACATGGTATTCAGGCAACACCTCAAAGTGGAAAGCTGCAGCACTTCAGTCCATCACTGGGACATCCCTGAAGGACAGTGATAAAAGCAAATCCTCCGGTAGACAACATGTCGAACAGTACACCTAATTATTCACTTTACTTGGAAGGAGAAATAGTCAGACATGTTGATTACTGATTCATGGGCTCTCTCCAATGGTTTGGCTAGGTGGTCAGAGACTTGGCATGAACATTATTGGAAAGTTGGTAACAAGGGAATATGGGAAAGAGGTATATGTCTCCCCCTTCCATGATGCAGAAGTCCAAAGTAGTCAACCTGTCACCAGGTAGCTGGTTGATTACCCTGGAGAATGGTCTTAATTGAAGGTTCAGTTTTGGTCTCTGCTGCTGGCAGATTGGGCGTGCAGCAGAGGCCATGGCCAAGTTGGCCTTGGTGAGTGGAAGTCCATGTTGCTGAGCTGACACATAACATTCATCCTTGCCACCATGGCCACTTTGTTCATGAGTCCATTGGGTAATGACAAGGGTGGCTGAGGAAAGAATCTGACTGGTATACACAGAACAGTTCATTCTATCTACTTAATTATTAAAATACTCCCCTGCTGAGATCATCTTCTGGTGAGCATTCAGAGGAGAAACAAATGTCTTCATGTTTTTTGCCCATTTAAAGAAGTCTACAGGCTATTCTTATTGGAATAGTTAATCTGGATAAGGAATTGCCTCCCATTTATTCAGTGCATCTGACAAAACTACCACACCATAGAGAACATAGAATGTCTTATCTACTACCATTATAGTATTACAGACCATATTGCTTCTGATCAAGGAACTCTCTTCACACCAAAAGAAGTGTGGCAATGGGTCCATGCTCATGGAATTAATTAGATTTACCACGTATCTCCCCATCCTGAAGCAGCTATCTTGGTAGAATTGTGGAATGATCTTTTAATAAGTTAAAGCATCTTGCAAGGTTGGGGCAAAGTTCCCCTAGAAGGATATTCATGCTTTGAATAGCATCGAATATAAGATATTATTTCTCTCATTACCAGAATGCATGGTTCCAGAAACTTTTGCTTTCTATTCTCACAGCCAATGCTCTGTCGGCCTAGAAGTATTAGTTCCAAAGGGAGGAATACTTCGATCAATTATTTATTGAGCATGTCAATGATTTATTGAACTGGATGTTAAGACTGTTGCCCAGCCAATTTGAACTCCTCATGCCTCTGAATCAACAGACTATGAAGGGAGTTACTATGTTGGCTGGAGTGATCAATTCTGACTGATAAGAAAAATTAGACTGTTGCTCTGCAATAAAGGTAAGGAAGTCTATATCTGGAATACAGGGGAACTCTTAGGTCCTATCTTAGTGTTACCAGGCCCTGTGACTAAAGTCAATAAAAATTATAATAACACAATTCAGGCAGGACTACTAATGGCTCAGACTCTTCAGTAATGAAGGTTTGGGTCACTCCATTAGGTAAAGAACAGAATGAAGAACAGAATGGTTAATGAAAGAAAATAGTTCTAAATACCAGTTATGACCACGTGACCACATGAATAAGGACTGTATTTATTTTGTTATAATATGTTTGCGTGTGGAGATTTTACCTATATCAATGTCTACTTATCTTTTATTTCTTCCCTTTCTTATTTCTTTATCATATATAAGATGAATTGATTTTATGTCATAATATTTAAGTATTTTTAACTTTACATCATAGTATTTAAGTTACCAGATATCACTAAGAGTATACATCAGCCAAGATCTTTGCATTCTCTTCTGGGAAAAGTTTAGTACATTTTCAGTTATACACATGGTAATCGCATTATGTTAGTATGACGTTGTTATTATCTTTATTTGAAGACTAAGCATAATTTTAGGAGATGTGCATAAATGCCATTTTGTCAAGCAGTGGATTCATGATGGTTAATTTTATATGTCAACTTAGAGGGTGTTTTTAGATAATATTAACATTTAAATCAATAAACTTTGGGTAAAAATGATTGTTCTCCATATGTTGGTGAGCCTAGCCTAATCAGTTGAAGGCCTGAATAAAAAAGCCTGACTTATCTGGGCAAGAGAGAATTCACCAGGAGACTGCCTTCAGATTTCATCTGCACTATTAGCAACCTGGGTTTTTAGGCTGCTGGTCTTCAAATTGGAACTACACTATCTGTTCCCCTGGGTCTCAAGCTTGTCAGCCTATGCTGCAGATTTTGAAGTTGCCGTCTTCCATAACCGCATAAGCCAATTTTTTTATATCTTTCTATATATGTACATCCTATCAGTCCTGTTTATCTAGAGAACCCTGAGTAATAAAGAGTATTAGGCTTTTAATTTTTAGTTTTTTCATAAAACAGAAAAGACAAAGAGAAGACTCTGAAGGAAGCACCAGGCTCGAACCATAACTACATGTTGGGTTATAATTCTTGCCAACTCTGTGCTAAACCTATTTACAATATCACTGCCTTACACACCAAAGCTCCCAAATATGTTTTTAATTCTGAAATGCAAGAAATCTGGTTCTTCTCTTCAAATGAGGGTGATCTTTGAAAACTGTAGATAAAAAATGGAAGCTTGAAAGGCAAGAAGCCTCACCGGAACTTTATTCTGATGGATTATTCCAGAAAGTATAAGGAGCGAGGATTTGATTGCCCATTTCTGGAGAAGAGGTTTCTATATATTGAGGTATTTCTTGCCAAATGTTGGCCTAATTACGCCTGAAAATGCCCATTTCTCTGCAGGCCTGGAGCTGCTAGATAAAGACAAGCAGTGCTGCAGCATCATGAGACTTCATTATTATGTTGGCAAGACTCCTACATTAGCAGTAGTTGGGAGGACACCTGGCTAACTGGAGTTTACAGGGTATATGATTTCCACCACATTGCAGCTGGAATGCTAAGAAGCATAATGGAATTTCTGGAGGAAGATGCTCTGCATTGCCAAGAGCCTCGGTATTTGATAAGGATTCTAACACCGATAACCCCTCCTTCATGTTCAGAGTGTTCTGCAGAGCAAATAAAGCATTTAAGGTAGTGAAGATGGACTGATTCCTCAAGCTAGTAACAGCAGTTAATGGGATCAGGCCATCAAACAAACTTCCCAGATGGATCTCCATGCATAAACAAACAAGCAAATAACATAAAGCATGAACACACTATAAATAATCCAGGTCAAGAAAAATTCTTGCTCTCTACTTCTATTCTCAAATTAAATTTGGACTAGTTTCAGTTTGAGCCTTGAAACTAGCTTGTTTTGTCTCTCTGCAAACACAATAATACTTTAGTTTTAACATCCTCTAATCAAGAGGATATCGTTAGCCTGGCTCCTGAACTATGCAGATTACCTGGGTCAGGTTCTTATTTTTAAGAAAAGGCAGATTTAAACTCTGTTGTTTACTAAAAAGAAAAAAAAAAAAACTAGATGAATTATATGATTGTTCTTACCCGGAACAAGTTTTATCCCAGTTATAGTAAATCTTAGCAGTTTTATGCAGGTAACAAACAAGCTCCAATATTTTGGACAACAAACCAGGGATGAGACTTGCAATTTTTCATATCTCCCTCTATTTTTCTCTCTATAACTTCTAGCATGTTCTTTTACAATTTTAAATCAACAGACTTTTTGAAACGATCATATTTTATGGGTTGGATTTGTTGTTTGCCACTATATATAGCCCATCAAAGTTATAAAGTAATGGTACTTGAATTTTTCTGTAAAAGATAACTTTTTAATCTACATTTCATACATCTGTTTTATTCCATATATATATTTCCTGTTCATTATACCCAGAGGTCATTATTTTTTTTAATCTTAATTCAATGTAACTTTTAACTAAAACCAGAGGACAAGTATATTACTATTCCACTTATAATATAAAAATACTTTCTATGGGAGCCAGAGTCTCATAAAACCTATCAAGATACTATGCACTTATTAAAATAGCTGAAATACAATAAAACTTTATTTATGGGTACAAATATGTGTCACAAATATTTTACAAAATTAAAAATTAAAATAACATTTTATTCATATATGAATACACTAAATGTAGTTATATGTGTAAGGTTTGGTGGTTCAACAGACAGAGTCTGACTCAGGAATAACAGGCGCCCTTTATTGAAAGGCAAGCGGTCCCGGGCCAGGTTCTCAGGTCAAGAACGTTGGCCAGAGAAGTCGCGCCTGGGCAGGTCGGGCAGGGTTTTAAGGGCCGCATCCAGGAAGGGAAAGTAGTGACCAAAAAAGGCAAAAACATAGCATAGGGCTCTTTCATTGGTGCAGAGGTTTGGCACCACGAATGTAGTCATGGCACCGCGGATTGGTCCATGGGCTTCAGGGGTGGCTAGCAGGTAGGAGCTAGGGGCAGGGACCTGACGTCCTTTACTATGATAAAAAATTTTTTATCTTTGCTAGCTCTTTATGGTTACTTCTGAACTGGCCTATGACATTTTATCTTTTCTCCTTCAATATTCTTTCTTGCTCATCAATCGTTGTTTTCTTTCTGTTCAGTGTCAGTGAGAAAAGTAGTGATGCAACTGCAAATAATAAATTATGAACAAGCTTTTGCCATTTATATCATCAATATGACAGTGCATTGCCTGCAGACATTGTTATTTCCGGTCTGCATTCTTGGACACTGAGCTCTATAAAACTACTACTAGTCATAAAGCTTGGACATGAGACATACTTGTGTGCAGTGAATCTTCTGATGGAGAATGAATTAGTCTTTCAGGATGACAAACTCAAGGCATCCAGGGTCCCTTAGTAGAAATATGATTCTACTATATTTTGAGCTTATTCCTTACACATCTTCATGGTTTCCTATCATTCACTAAGATTTGGTCTATTTACTTTTTTTCTTTTCTTTTCTTTTTTCTTTTTTCTTTTTTTTTTTACCATTGCTAAAGCTTTTCCTGGATTGCTCTTGCTTCTTTTGATATGCATGCATAATAGGTCTCTGAGTCAACTTTATTCTTTTGACCACTATCAGAAGCAAGCACAGCCCATCACATATTTTAATCATGTTTTAAGTCTTGTACTGCTGTTTATAGGAAACACCCAGTAGTTAGGACTGACAAAGATGCTTTACTCAGATTCCTCTGAATTCCCTTCTCAACTAGGCCCTGACTTTTCAGCTTCCATGTTTGTATCTGCTTCATCTGAGTTTACCAAAAATCCTGCTAATTTTGTTTAGCCTGTATTCCCCATTATCAATATCTGATCACCCTCAATATCTGATAAAGTTCTCATCCTTCACCATGCCCTAGGTAATGTCTGATCACCCTGACCTGTCTTCTGTAAAAATTCTGTTAGCCAGAATCCCCCCATCCCCACCACTGGTGTTTTCTTTTAATAATTTTCCAACCGCTGATCTCTATTCTAGTCCTTGAATAGGAAGTCTCACTTTTTTTGTTGTATTAGAAGTTAAGCCTAATCTCTCTCCCACTTCAAAACTCCATAGCAGTGTTTCCGTAAAGCTATTTCAGTTGTCCCCCTTAATAAAGATTGCTTTACCATCTTTAAAAAGTATCACAAATAACTTTTACAGGATAACTTTTTTCTTGAATAGGATCAATTAACATTTTTAAAAAATTATAAAATCTTTGAATCCCAAATTCTAACTTCCCTAAATTTTCACATAGCCGTTTCTCTAAGTTTCTTTCTAAGTGTCTTCAATACCCATATTGACTCTACAAACATAAAAATACCTGGTGTAAAACACATAAATATATTTCTTATTTGAGCCATATACATCATATTTCTCCTTCTAAACTTATTTATTTATTTTTATTATCATCTCCTTTGTACATGCTGTTTCGTTTGACTGATGTTCTAGTAATCCTTTGTCTCCACTCTCTCTACCTTGCCACACTTTTTCTGACCTTGTTCCATCAATTACAGCTTTTCTCATTGGCTCCAGAGTCACTGGGTTTGGAATGATACATTCACACTGCCATGTCAGGAAAAAAAATGGCTAGAGTTTCAGGCTGATTCTACTTTTCATGGGCCTCATCATTGCCTTGTTGATTTCTTTAAACTTATTGAAAACTCTGTATATCGTTCTTGCCTTAAATTATTTTCAGTTAAAATTTTTCGAATGTGCATCAGTTTCCAAATAGAATCCATGCTGAAATATCTGGAACGCTCTTTCTTTGCTCACCTGGCTCCCTTAATATAATTAAATTCTCTGTTTTGTCCATTTCTAGCCCAATCATTACTTTCTCAAGAAAGTTTTGTCTCACTTCTCAGACTAAATAATTTACTACTAATGCTCCAAGAAGCAATCTGATTTTCCTTAGAAACTTAAAATATTATATTCTTTTACATATTTTATTGTCTATCTCATTTAAGTGCATTATTTATGAGAGCTTGGTCCAGGTCTCCCTTGCTCATCATTATATTCCCAGTACCTAGCCATGTTTTCTGGCATATTGTGGGCACTCAATAAATAATCAGAAAAAAAAAAACTGAATAAATAAACAATTTTTGCTTCAGGTTAATTTAACACATACTGTTTTTTCTCATATAAGCAACTCCCTGGGAATTATTCTTTCTTTCTAGATTGGTCAAGTTGGGCTATTTGTTGGGTTTCCTCAGATTACATTTCAATAAAAGGTGTTTCTCAAAATAAATTAAAATAATATTTCGAGGAAAAAAAACAGGTTGTACAGGCTACCAAATCAATCTTTTAAAAGATAAATGTACTCATTTGAGTGTGGTAGTTTAGCTGATTGAAATATTTCTTTGTCAATAGAGGCATCGTTATTTAAAATAGCTAAAGGCAAGTCTGGCCAAGCCTCAAAATATTTTTGCCACAGGAGACTAATCCAGCTTCCAGATCACTAGACCTTTCCAGATTCTTGTAAAGGTCAGAATGTAACTCCCTTGCAGCTAAGATTTAGCTCGGTTCTATGTAAAGCTTTATCTCTGAGTTTGAATTGAGCTAGAATGCTTCTTTTGTTTTTCTTTCATTATTAGATACTCTTAGTGATCTCTCTGTGTTTTTAACTTAATTCCAAAGTAATTATAATGTAATTTTACCTGCTTAATACAAATAGGTTTATATTTATTTCCCATCTCCACACTGTTTCTTATTTATTTTTAGTATAATAAAAATGTAATCCAACTTCAGACATTTCCTTCATCCTGTTTATCTAGAGGCTCAGCTAGATCTGAGCGACAAGAAAATTCTGTTTTTGTTTAGTCATTCACTTTGATAAAATTTTAAAATTCAGTTGATTTATGAATAGGCATTTCTGTTCACAGCAAACAGGAAATTTCTAGTGGGAGAAGTAGTTGGGAAAATCAACACGTTGCAAATAATTATGTAACATTTCCTACTAGTGTAGCCAAAATCACAGTTCTTATCTTGTATTGTCTTTCTTCTTCAGTTTCCAAAACATCATTTCTAAATCAATTTTTATGCCACAATTAGTATAGTATATACGATAATAGAGCCTTTCACATGTGTGTGTATACATATACACACATATATATATATACACATACATATATACATATATACACATATATATATGTGTATGTATACACACACACACATAATTAATAATTACCTCATGGATTATACCATCAGTACCATTCAAAATCTGCAAACTGAAACAGAAGGTATAGAAAAGCTAATTACTAAAAGATGTAAATTAAAAATATTAATCAGACTACGGTTTATTTTTGCTCATTATTACAGTTATTACAATTTCTTAATATTTTAATTTAATTTAGTTTAATTTCATTTCATTTCATTTCATTTCATTTTAAGTGCAATCAAATTATAAAGAAAACCTAGAGCAATTCTTTGTAAGCACTCATTTCTTTGACAATATTTTTTCTGGTATGTGCGGAGAGGACTTTTAATGGTTTCCATAAATCTCAAAGACTGGTTTTAGTTCAAATATTTTAGATACATGCCATTAGAAAAAATCTGTTGATGGTTTTATAATTTATTTATTTAAAATATTATTTTAATTATTAACTTTAAGATTCATCATATTAACATCATATTAACACAACCACTTTTGGTTTCTGTTGATTTGTTTATTTTTAAGCAATTAACACAATGTGTGTGAGAATACTGGAGTATACAGCTGCCCTATAAAAGAATATACCATTATTTCTAAGCCATCAAAAGAAACTATAATACTTTTCTTTATTATAAAATGTTCTTATTTCTTTTTATTATTATGTGATAGGCCTTGGTTTAAGCACTTTAGAAACTTTAAGTCAGTGAATCCTTAGGAAAGGAAGTAAGTTAATGGTTTTCCCAGTTTACAGAAAATAAAACAGAGGCACAGTGAAGTTACTTTAATTGCTCAGTGTAACATAGAGAGTACGTGGTGAAGCCAAGATTCTGACCTAAACATTTGGAATCTAGAGTTTGTGATCTTATCTATTATACTAGATTTACTTAAGACAAATCTGAGGGGATCTGAGGGGGAAGGGAAGTCCAGTGCCATTAAAAAGAATTTTCTCTGACACTAACATCAGTGTGATCTTGGACACATTAAGTGACCACTCTCAGCCAGATTTCATTTTCTGTTACATGTAAGATTGAACTGGAGCATGGTCGGTGAGTTTCATAGCTATTCATTTTACTTCCATATGATTCTACTTACTTTAACTGAATTGAAAGCTTCTTATGAGCAGGTCATGTTATACAGACTTTATCTTGCAAGCAAGATGTTAAGCAATAAATATTTCTTTTCTTAAAACCAGCAGGATGAGGTATATGGAAAGTACACAGAAATCTGGATGATCTTCACTTATCCAGTTATAAAATTATGTGGTTGATTTGGTGAAATAAGAAAACAGATCTGACTTCCTCAACACTTTCCTTTCCACCATCCTGTCAATTACGATGGGAGAAACCCTTATTATGTAATATGTATGTACATACACATGCTAAAAAGCCACATGCATATAAGCATAAACACAGAAAACCAGGTAACAAACATAAAATTAAATCAATTTATAAAAGATATCTTTAGTAAAGAGAATGATATCAATAAAAATATTTATTTTTCTGATGGTGCCGCCACCTTAGGAGTCTTCAGTGACAGACCAACTGTGAGATGTGAGTGCCTTTAATATAAGTGAAATTAAAAAATATAACTAAAAAATTCCATTTAATGTAGAGAGTACAGTTTATTAGTCACTTAAGTTATTCCAATTGTGTAGTAATTAATAAACAAAATCAATCTCACCTTTGTAAAAATTAGAAAAAGTTGCTCCTTTGGTAAAATGACTTAAGATCATGCACATGAATTGGCAAAGAGAAGGTGGCTAGCATTTTGTTCTCTTATCCCCTAGGCCAGGCACTTCTGTGCAGGCAAATACTGTACAAGCATATTTGGAAGTCCTAATCAAGATTAAAGAGCTGCTACCTTGTCCCATTATCAAGAATTGTTTTGTTTTTTGTTTTTTGATAATTTCAAAAGTGAATGAAGTAGAAGAAAACAGATATCCATCTAATTCCTGTGACACATGGGTGGCATGGCAAATGTCAGTGAGGTCTTATCAATCAATTTCCTGAAAGAAACCCAAATCAAGCAGGATTGAAACCTTAACCATTTTCTACCATTTGAGGAGAATTGTAGAATGTCAGGGCAGGATAAGTTCTCAGGCAATCTTACACACACGTTCATTAAATAGATGAAATTGAACCTAAATATGTTTAGAGACATCCTGAAGATCAAGAATGCACAACCTTGCAAATGATTGACCCAAGTCTTGGTGTACTGTAAAGAATGCATGGAAGATATAAACTATTGGCAAATGAATATGTTTATTTAACATCTTAAATCTTTCCCTTTGTGGCAGCAGAAGTCATTTTTTCTGCAAATAAGAGATAATACAAATGTGGCTGATGGTTTCATTTATTGATAGATTCACTCAATAAACAGTAAGTGCTAACCATCCCATTCATCTTGCTTTTAATGGTATGAACATCACTTTAAAACACAGACAACACCACCTAAAGACTGGCCATGTTGATAATACGATGTAAGTCTGTCAACACAATAGAGCTTATCTGTTGAGTAATGGGTTAATATGTAGCCTTGTTAATCTCATGTTTCCACCCTCATTTCTCTTCCTTCATAATATATAACAATCTAGAGTATCTTGTCTCTCATATATCTCATGTGACACTCATTATTTTCTATTCCTCCCTCAAAATCAAAATTGACCACAATTTTCTATATCTAAGGAATTCTACTAGTGCTCTTTCTACAACATAGCGCCATCTCCTGAGAGTCTGGTGTTATCACAACAATTACCTTTTTCTAGTATGCTTTAGATTAGCTGCCTACTTAAGCAAACTTGAGGAGAGACTATAAATGGAAAGAGATACTTTATCCATGATATTCAGGCTTGATCAAGAGCCCCCTTTCCCTTAGAATACTTTTAATTTCCTATCCTACTTTTCAGCTCCTAAAAATAAAATGATTATTTTTGAGCTGTGGGTGGAAAAGTTAATTTTTAGCATATGTTCTCATCACAGATTGTGACAGTGTTATTTCTCAGAATCAACCAAGGCTCAGTAATCAACCTTCCATGAGTTTATCTCTAGGGAACTAGAATAGAAAAGAAAAATTGGAGATTTATATTGGCATTAAGCAATTATGCTAGAGTGATAGAAGCTTTAGCTTTCTCAAACTTCAATCATTAGTCTAATGTCAATCTCTGATTAACATATTGTCCTGTTCTTTCTAACAAGGTCAGGAAGCTTAGCTGATTAAGTGCTAAACTGATACTCCTGCAAACAGAAAATCTTCCTATTTCCTCTTGCCTCTGGCATCTTCACACACCTGTCTATAGTATATGAAGATATCTAATAATTTGATTGCCAAGCAACTACTTACAAGTGCATAGTATACCATTTTTAGAGAATCTGCCAATTCAAATAAATTTATTCAGAACACAGATCTACTGCTATACCACATTGTTGACAAATATTAATTGAAATTACAAATTTAAAGAAATACTAGACACACTTTGTAATAAAATTAAATAGGATTTATTATCTAAAACACATAGAAATAAATCAGTTCAGAGCCAAGATCAGTTCAGAGCCAGGATCAGCAAGATTTTCCAAGAAAGGTGAAGCATCCTGAGTTTCTTCAGAAGCCACAGTGGTGGATGATAATGTTGGAGTGAGTGAAGGGCATATATATATAAACCTGTCTAATTATGAGAGTCTCTATTGAGTTCCAGACTTAAATCACTCTATCTTTAAGCACAGATATCTTATCTGGGCCTGATGTAGTTTATCAGTCTTAGATATGATATGTATATCATATCTGAGATTATATATATATCAAAATTGGAAGCTGTACAAACAAATTATTATATTCCTGATATTCAGACCAATTACCCAGATGTTTCCATTCTACTCATCAAAAAGTTTTTATTTTGTATTTTTTAACATTTTAATAGAAAAATCTGACTCTGTTCCAGGTAGCTTGGTAAGATTACAATATATCTTTGTTTTTATCAGCAACCAACTAAACATTTTATGGACTTCTAGGAAATATGTGGTTGTGCCCATTGGCATTATATTTACCTTAAACTTCAACCAGATTTTCCCCATCACTCCTCATACTATCCATGCCTTAGATATTTTCCAGCTTTGTTGTCTTTCTTTATTCTTATTAAGATTGAAAAATGTTGCTTGTCATCTCCATGAATAAACTCCGTATTTATCTTCTTCAGATGTGTCTTTCTCTATTCTCACCCAGTAGATATACTCTTTCTTGTCCTTTGAAATGTCAGATAATTTTTTCTTCTCATTTGAATTTTATTATTCTCTACCTTGATAAATAGTATGTTACATATTTACCTTTTTCATGACATTATCTGTCCATCATTGTATCCTACCTAGGAGTCAACATCATGTCTGACATGTTTATTATATTGTACATACATACATGGAATATAACACATTTATTTGTGTGTGTGTGTGTGTGTGTGTGTTATTCATTGTGGATAAATATAATGCCCTTGTGTTTGAATGTTTGGGAAACTTGAGACTGACTCCACATAATATCATTATTTTTGCCAGAATGAAACAAAACTTTATGAACACCAAGAGACAGAGCCAGTCAAAAGATTTTCATGGGTGCTTATCAAATGCAGTGGCCAAAATAATACATGTAGATTATTTGTACCATTCTCATTTTTGTGCCTAAATATGGTAATCAGTAGTCTGATAAAGAATCTTGGGCCTTCTGACTGGCTGGCTCTCTTTGCTCATAATTGTATATGAATGATGGAAGAGAAGCAAATGTGTTTTTTAACTCTCCACAGATTCACCAGGAAGCTCTTCCAGCTAAGAAAGTCCCTTTCCCCCCCAAATTTATTACTCTTCCTGGAATAAAATATATATATATATATGACTTTTAGAAGAATTCAATTACATTTTTTCTTTTATGAAAAACAATGGACAAACAATATGTATATATGAGACATACATATAAAAATAGAAAACAAGTAGTTTCACAAGAAAAGAAACACTTTAATTAAAGCGATTAATGAATGTTATCCACTTTCTCTCAGAACAGTCATAAAAAGGATACAATGAACTTGGTTAAATTTAATAGTACTTATTGGTATCTTAGTTTATTAGGACTCATGTTAAATGGCATTGCTAGGAATTGTCAAAGTCCCTTTGTAGATTTCCTCGGTGAGCCCCAGTAATAAACTATAATCCATACAACTCTAATACCCACTAGTTCAGCCGAGAATTTAATGGCTCTAGCTAAGTTCATCTAAGAAATTGGTGTTTCCCAGAATATTATGGGGGCACTTTATCCATAATCGTCTGAGATATCTATATAAAATGCATCTTTCTAAAACCCATCACAAATATAAATTCGGCATTTTGGAGTCAAGACCTAGAATTCTAGCATTTTAACAGACTACTTTCTGATGATTTGAAGATCACTACTCTAGTACCAATTTAATTAAAACACACTATTTGATGCTTAATTAAATGATCATATCACCTCAAATTTGATCACCACCATTGAACAATTTTTTTACATTTTAGTATTATAATAATTTTCCAACTTTTATGGTATAAGCATTTTTTTCTATGTCTATATTTTTGTTTAATGCTTTACTTTTTAAAAGCTGTTTTAGGTTTACGACAAAATCAAGAGAAAGGCACAGAGATTTCCTTATATAATCTCTACTTTGACACGTGTATAGACTCCCTTGTATCAATATCATTCACCAGAATGGTACATTTTTTACCAAGGAAAAATTTGAATTTATACATCATGCTACTCAATACCCACAGTTACCTTAGGATTCACTCTGTGTTTTAAATTCTCTGGATTTGGATGAATGTATAATAACATCAATCCTATGTTATGGTATCATGCAAAGTGTTTTTACTCCTCTTAAAATCCTAGATGCTCTACAAATTCATCTCTCCCCACCACTACTCTTAGCCTTTTTATTGTTTCTGTAGTTTTACCTTTTTTAGAATGTCATGTAGTTGGAATCAGACACAGTGCAACCTTCTCAGACTGGTTTCTTCCATGTACTGATATATGTTTACTGTTCCTACAAGTCTTTTCATAGTTTGATACTTCATTTCTTTTTAATGCTGAATAATATTCCATTGTCTGAATGCACTATAGTTTATTTACCTATTCACCTACTTCAGGTCACTTGGTTGCTTCCAAGGTTCGGCAATTATAAATAATGAATAAAGCTACTATAAGCATCCACGTGCAGATTTTTGTGTGGACATAAATCTTTCGGTCCTTTAGGTAAATAACAAGGAACATGATTGCTAGATCATATGGTCAGAGTATGTTTAGTTTAAAAGAAACCACCAAACCACCTCCAAAGTCACTGTACCATTTGGCATTTGCATCAGCGATGAATGAGAGTTCCTGTTGTTCCAAGTCCTCATCAGTATTGGGCATTGCTGGTATTCCAGATTTTGGCCATTCTCATAGGTGAGTAGTGTTATTATTTGTTGTTTTAATGTGAATTTACCTGATGAAATACGATGTGGACTATTTTCTCAAATATTTATTTCCCATCTGAATAGCTTCTTTAGTGAGGTGTCTGTTAAGGTTTTTAGCTCTTATTTTAATTGGGTTCTTTGTCTTATTATTATTGAGTTTTAAGAGTTTTTTTATATTTTGATAACAGTCCTTTATCAGTTGTCTTTTCCAAATATTTTATACCCATCTGCAGTTTATCTTCTCATTCTCTTATACTAACTTTTGCAAAGAGAATTTTTTTAATTTTAATAAAGTCCAGCTTATTAATTAATTATTTCACATATCATACCTATGGTCTTATATCTAAAATACATTACCATACTTGCCATCTAGGTTTTCTTACGTTATTTTCTAAAGTCGTATAGTTTTGCATTTTGCCTTGGCTCTTTGATCCATTTTTAGTAAATTTTTGTGAAGTATGTGTGGTCTGTGTCTAACTCACTCTTTTCATATGGAGATATCCAGTTATTCCAGTGTATGTGTTGAATAGATTATCTTTAGTCCATGTGGTGTCTTTATTCCTTTTCAAAAATTCATGTTTATGTGGATCTATTTCTGGGCTCTCTGTTCTGTTTCATTGATCTATGTGTCTATTATTTTGCCAATATCACACTGTCTTGATTCTGTAGCTTTATAGTAGTCCGCCTAAAGTTGAGAGTATCAGTCCTCCAAATTTGTTCTTTGTCAATATTTTGTTGGCTATTCTGACTATTTTATTTCTCTACCTTAACTCTAGAATCATTTTATTGATATCTATAAAATAACTTGCTGTGATTTTTATTGGAATTTCATTGAATCTGTAGATTGAGTGGAAGGAACAGACATCTTGACAGTGTTGTCTTTCTTCTTATGCATAAACATAGAATTTCTCTCTATTTAGGTTTTTTTTTTTTCATTGATCAGAGGTTTGTAGTTTTCCTATTGTAGATTTTGTACATATTTTGTTAGATATATCCCTAAGTATTTCATTTTAAGTGGTGCTAATGTAAATGGTATTGTGTTTTTAATTTCAAAATTTTTGTTTATTATTTTTATATAGGAAATCAAATGACTTCTGTATATTAACCTTGTGTTCTACAATCTTGCTTACTAATTCTAGGAGTTGTTTTTTCATCAATTTTTAAAGATTTTTTATGTAGCTAATCAAATCATCTGTGAACAGAAACAGTTTTATGTTTTCCTTCCCAATTTGTATGCTTTTTATTTCTTTTCATTGCCTTATTTCAAGTGAGGACATCCAGTAAAATGTTGAAAAGCAGTGGTGAGAGGAGACATTCTTACCTTGTACCTGATCTTAGAAGGAAAGTTTTGAGTTTCTCGCTATGTTAGTTTTTTTGTAAATAGTGTTGATCAAATTTAGAAAGTTGTCCTTTATTTCTAAACTATTACTGAGTTTTTATCATTAAGAAGTATTGAATTTTGTTGAATATTTTTTCTGCAACTATTGACATGATTTTGGTTTTTTAGTCTGTTGAGGTAATGGATCACATTAAGTGATTTTCAAATCTTGAACCAGTTTTGTATACCCCAAATAAATATCTCTTGGTTGTGGTATATAATTATTTTAATACTGTTTTGGATTTACTTTGCTAATATTTTGTTGAAGATTTTTGCAACTATGTTCATGAAAGATAATGGTTTATAGTTTTTTTTTCTGTGATATTATTGTCTGGTTTTGTATTAGGTTTATGATGGCCTCATAGAAAGAATTAGAAAATATTCTTTCCACTTCTGTTCTCAGAAAGAGATCGTAGAGAATGAGTATAATTTCTTTTACCAGTGAACATATTTGGGCTTGACATCTTCTGTTTAGGAAGGCAATTAATTATTCATTCAATTTCTTTAATCAGTATAGGCCAATTCAGACTGACTATTTCTTTTTACATGAATTTTGTCAAGTTGTGTCTGTCAAGGAAATGTCCATTTTATCTATGTTATCAAATTTGTGGGCATAGATTTAGTAATAGTATTTTTTTTATTATTATCCTTTTAATTTCCATAAACCTGTAGTGACATCCTTTCTTTCATTTCTGATATTAGTAATTTGTGTCCTCTTTATTTTCTTCTTAGACTAGTTTGATGCTTATCAATTTTATTGATCCTTTTAAAGAATCAGCTTTGTTTTCACTGATTTTTTGAATTAATTTCCTGTTTTTAATTTCATAGATTTCTGTTTTAACTTCTTAAAGACTCACTTTTCTTATCTCTAAAAATAAAATAATTCATGAAAAACATTTAGTAGTGCCTGGCATGTAATAAACAACAATAAACTTTAGTGATTATTGTTATTATCAGGCTTATTAAGAACAGAGTGTTCTATAGTATTTCAAAATGGTTCTTTTTCCCTTTCCCCTGTGGGAAGCAGGGGAAGAATTTTCTCTGATGTTTACTGTGAGAATCCTGGAGGTAAATCTCACAATATTGTTGAGAATTCAGCAATTTCTCAATTACATCTCAGATTTTCCTCCCTTTGTGCTGATTCACGGGGATTTCGGCTGTGAACCATGACTCCCCGTATTTGCCTGCCTTTTGCTCCAGTTTTGGTACAGTGGTCTGACCTGTGTCCTCCATTTTATAGATCCAGATGGAATTGTGGATTTTTCAGTCTGTTCAGTTTTTTACTTGTTGCTAGGATGAAGTGGCAACTTCCAAGCACCTTATATATAGAATCTAAAACCAGAAGTCATTATGAACATTTAAAATTCATTTTGAGTACATTTCTAAAAAAAAAAAAAAAAAAAAAACTCTTTTCAAAGTATTTCTACCAAGTTATGTTACAAGCAATATAATTGAATTAAATTTACAACATTTTTTATAGGTTTAAACAAATTCCTATTTTACCACTGTTAATTTTGTTCCTAGTGGTAAGGATGCCTTTATCTGGGATTAATCTAATTAATACATATAACTGCTTTGTCTCTTATCTGTGAAGAATTGGTATTATGATAATCAAATGAACAGTGAAATGAATTGGTCAGAATTCTACTTCAACATACTTCATTTAGCATTTCAAAATCTGTAGTTGATTAGGTAATAGTGAATTTAAATGCAAGATGATTAAAATCATGCTGTTATCAGATGCTATGGGAACAAAACATAAGCAAGAGCAAACATTATCATTTAGTGCCCACCCATAGGTAATCTTTATATTTTCCTTAGGATTTTACTATTTTTTTCTGCAGCAGGAATGTTGCTGCCCCTTCTAATAGCTCCATTCACACCTCATTCTGCATTTTCCATGTTCACTGTGATTGTCACTGAGAATATCACAGTTGTATGCAACTGAAATTGTTAGACCAAAGGCCAGGGCAACAGTATGGCCTTCAGAGTGAAATTGTCATCTCTGTAATGACAAACTGACTAAAAGGTCCATAGTATCTTCAAAGTAGATTTTTTTTTAAATGTAAAGACAATCATGATAACACAAACTATTTCTGTCATTCACAAAATATTGCATATGCATAAAAGATTATTAATATAATAATGATGACATAGTTAATAATAAGAAGAAGTAATAAGAAGCTTGCCTCCTCAATGAACTGGCTACAAAGTGACAAAAAAGAGAAAAATCAATGTAATGATAATTAAATTATAATAATCGGTCAAAAAGTAGTAAACTACCCCCAAAATTGTGTAAGTCTAGATAGTGTAGACAGAGCAAGCTCTTCAAACCAGGTAATAATATTGACTTTGAACTGCTACCCCATTTCACAGTTACTGGCCCAGGTTAAGAGAGTTTATAATTATTTATAATGCCTATTACACATATATTACAGTTTATGAAGCATTCAAAATTTTTGTGACATTGTATTATTTTATATATTAAAAAAGAAAAACATGTATGTTACATTTTGGGTTAAGATTTATAGCTAGTGATAGATTTGTACCCAGAACTCAAGATTTCTAACTCTTAGCCCAATATCTATTACAATACACTCCATAATTGTATGCCTAGTTCTTCTTATTCATTTCCATCCATCATGACCTATCTATCCTTCACTAAACTCACCTTTTATAAGGGCACCTGCTTAGAAAGGATCTGGGACTTGCAAAGCAATCTCGACTTACTGCCTCTCCTTTACCCTGCTTAAGAAATTCAGATACCATGCAATCAATGTTTGATGATGAGAATTTTAAGTCTTTTTCTAAGCAGGAAAATTTATGTGAAGTTGAGTATCTTGACTAATTTTTACACTAGTAAATTCTTTATGCCTGATAGCTAGAAATATGAAAAAAAGTATTTTCCTATTTTTAATAGCTTCTAGGTAGATATAAATTTAAGTTGGGATTCAGAGACAAACACATATTTATATATGTATAATTGTTTATCTAGTATAAAGTGTGCACATAAGTTCAGCTAAAGGAAAGTATTAAATAATTAGACTCTTAAAGAACTTTCCAACTATTTCTCACACATTTTTCTTTAATTAGTTAATAAACTAGTAAATGTCATCACAACAATTTCTTATTAATCAAAGACAAAAATGAGTAGAACAATTATATACACCTGTCTCTGATTTTCAAACTAGGCTTATAAAAAACCCAGTTTTGAAATTAGTAAAACCCTTCCAATAATTATTTTTAATGAATACCAACCTTTAGCAGTAAAAATCTCATGTTTCTTTTAAAAACCTTTTTAACTAATTACAATTTTCATAAAACCACATTTTTTATGGAATTCTTAGTTCCACAGGCCCTTCAAAATATAATTTATTGACAGATAGCTTTCTGAAGACACAAAATAAATTCAAATTAAGTATATTAATGAGAGAGCTTTAAAGTTAGAGTAGGCATAATACACTGAAGGTAGACACCATCACTTTGTCTATATGTACTATAATAAAAGCTGAGATAAGATAGAGGAAAACACTTAAAGGAAGAGATTATAGTCATGTTATGAGTTTTAATAGACCAAAGCATAGCTTATAAACAGAAATCACTTTAAAAAATAGCTTTAGGTTTGGCATTTATTTTAGTATGTGATACTTTTCAACTATTTAATGTGTACTGCATTAAGAGAATGAAGCAAGAAACAGTAATATAGAATTCATCAAAATATACAAGAGAAAATAACTCAGTATCGTATTAAAAATGCTAGTTTCTCCATGTCTTAAAAAAATTTCCAAACTTCTCAAAAGACTTCTTTTTTTGAAATCACACAGTTACTCATCTTTATATTTAAAGGACTAACTTCAAATAGTATGTTATGACAGTAACTCTGAGTTCTAGGAACATAGGCTATAAGGAGACAAACTCATCATTACACCTAAGATCTAATCACAAGAAACAGGTGGAAATATTTTTTTAACATCCTTATTAACTGTTGGGCCTTTCAACTTTGAAAGACCTGCTTCTCATTAAAATGCATCTCTGGTTATTCATTCGTTTACTGTTATTTCAGAAGATGACTGAAAGTCATCTTCTTGGGCAGCAAATAATTATCTAGAAATTTGAAATTTGTGTGTATGATTATATAATGACATAGCCTGAATGTTCAAAAGAAATAACTTAAATTTTTAGAAGAAAACAGGAAATTTAATAATGGTACAACATGCAAAATATTTCTTTACAGAAAAAAACATTATAAGGTAACAGAAAACATAATGAAAAGTTATACAAATAATAACCAAAGATATAAAATACATAAAAATAAACTTTAAAAAGTAGTGTGAAATTCTTCCATAGGAAATATTACAAAATTTGACTGGAAATATAAGAGAAATCTAGATGAAGTGTAATTATATAGTCATATATTTCTAGATGAGAAGACTCACTACTGTTTAAAAGTTTATCTACCTGCTGAAGTCCCTGTGGTATGTTGTGGATATAGAATGTCTCACCTGTACTTCTGGAAAAAGGTCTTCCCCACTGGAGCTTAAAGCCTTATAAGTACCTTTAAGAGTAAAGAGAACAAATTTCCAGCTCCAAATAAGACTCACGGCTACCAGAGATCTAGCTAATAGGGAAATTATACTCATTTAAAATTTCTTTATGTGGGCTCACTATTGACAAAGAACACTTTCACTGAAATTCCTAGTCATATAGATCTAGTCATTATTAAGAAAATGAATAAGTCTGAATATAGTGACAAGCTCCAAGGGAGAAAGTAATTAAAAACCTGGTACCCTCTCTTTGGTTGTTTAATACAATTAAAACTCCTCAGGTGATTAGGATAGTTCTAATCGAGGTCTGTTGGCATGAAGTCATTGGGGGCCTCTCAATATGAAAATATGGACTCTGATCTACTGACCCAGACCCAACAGGGTGTTCAAGGTTTGTGGAAAAATGGTTAGCTCCAGGAATATGTCATACTGAAGGTGAAAATCGCGATGGATCAAGCTATCTGACATTGTCTTGTGTTCTTGGGTAAATATATCAGCATGTATCTGTGAATTAAAATAGCTGAAACTTTGGGAAATTGCTCAAAAGACAAAGTTTATAATGTTTTAAAGCCAATTTGTCAACAATGATCATATCTTATTGCCATCTGAGAAACTATCTCTATTAAACTCTAAGATACCATAAATTCTATATTGAAATTTCTTTCTATGTAATTAACTAAGATATTTATTTAAAGGGTGCTTTTCAGGATATCATTTTATTTTTTTACTCACCCTAATTACTAAAAAAAACCAAACAATATAACCCTAATAAAAAAAAAAAAAGCTTCTCAGAAGTTTCTGTGGGAGAAATTGTGTCCAGAATTGGTCTCCACAACAGTTGTATTTCTCTTTGGCAATTGGTTAGTCTTTATCTTGTGGAGTTTTATACATTTCCTAAATCATCAACCTTCTCTTTCACACTTTAGCCCTTAGAAAAGTTATTGCTAAATTTGTAGTCACAGAGACAAGTGTTTTGAAGATTAGGGTATGTATTCTTACTTTTCTTTTTCTACCTTTAAAATATACTATTTAGTGTGGCTTAATATACATTTAAGTAACTGTAAATCTTTCAATATTTCTGGTTAAATGTTATAGACCAGACAATGAAATTGATTACTACTCACTCCTAATAGTCCATGAAAATGATGATAAAGAAATAAAAATGATGGGTTTATTTTCTGCTTTTGTTATAATTTTAATGTAATTTTAAAAGACAGAGAAATAAACATATATGTTCAGTTTGTCTTGTTTATAAAGAATAGTGTAAACTTTTAAAAACAATAAGCTATATCTTATTGATTAAATCTTAATTATAATAAAAGAATTATTATGTAAAATTGAAAATAGAAACTAATAGTAATTTTAACAACTGTATCTCCTAAATGCCAAATACTCTGATTTGCATTTTAAAATGTATTGTCTCAAATTCTCATAGCACTGTATATGAGTAGTAAAATTGTTTTACTTTTTTATGTTTAATTGTTAAGTCATTTATGGAAATATTTTTGATATAAAAAATTACATTAAAAGATACGTTTACAGGAGAAAATTCAAAAGTCACTTCAGTTTCTCCTCTCTGGAGATGTCGGTACCCTACAAAATCACATGTAAGAAACAACCTATTATTAACTAAAATGGTCCAGACATACATGCTGATAATTCATCTTGGTGCTATTCAGGTAATCTTTACTAAAGTGTCCATACCTCCAAAAAAGTGATCCTTTAAATTCATATCAGTTGAATGAAACTAAAGTTCCCCTACTGAGTAAAGAATGCTCAGATAGGATAAGTTAGCAAATTTTTCTTAGGCGGGATCTCTATTATTAACTGTAGTTTCTTCATTTTGTTCCCAGTATTAATTTTGCTGTTGCTAATTTCCTCTTAATTATAGAGAAAGCCAATAGAAAATGTATATAACATTTCCTATGGACTAGACAAAGACCCATGCTGTGAGAGGGGGAGGGAGGAAGGGAAGAAGGGAGGTGGGGAGAGAGAGAGAAAAGAGAGAAAAAGAGAAGAGAAAGAAGAGAAGAGAAGAGAAGAGAAGAGAAGAGAAGAGAAGAGAAGAGAAGAAGAAGACAGAAGGAATTATTTGAGTAACCATTTACAAAACCTTATTCCAAAAAACACTGAGAAACTTCATCTTTTCTCCATAATTGATTGCTTTAAAATTTGTAAAGTACATCTTGGTGAATAAGCATGCGTATGGCCCTTCAACACTAGAACCAAGTATTTCGAGAAGGGAGAATCAAATTCCACAGTCCTAATTTCATTTAGAACTTTAGCAGAAACTATATGTGCTCTGTCAGTACATTGAGGAAAACAATGCAGATAGTTTGTTATTCTTACTCTATGTAAAATTTAATGTAAAATATTCTTTAACAACAGTAAGAAAATAAATGAATATGCTAAGTGTTATGGGTGATGTGTTTCACTTCCAAATTCTGATGTTGAAGTCCTAACCCCTATACCTCAGAAAATGATATTTTTGGAGAGAGGGTCTTTATAGAGAAAGTTAAGGTAAAATAATATGCTGTGGGTGGGCCTAATGCTTTATGACTGGTATCCTTACTGGGAGAGAGAGATTAAGACACAAATAGATACAGAGTAAAAATGTACAAAAACACAGGGAGAAGTTAGCTATCTACAAGCCAATGAGAGAGACTCACAGAAGAAACCATTCTTTTGACACCTTAATGTTGAACTTCTAGCCTTCAGAACTGTGAGGAAATAAATTTATATTGCTTGAACTACAAGTTTGTAGAACATTATTATGGCTCCCTAAGCAAACTAATACACTAAAGACATTAAAGAAAACATGAATATGAATTACTAGAGACAAAGAAACTACAAAAATAATCAAAAGACACTGGTTAATAACTGGATTTATATTTGTAATCACAAGAATTAATATACAGGAAATATGATGGTGATGAATTTGAGAGAAAACTGTAATTAATGGGGCTTTCTTTATTTAATATGTTTAAATTTTCAAATCCAGGGATTTTCAGAGTACCAGTTGAATTACTTATGAGATACATAGTATAATAAGGGTCTTTGTGGATAAGTAAATATTTGTATAATTATAGGGTTAGATGAGACAGACCTTGAGTTAACTTAGAGTTTTTTCCTTTATTTATACTAAACTAAATATACTTTCCATTCCACTCACGTCAAAGTGGTTGTCTTCGTAACTTGTTGAGGACATGATTGTCTGTCTTCCCAAAAGTAAGCCTTCTAAATTTTCCTTGAGTTTATAACACTGATTTCTGTCAAATCATGTCAAAATGTCAACTTTGAGCCTCAAAATGACAACATTTGGAGGCTGTATCATCTTCTATCTGGTTAGTTCTCTTAGTTGAAACCTAAAGTGAATACAAAATAAGAGGAAAAGCAGTTGTCTTTTAAAATACTAATTTATTTATAGAGTCAATATACAGGTTGCAGAATGATCAGTGGGCTTTTTAAAACATGGTTTTAGTTGGATGTCCTTGGGAAACATACCTAATCTATAATCTATAATCAATATTTTTCAAAAATGCAAAATGGAGATGTTAATATTTATCTCATAGTCCCTTTGTGAAGATTCCACTAAATGATGCTTATAAAGTATTTACTATGATGATATGTACATTACTTGTTAGACTTATACTTTGTAAGTTTGTTTTAAGAATGCGATAATCAAGTGCCATCCAATATATTGTGGGCACCTGATATTTGAATTTTTTCTTTCTCAGAAAAAAAAAGTGTTTGAATATGTTCTTGAAAATGTGATATCTCTGTATATATATATATAAAAATTATAACTACCCTCAAGGATAGAAAGTTTTGCTTTTCTGGGCAACATAGTGTATATTTTGAGCATGTGTATTTTCTGGATACCTTGTGCATTGGAGTGTTATGTGCTGAATGAATTTTTGATGTTGCAGGAGTTGTGACTGCAATAGCCTCACCTTATTCCAGCATCTGCACTAGCTTCCTTGGTTTTACTAAAATCTGGGACACAAAATGGTCCTGTGGATCACAATCTTCTAGATCTAGACAAAAGATAGTGTTTGTCCAAGAGTTGTAAAGATTTTTAATTTTAGAGCAATAAGGAAAAATAGATGATGACCTTAATTGTAAATTATAGGCTGATATCATTAATCTGGAATTGTTCTTCATGACATCCAAAAAAGAGTGATTAATTAGTCTTGCTTTTAATCATTTTAATACTTGGCTCTTTTTTATAAACCTACCCATTTAATAACCCATTAAATTTGAAATTTCAAAAAATGTCAAGTAGACTATCTGACTTAATTGGAAACAAAAGAATAAATACTATATACTTAATAGTCAAACTACAATACCTCTTACTGCAAGACATTCTGATACTTGCATCAAACAACTTCAACTAAGTACACTGATTAAAAGTGAAGAGAAAATTATTTCCTAATATATAACTATCTTGTGAATTTTAAAAATATAATTTCATGATATATATACTGTTTTATTAACATATTCTTTAATTAATGCCTTGATTTTGTAAGTATATCATACATATTTTAAACTCAAAAGAAGAAATTCCAAGTTTTAATTAAGCAACAAAAATGATGAGAACCAAATTGTTAGGAGTGAGATAGTTCTTTAAATATCAAGGGAAATAAAGAGAAAAGAAATCCTATACTTAGAAGATAGGAAATTCATAAAGATACATTTTAAAAAATTAGATGAGTAAGAGAAGGGGTAATGAAAGCATCAAATTTGATAATAAACCAGTCTAAGTCCATGACCTACATCAGACCATAGGCTCACAAGTTCCCACACACACTCCTAAATTCTTTAAAGCATAGAATGTAGTTCATCTGAATAAACCAACCATGTCTTCCCATTCACTCTTCATTTACATTAAATAATGCATAAAAGACGACATTCTGTGAAACCACATTCCTGTAGATTCATATTTTTACTGGCTAGACATCTGTAAGGTTTCAGTTGGATGATATAATATTCAGACATATTTTAAATTGTAAAGATATTTAAACCAAAATGAAACAGGACTTACGAATCAGCTCAGAAAATAATTATTACTGTTCCTGCCCCTAAACACAGAGAAAATTTTTTGACTAAAAGCAATAAATAGAATGGAATAGTTTTAGAATATGTAGCCCTACAAAGCACATTGAAGGTTCTATTACTTGGAAATCCTCATGCTCTTCCTAAATAAGACCATTTTTTATCTCCACACAGTCTTATCAACAAATCAGGTGCTTTAGACCACCCTGGAAATGCCAATCCAGTATTCATTCCTATGAATCACACCTCTGCATTCCTACTATGAACAGATGCTGGAGTCACCCCCGTATCTCTTTTCTTTTCACTTGACCATTTTCCAACACAAGACTGAGCAGTGAGTGTTCCCTCATAAGCAGTCCTCTTGTTTCATAAATAATTAACTAAAGTCCAAATCAGCTATTTCACATTCATCTATCTAAGGCCAAGGCCAGAATTAAAGCCCAGTTCAGTTAATAATTTCATTTCCCATCAAGTTGCCTCAAGCAAGCAAGTAATCAGGCAATGCGTTTTGCACAGAACTCATTAATAGCTATTTTGTGTATTGTCTGAAGACCATCACACTATTATGAGGATTTCTTCCCAACAGCTATTCAAGATTTTATAATGTTAGGAAATTTACTCTGTAATTAAAGTCATAAAAATTATGCATTTATGATTTTAACGGGTCATTAAAATATACATAATTACCACTCTTTGAAAAATGCTGAGTCTTAGAGAGACTTTTCTGTGAGTCATGTATTTTTACAAAGCATTTTTAAAAATTTGCACTTGTCTGCCAATCTTTAGTGCATACTTCACTGCAAAAGCAGACAGCATTCTTTTCATGGTCAGATCCCTAAAAAATTCCTTGCTTTATTCATTTCACAGCATTTGTTCCTATCTGAGACTATCTTGTCTGTTTATTACTCACTGCAAGAACAGAAACTCCGTAAGGGCAGAAACATTGTTTGTTTGTTTGTTTGTTTGTTTGTTTAAGTAGTAGTAACTGTTATAGATGAATGAATGAATGCATGGTCACATGTAAAAAAATGGGACACAGCCATCTAATTTCCTAATAAATTTCCCCTAAAACTTTGACCAGATGTTGAATCATCTTCATAGGCAGAGTAGAGGAATGAGTAGTGACTACTGTTTGTCAGCCCTTCCCTGGAAGGGAAACCTCAGAAAACTAGTCATGGCTTTGCTGCTTTAGTATATGAATTTGAAAAATCCATTTTACAACTTTCCCTTGGCTTTGTAATCGAAAAGATTGGCACTTTTTTGAATTAATGACAAGAGAATTACATAGATGTCTGATTTCCTTGCATTTTGTTACATTATTCTCTTCTTCCTTCTCTTGGGATTCTCACCATAGCCAATTTTGATTTAGTTGCCACCATTTTGCATCTGGTCTCTGCTGGTTGTCTAGGAAACACTTTGTGATTTCAAATTATCTCAGCAAAAAATGTAATTGGAAATATATAAGTTCTGTACCCTTGTACCTTATCTTGCTTCCAAATTATTAGGAATTCCAAACCCTCATAGAAATTATTCTGAGATTAGTTCTTTCTAGTTTGAAAGAAGAAAGAGATCTCCTTTTTATATACAATTGGACAAATTGAAATCTGAGAAGGTTTTGTTTACAATTAATTCATACTTAAAAACAAAACAAGAGAAACAAGTGTGCCCCCAACAGAATTAGCATTCACTTTGATACTACAGGATTTATCTTTAGGTTGATTGTTATTAGATAGGATCAAAATTAATTTCCTAGCATTTGAAATGCCTCGAGTTGCCTCTCTTTCTTACTCTTTAAAGAAATTTCTCTGGAACTGAGAAAGAGGGAGACAAAAAGTTCTCAAAACGAACATTCATTTACACTAGCTTTTTAAAATGATAGATGATAATCTTTAAGAATAAGGACAATTTTTTTCTTAATATTTCCCAAACTTCAACATCAGTGTTATTAATTTAAAAAATAAGAAAATCATATTTTTGTTAAAAAGATAGGTGTTGTTTTTAGAGGGGTTTAATGAACAATAGATAATAAATCCCTCTAAAATCTAAAATTTTGGACAACAATTTTGTGCTATCAAAATATATGAGACAGTAGTTCTTCTCAAGGGAACAAATCCTATTTTGTTTAAACATGATTCCTATTTTAGTCTACAGCAGGTGTTCAAGAGATAAGTCCTGAAAATTAAATTTAACAAAATTCTTCAATTTAAAAATAAATTATAAAGAATTCTGAAATGTATTTTAGGTTGGCAACTTTAGACTCCTTTAAAAATTTCCTTCAAAAATTTTTTGGGAATCTGTAAGATTATTTACAGCATCAACCATCTCTAGTAGATAATTTTTTTTAAAAGAAAAGTCAAATAAAAATATTAAGAAAGCTCTTATTCATGTATATATTCACTTCTAAGTGGAAACTATATATATTAAATCTTTCTGTAAGTCAGAATGAACAGAGACTAGTGGGAAAAGAAAGCAAATGATATTTTAGAAGACTATTTTGAGAACATTTTTTTCTGGTTTTAAAAAAACAGATTGGTAAAATATAGGAAGAAATTCAGTTTTAAAAATATTTTTAGACTTCAAACACCCACACAGAGCACCCTTAGACAATTTAATTCTGATAGAATTAAAGTGTACTATTATGGCTGGACCTAAAATTAAAGCATTCTGTTATATCTGTAGAAACAGTAAAATCAATACTGTGAATAATTTAATTTAAATAGTTATTTTACTGTTTTATTTTGACCTAAGATGATGATATGTCAATATGTATGTGATCATTAAAGTATATTATACTGTGTCTGTAGCAACAGTACTCACTTCAGTAGAGTATGATCATTTTTAAATATGAGGAGAGTCTGTGATTCTGTACATAAAACTGTATCTCTGTATTTATGGTTATTCCTAATTGAACATTGAAATAGATCCTCTGTTTTGTTTTGTTTTGTTTTCTGCCATTAACAATTTGGTCAATTCCTGTTTATATTGTAGCAGAACAAATTAATACATTTTAAAATGACTACAGCTTTTCAAAAACCAGCATAACAGAGAAGGAAAGATATAAGGAATGTGTTTATGATTCTTCTCAAAATATTATAACAATTTTAAAAGTATGACATTTTGCCTTTATTTGTGTATTTTTCCTGTATACACTAATACATTTCTCTGAGATAATTTATAGTCAGAATATTTAGAAAAAAAATCTTAAAAGTTACAACATGTTGACTCTACAGGTGTTAAATGCACTTTTTATATATGTGATCTCAGTCCAAGTTTGAAAGAAGAGAAGATTAATATCATATTTAAAGCTATTAACATTTTAATGAATTTTTACATTCTTTTTCCAGCTTTATGTGGATATAATTGACATATAGCAATGTGTACCATTAATGTGTTGGTGTCGATTTGATACACATATATTATAATGGATTACCATCTTAGTGGCAGCTAACATGTCTATTATGTCACATAATTACCATTTCTCTTTTGTGATAAGAACAGTTAAGATCTATTGTATTAGCAACTTGCAAATATATATATATATATATATATATATATATATAGTACAGTATTATAATCTATAATCACAATGCTATATATTGAATTCCCAAAACTTATTTACTCCTATCTGGAAATCTGTACTCTGTCTAAGAAATTCCCATTTTACCCACAACCTAGCATCTGGTACCACCATTATACTCTTTTTCTGTACCAAGACCTATGTCAAGAATTTTCCTCATCTTTTTTTAGAAGTTTTAGTGTCTCAGTTCATATATTTAAACTTTTAATCCATTCTGAGTTAATTTTGTGAATGTTTTAAGATAGGAGTACAATATGTATATATTTTGCATGTGGTTGTCTAGTTTTACCAACATAATTTATTGAAGAGATCTTCCTATCCATATTGAATATTATTTGTTCCCTTGTCAAATATTAGTTAACTGTATATGAAGGGATTAATTACTGGGTTCTTGATTCTGTCCCATTGGTCTATGTGTCTATTTTTAGTGCTATTATCATAATGTTTCGATAACTATAACTTTGTAGCCTGATTTGATATCAAGAAGTGTGATGCCTCCAGGTAGGTTCTTTCTTGCTATGCATTCTGACTGAGACTTTCTCAGACCTTGAATAGATACATATATCTGTTTCAGACTTCTCGCTCCCTCTTGTATCAGAATTCTTAAGCTTATTATGTCTTCTCTAGATCCTACAATGTACCAGGTTGGCTTCTGACATCTTCTCTGTTGTTTGCCTGAAGGTGGCACTTCAGCTCAAATTTCTGGTTTCTCCCTCACTCACAGACCCCACAAGACTTTCATGCATGCTTCCTGTCTACCAGAGCTCTCACTGCCACCCAACTGTGCAAAGTCAGCCACAGAATAGAGTGAGGTGTTGTTTGGTACATTGTGTGTGGTGGGTCTTCTCGAATCAGTTGGGGGGAATCTATGAGTGAGTTTTTCCTCCTCAGTTTCTGTGCAGGATTCCCAATGGAACCCAGAATGCAGTCACTGGAAACTGTGTCCTTTTAATGCCTTCTCAGAGTCTTACATGCCACTCTACTAGTCTGCTCTCTGCCTTCAGTTGTAGGGCTCCCACTTCAATGCTATGGATGCTGTGTGAGAGAAAAGAGTCTCATCAGTAGAGTCCTGGAAAGCTGGGGAAGCTAGGCATTTACTCACTCACTGGCTCTCTCTTTCCTCAGTGGGAGAAACTACCAGGCTGTCTAGTTTAACCCTACGCTGTGCCACCTTGAGATAGGATGATGTTGGCAAAGTCAAGTTACTCCAGTTTATCCAAACCTTTTTGTTTATTTTCTTTTCTAATGGAGTGCTAGGACTTTTCTGGAAACCTAAGCTTCCACAAAGGCTCTTTTGTCCAGAACACCCAAGCTAGTGCTCTGCAGGCATTCCTAGACCATAGCCAAGAGGGGCTAGAACTGGTTCACAATCTCCTATAGTTTCCACAGGTGTCACTGAAGTCTGTCTGTCTATTACTCAATAAATAAGTGGGTGACTTCTCCCAGGTCCCTTGGCATGTACTTCTGGATTCCATAATTCCTGCAAAGATACTTTTGTCTGTGGAAAATGCCTATATTTTGGGTTTTTAACATGTGGAACAAAAATAAGGGAAGGTTTTTAATGCATGATGTTGATTCAATCCCAAATTAATATTTATTTTGCTCTAAAATTTTCATATAATTTATCTCTTTTTTCAGAAGAAGAAATTATAATTTAGTTAGGTGACGGTGACCTCATATAGCTAGAAAGTAGACAAGTGTGGATAACCCACATCACCATAATGTACACAGCTAAATGTGAAAAATATAAAGTTTAAGTTCATGAAAATATTTTCTCAAATTTGATTCATATGCTACCTTTGATGTCGAAAGCCAGACTCTTAAAATATGGTTATATATAAAAGTATGAGTACTGAAGAAATCTCCTTTAGAGATTTCTTTTGAACTATTTCTGTTAGAGTGTCTTATTAGAAATGAAGAACATATATCACATAGGTGCT
This sequence comes from Eonycteris spelaea, assembly GCA_003508835.1. Classification (NCBI taxonomy): domain Eukaryota; kingdom Metazoa; phylum Chordata; class Mammalia; order Chiroptera; family Pteropodidae; genus Eonycteris; species Eonycteris spelaea. The sequence goes on from PUFA01000252.1 coordinate 658,593, forward strand.
ATGGGCACAAATATATATTCTAAATTACCATTATCATCTCATCAATATATTACTATATTTATTTTAGCTATTTTTATTAAAACCTACTATGTTTAATCATGGAGCTAAGTGCTTTACTTGTGTTGTATAATCTTAGCAACAAAGCTATGAAGTTATAATTATTAATAACAAAATTGTACAAAATGGGGAACCTAAGTCATAGAAAAGTGAGGCCAATTATTCAAATTTCGTAGCTAATGTTCTAGTAACTGGTAAAATCAGAGTAACGTCAAAGGGAGATATGCTCCAGAGTCTAACCCTTAAAAATGGTCAATAATTAATGGTTTAAAAATTAGATCAATACCACCTGTTAACGACAGAGTAGTAAAATTGGGGACAAAAGTAATGGACAGGGATTAATTTATAACTAGGAAATAAAAATATGTTTGACTTTCTTAAAAATAGGTTTGTCTTTCTTAAATTTTGACTTAAAAATATTAAACTCAAGAGTTTTGGCCCTCTATTTCTCCATGAATAATGACAAGAAAACATGAAATGTAGCAATCACTTAACTAATAATCAAATACATTAAAATGAAAAAAGCCTTTTCTTGACTATTTAATTGACAAGCTGATTAAACCACTTGTTGGAATAAAATTTACAACTTTTTTATAGAGCAATTTGATAACATCCATCAAACTAATGAGTTATCACTTCTTACCTGTTGGAATGGCTATTATTGAAAAGATAAAGTAACAAGTGTTGGTGAGGATATTTGAATGTCGTGGTGGAAATGTAAAATGGTCCAGTTACTATGGAAAACAGTAGAGTGGTTCCTTAAAAAGGCTAAAAATAGAACTATAATATGAGATACAGGAAACTATATATTCATTACAACATTATTTACTACACCCAAGATATGGAAGCAACTTAGGTATTTATCGATAGTTATATATATATTTAGACTCACATACACATACAAGTGTATATTACTCTGCCATTTAAAATAATAATAATAATAATATTTTACCATTTGTGACATGTATTGACCTAGAAAGTATTATGCTAAGTGAAATAAATCAGACAAAGATAACTACTCTATGATTTCATTTACATAAGGAATCTAGAAAACAAAACAGAAAAGAAACAAATTCATAAATATAGGAAACAAACTAGCAGTTACCAGAAAAGTTGGGAGGCAGTCATAATAGGTGAAGGGTATTAAGGGGAACAAATTTCCACTTATAAAATAAATAAGTCAGGGGGTGTAATGTACAGCATATGGAATATAGTCAATAACATTATAAAAATTATAATAACTTTGTACGATAGCAGATGGTAACTAGAGTTACTGTGGGAATTATTTCATAAAGTATATAAAAATCAAATCACTGTGATGTATACCTAAAATTAATGGAATATTATATGTCAATTATGTGTCAGTTTAAAAAATAAACAAGCAAACGTTTTATCTAGAAAGTCTGATACTAGTAATAAGACCAAAATGGATATTAAAACAAATATAAAAATGTCTGCATGCAAGATCACCATTATGGTACTGATATAAAATACAAGAAAAAAACTACTTTTTTAATGTATAGTAACTTGGCAAAATAAATAATGTTTTATCTATTTATAATAGATTTTTGCTATTATGCTATATGTTTTATATGTATGTGTATCTGTATGTCACAATATACAATTTCAGATGCTTAATTAAATATGCTTAGTTAAATATATTAAATATATTAATTTATATGTTTAGACTAAATAAAGTGAATAGCTATTAATTAACCAATAAATAAATTTATTAAATTTAACTTAATATGTTTAAACATTAAATGTTTAATAAATATGTTTAAATTTAAGGTATGCTTATTAAATAAATTGCTTATATAATACACATTAAAGTATATAGTTACATATATTCTTATGTATATAAATTCTAGTTATAAAAAATTTGTTCAAAGTTTGATGATAATCATTTCATTTGATGTGATTAGAAAAAAAATTGTCTTCTATAGTGTTTGTGTTGTTCAGTTTTTACAGCGTGTTTGTAGCTCTTTGTGAAGAGAAAATACAAATAAATTAAATAAAAAATATATTTAAAATATATTTTGGTATTTTGTGTATACATTTATTTTTTGCCATACATTTTGATATTGATATTGTAAATATGAACATGAAATAACAGAAATTTCCATAGAATGATAATGGAATTCTGTGTTCAGATATTTTTCAAATTTAAATGTATCATTAGGAAACCTATCATTAGCAATATTGTTTTTTTTTTTAATTTGTCATAATCGAATTCATAATTTAAAGCCTGAAACATGTTCAGATTTGTAGGTTGTTTCACATATATAAGGATTGTGCCTATAAGTATTCTAAATTATCAGCATTTTATTTTAATAGATACTAATCCATTAATTCTGTTTTACCTTATTAGAGAGTTGTAAAGAAAAGTTGGAAAGCATTTTTATCCACATTCTTAATTGCTAGGTCATCTTGTACTTTGTAAATAAGATATGATTTGTACCTTTATCTTTCATGTGGACATGGTGTTAGTCAATCTTTTCACATGTACTATGCTGTTTCTTTATCCATTAAGGAAATTGAACCAGAATTCTTCCACCCCTCTGATTTCTAAAGAAGTGAGATACAAAACGAAGGAACAGAATTTCAGATATGATTTCTGGCTTAGTCTCTTCAATGGTGGGTTGCTGTTTAAAACATTTATCAGATTGCAGTCGAAAATATGGCACTGTTTTATTCTTAAGTCCAGTGAATATTTGAATACCTAAAAATGATCTAGTGTGAAAATGGTCTCCATCCTATCTCAGAAGCTAACTAGGTCAGCATATTGAAACTTTAGTATACAAAGAAAATAGTGTATTCTTTGTTTGAATCTCCTTTTTAATTGCTTTTATCCCCACATGCTGTGGCTGAATAAACTATTTATTTTTATTGTCTCCTTAACATTACTTAAAATATTTCACCATTACTTTTTTCTAAAACCCAGACAACATAAAAGTCTGTCTTGCAGGTCCCATTGGGACACTAGGCTAGTGTTTGGAAAAAAGAAATGGTTTTATGTGGCTAGAGTTATTTATATAAATACTCAGCATTTTTTCTTATCTTATATAGAAGGCCTTTCCAAGAAAACAAAAGTTTTGTCTTGACTGTATGTGTATGAGTTCTAATTATTTTGTGTTTATGGGACTAACTGTTGAAAGTAGTGTATACAAAGAGCAATTTTTGTTTCCTTATTTTTAGTTATAATTTTAAATAAACTAGATATCAATTTTAAGAAATAATAATTATAAGTCAAGACTTTATATTTTCAGAAATATTTGCCATTCCATTGAGAGAGACTTAAGACATTGAGATGATACCTCCCTAGCCTATGTGACTAGCTTTAAAAAAATGATCAAGGAAGAGGGCAGTATTAGCATTGACTCATCCTAATAAACTACAGAATTACATCTGTAGTATATTGTACCTACAACATTCTAAGGCAACAGTGGAATGATAAAAGGAGCACTGAAGTCATACAAGGTGCTTGACGGATTGTGTGTTGGAATTAAAACAGCACTTGAATTTTTGTTCTGTGCTTTTAGGAATATTCACCTCTCATCTGTAAATGAGAGGCAATAATATAAAAATTCTCATCTGTAATAAGGAGGTAATATGATACAAGTTCCTCAAAGGGTTTTTGTAAAGATAAAACTAAATGAGATAATATCTACACATGACAAATAATTGTCTAGCTTTCCATTAACATTCAAAAATTGGTACCTTTACTTAGATGGTACAGAAAAGGGAGAAGGAAGAGAAATTAAAACTGGGATAAAGTAATAGCTTTGGAACTCAATAGCAAAGTCATCATGGACAAAGTGCTTGAATTCTCTATACCTTAATTTTTACACCTGTAACATAAAGATGAAGATGACTATATTTAACCATATTAGTTTTCTGTTATTGTGTATCCAATTAGCACAAAGTTATTAGCTTAATCATTAAGCCATTTGATGATACTCATTTATTTTACAATTCTTTAGGTCAGATGTCCACAGATGAATAGACAGAGTCCTCACCTCAGGGGTTCACCAAGCTGCAATAAGGGTGTCTATTGGTCTGCATTCTCATCTGAAGGCACCTGGGCAAACATCTGCTTCCAAGCTTATTCAGGTGGTTGGAAGAAATCATTTCCTTGTGGTTGTGTGACTGAGGTCCCTGAGTTCTTATTGGGTATAAGTGGAAGCTACTCCCAAAAGCCGCCCAAGTCTTTTGCCATCTGGACTTTGCTTTCTCCTTTGATCCTCTCACAACATTACTTCAAGGAGAGTAGCAAAATCTCTCATTCCAGTCCTCAGAGATGGAATCTATATAACATAATGTAATCATGTGTGTGACATCCCATATATGCCTTACAATGGAACCTAACCAAGGGAGTGACATCCATCACCGTTGTCCTATTCTATTGTCTAATAGAAAAGTTCTAAATTCCTCCTGTACTGAAGGGTAAGATTTTACAAGGGCTTATCTCAGTGGTTGTTACCTTAAATTATGTCTGCCACATTCATTATACTATAGGTTTGGGGGACTATCAAATGGTTAAAATATACATTTATGTATTAATTACCAACAGTCTTTCTAAACTTCAAAATATTATTTAATATTAAGAAGTCATTAGCTTTTGATAAAATATTCCAAGCTGGAGGTATTTTAATAAAACTGAACCAAAAGCCTTACAGGATCTTTGATCATCCAACAACTCTTTTGATATATGTAGCAATAAATGAATAGATAGATAGATGATAGATGGATAGATAGATAGTTAGATAGATAGATAGATAGATAGATAGATGATAAATAGGTGAAGATGATAGATAAATTCTATGAATAATGCAGCAAAATATATCCATAAATTTTTGAAAATATCACCATATATGTTATGTGATTAGCATTCTAAGAGGGTGCAAAGAAGAGGATGCTGAATGTAGTCAAATTTTGCACTTTTAACATCTCACATAATTTAGTTAATTGAATTATTATGTACTCATATCTCATTTTGAGTGAATATGAAATATTACAGAGTTTATTTTGAAAGCTTTAAGCTGAGTTTTATTAACACAGAGGGAATAATATTAAAAATAAAAACATGGAACATATGTAGGTACATTATACTAACTTTTGAAGGACGATGATTTTTGCATTAGTTACTGTACGAATATATCATTTGAATCTGATGACAAAATTTAAAAAACAGATCTTTCCATTTGACGATAGTTTGATACCATTTATTTATTTCTCCAATAAATATATTTCTAAATCTAATTAAAAGATTGGCTAAAACTTGGCTTTCCCCTCATATTATGTACAAAGCTTATGAAAGATATTCCAGAAGCTTTTAAAAATTTAATGTTGTATTATAATAAATATTAATATTGGTTGGAATAGGTACTTTATATAAATGCTAGAAATCCTCCACTCAGGTATTTACATACTAATTAGAAGCAATAACACAAAAATATTTTGTTTTCATGAATTAATCAGAGCAACCTTTGTGATCTCCATTATTAAAGGAGCATATAAATAGAGCAATCCCCCTGGGAGACATTATGTGGACAAGTCTCTCCTTTGTAAAGGATATCACATGTAGGAGTCTTTTCAATTATTTTCTGTGGTACACATGAGTCTTTTAAATTAAATTATTTTATGTGGTACGAAAGTTTTTGTTTTATTACTCAAAAAATTCTGTTGATTTATCACGTTTTCATATGGAGGGAACAGAAGGTAAAAATTTTAAGCTCCTTTAAAAAATAAATCCTATTATAATATTTAAAAAAGTTATATTGTAATAGCATTTAACACTTATTAAGTTATTTAATGTATTTTTCATATATTAACTTTTTTTCTCTCCAACAATTCTCAGAGGTATATACAGACAAGGAAACTAAGCTGCAGGAATTTGAATAATTTTTCCAAAGTCACAGAGGTATTTAATGGCAGAGTCAGGATTTGAGCCCAAGTAGTCTGACTTGAAAGTGCTGTGTTTATTCAAGCCTGCTCAACTGCCTTCACTTCTTATAGTTTTGCTTCTGCTGTGAATTCATAATCTACTTATCAAATTTAATGTTAATATGACAGCATTATATTGGCAGAATCTCAGAGAAATAAGATTCCTCCCAATTGATTCTAAGTAGATGTGGGTTTATTTTATTTGACAGCTGCAATTTTAAAAGGAGGAAAAAAGATATTTCAAGATGCTTTCAAATCTACATAAGAGGTTAATAGGCTAAACATTTTTGAAAATTGCTAATGTATAACTAACTGACCAGAAAAAGAACAAATTTCTTCACTAATAAACTAGGATTACAATAAGATTCAGTAAATTTAAGAATAAATGAGGAAATTTATTTTCATTTCTCTACTCTCCAAAATGTATCTGTTATTTTTAGTGAAGAAGACTAGAAAATGTACTTTACTGTGTGTATATGCATGTGTGTTTGGCCAGTGTGTTTTCTTCATGCAGTTTAATAATATCAGTGCAGAGTTAGACGATATGCCAGATTCTAGTTCTGTGTTTGTTAGCTGTTTTGGGGTAATGCTACATTACATAAACTAGTCTAAATAATGAATCAAATAAATTTTTAAAAATAAATCAACCAAGCAAACAAATCAAACACTTTTTTGATATGGCATCTTCACTCGGGTGAATTTGTTATTGAATTCACATACCAGTACAGTTGACTAATTATCAGATCCTCACATATTTTAGATTAAGCCAAAAAAGAAGAGACTGCAGAAAGTGTGGAGAGTTTTTTACCTATAGAAATAAAAATTTCTGTTGCTCATAATATTCTCCTAAGCACTATATCACTGTTTGCTTTTTCAAATTATATTTTTGCAACTTTGAACTATTCAAACTTACTTTTCTCCAAAGCTGAGCATTCAAAATAAATAGTGGGATAATGAAAGAAAATATAAAAATATCTATTTTTATTGTTATTTTATCTAAATAAGATAAAAAATAATGATAATGTATGCAATAAAACTAACTGAATCCATGCATAGATAATCACACATCAAAACATAAAGAACAAAGAAACAGAAAAGTTCCAAGTCCGGGCAGTGGTGCCTTTACCTCCCTTTGCTTCCAACATATTGCTGTTTACTTTGGCCAGTTAAGTAAACTCATGTGTTTAGTTATCTGGTTTTTAACTACACTAATCATAAGAAAATGGACAGTTTAAAAATATTCTGACTAGAGAAATAGTAAATCTGAAATAGCATGAATAAAGCAAACTCACTAATTAAACAAGGTGGCAAGTTAATATTTTTAACTCCTACTCCTGAATGAGCATTTTGGCAGCACATTGCATCTTATACAATGATAGCACATCAGAAATTACATTTTTGACATATGAATTTATATTCCCATTAATAATGAGCCTTTTCCAAAGTGAATATTAAATACTATATTTATTAATTTTCTGAAGATTATATTTTTAGCTATGAGAAAGACCATTAAACATTAATATAAACTGGAGTAAGAATCTAATCTTAGAAGATTTCTTTAACTAAAACCATTAAATACATTAAAAATAGATTTTAAAATGCTTCTTACAGTTCAAAAATAAAATATCTATACTAAATAGCTTTATTTACCTTTTAGAATTTTTACTCTTATGTATGTTCTACAAAGACCACAACACATTATAATAAATAGTATGTACAAAATTAAATAGAATATATAAATAAATATAATTTTGTTTGCTAATTTGATTTAGAGTCTTTTTTTTCTGAGAGATGATTTATATGATCAAAATATTTGGAAAACTTTCTTCTGAATAATCTATAAGCAATTATCTTATTTCTATAAGTGGCACATGTAAAAACAGCCAAATTATATACAAGTATATAATTTAAAATATAAATTATTTATTAAACCTGCAAATCCCTTAAAAACTTTTAATCATTTAATGTATTTTGGACATTGCTTTGTCATTAAGTATTGTCTGTTTTCCTTTTGTGTGCATTCTGGTTACTTTTAGTTTTTTTACATATATTTTTTTCGATTATAGTTGATATACAATATTAAGTTAGTTTCAAGTGTACAACACAGTGATTAGACATTTATAGAATTCATGAAGTGATCACCCCAACAAATCCAGTATCCATCTGACACTATACATAGTCATTACAATACTACTGACTATATTCCTCATACTATACTCTACATCTCCATGACTATTTTGCAGCTACCAATTTTTACTTCTTAATACCCTTCCCTCTTCCCCTATCAAAAAGCCCTCAGTATCTGTGAGCTTATTTCTATTGGTTGTTTATCCTGTTCTCTAGATTCCACATATAAGTGAAATCACATACTGTTTGTCTTTCTCTGACCTACTTGGCAAAATAACTTCTAGGTTCACCCATGTTGATGTAGATGCAAGATTTCATTTTTTGTGTGTGTGGTTGAGTAATATTCTGTTGTATATATGTACAGTATCGTCTTTATCCATTCACTATAGATGGACACCCATGCTGTCTCCATACTTTGGCTATTGTAAATAACGCTGCAATGAACATATGGATACACATGGCCCTTTGAAGCAGTGCTTTTGGTTTCTTTGGATAAATACACAGAAGTAGGATAACTGGGTCCTTCTTGTCTCTTGTTATAGCCTTTGTTTTAAAGACTATTTTGTTAGTATTAGTATTGTACCCAGCTTTTGCTTGTTTGTTGGTTCGCATTTCATGAAAGTTCTTTTCAATCCCTTTACAATGAGTCTGTGTGTGTTTTCTAATCTGAAAAGAGTCCCTTGTCCGCAGCATTTGTAAGGTTTTTTTTTTTTTTAATCTATTCAGCCACTTTATGTCTTTTGATGGGAGAATTTAATCCATTTACATTTAAAGTAATTGTTGATACATATGCAGATTTACCATTTTATTATTCATACTTGATTTTTTTCTTCTTCTTTTTAAAGTCCCTTTAATATTTCTAGTAATACTGGTTTAGTGGTGATAAACTCCTTTAGCTTTTTCTTATCCGAGAAGCTCTCTATCTGTTCTTCAATTCTAAATTATAGCTTTGCTGGGTAGAGTTATCTTGGTTGCAATTCCTTGCTTTTCATCTCTTTGAATATTTACTTCCAATCCCTTCTGGCCTTAAAAGTTTCTGTTGAGAAATCAGCTGACAGTGTTATCTGAGCTCCCTTGTAGGTAACTAATTGCTTTTCTCTTGCTGCTTTTAAGATTCTCTCTTTGTCTCTAATCTTTGGCATTTAATTATGAGGTATCTCTGTGTGGGCTTCTTTGGGTTTGTCTTATTTGGGTCTCTCTGTGTTTCCTGGGCTTTTATGTCTGTTTCTTTCTACAGGTTAGAGACGTTTTCCATCATTATTTCTTCAAATAGGTTTTTAATTCCTTGCTCTCTCTTTTTCTCCTTTTGATACCCCTATAATGCAAATGTCGGTACTCTTGATGAATCCCAAAGGTTCCTTAAACTATCCTCATTTTTTTCTGTTCTAATTGGGTATTTCCTGCTACCTTATCTTCCAAATCACTGATTTGACTCTCTGCTTCATCTAATCTACTGTTGATTCTTTCTAATGTGTTCTTTATTTTAGTTGTTGCATTTCTCATTTCGACTTTTTTTCATGTTTTCTTTCTCTATTTTTATGTTTTCTATTTCTTTGTTGAAGTTCTCACTGAGATCATTAAGTATACTTATAATCAGTGTTTTGAACTCTGCATATGATAGATTGCCTATTTACATTTTTATAGTTCTTTTTTCTGGTGCTTTGTTCTGTTCTTTCATTTGGGATGTTTCTTTGTCTCCCCATTTTGGCTGCCCCCTTGTGTTTGTTCCTGTGTATTAGGTAGAGCTGTTATGTCTCCAGGTCTTAGTAGATTGGCTTTTCATATTAAGGGTCCTATGGAGCCAGTGGTGAAGTCTTCCTGATCATTTGTGCTGAGAACTCCAGGTGCATGTCCCTTGAGTGGGTTGTGTGTGTCCTTCTGTCATAATTGAGCTTTGGTTAATATTTGCATGTCAATAAGAGGGATTGACCCTGCGGCTGATTGATTGTGATGACTGTCCCTGACTTGAACCTTTGAGAGATTTTAGGAAAGTCTACAGAGTGAGGCCATTTGTATGGAAAGCCACTGGAAGTGCTGGGGTAGGCCTGAAAGTTGAGTAGGAATCACCAGGGCAGGGTGACCAGTGTTAACCAGGTTGGTGGAACTCAGATATGGCCTCCATCTGTGTCTGCATGCCAGAGGGGCAGGGCTAGATGAAGAAACAACGGATTCTGCCAGCCCTTCTATATCCTTTGACATTAAATTTTAGAATTTCTTTGAGATTTTCATTGTACCTTCTCGCCTTCTCATTACTCTCTGCTCTACATACTCTCCTTAGATTTTTCTATCTTACACACAGTAGTTCATTTCCTACTAACAAAAATAAGAAATTGTATCTCTAGCACTAATCTTTTTCTTAAGTCACATTCTATATATCCAACTGCTTTTCTTATATATCCTTTTTAATTTCTCATAGACTTAAGAAATTCCATTTTCAAAGGCAAATTTATGACCCTCAACCAGTTCTCCCTGGCAACTCTCCAGAAAACCCTGTTCATAAAACATAAACTTAGGAATCACCCTGGACACTTCTGTTTCCTCACTCACATGTGAATTTTTCTTACTTGATATATCTAGAAATCTATTCATTGGCCCATCTCTCTACCTCTATTCTAGTACAAGCCACCATCGTCTTTATTTGTTTAAATACAATAGCTTCTTATTGGGCTTCTATCAATGGACTACAAACCTCTCAATTCTAAACTCACCAAATGCAACCAGAGGTATGTTTTGAAATTATGAATTCAAATATATAAGTGCCCATTACTGTCTTTCCACCTTTCAAAGCTAACTCCCATTAAGTATTAAAAGACTCAGTTCCTCCCTGTAATTCAAGACTCTTTTACCATACGTTCATGTCACCTCATTTATTCTGACTTCACTGAACTTATTTCAATTACTTGTACTTTTTGTACTTTTTACCTAGTGTCTATTATACCTCTGGCATTTGTTCCAGGTGCTCCTTGTTTATAAATTTATTATTATAATTCGGAAATCAGATTAAGATTTACCAAAGGTTTATCCTTCTTTGGCCTCTATAAAAAGGTCATGTCAACCTTTTTATATTATGGGCACACATAGATATTCTTCATGGGATTTACCACATTTACAATTGTACATTTGTATAATTATTTCATTAGTACTTATCTTTGCCTATCTTTGTGCCTATCTTTGGTTATTTTCTCAAGAAAGATTTTTCAAAAGTGGAGTTGTTGAGTCAAGGGGTTACATAGATTATAACTCTGATAAATGTGTTCAAATCAGTCTTCAGAAAGAAATATCAATTTGTATTCCAATAGCAGCATATGAATTATCTTTCTCATTGCAATAGAAATGTTATATTATTCCTCATTATATTAAAATGATGAAGATTATAAATGCCAGTGGAAAAGTTGTTCTGGATAAGTGATATACCTGCTGCCATTGGTGACAAAATGTCATCTCCATGAGAAGGAGGGCTTTTATAATATTAATTAATAATGTTTTCACAAATATATCTTCTTCAGGAAAAAATAATTCATTTCCATCATTTACCTTGATGAGTAACTGGTGTAATTTAATATGGTAATGGATGAGAATCACTAGACTGGATTATACTTTGGTTTAAAATAAATACTATTATATAAAGACACTTTTATGAAAGATAAATTATACTTGAACTGATCATCGACATATTTAAATTATAAAGCATCTCTCATACTAGTTACTGTAAACACAAATGTATGATTCAGAATCAAAATCTAAACTTTCTAATAGATAACAATTTTAATAACACCATTGCCATTTCATTATTCTTGCCATTTAATATGCACCTAAATTAACATGAAAATAAATGACCAACAACTTTCACTGCAGCTGAAGAAAACAAGATAAATTATCTATAACTCCGTAGCTCCAGAGGAATGTCTTAAAAAGGTTTTTAAGATTCTTTTTACCCTAAAGATGTAAAAATTAGAAAGATATTGATTTATAATATTATATGCATCAATTCTTGTAAGATTGGTTACTGAGTACAGAAGAAACATTTGAATCTCTATCCCAGACTGCTTTTATTCTGTTGATTAATATTTATATTTCAAATGATATTTATATTCAGGAGGAAGAGGCTTATCAACTGTCGCTCTTATTTCTCAATGAGTTGGTGATTTTAGTTAAATTACTTTCCAGCTAATTCACTCTAAAGTCATTGAACATGTTGATTTGCTTCTATTTGGTGGGATAGACTTCTGTTTTTCTCATGCTGATTATAATTTTAAAAAATCTATAAATGTTAAGGACATAAGGCACTCACATGGTATTTGGCATAATGGAAGGTGTCAAATTGTCTCTGGTGATGACAGGTTTTATACAATTGCCATTTTAATGGAATGAAAAAAATCTATATGTTTACTAGGGTATGAAAAAACAGAGGGGAAAAAGTGTTTCAACTGTAAAAAACAATAAAAGAAATCATTTTTTTATGAAACTATATAAAATTTGTTACTGATGATGAATTTATAGTAAACTAATTTGTGGAATAAATGAAGTGTAGAGATTAAAAAGTGCTTGAAGTATTAAAACCTACCTTGCTTTGCCTATTGTGATTACTGAAAATTTTAGGTGCTTATAGAGGATTGAAAATGCCTTTTATATGAAAGCACTATGGTTGTGATGTTTTGTCATGTTTTGGAAGTTATGCAGTAATAACTCTCTTAATGAAGAAATGTCTTGAAACAAACATACTTTTCAGAAATTTCCCATTTAGAGAAAGAATAAAATTGGATCTGCGGAGTCACATTATAGTGCTTCATAAAGAGAAGGCAACAGTTTTTAAAATATCAATGGAAATGTCAACAATATATTAGAATTAATGTTTCTGGATTTTTTACTTATCTACAGAGAAAATCTTTTTGGGGTCACATTAGAGATATTTAGGGAATAATAGAAATTAGGCTCTGCTAAGAAAGAAAGTTCTGATGAAATACCTGACAAAAGAACTATAAAATAGACATGGATTCCAGATCCTACCATGAAAGACATGGTGATGAAATGATACAGACTCTTGCACGGTCAAAATTTCCTGAGATTTTATATTATGTATCTTCTGCTGCACAACCTTTCCCCCACTTCCTTTGAAGATCTGAGGGCTATTTGTGAAGAATGCATTTTAGATTGCTTGTCCAGCTCCACCTTTCCTTGAGTTACCTGCACTGTCCAATATGCTAGTCTGAGTTGAAATGTAACAAATGTATAAAATATATACTGGATTTCAAAAGCTTAGTATAACATAAGCATGCACAGCATCTCATTAACAATTTTTATGTTCATTTTTTATTTAAAGAATAATGTTTTAGTTATATTTAATTAAATAAAATACATTGTTAAAATTAGTTTTGCCTTCTATTTTTTAGTGCGGCTACTAGGACATGTAAAATTAACTATTAGGCTCACACTAAGCTTCTACTAGACAAGTACCATAGTAGAGAATGAGCACTGCAGAGTTTTCTCTGCTAACTTAGGTCTTTCTAGTTGATGTCTGAAATTTCATTAGGCGTGGAATAGTGGTAAAGAAGGAGAAATACAGTTATAATACAGAAGGTGTGAACAGAGATTGACAAGGTAGAGTCATTTATGTCCAGTGAACTAAAATGAAGCTAGGAGGCCATGAAGGAATTGTTTTACACATGACTCTCAGCACATTTCTCCACAAACATTTGAGCTTTCCAGCTGTGCTTGAACTTTAATGTCCTCACCATGACAACCAGACCACCTGAGTTCCTTCTTTAAAAGAAGACAACCCATTTTGCCAATCAGTATTCTCTGTTTTCATATAGGGCTCAAAGGATCCCTGCTAATTTAGCCAGAATCTGTTTACATAAAGAGGATTGGACCAAGTAGTGCAGCCTGATCCTTTATAATCCCTGCCTTTCTTTATTTACTTCAGAGAACAATTTAGGTTGTTACCACACACACATACACACATATAAATGAATTACATAAAGCAGTGGAGATATGGAAAAGGTTGTGCAGTTTCATTCTCAAGGAATCTGATAAAAATCAGCATTGTGAAAAATACTCAGTAAAATTTCAAATGAGGCATATACCTATTTACCTAAAACTCAAATTGGATGTTGGTTTTTCTTTTCAAAATACATGCAAGTAGGGTTTTTAAATATTTTTATTTTTGTTTATGTTTTAACTATTCAATTTTTACCTTCTTAACTTTTCTGTAGTTGCTAAAATAATATAGCTTTTGTTGGTTCACCTCTGGTTTGTCCCATCTCTTATATGTGCATTTAATTACCTAATCCTTTTTGAATGGCAATATTTGCACCAGTTGTACAAATGTATTTTTTAAATTTACTTTAAAATCATTTGTATATATTTAATTTTTTTGTTATATGTACCTTTTGCTTTCATGTGCTTATAAAATTTGTTTTGCTATTACAAGGCTGCTACACATATACGTAAAATGTTTACAAGAAATACTAAAAGGTATTGAGAAGAATTTCCAAGGGATACATTTCCAGAACTGAATTATGCATTTTAAATGTTGAATATTGATAAATATGGTAGACATCTATTTTAAACAAATATAGTAGATGGTCTCTCAAATGTGATGTCACTTTACACTCTTCCAAGTGCATTTAATTTTATGAAATTCTTTCTTTTCCTCTCTCCATATACATACATACATATATACATATATATGCACATAAATTCTCCCATATACACAGATATATACATATATATATATTCTCACATATAATAATGTATATGACATATATAATTATATGTTGCTAATATGTAATTTATATATTTCACATATGTAATTGATCTCAAAAGCATGGACGTGATTATATAATACATAGTTGAAGTATTTTCAAGACTGTCCTCATCTTCATTTACTTACCTTTTTGCTTATTTTTTCAAGCCTTCTTTTTCTTAAAACACCTGAGAATCTCATATTACTAAAGTGATATTTATTTTTTATAGTTTCTAAAATCTCACAAAATTATTACAACACAAAATACGGAATATGCATATATGCAAATAAATATATACAAAATATATACATATTGTCATTACTTTTTCACAATGTCAAGTTATACACAGTTTACAGTATCTTGTTCTTCTTACTAGCAGATATACGTGAGAATATCTTTGTCACCTGAAAAGCTCTAATTAATTCCTTTTAATAAATTCCTAATATTTCTAGATGTGAATACAGGAGAATACATTAAACTATTTGCCTATCAGTAGGAATTCACTTTGTTTTAAATATTTTTGAACAATAGTATAATACTGTAATAAATATCCAGAAACTTATGTACTGGTATTTTTTTTCTATGGAATGGATGATCAGGAATAGAACTGCTTTATATATTTTGTACATTAATAAAAATTATCATATTATTTTGTTATATCAATTATCATACATTTTATTAGAACTTATGTAGTCAAATATATTTGTCATATAAAACTTCTGAGCTTTTAGTTTTAGTGAAGAACTTTATCTAATAGTATAAATTAATAGTATAAATAGCCTTCTAAGATTTCTTCTAAAATTTCATTGATTTATTTTTTACATTTAGGTTTTGACAATCTAATTCATTTTAACATTCTTTTTTTAATATATGGGTGTAAATTTAGTTTCATCCAGATTGATACCAGAATTCTTTATTTAATCATTAATAATTTTCTCCACATTAAAATATTATAATTAATATTATTAAAATCATATATAAATTCAGACTCAGATTTTTATTATTTTGATTTTGTTCCACTTAATAACTTTTGTTTATTTCATTTCACTTAACTATTTTTCTTCCCATGACAATCCTAAATGATGTAAATACAGTGGCTTTATAATTTTGGGGAGGGGGATATGATAAGGAAATATATTTTATTACCTTTCTTCTTATTGGATATTTATTCATTCTTGGGAATTTAAAACTTAGTATAGAAAATTCTGAAAGAGAAAAATAAAGCAACTGCTGAGGATCCTAATTAGAAGCGCACTATATTAATGCTAATTTCAGATAATCACACATTTCTAATATAAAATATTCTGAACCAAATCCAGGCATGAGAATTTTGATAAAGTATTTTATGAGACTTTTGATAGGTATAAGTATCAACAATTCATGGTTTTTGATGGTGTCCACAATTATATTGGTTAATACATAAATTAATAAACCACCCTGAGAATTTAATAAGTGCAAATACTGGACTTTAAGAATACAATTCTAATGTGCAGAAAGTAAATAAATGCTTGAAAAGTTTAACTGACATTATAAAGTCACACATAAGACACTGAGTGTTTGACTAATGGCAAACATAGGACAGGCTTAGGCAATTTAAAGCTATATTCTAAGGGAATAGATAAGAAAGGGATATCTTTAGATTAAGTATTTCCAAAAAATTCAGGTAGGTAATTTTTCTAAACTGGATTTTGAAAAGGATAAAATTTAGATCAAAATAGAGGACACTTGCAGAATTAAGAAGAGTATTAACAGTGTGAAAATAAAGCCTTCAAATTTAGTAATATCATGAGAACCCGATTAAACTAGGTTGGAGACAGGGTGTGTGTGAAGAGAAGAAATTGAGATTAAAATGGTATATAGGTCCTGACTGTAAAAGTTTTTGAATGATTTATTTTAAAGATTTATTTTAAGTAAACTGGACTAAAGCATATTTTGCAAAAAAATATTCTGGAGGCAATGTGAGGAAACAGATGGAATTAAACTTGAGGTGTTGAGGTCAGTATAATTCATTCAAACCATAGTTGATAAGAGAATGAATTAAAGTGTTGGAAATGGTAATTGAAAAGAGCAGACGTAGCAATTTCTGAAAGAAAAATTGTGTTTTAGTACTTTTATTAGAAATGTTTCTTTGTCATATATCCAGACCTCTGAAAGGTTTATGACTATGTCTGTTTGATGCCAAAATTTTAGATTTAAAACTGGCCGAACGGCCAGAGAGCATAATATTTTTTTATTACAGGTGTTAGGAATTATAACACCAAACATATTTTAGATTTTCTAGAGTTATTATACCCAGACAGCATAATTTTCTCCATCCCATGATTCTGTCTCCTGAGATTTCCATTGTATGTGCATCCATGCCCAACAAGTGATTTTTTCTTTGCTGGAAAATAAGAAAGTCACTTTTTAATGGGAACTTCATCTACTCAGAATAATAGTTTTTTTGCATGAATATTAACAATATGATATACTTTCTTGATAGTTTAACAGGAGATAAAATTGTTTACACCATTGATTTCTAACCTAGTTGACCAATGGTAATCACAGTAGATATACTTTTTCCTTGAATGCATCAATGCAACCTCAAACCTATTTCAGGGTAACTTTATATCGATTTTTGTTACGTTATGCTGCCAAGTTCCCTACATTTCAGTATTTCTCAAGTCCAAGAGCTGTGACTTCCACAAGTCAGATTGGGGATATGGAAATTAGACCAAGTTCTGTTACTCATTCGAATTCTCCTAAAATTATGCTACACATAAAGTAAGTAGGAAAGAAAAATAACGGGAAGAAAGGAAAGAAAGAAAGGAGAAAATTGGTATAACTTCAAGTCAGGATTTGTATTTTATTAAACATCAAAATCAGTCCACACACAAAACTTGCCTATAGAGAGAATTTGCAATGGGAGACTGGTATTGGGTCTTCTCTCTTAGATCAACTGATTAGCATTTCCTAAAGACTATAGTTCTACCAAAACAAAATTATTTTTAATTTATGGAATTGCTGACTCCTTTGGAAGTTTCCTGATAACTAAGATTCATGAGACTTCCAAAACCTTCAGTCGTTAGGGGATGCAACCCATTGTATTTCTGGGACATGTCTAAGTTTAGAAGACATTTCTGCTGCATGAATTACATGGAAATTATTCATGTGAGTCCAACCACAAATCTAGCCAGCACACTTTAATTTCTCAGAAGGCCTTATACAGACATGTTTTCAAGAGTCAACCCAAACATCCAAAACTTAAATGGAGAAGGGAACCTAAAATCGTCAAGGGCAGTAGATCTCAGTGTTCTCTTTCGAAAGGATATGTACCACTAATGTGATGCAAGGTAGAATTAAAAATTAGAATGTGACATCTCACTACATGTTGAATACATTTCCCCAAAAGAATGTAGGAGTTGAGGCATCCAACATAACTTATATATTCTTATATAAAGAGAAAATTATAATTATTTATAAAGCACAGTGAAATCTTTCCATTTCTATTAAGTGTGAGGTATATACAAAACTTCAATTTTTCTGTTGTGTTTTTATTTTAAGGGACACTTGAAAATGCACTTATTTTACCAAAAACGTACCTTAAAATATTCAATTTCTAAACTATGACTTTTATTTAAATGAGAAAAATCTATTTGCAGAAAATTTTGAATATGTAGCAGGATATTTTATTCCTCATATAAATAAATAATAGATGTCTTAGTTATGATAAACCCAATGTCCAAGGGGGTACTCCTTTCATTGCAAATAAGGAAAGAAATGAATGAATATTTAATAAGTAAAATCATATAAATAACATTTATAAAATAAACTTCCATAAACTGTATATCCAAAGGATATTTGTTTCATGGAAGACTGTGAATTTTATTCCTAAAAAGACTAAGTATTCAACATTTAAAATTATACAAAATAATTAAAATAGTAATAGTCTCATTTTAGAGAAAAAAGAATGAATACAATAATAATTATTATTGGAAGGATAAATTAATAGAAAGATAAATGGCATTATATGTTTCTGTAGCTCAAAGTCATATAAGCTAATTATTTTAACTAAAATATTCATTAAACATGGAGTGATAAAAGACAGGACAAAATAGTTCTTGCAGTATGAAGAAGGAAAGACACAGTGTCCAAGAATGCATGGGGATGTAGCCTGGAATGGGCCACTGGCATCTTTCACAGGCACCCACAGTCAGACATCAGTTACCATATCAGCTAGTGCCTAGTGCGTGTCTGCATTTCTTACAGAGGCTGATGAATGACGTCCACATGCCAGTTTATGGACAATTTAGAGTCTCTCTGTCACAGGGATCATGTATTCTCTCCCTGTAGGCACACTAACACAGGAAATATTTTATTCAGGTTTTTGCTGAGCAGGAGATTAGAACAGGAGAATTTACTTATATGATTCAAACATTTAATGTCAGTCGTTATCCATTCTCAAATAAGGTCATCTGATAAATCCTCTGCATTATGAATTTGCTTGGCAAGAACTTGCTCTCATAAGTAGAACATTAAGATTTCCAATACAAATGAGCATCCTTATAACTTTTTACTTGTCGAGTTTGCTGAAAGAAAACACTTTCTGAGTGATACTTTTTTTTTGAAAAGAGCTTTATATCTTCAGGCTACAGTCTATAGTGTGTGTTAGGTATATCTGTGCTCAAATCTCTGAAGCACAACTTATTTTCAATTTACTAAGGTAAATGTGGCACCAATATGCTAACGATAATATAAATGAGAAATTCACATGGAAAGGAGACCCAGAAAACAGATATGTAGCAAATAGAATCATAATTTAACTATTCTATGATAGATAATTATTTGAAATTATTTATTAATGTAAACTTGTGAATTTAAGAAAATACATTTTCTTTTTAATGTGACAAAATTTTAAAATTTTAGTTAGGGAACGTGAAAAATATGACAAAATAGCAAACATCTTAAGTTTAAATATCAGTATCACTGCTCCTAATATTCTTAATTTTCTCTATTCCCTCCCTTTCTCCCTCTTAATCCAGGCCTCAGAGCAGTATCTAGGGATCAGTTTCACCCTCTCTCTAAAGTTGCTGCTGCCTAAACACTCTTTCAAAGCCAAAGGCCTATCCATCTCATCTTCCCATCACCTATTTCCAAAAAGAAATTTATTTTGTTCAGCAATTGAGAAGCTGTTAGTGACTGTCTTGCTTTTGGTAGCAATTTTTTCTCTCTTTTTAAAAAATATTTTCATTACAAAAGAAAACTATCATTCACACCCTGAATATATAGAAAAATATTTTATAAATTTTATATCTTAAATGAACAAATACAATAAACAGAAGAAACATTCTTTGAATCAGCTTCCTGACTATACTCAAGCAAACATTTTAATTTTTATTCTAGACAGGAAAAGTTACTCTGTTTAACTGTGAGTAACTCAGGCAGGAGTCTTTTTTCCTTCCTTCCTTCCTTCCTTCCTTCCTTCCTTCCTTCCTTCCTTCCTTCCTTCCTTCTTTTTTATTTGCAGTGAATTACAAAATATATGTAAAATTTGTAATTAACAGAGAAAGATGAAAAATCTTGATGTAAGTCAAGAGCATGTATTTTTAAATTATAGTAAAAATAACTTATTTACCTATTATATAAAAAATAATAAAGTATAGAAGTGAGAAAACTTCATTGCATTACATATTTAAATGATTTTTAGGAAAACTTCTTAAATTACATATATATAATTTCTTATATATTTATATATTTTTATTTTATAATATATAAAATAAACTTAGAAGCAATTTTTAGAATACAAAAGGTGGAAAAGAAACTATATCTCGAGAATAATAAAATATTTGTTTTCTCATATTTAATATTTTTTGAAAATATGATTACATTATATAAATGAAACAGTTTATTTTTCCATCTATATAAGAATTAAATTTTAATTATGTGTGTATTTTACTAGCTTTTTAAGCATTTTTATAGTTATTAAAAATTAATCCTCAGTGAAATTCTTAGGAATGAGTTTTTGTGCATGATTTTAAAGGTATTGTACAACATACTTTAATATATTCATCATATCAACAGGATAAAAATGGTACAATCATCTTTACTGATGCAAATTGAATATTTGACAAAGTTTCAAGATGAAAGTTTCATTCAAGTAGGAAAAGCATATTTCCTTAACCTGATAAAAACAACTGCATCATATTTATGGTGAAAACTGAATTTTTTCCAAGATGGTGATAAAAAGCAAGAATTCAGCTCTCACTACTTCTTTTTACTATTGCTCTATACATTCTAAC
Organism: Eonycteris spelaea; assembly: GCA_003508835.1. Taxonomy (NCBI): domain Eukaryota; kingdom Metazoa; phylum Chordata; class Mammalia; order Chiroptera; family Pteropodidae; genus Eonycteris; species Eonycteris spelaea. Next base: position 679,747 of record PUFA01000252.1, read on the forward strand.
TTTTGGATTAATGAGAAAAAGAGAGGAGAAAAGAAATTAAGTATAATATACCAACTAATATGTTTATAAGACTTATAGAATTAGTGAGTTTAACAAGGTTGTGGGATACAAGGTTAAAATACAAAAAATGTTGTATTTCCATACATAATCCTTTCCCAAATTCCTATGAAAGCCACCTTAAACTGGATTATGACTCTTTGGATTCTGATCTACACTATATTGTTAAATTTTTTATGCTTTTAAGGATATGTAAATGTAAAAATAAAAACAAATATAATACATTAATAAATATAATTAACATTCATTTATTATAAAATAAACCATATGTATATAAATCATTCAAGTATTTAGGTTGTCTTTATTGGGAGGGTTGGTTCAAATTATCTGGTTCATCATTTCTGGAAGAAGTCCAGAAATCCCAATATTTTATCTTTTAGCTAGGCAAAAATTGTGATGATGATGATAAACCATGCTGGGTATTGTGTGGAAAATTTATTAAAGTCAATTTGAAGGTCAATTTGTCAGCCCTTTTAAAATATAAAATGTGACTCTCTCATCTACCCTGAAACAAAAACACAAATGAGTATAATTGCCATATATGAGTTTCTTCACTGCAGAATTGTTTGTGATTGTAAAACTTAGAATTAACCTAAATATCTATCAAGAGAGGAATGGCTAAACATGTGAAATATATTTATAGGTATTTAATTAGAAAGACCTTCAAAAATATAGTTTTTTTAAAGATGCATGTTTTGAAATATTTATGAGTATATGTAAAATATAATGTATTGTTTTGACTACTTATTTTTGCTTCCTAGAATCACAGCATTCTCACCAATAATGTTTTTTCACTTCATTTTTGAAAATAAGTTTATTAGTAAAATACAGCATTATTTATTTTATTCTATTTTGTGTGACACTTAAAATGGAATCTTAATATTTTTCATAGTTTTAAAATTCTTTTACCAAAATTAATTTTTTTTAAGATTGAAGGTCATTTGTTTGATATTATGCACTAGTTTTGATGGGCTCTGTTATTATTTGTAAAAAGTGAGAAAAAATAGCATTTTATTAATTAAGATTATCATGTGTACATTTAAAAAAATTTTACTAATGAAAACTTTTATAAATAAATAAAATGAGTCCAACAAATTATAATGAGTCATTATTCAGTAAGGACTCCAGAAATTGGCATGTGGTTTATATTATAACAATGTTAAACAATAAATGAAGGCAATGCATGGCCTTCTAATAAAAACATTTGAAGTCTAAAAAAAGAGTTAAAAGAATAATCTCACTAGACTACTATTTTACATCATACACAAAATTAACTAAAAATTGATTAAAGACTTAAATGTAAGACCTGAAACAATAAAATACATAGAAGAAAAATAGGCACTAAATTTACAGACCTTGGACTCAGAGATGTTTTTGTGAACTTGACTCCAAAGGGAAGGGAAACAAAAGCAAAAATAAATAAATAGTACATTACATCAAACTAAAAATCTTCTTTACGGCAAAGCAAACAGGCAATCTTCCAAATGGGAGAATATATTTGCAAATGATATTTCTGATTAAAGGCTAACATCCAAAATATATAAAGAATAACACAACTCAACAATAAAAAAACAATCTGGTTTAAAAATGGGCAGAGGACCTGAATAGATACTTTTCCAAGGAAGACATACAGACAACCTAAGTGTCCATCAGTAGATGATTTGAGAAAGAAGATGTGATATATATATATATATATATATCTCACATATACATGGAGTAATGTTCAGTTATTAAAATGATGAAATATTGCCATTTGGGACAACATGGATGGATCTAAGATTACCATGTGTAAATCAGATAGTTTCATTCATATGTGGGATATAAAACAAAAAGTAACAAATTAACTAACAAAACAAACAAAAACAAACTCATAGATACAGACACAGAATGGTGATTACCAGAAGGGAAAGGGATAGGGGAAGGGTGAATTTGGTAAAGGTTAACTATACCACAATGGAAGGAAACTAGACTTTGAATGGTAAGCATGCAATTTAGTACAGATGTCTAATTAAAACGTTGTACACCAGAAATTACATAATGTTATTAACCAATATTACCCCCAATAAATTTTAAAATAAAAAACAATAGTAATTTGTCTATAGCTCACTGACAAATTCATGCACTAAAAACATTAGAGAAACAATCTCAGTTAATGTTAAATCACAGCTTTGGAGTTACTCCAGTAAGTTAAAAGTTTACCTAAAGGAAACTTAAGTATAAAGCATGCCTCCATTAGGTGATCAAAATGTATTGGAAGCATAAATATTTAATTCTTTAAGAAATAAAGTTGAACGAGCTTCATTGCATGCATTGCATATAAAATGTGAATACATTTTTTAAAAAGCATGTCTACTACTCTTGGATTTAAGCTGAAAGACATGACAAGTTCAATAAAAGAATCATTAGCTGTAGCTCTACACTGAGATATGCAGTTGTTTAAATTCTGCTGGTAAATTATATTTACTAGCATGTTAAATTAAACCTTCATGTTTAATAGTAATATGAAGTAGCTCAAGCTTAATCCCTAGGGGAAAATGGCATGAAGAATAGAAGTCCGATTAGTTTTAATCCTATATTAGATAATATATCTTATTCTCACCAAAATAAAAGACATCTGAAGTACTGATGCAAAGGTAATATTATTGAGCTCCCTATAACTTAGTTTTATATTTTAAAACAGGGACAGTGCTAAAAAATACTCTTGGTGAATATTCTGGAATAAATGATGCAATTCTAGAACACTGTCATAGCTGCCTTTTAAACAGAAACTATATAGTTGAACAAAACTATCATAAATTCACCTTAGAGATACCTGAACACTCAAACATCAGTGACCAAATTCTAACCAAAGCTAAGTGTATAAGGAAGGCTGCTGTAAGCTGCATCCTACATGACTATAGAGATTTTAAAGGCAGTTCTCTGGGTCTAAGGGTTACAGCAAGATGATCTCCACTTGATCTTAATTTCCCTAAGCAACCCATGTAAGTCTTCTATGCAGAAAATGCTCTTTAAATTGGAGCAGCATGTACTAGAGGGAATGTCACTAGAATGAGAATTGGAAGCCTGTAAGATTTTTTATCTCTGTGACCTTCTTTCCTTGTCTGCAGAGGTAATCATGCTCAATTTTAGGAGTGCTGGGAATTACGGACAATTTCTCTAAAGCACTATTTCTGGATCAACTGAACACTTTTAAATTGAGTAATGTCTTAAAGACTGAAAATACCATGGAGTTTCTGTCATTAAAACAACAGAATTTAGATGGCTCTTAAATGCTAAACATTTAAACAGAAGGAAGTCCCTTCCTATGAATTCAAGTAGCTATTAATTTAATTCTTATATGACTTTACAGTTTACTATGTTTTAGGGTAACTATATACATTCAGTAGAAGTTCATTGTATAGATGAATGAAAGAATAGTAAGTGAAAAAGCAGACCTTAAAGTCTGGCAAAAAGCAGATCTTTTGAGATAATAATATGACAAATAATTAAATAGTCATAATAAATATGAGGTATTCTGTGTAGTATAATAGCCCATTTTAACCTTTAAGAAAATATATTACATGGTATGTTGGTCTCATAGAAGACAGCCAACTTTTTGAGCAAAGAGAGTGAATAAGTAAATAAGTGAATATGATTCACTATTATGGTATATAGAAAGCTTAGACTTGATTAATTTTACAATGAGAGCTACAGTAATTAATTGCTATATCCCATAATCAGTTCACAAATATTACTTTAATAAGTTGTATAAAGCTTACCTCAGATGTTTGCTTTAATTAAAATTTAAATCTTGTATCATTTCCCTAATTTAACAATGTAATATTGAACACAAATTACTGAAGAAATATATGAGTTTAAGAACCAAATGTAGAATAATAGGAAAAGGAAGTTTCAACTATGCATTTCAGTGGAAAACTATGTCAGAATCACACTTTTCATAGATTGTGCAGAGAAAAATATTATAATAGTAAATGCGCTCAAATGTAACACTCATTATTCAGTCTCTGGGATCATTTATATTTATATGGTGTTAATGTTAAGTTGTTAGCAAAACTTTTGGCCCCTAAAATCTCAAAATTTGAATTTAGGTAAATACCAAAATAGGAGATATAAGTATTTAGAAAAAATATTTAAATAATGGGAATTAAAGCTATTTTATCTAATATCTTATTATTTATGGATCTGTATTAACCATATTTCTTTGCTAGGACAGTTTTTATGGCCATTCAAAATAAAGCACAAGATCTGAAAATGAACAAAAAGAAGTTTATATTCATCATATTATTGATAAAGTACTCTATTATATCATGCTGTTCTGCAAATGGATGAAATTCAAATTATGTACATATAATAAATCCTGTAAACATAAAAGCTTGACTGCCAAAGCATATTATTTACCAAATATGCTTGAAAATTAAGTTGTTTTTATACACAAATAACCATTTTATAGGCTTATTTCCAACAGAAACTCTATTTAAAGAGGTGAAATTCAAAGTAATACACATATTCTAAGATCACTATGAAGTCCTATGAAATAAATCTTTAGTATATAACCATGTCAGGTTGTGTTTAAACTAGTGATATATTTAAAAGTTCACTTTTGCCTTGCAACTATTATAAATAAAACTAATTTATTATCTTCACTCCAGAAGAACAAAAATCTACATGTGGCATATCTTATACTTCTCAGTAGAAAGATGCAATTTAACTCTAATCATGCTAGCAACATAGTTGTATAATTTACTATACAGTATAAAAATTAATAACGATACTTCCACATGCTGATCATAATTGGCACTCACTAAAAGCTATCATTAAGACATTCTTAATGATAAATAATTTAGTTATTTCTTAATTTAGAAAGAAAACTAGTGTTTCTGATAAGCATGTTCTATTGCGGCTTTGATAGGAGAACACAGACCAGTGGTTTTCAAAATCTGATTCCCAGATCAGCTACAACAGCATCATCTGTAACTTAAGAAATATCAGATCTTGGAACCCCCATGAAGGTTGAAGCCAGAAATCCATGTTTTATAAAAGTCACACAACTGATTCTAATGCAGGCTAAAGTTTGAGAATTACTGGAATAGATGGACCCATCATTCATATCCTTTAACCTCTAATAAAGGGAAGTGATGAGTGTCAGAAAACAGGCTATATTTCTCAATCTCACAGAACTCAGGGTGTTCCTGGCAGAGGAGAGGCAGGTATCAAGACAGTCAACATACAGAGAGAGCACAAAGTTGAAAACAAGCCCATGTTGTAGAGGAGCTTTGAGGTCAGAGCTGGAAAAGGAAGTCTAAATAAAGTACCACTCAACATAATCAGAATAGGGGCAAGGAAACTGAACCCTAGAACCAGGTGCAGCAAATTAGATCAAAGGACCACAAACTCCAAGAGAAAGTAAACTATTATAACCAGATAAGATTATGGACTTGGGCACAAATTAAGCAATGTGAAAACTTAAAATCATTTAATCTCTCTAAAACTCTTCATCTTCAAAATGACACATATAATAAATACTACTTGCAGAATCATTATAAGATTTAATATTAATAGTTATCATGAAACGAGCACCTATATGTATCAGAAATTCAGCAAGAACTTTAATGCAATATTTCAGTTGACCTCAGATTCTTTGAGATTGTCATAAATTTCACCCCCAGTTTACATAGTAGGAAACTGAGGTTTAGAGAGATTGAGTAGCCTGTCTTATTTTGCATAGCTGGTAAATCATAGAAATGAGATACGAGCAAAAGGAAAAAATATTGAAGTCTATGCTCTGTAGATAGAGTACTTTCCTAACACAGAGTAAATTCTCTAAAAAATGGAAAAGGGAAATATAGCAAGGTTGTAAAAGGCAGTCTAAACAAATCAACTAATAAGACCAGAAACACTTTCTTATCCATCATCAGAATGAAATTTGTTTCAATAATTCATGTCTATTTTGAAAGACAGAGATGAAATGGTAAATTAATCTGGATGCTACTGCATTTGTTATCTTCAATATTATTACTTTGAAATTCTTTTCACTGCATTTGGAAGATCATAACACACTTTATAATTAAATTGTTAAAGAAATCCTATGGTGGCATATACCAGTACGTTGGATTTGAATATCTATATCTAAGAAAGTGATTGACAGCTTTCATTTTTGCTTGCTCAAATTAAAACCTTGGAAACCCAAGGAGGGATGGAAAGGAAATGGCATAAAATTACAACTGAATTAGAGGTCAACAAGGGAATTGCTGTCTCTCTCTTTTCTTTTTTATTTCAATTGAGAATTTGTATAGGCTCTGTGCCTCCCTACATTATGTAACTTTTTCCTGGTGAGCAAAAGAAGTTGCTATCATGTTCAAACATTATGATATAATGAGTTCCCATGGATTAGATGATTGTTTAAATAAAATCCATCAAAGATTTGAAAATTATTTACAGGGATGAGAAAATAATTTCCAATAGCCTCTGAGCTCTAAAAACTGAAAAGCAGCCTAGCGATGTACCTCACAGAGCCTAAGAACAGCTGGAGTGTACAAAACTAAAAGTGTTGTTACATGCAGGAGGCGAACCTGTCATCTTTACAGAAGGAATGCGTTCCTGAGAAATCTGTACAGAAGAGGGCACTGCAGCTCTGTGACACAGCAGAAATGACCTCAGGGCTTTTCAAGGAAGTTGCCAGTGGAAATTGGGCCAAAGGATAATGCTACAGTCCTGAGATGTATTTGGCAGGAACGTTTCTTGCTATGTTTACTGCCATTGTGTTCAAGAAGCAAAATCAGAATTTTGATGACAAGTTGGCAATGATTTGCACAAAAAAAAAAAAAAGAAAGAAAGAAAGAAAAAAAAAAGCTCTGTACATTGCAATCTTCTACCTCTGCCCTTGCTTTTACTGAGAAAGAGTGTAACAGGGAAAGGAGCTCAAATTCACAAATCCTAACCTGGACCTAATCTTCCTTAGCCTTTGGCAAGTTAATCTTTCTGTCTTGCATTTCTCATTTGGAAAATGAGCAGAATACTTTCTTCTTTCCCAGAGTAGTGGTGAAGACTAAGACATTTTAAAAAACTTTAAAAGGAAAAAAACACAAGATGTTTATGTACAGGATAATAATGTTTTCCTTGTCTTTATAATATATAATAAGATATATAATATATAATATAATATAAATATATAATATATGATAATATAAAAATTGTGTCTCATGGCATCATGAAAAACTGATATTTTTAGACTTAGCTCTTCCAATAGTGTGTATGTGTATACACTCAAATAATTGGTTTAGTAGTCTACACTGAAAAGTTAGTAGGCATTTTCTATTTTTTTGCTAACAAACATCAATTTCCTCTCATTTTCCTGACTGCAGTGAGGATTTCTTTTGAGGAACTATCTCTCTCCACTTTTGCACTCTCAGTGTTACTACAATTCAATGTGCCCTGCATCCTTTTCCTCAAATGAATGTATTAAGCTAAGCCAATATGATACTGTCTCCTCAGCTATTTTAGATCTTATAAAAATTAATAAAAAGATAAAGAAAATAAAACTATATAGAGAATACATTGCAATTATTTTAAAATTTATTTTTCTATTTTCCAGCTGATTCTGTGATTAACAAAATATAATTTCAATCAAAAACTGACTTAAGCTAACCAGAGTCAGTTACTCAATTTGCATTATTTGAAAACTAAAGATACACAGGAATTAAAAAAAAAGAAGTCCTGGTCACATCTAATAAGCAGGAGATGCTCAGAAACAAAACTTATGAGCATTACATAAAAGTCAATTTAATGACCTGTAGTGAAAAAAAAAAATCCATATTTGATTTAAGAGGAATTTACTAGGCTGCCACAATAGGGCTGTAATCCTTTAACCCAGTGGTCCCAACCTTTTTGGCACCAGGGACTGGTGTTCCTATGAGAATCTAATGGCTGATGATGAGGTGGAGCTGAGGCGGTGATGCTAGTGCTGGGGAGCAGCTGTAAATACAGATGAAGCGTCTCTCACTCACCCGCTGCTCACTCCTGCTGTGTGGCCCACTTCCTAACAGGACAGGACTGGTATTGGTGGACGGACCAGCAGCAGGGGATCCCCACTTTAACCAATTCTCACCTTGAGTCGGTTCTAAAAACTCAGACCCACTAAATAAAGAGGAAGTTAAGTGTTCCTAAGGAAGGACTTTCATAACAACATGGTGGATGCTGACGATATTCCAATCTTCTCAGATACCTGTGACCATTCATGTACTTTCCTTTGTCCTGAGCAAGGCAACAAGCCAAGTCTTTTAAGAATCTCTGGATTTATACCTGAAAGTGCCACTGTGATCTCACTGTCGTCAAGAGAGGAACTTATAAAGTCAAGCAATTTTAACCCTCATTTATATCTTGGAAGATTCAATAGGACTTGAAACTCATCCCGATTATTATCCCAGTTATTGATGATAGAGTCGAAATAGATAACTTTAGCAACTGAGAAAATTCTGTCAATGAATTCCTGACTTGTAGAAATGCCAGGTTAAGATAGATATTTATTAAACTATTGATATGACAATAGTTTCCAAACTGCTTGTTTGAAGCTTGAGAGTGGATCAGAATCACCTGAGGACTACTTAAGGCACAGATTGCCAAGCCTACCACTACAGTGTGTAGGTCTGGAATGGGCCCCATGCACTATGTATATTTTTAACAAATTCCCTATCTCATGCTGATACTGCTGGTTCTGGAGCCTACAGTTTTATAATCTCTCCATTTATTTTCACAAGAACACATTATCATAATCTTATTTATTTACTTGTTTAATTCTTATTATCCCCAACTGTAATTCAAGTTTCATGAGGGCAGTGAACTCATCTGCCTTTTTCAACACTTCATTTCTACAGTCTAGAAATCATTAGCACATAGTAAGTGACAAAATTATTTGTAGAATAAATGAATAAACTAAAAAAAAATAAAGAAGTAAGCAATTAAATTTTCTGAGTAAAGTGCAGATAAGTGTATATATGGAAATACATATATAGACACACACACAATGTACACATACACACATACATTCACACACAAACATATATGTGTGTCTTATTTAGGTATTTATTAAAGTTCTGACTATTTGATCTATCAAGAAAAGCAAAGTTAAAACTACTAGTGCTATTTTGTTTCTCTCAATATCTTAACGTTTTATGTTATCTTTTATTTTTAAGAATATTATTAAAAATAATGGTTATTTATTATGAAGAGTAGTTATATTATTCAACTGTATTTGTTTCATTAAATGTTTTTACCTTAAATTTTTCTGTAATTTACTTGGATTTCTTTATCTTTTGTATTTTCCCATCCTTTTGTGTTTAGTACTTCTCTGTTATAGAAAGAAGTTATAAACAATATCCTTGTATAGTGCTGAGGATAGTGCCTGATGTAGATAATGTTGAATAAATAATCATCTAATTTAAATACTCCATTCTATAGATTTATCTATTTTAAATTAAATTAATTATGCTTTATTTATTTATTTATTTATTTATTTGTAGGCGTGTGTTTAATGAACTTCCAAAATTCTCTGTTATATTATCAATGAGACATAGCTAAAACAGGAAGAGCTCTGTAACATTTGTCAGCACTTTGGAGACTAGCTGGGGGGGGAAACTAGGACCCTTCAGTTTACCTTATTATTGTTAATGAGACCACCTAACCTGTAGTTAGACATGAGCAACAAGGGAACAAAGGAATAGGGGCCCAGCCCAGAGAACACCCAAAAAACACCGTATTGGTAGTTAGAGAATCGCTCCTGCATCCCAGAGACAAAAGGCAGAAGGGTTATAATCTTAGCTGGCCTAATCTGGTTATAGACTCCTGCGTAGAAGGTACTATCCCAATTTGCTTACAATGTAAACTTCATTATAATACTATGTTTATTCCTGGAAGTTCGTGAATCTAATTATAACAGACTATATCTATATCCATCCATTCCAGTGGTTCTCAAATGTTAGCCTGCTTTAGAATCAGTTGTATGCACATGAGCTTTAAGCGAAGAATTATATAGCATCCAGGTGTCAATCAAAATAACCTCATTTGCCAATCACCTAGGAATGCTTTTGGAACCATCCATCACAGCCAAATATATGGCAGACATTCCCACTTCTGGGCCCTTTTTTGCCCATTTTGCCCTTTTGTGGCCCTTTTGGCCCTTTTTGACCTTCTGAGCTCTGTTGCTCTCTCTCTCTCTCTCTCTCTCTCTCTCTCTCTCTCTCTCTCTCTCTCTCTGTGTGTGTGTGTGTGTGTGTGTGTGTGTGTGTGTGTGTGCGCGCGCCTATGTGTGTGTGGTCTTTTTCTTGGTTATAGTGCTGGGACCATGTGCTTCCTTAGGGCATGCTTTATCTTTCTCCATGTTTCCTCTTGGGGCATTCTCTGTATTTCTAAAATATACTTTTAATAAAACTACTAAATTTCAATGACCTGTGATTCTTCACTGGAGGAACAACAGAGGGAAAATGCTAACTACACGTCTGGGCCATCATTCTCCCTCTCCCTCCCCAGTGCCAGTTGTGGTGACACCAAACTCTGATTGGCCCTAATGGTAACAATGTTATCAATGAGAAATAGCTAAAACAGGAAGACCTATATAACATTTGTCGGTACCACCTTGGGGGCTAGCCTGGGGGAAAAAAGTAGGTCCCCTTCAGTTTATCTTATTATTGTTAATTAGTCTACCTCACCTAGTCCTCAAGCACAACATTTAATCACAAAGGACAAACCTGAGATGAATATTTGCAAGAAGGTGCAACATAATAAGGAGCTGATATCTTGAACAGAATAATGGTTTCCATTCTAAAAGAATTTCACTTGTCAAATAAAAGATCTGATACTTTTATTATATTTTCTGTGTGATTTTTTAGTTACTTTTTAAAAGTCAACTCAACAAAGTGTATTGTGTTTTGCATGAATATTCAGATTTCAGTGCTAAATCACTTTTTCAGAGGCTTTTATCTTGAATTATTCAATTTTATTATTCAAATGGAAAGTATACATATTAATAAAAAATCTAATAATTTGTAGACATAAAACCTGAACCTGGAGACATAGTTTTAGGTGAAAGAAAAACTTTATTTTATAATATTTTCCAAGAAAATATTCATCTTCTATATCTTCATTTTTTAATGGCTTTTTGTCAAAGAATGTTTCCTTTACCTTATTATTTTTGTGTGTGAGAAAAAAAAAAAAGCCAGAGAAACATTTTGTTGAGAGAGGTGATTTTCAGTTAAAAACAGGACCTAGATTCATTGTTTCGTGGAATGAGCAGTCTCATATAATATGGTGGGGATTATTGTTTGCTTTTTGCAATTTAATTAAAAGCTCAAACAAGTAAAGCCCACAGGGGATTTCTAGCAGAGGCTAATTTATTGCTAAATGCTATCCTGAGTAGTACAGCACAGAAAGTAGAATGTCTAGTATAAGTAGCCTAATTTATGAAGGGAATTAATACATTTAGCAATTCTTAGAATGTATACTACTATATGTTGCACATTCTCTTAAATATTCACATCAGGTTTATCATCAGCTAATGAGAGGATAGAAATTCTTGTGATTGAATGTTTTGCTTAAGGAACAAAGTGTAGATGAATCCATCAACAACTTTAACAGTCTTAAAAAGGCCATTCCACCATTCATTCAAGTTAAGATGGTGGGGAACATGGTAAGATCAGTTAATTTTGTGGGCATGGGCCCATTGCCATACTCCTTTGGGTGAAGTGTATTCCTTGATTAGAAGTATACTTTGTGGAATATGATGACAATAGCTATAACATTCTGTAAGTCCACAAAATGGTAGTTTTGGCAGAACTGCATGCAGGCAAGGCAAATCTAAATACAGAGTAGATGTCTATTCCAGTCAGAACAAAACATTGCCCCTTCCATGATGGCAGTGTAATCAATCTGCCTGCTGCTAGAGAGCTGGCTGATCACCCTAGGGAATAATGCCATATTGGAAACTCAGTGTTGGTCTCTCCTGCTAATGGATTAGCACTCAGCAGCGGGCATAGCCAGGTCAGACTTGGTAATTAGAAGTCCATGTTTCTGAGCCCAGGCATAACCTCCATCCCTGTCACTATGTCATGAGCCCATCGGTTGATGGCAGGAGTAGCTGGGGAGAGGATGTGACTGGAGTCCACCATTGCATTTACTTGATTATTGAAATCCTTCTCAGCTGAAGTCATCCTTCAGTGAGCACTTACATCAGGCCTGTGTGTGTGTGTGTGTGTGTGTGTGTGTGTGTGTAGCATATATATGTATATATATATGTACATATGAGCAGTCTCATATAATATGGTGGGGATGTATATTTATGTATACACACATATGTATATGTACATACACACATACACACACACACACACATATATATATATATATATATATTATATATATATATATATATATATATTCAGAAAGTTCTATCCACTTTTGATGGATTTATTGACAGGGATGGAGAGAAAGGCATATGCAGATTAATAACAGCATACAAGGTACCAGGGGATGTGTTAATTTTGCTCAATGAAACCACATCTGGTACAGCACTGTAACTGGAGTCATTACCTGGTAAAGTTTATTATAATTCCCTGTCATTTTCCAAAACCCATTTCACTTTTTCACATGCCAAATAGATGAGTTGAGTGGGGGTGTGTTGGAATCACCAACCCTGAATCTTTCAAGTCCTTGATGAGGGCGCTAATTTCTGTAATCCTTTCAGGATTGCAGTACTGCTTTTGATTTACTTTTCCCCATGCTGGGCATTTCCAGTGTCTTCCATTTATCCTTTCCAACTCTGATAATCCACATTCCACAGGTCAGGGAACCAATATGGGATTTTTGCCAGTGGCTGAATAAGTCTATTTTAGTTATGAATTTCAGAACTGAGGAAATTGCCAATGAAATTCATGGACCTATTGAATTCAGAGATAGACTGGTTAAAATTCGATTGATCAACTGACTTCTACAAGTTCCTTCTCTGAGTGGTGGAACAAGTGACATTTTTGGATACTTGGAATCAGTATCAGTTCAGAGCCAGTGCCCAGTAGTCTCCCAAAGGTCTGATTATTCTCTTTTCTCCAATGCACAGTCATCCTTCTAAAAGCTATAAGTCCCTTTAGAAAAGACTGAGAGCAAGGTTAACAGTATAAATTTTTGGTAGTGTACGGGAGTCCTTCTTTGAGAGAAAACCTGGCCTCTTCTTCATTCAAGGGGTTGTAGGTTTATAAACTAGTTGAAGTCTGGAATTGAATGAGGTACCATAATGCTATTTTTATTTTTCATGTTAGATTTGTGTTTTTGACCTGGAACTTTTCTGCTTATACAGACCAAGTAAAAATTGAGTGGGCTTCCTATCTGTTTCACTTCTAGGGACACCATGCCAACTAGCCAAAGTTAGGCTGCGTAAGTCAGATTATTAAGACTGCAGCTTTGACTCTGATGTCTTTTACAGTAACCATGCTCACCTTGCCTTTGACAGTTGACTACTGCGTTGGTCCCTGCCACCTGGGGAACCAATTACTTCTATTGTATTTTTGTCTATTCAGTGACTGCAGTTCCAACTCTGAAGTCTGACTTACAGAGAAGAGTGATCACAGAGCTTTTCAAGAATGTTGGCGTTCCGTTCACAACTTGATTTCTCACAGCAGCAGTGAAAGGTATGTTTTTAGACCCTCCCAGCATGAGTAAGTGGTCTTAAATCACAAATCCAGTCTACCATTCTTATTTTCCTATGCTTTAAATTCCTTCCTCTACATTAAACCAAGGCAGATCATACATTCTAATTTTTTTCACTATGAGTCATCTTTTGGATCATGTTTCAGTCAACCAGCCAAATAAACTGTTAGAGCTCCTTCTAACTTTCTGAACTGCAACATTTAATGCAGAATCTCAGCCTAGTAAGCTCATATCACTAGATTCAGAAATTTTACATGCCACCATTATCCCATACCCTCAAAATGCATGTCCTGGATTTTTGTCTGATTAAATTAGAAAACTCAAGTAGTTCTTTTGTAATGTAGCACACATCTTCATGGATCACACTTTATACCTCATCATTTAGGGGACTGCTGGGACTTCAGTCTAGTTTTAGGTAGGGTGGGTCCTGAGGAAAATCTACTTTGTCTTGTATAGCAACTATCTCAAGGTAGGCCTTTAGAGTTCCCCCAGGCAATGCATGGTTTAATCCTCTCTGAAGGGGTAGAGAGGCCACTGCCACTGGGGGTGAGGAAGCTGCTTTTACTGAGTGGGAGTGGGTAGGCCACTTCTTCTGGGCATGGAGAAATTGCTTCCACTGGAGGTAGAGAACCTGCTTCCAGTGAGAATGAGGAGAACTCTTCCACCAGCAGAGAAGACTCATGAGAATTTAGGGGCTCGATATCCTCAGCTTCATCAGGGTCTTCTCACACATCCACATTGTAATTTATAGAATCTGATTCTTTCTCAGTCTTCACTCTAATAATAGGCACCATGTGTGGTTGGGAATTCAACTTGCATTTTAATTCAAACACAGAATGAGATTCTAAGTTTGATATTAGCAATCTCAGTTCTGTAGCTACAGGAGTTAAAAGTTTCTTTCAGGACACATATAGAAACATTTACAGAGAGAGAGAGAGAGAGAGAGAGAGAGATTATAAGAAATTGAAATTGAGTCACACAGTTATGGAGGCTGACAGGTTCCACAATCTGCCAACTGAAAGCCTAAGAAGCAAGAGAGCTGATGGTGTAAGTTCCACTCTGAGGCTGAAGGCATGGGAAGACCAAAGTCACAGTTTGAAGATCATTAGGCAGAGAGAGACTAAATTCTCCCTTTATCCACCTTTTTTCTATTCAGACCTTCAGCAGATTTGATGATGTCCACCCACATCAGAGAGAGCAATCAGTTCAAATGTTAAGCTCATCAAGAAATACCGCTCCTAGACACACCTAGAAATAATCTTTAACCAAATACCAAGGCATCCCTAGTCAAGTCAAAAAGACACAAAAAATTAGCAATTATAAGGTCTAAGCTATAGAATTATACTGCAGGCTCTAATGCCAACCAAAATACTCATGACTAGAGAAGGAGAACCTAATATCAGAACTGCCTCAATCTGAATACTATAATGATTTGCCAATTATAGATTGGTATCAATGATAAAACTTTTGATAATTCTTGCATAATAGTATTATTTATACCGTTAAATAGAACAAATGTGTAATACATTTAATATTGCATCTGTCATCACACTCAAGAACATCTGAAGTACAGAAAAATAAAACCTTAGATTAATGTAGATACTATAGTGTTTTTGTGCTTTCTCACCAATTATTTTAAATATTTTCCTATTCATTGAAATGCTTTGCGAATTCGATTTTAAAGTTTGAACAATATTTCATTATATGGATTGAACATGATTGCTTTAATTAGTCCTCTATTGTTGAAGATTTATTTGATTCCCAAATTTTTTACTATGCAAATTATAAACTATCAAAAATCTTTGCCTGTGTTTTTGATTGTTTTCTCTAGTCAAAATTTATTCAAATGTAATTGCTGGTTCAAAAAATGAACATTTGAAAGCTGCTTGGCATACATTTTTAAATTGCTTCAGAAAAAAAATTGAATAAACTTACATTGCAATAAAGAATAGATGATAGCCTCACCCACACTTACTAGCATTGACTGTTATCATGTTTTGTTTTTGCTAATTTTATACTAAAATTTTTATTTATTACTAATGAAGTTGAATATATTTATGTATTATCAGATTTACTATTTTTTCTTTTGTGTCATTTTTCAGATTTTTAATGACATCTAATGTCTGATGGTCTTGAATTTCTAAGTTTGGAGTTTCTCATGCTTGGTTCAAAGAGATGGTAATGAGAAATTCATTCTGGCTGACTGTTAACAATTAGTTCAGAAATATGGACACCAATGGGAAGATCTGAGAGAAAGAAGTAGGATTTAAATGTAAATATTTTCTTGAGCTTCTAGAAGTGTTGAAGATCCTACTCCTTAGAACTTTCCCTAACTAAAGATTACCACACACTTTTCCAAAGGAACTCTCATCCATAGATTCTCAACAAAGAGGATACATTTTAATTTAATATTATTTTTTTAAAAAAAATGAGTGATTATATGTGAACAAGGAAGACATTATTTTCATAAGAATTTTCTATAATAGATATTTAAAATTATGTAACTGGATAGAATTGAAGCACTTTTATAGTCACTGTCTCATTCAATATTTGTAATAATCATAGAAGGCAGAGACAGAGATTGACAGATAAAAAATATAGAAAACAGGGTGGGCCATCCAGGTTATGGAATTATGCAACACTCCATCTCTCATGTTATGAGACAATAAAAATGGTTCTGGAAAATAATGGCACATTGCAGAGAGAAAAAGAAAGGGCAAGTATAAAAACATGACTGCTTATCTCTAAACCCATTTTTGTACCCTGTTCATAAAAGAGAAAGCAGGAAGAATGGAAAATTCTCTTTTGAATTTATATAGAATATTAGTAGTCAGGATGAATAAACAGATATCTGTGGAGAGAGGAAAATGCCTTGATCCCATTCATAGCATCACCCCTGCAATGGTATTAGAGCCAACTGCTGTCATATTTTTGCTTGGCTGGTGCTAACATCAATAGCAGTGGGGTAACTCCAACTTGATTGAGGACTAAGGTTGTGTAAGTGATGGAGGCTTAGAAACAGAGCACTGCTGAAGCAAAGTCCTTTGCTGTGGTTGGCACTTATAAGTAGCAGTGAAAGCCAGAAAGCCACAGAGTTTTGATTAGGCTGACTGTAACAGAAAACAGAAACCATAACTTTTTTTTATAGATGGGTAAAGATATTCTTGGAGGGCTTTTGAAATTATCTTGGACAGAAGAACTTTGTAAGTAGCCAAAGTTCCATCTAGCCTGGGCATCGAGAGCCATTATAATTTCAAGCATTGTAATCTCTTCATAGAGGATCTGTCCGTCTAAAAATAATGCTTTTAATTTCTCCTTGCACACAAAATGGATGAGCTTAATTAGCCATGTTTTTGCTAAGTGGCCCCACCTCTTGGACATTGTTGATTGGAACAGAGTACACACCTGACACAAACCATGTAGGTTATAGGAAGACAGGTAATGTAAACCAAGAGATTATGGGATGCCAACTTTTTAATGTGAATTTTGGCTGCCTGGATTCCAAGGATACTGACAGCGATTTAGCCTCTGGTTCTGGCCCCTTTATAGGCCAGCTGCATCCCTCTGTCTTGAGCTCTGCTATCTTTTGATGACTTAATTTTTTGGCTTATAATAAATCTGGTTGTCTCACAGACTTTCAGAAAAAAATATAGTCCTCTCTAATTATATATTAATGATATAACAACCTGATGAAACCTGGAGCATTTAGATCATGTCATATCATATTATTGGCATTTGATTTTTTCCATATCATATATTTCTTTTATACTGAGTTTCTTAATCTAGTATATATGTTATATTTTAGCTCTCTATAATTATACAGTATTTTAATATACATAAAATTTTTGTTGAATTCTCCTTTTGTAAAATAAGAATAACACATCTCTTACACTTAAGTCCATGTTTTGGAATCTGAAGATAGTTCTCATTTTTGAGAACCTAAGTAGTTGGAGACTATCTGGAATGCTATAAAGGTATTCAGTCATTAGTTGGAAGATGGTTAACTACATATAAAACTTAAGTTCTACCTGCCCCTAACATTCTGCATCTAAATGAGCTACTATACATCAGATATTTAGCTTTGGATTTTATTTCTCCAAAAATGGTATTTATTGTTAGTAACATTCTAACATAGTACAACTTGAGGAAAATATAATATGAACTCCTATGGACAATATTTAGTACTTAATATCAGCATTCTTGGTCGGTAGAAAACAAATGAAGGAAAAGGTTCTCTTCAAGATGGGAAGAAACATAGACAAGCTAATAGGCTTGAATGAACTTTGATCTGCTGTAGAAGCTTCCTGCAGTTACTGACTTCACAGAGAAAGAGGAGTAATTAGATTCCTGCAGAGGAACGCAGCAAACTAAAGGTAGATTCACTGAGCCCAACATGGTTGCTGTGCATTAATTTTCAGATAATGGAGCATAACTAAAATAGGTGCAAGCTGAGAGCTGCAATCTAGAATTCAAGTTTAGAGAAAGTCAGTAGGGCATAAAGACAAGTCAACAGCCCTCCTTGCTAGACAGTTAAAAAATAAATCTGAGCAGATGTTATTAGAATCAGATGTGTTGCAAAAGCACACTTACTCATTAACTGTGTTTTAGGAAGATAAAATCATATAATAAATTTCTACAAAGACATTAAATATAAACATAAAAACTACTTTGAGGTAGAGTCTTAAATTCTCACTAATGAAAATTTTATAGGATATTTGTTCCTTTATTCAGTGAACATAAATACAATTAAATATTTGCTATTTGTAGGGCCCTGGGAATAGCAAGATGAACAAAACATGTTTCTTATTCTTTAGGAGCTCAGATCCTACTTAGTGAAATAAAACACCAGTGATTACAGAAGAACATGAGAATGCTGGAGTAGAGTGTGCATAGGGTGTTAAGGTACAAGGGAGATGACCTCATGGGGCTCAAACTAGGGAAAGGTTTTCTAGAAAAGATTTTCTCATGGAATGATCCTGGCCTCAATGTTTCTCACAGCAGGTAAACAGATTTTTTTTTTAATTGCACAGCCAAAATTGGAAGAGACACTGATTTCTAAGTTAGTTTCTGTGTTTTTACTTCAGTGCAATATATTTGAATTCTCTAGTAGACTCAAAATTACTTTTTGAGACACGTCACAAAGGACATATATGTATTTCTCTGTGTCAGTCTTAAGGATTAATAAAAATGATTCTAACTGGGTTATGGCAATTATTCTATACACTAATTTCCCCAAATTTCAGCACATACACACAGGTATGATTGTGTATATGTGTGTGTATGTAAAATAAAATATTAGATATATGTATACAGATTGGATACTACAATTAAGGTGGATTTGAATATTTTTTTCCAGGCCAGCTACAGGGTAGACTTACTAGAAATATGTGTCAAAGGGTTACAGGTTTTGGTTTCCCTCCCTCTTGCAAGTGAGTTAAACATAAGAATGATTCCAAAGACTTAAGTTCAGAAATGAAAAAATCATAATGTCACAGGGGAGAACCTGGCAAACATTTACCTTAACCAGTGCTGTCATGTGGATATCATGTAGACCCTGATATGATGTGATGTGATGAGAAGGGCACTTCTTCTTGAGACTTTTTCCAAAAAACCATAGCCCTGATATAATCATAAGATAAATATTAGAAAAATCTAGATAAGAGGATATTCTACTTGATACCTGGATAGCGCTCTTCATGAATGTCAAAGTCTTGAAAATTAAGAAAAAGTGAGAACCTGTCATTGAACAGAGGAGACTGGGGAGACACAATCAGAATAATAAATGCGATGTGGTACCCTGGATTGGACCCTGCAACAGAAAGAGGATGTTAGTTAGAAGACCAGTAAAATTTAAATAAATTTTGGAGTTAGTTTGTAGTTTTCACCAATGTTGCTTTATTAGTTTTGACAGAACTTAATTCATACCACAATAACATAAGATGCAGATAATGGGGGAAACTGAATGAGATGTATATACGAACTTTGTAATATCTTTCAGAGATTTCTGTACATCTAAAATTTTTCCTTAAACATTTAAAAAAATTCTTTGTAGGGAAATATCTAATATAATAGTTGATAATGCTAAATTTCTAATATATAATTTAAAAAATTTTTACTTTAAACCAAACAAGAAATGAACCTGAATTTTTTGTACAGACTTTGTAGCTGTAAGTGAAAAAGAATTCATGATAATAAACGACAAATATAATTAATACCCACGACTGAACACATTGAAGTGAAATGTACCTTCGAAGTTAAAATATTTTTCCCATTTATTTTTCTTGTCATTAACTAAAATTAGCAGTGAATAGAGATAAGAAATGGTAATCTCAAAAGTCATTTACATATGTTACAAAAATCTTTCAAATACCCTTTGAATATTGTCAACCAAACATTTTTTAAAAAATAAATAATTACGCCACATTTACATCTCTATATGTGCTGTCTTGTCTTGGAAAAGAATATAGGGATTTAAAATTTTTTATTGTGTGTATGTATATACATACACACACAAAATAGGTTGCAAGGAAATCAACACATCTTAGAAAGTTTGGATGATGCTGCTTTATGCATTTGTTATAGTATGTAACAACTGTAAAGAAAGTTGTTATATATTTGAAGAAAGTATACAGAGTGCATTAAAATAATAGAATGAAAGTAGTGCCTCAATAGAAATAGGCACCCCAGTCTGTCTGTCTGTCTCTCAACTTCATGCCCTCACTTAAAAGCACCTCGCTTAGAAGTACTTTGCAAGCATTCTTAGAGGTATCAGCATCCGTATTGTTGAGACTCACAATGCATCACCTAGCAGTCCTTTGACATGTGTAACTCTGCTAACTCTTTGTAGTTTACATGAGTTCATTGTTAAAGTCACAGCTTGGATCTTTCTCTTGGACCACAGCACTTGGAAGTAGTGTGTTGTCAAAAAAGAACTAGAGTCACATATTCAGTTAAACTATTTGAAAGCACTGATATGAATCAGTTTCGACAAAAACAAAAATGGCCATTTTACATGGCCCAGCTTAATACTTAAGTATTATAATGTTATTAATCTCACATATTTCTACCTTTTTTTGACCTACTAAAATTGCACTTACTCACCCTTCAATTTGCCTTCTCACTGTCTCTAGAAATCAATAAAACATAATGGAATTAATTTAGAATTTTTAACTGGTGTGATGTGAATATAAAATTCTAGGATCGTGGCTCTTTTTAGTTTTGGTGTAATTTGGTAACACAGTAATCTTAGTTTACTCAGTGGGAAAAAAAGAGAAATTGATACAACATATTTTATCTTTATCTTTTTCATGAATATTATATAAAGGTAAAAAGATACAGTAGAAATGTATACTAGATCTTTGATAAATGATAATTCCCTTTCTTCTCTTTGTTGTCACTACCAACCTAATCCAAAGGCAAACCAATAAAATCATTACAAGCCTTCATTAAAATCATTCTTTTAGCAAGTAACTGATGAACACTGATATTTATGGCACTATGCTTTGTTCTAATGCTAAGTTGGTAAGTATACAAATACTGACCCTCCTCGAGCTTATCATTTAATAAGAAACCCTGGCAGAAAATGAGTAAAACCCATGAAAGCAGAATTATATTAAACGTAACAGCTTTGAAGAAAGCATACAGGGTGCATTAGAATAATAGAATAAAAGTAGTGACTCAGCACCTCTCTTTCACTTTCTCTCTTTCTCTCTATCACCTGTCTTCCCAACCCAACATCTGTTTTCTTATTATTGTTTCTGATTTGATTAATTTTTCTAAAGGAAGTCAAATCACGTGGTTGATTGTTTCAACTATGATGTATTCTATTTGAAGTTTACTGCTTTTCAATGAGCCTTAAGATAAAAGATTTATATGTAACAAGAACTTTTTTTGCAACATTTCTTAAATATCCCTCATATTCCAACTACGTGAGTTGGCAAACTAGACTACTTCATCCAAGTTCTTTACCTCCGAGGGTCTGTTTTGAAGGAAAGGGTTGAAAGTTGTTTCCCAAAGAAAAGGAGGAGCAGAATGCAGGAGGAAAGCAGGTACGGGTCAGAAGAGGAGATTCAGGATCTGCCAAAGGGAGAGTTGGAGGCATGTGATCACTCAGGAAGTCAGCTTTTTTTTTTTTAAAGTCTTCAACTGACTTCTGTTTTCTAAGTACTACCTCATGCACCCTCCTCCACCCCATTTTGCTCATTTTACCATGGTGTTTGCTTGATGGTCCTGTGGAAACAATCTTTTGAATGCTTGCTTACCCTTTATTTCTAACAGCTAATTTTTTCCTTTAGTTTGGGCTCCTCCATAAATCCCCCATCTTATCTGAATTCACATATTTATTTTTGTGTTTCTTATGTTCCTTAAAACTTTCAACCCTGAACGGTCATCGCTCAGGAATATGTATCATTCCTCTGTGAGACTTCACCTACTTGAAATCAGTGATTGTAGCTATATGTTCACATCCTTCAAGGTGTCTGTCATGTTGCCTTATACAAGGTAGATATTAAAAAAAGATTTGAACGAATAAATTTGAAACAATATATGTTTATCTATAGTTCTTTAATTTTTGATCATCTGTAAAGGACAATATTTCTATAGCTGTAGAGCATTTTCTGTATTAAAAACTATTAAGTTTTCCTAATAAAGATGCTTTGCTTAAGTTGTAGCTCCAAGTTGGACTAAATAACTTTTAAGACCTCAAACATGGCTACTTTGTTGTGAATACAATTTCTAAAAAAAAGTTAAGATTTAATTAAAACAAAGGATTCCTTCACTGAAAGAATGTGAAAAATGAATGAGATATTTTAACTGATAGAATTAAACTATTTTCAATGAAGAACTACTCCTTAGGTTTTCTGTACTTAATTGGCATCTGAAATAATCAATATGTGCCTGTCAAAACAGTGGTTGTCTGGTACTTATTAGTCAGAGACAAAGTGTATCACTGCCTCCAACGTACCAATCTTTTCCTTTTCTCCTTCCTTCCTTTTTGACCCACTTTTTGCTTCCTATCTCTTTTGACCTTTCATGTGTCTCAAACTTGTCCTTGGCATGTATGGGGGACACATTGCTATATAACTAATAATATATAAATAGATTATGGATCTTTATTCTGAGTATTTGAGAATGTACTTGGCAGGATATTTCTGATCCACAGAGAATAATTAATAAGGCTCATTTATTTGTTCTGATCTCTTTTGGATGTCTCAAACTCTCCACTGGCATATGTGGGGACCACATTGCTATACAAGAGTAAATTAATTATGGACCTTCGTTTTAGGTGTTTGAGAATGTACTTGGCAATATATTTCTGATTCACAGAGGAGAATACGAATCGATACAACGTATTTATTTGATCTGATTCCTCCTGAAAAGTGCTGCGATAACTCTCAACACCCTTGCTATCCTCATGGCTAGTACAATATACTTCTGAACATGGCTAAGGAATAGGCATCAGTTGTCCATCTGTCATCATTTTCTTACAACGTAGTATTATCCCAGTTATAGCTGTGGAAATTTTCTGGTCTGTGACTCTGGATAAATAACTCTCCCAATTTATCCTAGTGGAGAAAATTGGCAAATAGTCATACTCTGCCTTTCTTTTCCAAATTAACATGAGACTGCTAATAGAAACATTTATGTAAATGATATATATTAGCAGCTGACCTTGAAAAATAATGGCATTTCTCACATATAAACAAGTCTCCACTTGGCTCTTCACTGGTAATAATGATCCAGAACAGGTGTTAATTCTCAATTTGCAGGTTCATTATAGATCCATTAGAGTTTAAAAGTTGAGCATTCCTCTCATGCAAGTCCAAATTTTGCTATTTTCATCTCTATAGTGGGTTTATGTTCTCTTACTTCCAAAGAACATATGTTCTGCAATGGTAATGTGGTCCATAGCATATTCAATATTATATAAACATTCTTTCTCTTGAAACATTTACCTACAAATCTGGTATATTCTTAGCTCCCCCGCTCCCATTTTCAAAGTTCATTTAGATGACAAACTGGATTCCTTTTAAATATTTTTACTTTCCCATGTACTTTATGAAAGTTTATACATATTTTTTTGTGCTGTATTCTGAGAGCATTTATTTCCAACAACATGGATAAATACATTGCTGTCTGGTTGCATCTTTTGTTTTCTATAAAGGAAGAAGTAATCTGAAAACAAAGTGACTTAGTTCACATTGTTCCACTTTGAAATGACCAGCAGTGGACACTTATTTAAATATAATAGTATTTTTTTTTTAAAAAAAAATAGGCTGTTTTTCAAGATGGAAAGTATAATAAGGTTATTTGGTGAATCTTTAAAATGTTGAAAGCTAGAAATCTTACTGGAGTTAGTGAGAGAAATATTTGCCCAATATGAGATGCACTGAAATGTAAGGATGTAAGTGTGTTAGAAATATAACATTTTGGAACTATTACATATCACATGGAATGAAATAGAAATGAGTAAGACATACGACAAAGCCAAGAATACTAACATAGATATCAGGTCTACAATGTATAGAAATAAAAAGACAAAAATGAAAAAATTTATTTGATGCAGAAATAAATAATTTATGATTATTTTAGTTAACAACAAAGTATTTCAGTACTTGAAATATCCTTATATGTTTTGTTATTTTAAATTTATTATAAATATTTTTAAATAAAATGAGTTTTCTATTTGATTAAAGATGCATAAGAAATAATTTCAGAAATGGAAGAAAAATGAAATGAGAAAAAGCTAACATTGATTAAGTACCTACTGTGTGCCACTCCTTTAGAAATTTTCACATGAGGTTTTTTAGTTAATTCTCAAAAACTAGCCTGACAGGTTATGATCCTGTCCTTTTGCCAATAAAGCAATTGAAAATTTTAAAAATTTGATTAACAGAACTGAAGGCACACAAGTGTGGAACAGTAGAGTCAGAATTCAAATTCACCTCTTATTCTACTATTTCACATTCTTCTCAGAGGAAACTTAGTGACATCCAGTTGGACAGAAATGCAGGTATAAGGATCTGCATTAAGAAACAACATAAAGCTATTTCAGATGGAGCAGCCATGAGGCAGAGATATTAGATTTTTCATGGTTATTAATTACAATGGGAGGAAGAGCTATTACATTAGAGATCCAGTTCAGTAAAAGCGGTTCATAGCAGAGAAAGCAGAAATGGTGTAGTAAAGAGTCTGCAGAGACATCATTAGGTTTTTTTTCCTGGCACATTTGACTCCCAGTTAAGGGTACTCACTGAAAAGATCAAATATGAAGACCAGGCAAAGCTTAGTGACTGAGAAACAGGAAGGAGAAGCAAAACACAGTTTGGTATCCTCTCATCAATTAAAATTTGAAAATGAAAAGGGTATTTTGGAAGTGCTTGTTCACTCCCTTGTTTTAATTAAAGATAGCAAGTGCAGAAATACCTTGAATTCCAAGATCATAAGAGAGTCAAAATAGCCTGAAACCTTTTTTTCTAATAGAAGAGCTAATGACGTTTACAAAGAAAAAAAAAAAAAAGGTCAGAACCTCAAACTTATTACAGTATGAGAGATATGAAGTTAGTAGAGAAAAGATGGCTAAATGATAAGCAGTGAATATTAAAAAATAAAAGAAGGCTTATAAAGTAATTAAAGGCTTCCAAAGGTGGCTTTCAAATGTCCTACCTCAGGGACTGGGATGAAGGTACTGTCATTAATAAATTGGGCTAATGTCACAAATTTGTTTTCTACCCGCTGTGCAATTAGCATCTAATTTAATAGAAGATGATTTTTTCCATCCATCTGCCTGTCTAATGAATGGGCAAGAAATTATTTGGAGACTACATCTTAAAATTTAGAAAACTGTGATATCTTGGTTTTAAGAAATTCAGAATTCTCTAGTAATATTAAAGATTTCCATCTCTTATGAACAAGCATCTCCTCCACTCCTACTATATATATACTATGGAGAAAACTCATATGCATATGCATGACAGAAAATATTCTTAATATGAACAACAGAAAACAACTTAAATGACCATAGCAGGAAAGTGAATATGTTTATATAATGGAATACCTTATAACAGGTAAAATGTGTAAGCTAGACCATTTCTATCAAAAGAGTTAAATATAAAAAGAAAATGAAAAAAATTAAATGCTAATATATGTTTTACTGGTCTTAGAATATTTAAAATATGCAAAATGATATTCTACATTATTTATAGATGTATATTCAGGAAAATTATATACTTGTAATTTACATTATTTATGATAATATATAATCTATGTTATTTATAAATGTATGTTTAATAAAATATATATGTATAAGATATTATATATGGACACAGAAATGAATTTATCTTAGATGGGCCTATATAGGATTAAGGAAGAATGTAAAGGGGGTCTCAACTGTTTCTGCAAATGCCGTGTGGAGGGGGCAACACAGGTTGTACTCTTTCGGAAGTAAATTCTGATTCAGAATTTAGTGTGCAAGGTGTTTATTAAGGAGTGTCTTTGGAATTAACATCTGTTGAAAGAAGAGGAGAGAAACAAGAGACGGCAGAGAGAGAACTTAAACAGCACGGCAAACCCAGAGCAGCCTGGGCAGACACCATGAGGACCTCTGTCG
This sequence comes from Eonycteris spelaea, assembly GCA_003508835.1. Lineage (NCBI taxonomy): Eukaryota > Metazoa > Chordata > Mammalia > Chiroptera > Pteropodidae > Eonycteris > Eonycteris spelaea. The sequence continues at coordinate 706,097 of PUFA01000252.1, forward strand.
CTAAAACAGCCCACCTACGTTCTCACATTGGGCGAAAGTAGTGAGTCATTTATACCCCAAACTACATCACCCTTTAGATCTCTGGAAGGGCTTGTTTTGTAAAGAGCAAATAAAGAGAAGCAGAGACAATCTCTAGGGATCTAAAAGCCGAAGACTCTCAATTGTCAGCACTCAGAGTACTGCCTGGGTCAATGAATTCTTCTTTTGAAGGGGATTTGGATACAAATAAACCAAATCAAAGGGCATGAGTGTAAAAAAAAAAAAAAAAAAAAGATATGAGTATTAAAACAGGAAATACATATTTGCAAAGAATTTGATTAACAAAAGGCTAATTTTCTTAGTGCTTAAAGATTTCTTACAGCCCATGGGGGAAAAAATAAACCAAACAATCTAATAGACAAATAAGCAGAGAAAATAAAAATGTTATTCACTACCTGTATACATATACATGCACATGCAGAAAAATAGGCAAATGACTTTTAAATTAATGAAAAAAACAAGGTAAAAGAAATAGAAATTAAAATCATAATTAATTAAAATGTTTAATAATAAAAAGATGCATTGTCTGAGCATAGATATGTGAAATACTATAGTGATATAAATTGGTTAAATGTATAAAGAAAAATTTTGCTCTATATATCAAAAACATTTTTAAAATTTATACTTTGACCCAAAAATTTCCCTTTCAAAAATATATCCAATAAATATACTCACATATATTCACAGAGACTATTCAAATTTTAAAGTGGAAAACACTGAAAATAAATAACTAAAATCTCTAACAATCTGGGATCCATTAAATAAATTATTTTAGAACCATACAATGGAAATATATTCAATCACTTAAAAAGTACATATCCATTTTTGGTATGAAAAATTAAAAGCAAAAGTTTTAGTGAATTAAGGACAGTGGAAAACACTGTTTAAAACCATTTATGTCATATACTCAAACTACACACACACACACTATGCCTGTTTAATGTATAGAATCTCACTAGATGAATACATTATGTATAAGTAACACTGTTAGAAGAAGAGACATTAAGGAACTCAAGGTCAGGGAAAGAGAACATACTTTTCATATTTGTAATGTTCAATTATTTTTCCTATGAATGCATTTGTTGTTAAAAATACCTTAGGTTTTCCAATGACCACCAAATAAATAACAACAAAAACCATGTGAAAGAAATAGGCCAAAACCCAATAATTTCTTGTGGTGTTAAGATTTTTTTTCTGTTATTCTTACAATGAATATATGTGTGTGTATACACACACACACACATGCATATATATAAAACATGACTTCATAAGAATATATTTATGAAAATATATAAATATATTTTTCAAATATAAACAATTTTTCAGTTTGAGCATTAGAAAGAGAACATCAAAGTTTTGTGTGAGTTTCATATTTCTTTAAATTTTATTTCAAAGCATATTTTTTATATCACCTTAAGTATTTAAATTTTTCTTAATGCAAATTAATAGAAACTTTATAAGCTACAGATGCCAAAAAAAGAAAAATGCTAAATTTTCATAATGTCTACCATTAAGAATAGGTTAATATTCAAATTTTTGTTGGTAATACATTTTTATGTGCAAGTGTATGAATTATACTTATTTTTTGGTGCATAATCCACCATAAATATTTCCATGCTTTTCATAGTCTGTGCTTATAATCTAATCAATATTTGTGTTTCTATTTTAATAAAATGCTATTTTAATGTTTTACTTTAGAAAAATAACATATTTGCCTTTTGCACTAAGCTGCTCATATTTAAGAATATGTTAATTATTTTTCATGATCCAAAAGAGGGTACCTTTGCCATTTAATGACAACTTCCTGGAAAGAGAAGCATAAGGTAGCAGGACATTATTGTAATTGCTTGAGAAACGGCTGAGTGAATTCAGCTAAATATTAGCAATTACAGAAAGTCACAGTATGAAAATGTTAAAAATTAAAAAACTCTTATAAAGAATTTATAATAAAAATTACTGGATAACAAACCTTTGCAATCTTTTAAAATATACCAATGAAAGCACTTCAGAACATTCTAACTCATATCGGTATAATGATTTCGTTTCTGAAAATGAGCAATGCATACAGAAGAGTTTGGGGACTTGGTTTGCATTACAGGGGGTGTGCTGATCTTCTGCCATGAAAAGCATTTGGGCATGTATTCTAGACATTAAATTATGGTAATTGAAATGGGAAAATGTCTGTAGCCTTTCTCAATGTGTTTGGGTTAGTTGCACATGAACATCTGCTTTCCCTTTGTAACCCAAATTGGAGAATAGCTTCAATTTGCAGGCATTAACAACTTCTGCTCACAAAACAGCAGACAGCTCTCTGTTGGAACACCACACCATCCAATGTGCTCAGGGAACAGTCTCTTAAGTGCTTACACCAACATCAAGCCAAATAATGCACTTGCTGCAAAGGAAAAGGATCTGTATTCAGCCATTTTGTGTGGATTTTTCTTTTTTCCTCTTTCCTTCTCTCCCTATCGTTGAATAGATGCAAGAATTTATAATTTTGTAATTTTAAATCATAAATGGCAAGCTATTAAAAGTAAAGTGTTTACAATATAATGATATGGCCAAAAGGTATTCCAATCTACTTATCCTAACCTATTCATCCTATTTCTTATAGAAAATCATAGTATTTATGTCACAACCTTTTTCTGTGTATGATATACAATATTATTTCTGTAACTAAATTTTTCCATTCATATTTGTTGACACATGTGTGATAAATGTGCACATATATATCATTTCAAGGGATACATACTATTCTATTTAGGGGCATAAAATAATTATGTTACTAGTCTTCTATAAGAAACATTGTGCTAATGTGAACAATATTGCAATTTTATAAATGCTTTTTTATCCATTTACAAATGATATTCACATGAGAAATTAAGAAGAAACAGAAATGTTGAGTAATAGTATATGTATATTTAATTTTTGTTGATATGGCAAACATGGAAGGATACATATGTATTCACTGTGGCTGGTTTATTCATTTTTAAAATGTGAATAGTAATAGTACTTACTATAAATTTTAGAAAAAGTCAGTGATACAATTTTATTTATCTTTCTGACTAGGAGACTAGTTGTTAACATCAATTTTTTAATAATGAAGGTTTCCCCCACATATTTAAATTTTTCCTTTATTATATGGAAAGTTAGTATAATACTTTTTGTTATCTGCATTTTCTTTTCTGTTTCATTGACTTCTCTTTTTTTACTCGTATTGTTTTAGTACAGTACTTTGATAAATTTCCTTGTCTACTTTTAAAGTAGAAAAATAAGTTATCTTTATCTCTAATTTGAATGTATAGACATCTATATCAGTATATGTAAATCTCTTATCTTATTTTATTATATTCCCTTTCATTCCTCATTCCCATTTTCTTGAGTATTTACTGTATGTCTTGTAGTTTGCTTCTAATCATTTATTTAGAATATATTTAGTGTGTTACATATATGTTCTTAATTTATATAAATTGTATTTTGTTACAAATCTTATTCAATTCTGACATTTTAATCATCATTATATATTTGAGATATATCCATGATGCTTTATGTAAATCTACATTATTATTCCTGGTTTCTACCTGGAAATTCATCCTATGCATATTCTACATATTTTTATTATTAAAATTATTAGGGTGACATTGGTTAATATAATCAAATAGGTTTCAAATGTAAAATTGAATAATACGTCATAAATATATTGCATTGTGTGTTTACCACCCAAAGTTAAATTTCCTTCTGCTACCAAATATTTGACCCCCATAACCCCTACCTATCTTCCTCTTCCCCCACTTCCTTCTGGTAACCACTAACCCACTGTCTGTGTCCATGAGTCTCTGTTTCTACATTATTTCTGTTGCCTCTGATAATTTACATAAAAGTTGCCCTTAAATCTTTCATGTTAAAAATAGTTGAGTAAAAGCCATTAACATATCTACTTGTGAAAAGATGTAAAGTTTCTCTAGTATCCATGAAAGTGCCAAATCATGAATTTGCTAAGTCATGGATTGTATGAACACAGAGAATGTACACTCTAAGAACTGGACTGGTTTAAAAAATTCTATCTGCAGTAGGTGAGGGTTATAATAGCGAGTATTTGTATTTTGGATCAACATCTAAGATGCTTTGTTATCTGGAGCTTTTAAAAATATATATGTATATATTCAGTGTCTCCTCCATTTTCTCATTTTTAAATGGGCATAATAATAGTATTTACTTTATAATTGTTCCAAATATTTAAAGACAAAATAATTTCAATTATATACAAAGTATTTGTAGAATTTAGAGGACATTCTCCCTATCTTATATTAGGAATTCATACCAAACATAACAAAGACATTTAAAAAAAGAAAATTAAAGACCAACTCTTTCATCAACATATAAGCAAAAATTCAAACATCATCACCTCTATTCATATACCACTAATGTAAGTGGTGCATTAAGGCAAAAAAATAAAATAAAATAAATAAAATAAAATAAAATAAAATAATTAGAATTGGAAACATTTATTTTTGTTTTAATGCCCAAATGAATCTTTAGGTAAACTCCTAAAAGTCACAAATGAGTTTAGCAACTTCACTAGAAAGTGGTCATTATACAAAATAATTAATTTTGTTATCAATTTCTTTTTTATATGCCAGAAACAACAAAAAAGAAAATGAGATTTAAAGAGCGAATTTCATCAAAAATACTAAGGGTTTGGAATAAATCTAGTAGATAGTGTGAAAACTATAAAACATTATTGAAAAAATTTTTAAATCCCACATAAATGTAAAAACATACCATGTTAATGAAAGAGGAGATTTATTATTTTAAGCATGTCAATTGTCCCTAGACTTATCCTTAAATTCAGTAAAACTCAACCAAAATCCCAGCAGTTATTTTTAAATTATTAATTGGTAAGTGAATTCTAAAACATAAAAACACAAGGGACAAAAATTAGCAATGGAGATTTTTTTTTTTTTCATTCATCTTCATGTCTACAGGTTATGATCTCACCTCTGACCCTATACTCGGTGCCAAGACTTTGCTTGCTGCCCTGGTCTAAGGCATGGGAAGTGGATTGTGGAGACAGGTTCATCCCAGCCTCTTCATGCTCTCCACATCTAACACCTCCATGCTTCACTTGCATCTGAAGGGACCCTCTTTTTCTCATTGTTTTCTCTCAAAATATTTTGTGCTGTGGCTCCTTCTTCAGCCAGATCTCATAGCCCAGCATCTTTCAAAAAGTACTTGTAATTATTTTCCTACCTTTAGGTATTCACCTGATTTTAGATTTATTAATCTAAATATGAATTTTTTGCCTTTCTGTAGATTTAGGATGAAAAGAATCAACTGTAACGTGTAGCATGGATTTTGATCTAATTTTCCTGTTGGACTCTTACAATGAAAATTGCATGTTAGTACAGTATATGTAAGACCTTAACACAAGTGTCCTAAAACACTGAGTCTTAGAATAATAAAATTAGTAAAATCTTATACCCTCTTTCTTATCAAAATACTTAAAGTTATAAATAATAAGGCACTATAGATCTTTATATTAATCATATCAATGATTTCCATGAGTTGCCTTTAACTTTAGTCCTACATTTATTACTGATGACTTTCCTGAGGCGTCTCACTAGACTCACCACGTAACTGGCAGAATCTCCAGTTAATTTAAAATAGAAATGTGATTTCCATGATGAATTAACATAGATATTCAGTTTCTAAAATGAGGACTCTGGGCTCAGTTGAAAATATTTTTTCTGAGTCCCATAAAATCTACTTGGAAGAAAATGACTTATAGTTTCCATTATTAGTTTCCTGGAGGCACAAAAATATGCAGTTTTTGCTTTATCAGTTTATTAACTACTTTCTTTTGCATATATCATTTTATACAGGTATTACTCATGAATCCAATAGTTTTTTCCCTTAAAATACTTTAACTCATAAGAGAAATCACTTTATAAAGTACATATTAGCAGTAGGATATTTATCTAGAGAAATAGATGTTCTTAGAGGCCTAGATTTAGCTTAAATAAAAGAATGTTACCAATATGTCTCCTCTATTAAACACAGCTCAGAATCACATGTAAAAGAAAAAAGGCAAAGAAAAGTGTAAGAGAATTAAGATTAGTTCTGAGCAGAAACTGAACTTTTTGAAAACAGGTGAAAGGAAATACATAAAATGAATGTTTTCCGTTGTAAGTGCATGGAAGAATTGATAAAAATATATCATTGTTCTACATGACTAAAATAATTCACTTGAACTCTCATGGTAGGATTTATGGTAACTCCTCTAAACAATTGTTTCATTTAAAATGTGATTGACAAGCATTTTCCTTTTGTTAAATTAAACATGAATTTCAGCTTCACTTAATTATACATTTGGGGAGAAGAGAAAGATGCTTTTTTTTTTTTTAATTATAGGAATGTTAGAATTGAAGCAAAACTCAATCTCATTTGAAGCTTTCTTATCTCCAAGAGACATGATTACATTCACAATAATATCCGTGATAATGATAATTTTGCAAGTGTGTTATGAACCAAAATTTTGTTTCACTTTTGTTTTTAAATTTACACTTTTAAATATATCAACATGATTATCAATAGGTTTTATGTATCATTAATAGGATAATAATTTGGTCTTTTGATGCAAATATATGTCATTTTGTTTACTTTTAAGCAAAAGATATGACATTAATTTTTAAAGTAATAGTTGGCTTGCCTACAACCAATGAGTATGCCTACATATCAAAGTTAACTTTCATCCTTTAGATATATCTTTGAAAGCTACTTTGTTTTTTAGTTTAGAAAACTTTCAGAAGTTTTCATTTGTTTGTTTGTTTGTTTGTTTTTTAACTCTGAACACTTAACAGATTTTCTAAAAGATTAAATGCAGTTTACATCAGAGAGGTAACATGACAAATCCTAGAATTGTAAACATTATCAACTCTAAATTTATGTAACAATTTACCCTGAAAACCTGTGTCAATAAATGTATTCTTCATTTCAGTTATTGTATTCTTTATTTCTGAATGTTTCTTTTTTTTATGTTTCCTATCTCTTTGTTGAAGTTCTCACTGAGAACTTCTATTTTCCCCCTAAGTTTGTTGAACATCCGTATAACAAGTGTTTTGAACTCTGAACTAGTAGGTTGTCTCCATTTTGTTTAGTTCTCTTACTGGCTTTTGTCCTGTTCTTTCATTTAGGACATGTTTCTTTGTCTCATTTTGGCTGCCTCTCTGTTTGTTTTTTTTATTAGGTAGATCCTCTAGGTCCCTCAGTCTTGGCAGAATGACTTATGCAGTAGGTGTCCTATGGTGCCTAGTGTCACAGTCTTCCTGTTCACCTGAGAATGGTTCTCCAGGTGTGTCCTTCATGTGGGTTGTGTGTGTGCCCTCCTGTGGGAGTTGAGCCTTGATTGCTGTTGGCACATCAGTGGGTGGGAATGACTCTCAGGCTGACTGGCTGTGATTTTCACAGATAGCAATTGCCTCACTCTTCAGTATTGCTTTTTTTTTTTTTTTTAATTGTAATCTCATTACCTACAAGTATCAAATACACATTTTGAATCCAGCTATACCTAATACTTTAAATTCTTTAGACCTTCATTATTTTTACTCATCTTTCTCCCTAACTCCTGTATTCTTGATAAATATGTACTTATCTTTATAACTTAGTTCAAGGAACATTCTTAAAAAATTTTTCTGATCATTGTTTCAAGTGGATAAACTACTTTTCCCTCAGTTACTTAACTGTGGATAGATTGTTTATGTGAGCCCTCCCATTGATAAAAGGATAATTTACCAGATTTTTCAATTCTTTATCTTTCCAATGTGGCTCCTTTACACATTAATAGGACTGGGGAGGGTGTGTTGTAGAGTTAGTTTGAGATAGCTATGTATTGTACCTCTTAGTCAGCCAGTGCAGGTATGTAAAATATGTTGAACTCCATGCTGGATGTCTGTATGTCTGATAAACCTATAATAATAAATATTATATATTTATGTCTTATAAACAAATATTTATTTATTATAAATCTTTTAGACGTTCAGAATTTCGGTTCTCGTGGACAGCATTTCTGACTCTTAATAACTTCAGAAAAATAGAGTGTCCTATTCATATTTTAGCTCTTTATCTCTTAAATGGTAAAAATATGAAAAACATTCTTTACCTAAATATTTAAATGTGTGTTTGCTTTGTTCATTTACTTTCTTAACCCATTCTCTGGACTTGTGGCTAACGCATTTCACTCTGTATGCTCAGCATAGCTACACTAAATTTGATTGTGTTTAAACATGCAAAAACAACCAAAAATAATTTGTGCCTCTGTTCTCCAACTAGTCAACACTAGGGATCTACTAATCTCTATGATCTGCATTAAGCTTTGGGGTTAATATCACGTGCCAGGCCCGACGTTCGAGATGAGTAGAATTCCTGTCAGACATGTCCACTATGAACGATGTGGTGAAGGTGGAAAAGAGCCTTATTAAATGAGATCTTTCAGAATTATTGCCCTAAATAATGTTAGGATTAACTACTTTTTTCACATTATGCCATGTAACTTTTCAATATAGAAAGGCAGTGTCTAGGAAGATAGTGGAGCTTCCTGTTAAAGCCCAGGGTTGGAGCCAAGTTGTCTGCTCTTGGTTCCTAGCTATATAACATACCTGTTGTGCAGTTTGGGCAAGTCTCTCTTTCCATCCGAGAACACTGGCCTAATAATACTACCTGTCTCTTAGGGTTATAGGGAGTAATACAATGAATTTAACACCAAGCTTAGACTGCTGAGATCAATGAAATCCTGTATAAGAAAGAAATCCGTGATCTAGAAATCCTTTGATCTGTTATTTGGAAAAAAAGAGATTCTTACAAAAAGTTTATCATCCTTTCTTTCTTTCTCTCTCTCCCCAATTTTGGTCTTCCTAAGTAGACATTGTTATTCTTTTAATGTTCAGAAAGGTAAGAAAGTATAGCCCATTACTGGAAACTCTTATATGGAAAGCAGAAAATGGGGCAAATCAATTTTATATATATTTTTAATGTTCTCGAGAAGGTTCACATCAACAAATCCATAGTGGAGAAATAAAGAGAACTACTTAATTGGTGTTCCTTTGTTTTCTCTCACTTCCCTTGGTCCCTTATCTCTTAGCATCACCACCTTCCCCCTCAGGGTCCTTCTTTCTCTTTGTCTCTGATCTTTCTGCAACATTTTGTTATTTATGATTTCACCTCAAAAATAATTGCTTATGTGGATGAATTGAGAGCTTCGCAGCCACCAAATGGGTGTAATCAACATAGGAAAGATGCTCCTTCTACTGAGAAAATAATCTACAGAAACAAGCATGTCTAATGTTGAGATTTAGTATGATATCACAACTCCTGTTATTATGTCAAAATAAGTTTCTATTTCTTCTGTTTTGCCAAAGCCCTTTACTATTACTTTATTTTGTATGGCCCAGAGTTCCAGAGTTTAAGTATAAAACTTGCCCAAGTTGGAGAGAAGAGTCATCTGCCTGTCACCTGTCAGTTTTTATTATTTTATTTATTTTTTATTTTTTCTCTGTTTTGCTTTGTGGGTTTTTTTTTCCTCCTTTATGATAAAGACAGAAAGGAGAAAGAAGTTTCTGTTTGTTCATGGTGGATATTATAGAGAATGTTCAACAGCAGGGAAAACCAATGTTGTATGAGCATGAGGGATACCCTCAGCTCTTGGTGCTTAGTATGGATCTTTCAACAAAGTAGATATTAAATAAATAACCAGTTGACAATAAATGGAGTTGACATTTATGAGACACTGGTGATAGTGGAAACAAATTCAGCACAACGTTGCTGAAAACAACAATCCAGGTAGCACTACTGGCTTTCTGGTTCACTTGGAGCTGCTGAAGTATCATGTGTCCACATCAATGACTGACTATGACCTGACTGAGATGGCTTGACATTCCCCTCAGCTTTACTAAACTTTAGACTGATTTCCTGACTCTAGACCTTTGACCTCCCTTTTTTTTTTTGAGCATTTACTTTAGAAAACTTGTAGTTGTAAACTCTTCCTCTGCCTCTTTGAAATGTGTATAAATTTTCTTCGAGGCTCTTGCCAGTTTTATAGGCCAAGGCTGTGTTTCTTAAGGACACAGGAGTCATCTCTTCGAAATGTAATCATCAAAGAAGCTAGCACCCATATGTCCTACTGTCTATCCAGGGCAGGAGCCTAATAAGGAACTCGCCTTGTCTCAAGTTGTAAAACTACCTCCCTTCCTGAAGAACAGAAAATTTTCACTTTTCCTTTAGGTAAAGCCAATTAGCCAATACAGATGGCCTAAGATCCCAGTAGCCTATCTCTTAAAAACTATCTAGTCCTTTATTTCTGGGTATTGCTGGGTATTCATACTTGGTTTGTGTTCTCTCCCCGATCACTGGCAATAGTATTGGAATGAAATTAACTTCTGTCTTCTCATCATGTTTAGTGTTTTTTTGTTTTGTTTTGTTTTTTCTTAACAGGCCCAACCAGGAGAGTATAATATGTCCATGTGGTCACGTAAAGATTTGTCTTTGGGAGTAAAAGCAAGCAATGGCAAAGCATGGGAAGCAGCTCTAGACATGAGAAACATATAGCAGAGAGTTACAAACTGTTATAACTAGGAGAAAAAGACATCCAGATTCATAGGATTTATTCAGTAAAAAATGTGTGTGGGATAAAAAGAACCAAGTCTCTTACAAAATCCTCACAGCAACCCTATGATTTGAACTCAGTTACTCCCATTATATAGTTAACAAAACTAAGGCTCTGACTCAACATTATTTTTGGCTCAGACCCAAGGTTACCTAAGTAATAAAGCCTGGACTCAAACCGAAAGAAGAAAAAAAGAACCAGGTCTTCTGGCAGTACACATATATTTACAAAAGCATGAGGTAATTGAAGCTGGCTACATATAAGAGACTGTTGTCTTGTCTGTTGAGTAGTTTAAAATGCAGAATAATTTGGAACTCTTAATGAAAAATATATTGGGTGGCCTTTTAGGCTCACCGTTGAGTTACTTTTAACTAAAGAAGACATCTTCACCTTTAACAGTATTTATGAAACCTTTGTGCTAGGGCACAATGAAGTCTAGCAGAACCTTTTTGATCCACCTCCCTCACCCTCTCTTTGACAACTGGGCCCCGGCATTTTTATCTCCTGTTCTGAGACTACATTGAAGAATGTTATTTTTCCTCTTCTGTCATTCACCTCACAACCCCACTTCTCGGTCTTCATTTATTTCTTTTTTCAATAAAAACGATCTCAGCAGTATTTTCTTTTGTGACTGTAATTTCTGCAGACAACCATAGAATTAACTAACCAGGAAAGAAAAGAAGAGCAAGGAGGAAACAGGAGAAGAGAAAGAATGGAGAGGAAGAGGAAGTATGAGGCTAAAGAATAAATTGACAAGTTTCATTCAGATTATGACAGAAGAGGGTAAGACAAGTGGGGGAGAGATATACACACAGAATAGTACAGGTGAGCAAGGACATAGACACAAAGAGATGGCTAGTTTCGTAAAATGACAGAGGCGTGTTTCAGTGACAGCCACCATCAACTGGCCTTGTGAGGTCTATAAATACTTAAACAAATTATTCAAATGACATTCTGTGTTTTGTGAAAATATAAGGAGTTTGTTTTATTTGGAACTAATCTAGTCATTGTCTCAAGTTTTTATAAGATGAACAGAGGGAGTTGAGATTCAATTGTCAGTACTATCATGTTCAAAAGTGGTAACTAAACAGTTCCTTTATGTAATATTCAGTCACAAATAGAAAACATTCTTAGTTTTTCAGAGATTCAATTTCCTAATGCCTTCCTGGATTTTCTCCAGGATGGCATCTGGATGTGTGGAAGATGAGAAAAGTGTTTTTGCTTTTAAAGTGGATGCTAAGACTCTGAGTATTTGTGGTTGGCAAAGCTGATTTCTAAAGCTGGACCAAGGTGATGACCCTTGTCCACCCAGATGTCTCTTGCCTGATAGCATTTGTAGTTGAGGTATGTGGTTTTCTAACCTCAAGTCTGAAATCCTTGGGGAAACTCAGAGCTCAGAATTATTTCCTGATTAACTAGTACCCATCTCTGGTCTGGCTCATTGAATAATTCAGTTTTCATTTAGACATACACAGTATCACCTAATAAGGCATCCAAATGGGTATATAAAATATTGTCAAATTTGATGTTTTTTATTCAAGACTTTACTGGGTATCACAGAAACTGTGAGATTAATGAAAAAGTGTTTCTAGACTATATATTATTCTTTAGCGTATATATGTTATATTACCTTATAGTATATATTATAGTACGTATAACATACAATTATATATAATATTTATATTACATATATTATGTATAATAGAATGCATATTATAATATTAAGTAATATGAGCTTCAAAAAAGATAGTTGTTTCTGAATCTTGAAACAAATTCATGTTATATGTGCACCCAAGGTTGCAAAAAAGACAGTGTTACAAAGACATAACTAGAGGCTTTAGGCATAGATTTATCTATCTATCTATCTATTTATCTATCTATCTATCTATCTAATTTTTTTTTTTTTTTTGGTTGCCAGATTGCATGGCTCCTCCATTTTCTAGCTGTCTATTTTTAGATAAGTGATTTATCTTCTGGTCTTCTTTGTCCTCACCTGTAAACTAGTATAATTTTAGTGCCAATCTCATAAGACTGTAATGAGAATTGGTAACTTATTACAGCATCTAGATAGTGCCTGTCCAGCTGTAAGTGATCATTGTTAGCTACCCAGATCATCACCATCACTGTCACTGTTATTATCTTTATTATGATGTTTCAGCTTTATGTCGAAGGAGAAAGAACTCAGGAGAATTTCCCTGGTATGTTTTTCCATATATGCAGAGAAGTCACAGATAAGCAAGACAGTACACTTAACATGAATAAATAATAAACTGAGCTTTTAAAGACACGTTAAGCCTCTGTTCAGAATAGTAAATTTAAATATCAGACCCCCTTGCTCTTCTTCACATAAAGCATTTATAGTCTATTAATACCTGCTTCGTGGCAAAATAGAGAATTAAGGGCAGCAAGTACTGGCCTTGGAGTGAGAAGTTGTAAATCTGGGACCAATCCCGCTTTCTATTCATCCATCAATTTCTGGAACTTTCATGAGATTACATTTCTTTCTCAGTAAAGTGACATAATCTATGATTATGTATTATAAACAACAAAGTCCTATAAGGATTGTCAGTATTCATTTAAAAATTGTTCATAAAGTGTTTACTCTATTAAACATTGAGAATTATTTTTATGGGTTTTTTTCTTCACCACAATTCTAAATTGTGAATCTTGACTATTTTCTTCTGATGAGAGTGGATAATGAAGCCTTTGAAAGAGAAAAGACTGTATGCTTAAAGGCCATGGACATTTATTAAGCAAAGGAAGAAATTTGTTGTGGGAATTTATCAGCAAGCCCTATGAAGCACAGAAACCACTTTTAAATTCATTTTTCATCCTCATTCCTAAATCTAGAATGCATAGAAACACAAACAGACAAAATAAGTTCTTCAGAGTTTGCTCTGTCTTAAGGGAGAAATGAAATTTGTTCTGTTTTGTTCATACTTACCTGAAAATCTGTGTATAATGAATGTTTTAATCGTGTACCAAAGGACTTCAAAAGCCTGTTACAATAGCAATCCCCATTAATTAAATTTTGCTTGTTTCTCTTTTGATACCCCACTTTATTTGGAATCCTGGTTTTGTGATGAATGAATTTTCTTTTACATTGTATATGTAAACTTCTAACATAAAATAAAAAAAAAAAATAATGTATATTCAGTGTGTACTGCATAGTCATGGTTCTGTTGCAGACAGCAGACTCTATGCATTTTCAGGTTGCACACAGACCATTACTATGTGGCATTTGAAATAGATAGCTCAATGGTTTTAAAGCTCAGTAATTCTCAGGACTTCATGCCTCCCATATTCAATTTTGCAAACTCCAATATCCTGGTCAGAATCTATATATCCAAGTACTGCAGTAAGATTAAGAGCTACAGTAATATAAACAGATGATACACATTTTTATTTATTAGAAAATAAATACACATTTTGAAGATTTTTAATTTACTAGATATCAAAAGATATTTTATAATGTAATATTATATATTATCAAATACTACATGAAAATAGCTTTAAATATTAGTTTTATAGATATTATTAAAAACAAAACAAACAAAAACAGCAGTTTCTTGCTCCCTCCTTCCTCTCCTTCCGTTCCCTGATTCCCACTCCGCAGAAGTAACCAGCCTCAGACAAAGGAGTTCTAATTTAGTTCTTCTACTTGTCTGTATTCTTATATAATATGCTTTTTCATAGATATTTATTCAAATGTAGATATTACCTATAACCTTCCATTATATTTAGATATCAATGTCACCAACTTCACATTTTTTGAATTATTGAAAATGATAATTATTTTCTATTCAGATTTGCATTTTAAAATATCTAAATTTTCTTTCAAGGATATAGCATATATCTTACAACATTTCTTATAATGTTTTTCATTACTGAAATATTTTTTTTCTTATTCTGAATTGGCTCCGCTTATTTTTAATTTCTTTTTTCGTTTATTTCGGTCTCTATGTTTCACAACACAGCTTTTCTCAAGTATTTGGCAAATCTTGGTTGTCTAATATATTAAGAATGAAGCACTGAAAAGCTAAGTGGAAACTCTCAGTATATGAAAAGAATTTTTCAGTAGCAAGTGGCACATTAATTTGAAAAATCATGAAATTGTTGGATGATGTATAATTTTCAAAATAATAGATTCTTTTTCCTTTGGGATGATAAATTCCTAGGAGAGAATTCCTTAATCTCATGCTTGAGGGAGAGAATCTCGCCAAGCTCCTGAGAGCAAAATCAGGAAAAAGCTATGAGTCTTATGGATTGCAATATAGTCCTTCAATTAATTCCCATTTCAGTATTGCTTCCAGTCCCTAGTAGTGTTCCTGGATTCAGCTTCTTGGGTTCGGTATCTCCAAAGAATAAGCTGCCAGTCTTCTGTTAGAATGAGGATAGGTTATTTCTTTGCTGTGTGAGTTGATAGGGAGGAACCCGTTAGGCTAAGTGCTTTCAATTCTATTGACACTTGCAGAGCTATCTTGTGTCCATCATTGTTGAAACTTTCTGGAGTTCAGCATGTAAGCCATCTTGCAACTGGAGTTTCCTCAACTACCAGCTTCAGTGTTATAATCCTTTATTTTGCTAAGTCAGAGAACACTTTCCTATTTGCTTTTCAGCTTAAATAATGCTACTATCGTTGTCACTATTATTATTATTTTTTTTACTTAGAATATATTCCCTTTGAAAATTTCCTCCTCATCAATTTAAAGGAGTTTGGAAGGCAATAAATGTAAGCAAGTGCTTAATATTTCAATGTTTAAACAAAAGTTCACCATGCCCTTTTTTTTAAACAAAACTCAAGCATGATCATTCATGAGTATTATGAAAGAAAAAAATTTCAAAAAATTTACAAGTTATGCAGCAGACTTTTGATAGTTATTTCCCATTTAATACAACTGAGTCATTAGTTTTTACTGTCTTCATTTAAAAAGTATTCTGCCCTTCCTATACACATCAGCAGATTCTTCTATATAATTAAAGGCATGATACTAACTATCAAGTTTTTTTTCAGTGGACTCAGAGTGTCCTTTGTTTGGCTATTGAAATTTTATTCATGGGGTTTCCATTGTCCCTCGGTAAACTCACACGTGTGCTCTATTTTCCTCTTTCCTAGACTATTGAACAAGTAATCCACTGTTGAACCAGAAAACAAAGACTGCGAATACTTTATTAATTTTAAAAACCAATGTTCAATCCAACAGATTCATAAGAATTTCAGGGAGAATTTTTCTACATCCAGATCAGATGCAAGGTGCTAAAGTTTACAAAACAGGTGGAAAGCCCAGAAAGAGGACAAGGACACCAGTTCAGAGAGGAAAGCTTGAAACCAGCAAGTCGAGAGCCTCTGTGGAGTCCTTTTTGCTGCTGCCTGGTGGGAGTTGCCATGGGGTGCAGCCAGAGTCACCGACCTGTAGCAGCGACACTGACCTGTGGAGCGTGATCAGCCCCACTTGAGTGGCTCAGGACATTCGTAAGACTCCCGAAATGGGCATTGACACATGGACCAAAGCACTGTGGGAGTCTTCTAGCAAAGACTCTGTTAACTATTCTTTTCTCCTTTCTGAGAATAAAGGGGGAAAGTATCTTGACTACTTTCTTACAGTAACAGATTCCCAAAATTAGTTTATAGATTTTTACATCAGAATCATCTGATATTATTGTTAAAATACATACCCCTCAGTTCCACCTCTGCCTGGAGGCAAAGCCCAGGAACTTGCATTTTTAAGAAATACCAACAAAGTTTTAAAGCCTCTGCTATTATCTCCTTTTGATTTTCAGAGAGTATTACTTACATTAATTAAGGAAGAAATTAAAATATTTCATTTGCTGTTTGATAGATTTTGACCTACATTTTTATTAAGAACCTTTATTATTTGGTGTAAGCTTTAATTGTCTGCACATGGCCTTTAGTTTATGATTATTTCTAACTATAACACTACTATCTATTCTTCCATTTACCCATCTTTCTCACTAATTTGTTCATTCATAAGTTGAACAGACATTTATTAACCAAAACTATGCATTAAGCATTTGGTAGATGGTGACCACAAAAAGGTAACTCTAAAAATATGCAATATAAAAGAGAGAATCAAGATTTAAGAAATATATACCTGGGTATGAATCCTAGATATGTTATTCATAAACTATGTGAATTTGGGCTAACTCTATATGTTTGATATATATCTATATATATATCTATATCTATCTATAGATATCTATATATACATGTATATATGCCTTACTGTTAAATTATACACCTGAAACACTGGATTTTGTTAACAAATGTCACTATAAAACTTAAATTTTAAAAAATAAAGGCAAAAAATTAAAACATGGACCTTCCTAACAATGCTGAAAGTCAGTGTGAATTGAAATACTTTTAAGTTGAATTTTCCATGGGAACTTGCTGGGACAGGAATAAAAGACTTTGGAGCCCTAGTTCCAGAAGCCCCTTTTCTTTTAGTCTCTGTCTACCACAGCAAGGACCTATGGACCCAGCCACCTGTACTGTTCAACCTCCATCCATCACCATCCCCAAAAAGCCCCCCACCCTTGGCCACCCACATCCCTTGCCTTGGTTTGTACAAACCATTGGATCAAGAACTTCAGGCAAGGAATTTTAGATTTCTGGATACAGTGGACATTCTCTAGAAATGTGGCGGATATAGGTTTTGGTTATAGGCTTGCCACATCCAGAGCAGTGCCCTCTAAAACACGTGGCCTTGAGCAGGAAACCCTCTGTGGCCATAGGTCAGTTTTATGCAAATGTTCCATAGAAAACTTGAATATAGATAAGATAAATATGGGCCATAAGAATGGACAAGAATTCATCTGAAGGAGAAGATAAAGGTTTTTCTTAGGAGAGAACAGGATGAGCAAAGGTGCAGAGATGAAAAAAGTGGTTTTTGGGAAATTGTCAACTTGATGATCCTCACAGGGAAAATACACCTGCTCCACAGCACACCTGGTGCACAGTGAGTGCTTTACAGTCTCCGGGAAGTTACAGTCAAGGATTCGGGAGCGCCCTTGTGAATATCTAGATTCCCAGCCTAGCACTCCATTTAGAGGTCTCCTTAGGGTGGGCCTCTGTCAAGACCTCCTCACAGGGAGGACAAAGGGAGCTTGAAATCAGTTTTTTCTACTCTGACTTAATTCTCAGTACTTTTCCACTCCTAGCTCTTCCCTATCAACCTCCTCTAGCCCGTGGGTCCATAAAATGGCAGGAGCCTTCTGTTTGAGACTTCCTGTCTCCCTAGACTGTGTTCTCAGTGAGATCATTCTGCTCTGCTCCCCACCCCATGACCACCCCAGTTTGCACTGATACCTTTTTCCTCTGTCCCTCACTCAGTGTGGTGTCTTGGGGCAAAATGCTATTGTAAGGATTCATCTGTCTTATAAGGTTGGTAAATACCCTCTTTACCTCTTCCCAGCCATTATCCTCCTCTGGTATATAAGAAAATAGCTTTCTATTACAGCATCTCTTTTACGTGTTGAGAAATGTTATGTTTGAGAGGAGGCAAAGCCAAATGAAACTTCAGGGAGTGAAAACTTCAAGCAGTGGCTGCTCTTTACTCACACTTGCTTATAAAAAAGACCAAATTTGAAGAAAACTCATGCAAATGCAATGTGATGTATGTTCAAAAGAAAATTTAGTAAACAAAAACTAGTTTTATTTAAGTGTTAATGTAAAAATAAGTATTATTAGGACTGTACAAATTAAGCATTTACTCTCTTTGTAAAAAGAAAATATTAGTTGTTCCAATGTTAAAAAGTTTAAAATTTTTATTTTAAGATAATGTTGCGTTGCTCATAGATAAGTCTGTTCTTGTCTCTTTTTCTGGGTATAAACTATAATGGAAAGTAAAGGCCCTGATTTAACACACAACTTTCTCTTTGCCAGAATAATTTTATGCTTGTTAATAGTTCCTGATTATGTGTCAAATATTTTTATTCTGGCTTCTCTGGTTTGGCAATGAGGTCAGCATTTTTGACTTAGAACCCTTCTGTTCTGCCTCTACCTTAGTACCAACAGTACACATTATAGCATAAATAAGTATGGCCTGAGCTCACATCAAATATAGGCAGGAGGGGGAGATATCAATAGGTCTATCTAGAAAATGAAGGAATATTAGCTTTTGTTTGTGGACATCTCGGTTCTAAGTGTTCCAACTAGACTGACTTAAACACAAGTTATGCACACAACATCTCAGGGCCTGGAAATATGGTATCTGGGTATAACTGAGTTTTCAAGGCCAGAGTGAAAATCAGAAAAAGAGGCAGTATGCAAAACAAATGAACCAGACACGTAGGATGGGGAGAGGAAACGTTTGTTGCTAGGAACAGAGAGGGTTCAGGGCCTGCTGGGTTTATAATCCCAAAACAGTTCCAGATGTTACCTATAGATAAGATAGGACTGCTAAAATATGGCTAAAACCGTTTCTCTTTAGAGCAGTGACAACAAATCCAAATGACTACAGAGGACAGATACATAAATGAATGTGTAAGAGCATTATGATCACATCGGATAATAGGTGAAAATTGGCAAAATGAAGAGCACTCGTGTTGTTTAGTGAGAACAGCTGTTACTCAGGTGCAGGCACTTATTGCCATTTGTCAATAAGGCTCAATGTTGCCATCCATTGATTTAAGAGAAGCTGCATACCTACAGTATGATTGGAATCTCCCATTAAAAATGTTGGCTCACATTAAGAAAGGAAAAACAACACTTTACGCAGAATAACAACAAAATTTGCACTTGGTTGCAGACTACCAGTTTGAGAGCTCTATTTAGGCAGCAAGAAAAGCTATGTTGGGAAGTCAAAGTCTGACCCTGACCTCCTTGAGAAATCTCTGTGGGCACTGGCCTAATAAAGGCTCAGTAATATTGAAAGTTATTAAACTCTGTTATTAGAGTAGAACAGTTTTCCCTCACACCACTAGTTTTTATACAGACAGTATTTGCTTAAGTGCACTACTGGACTCTATCTGTACCCTTACTCACTTTGCCTAAAGGGTTGTGAAATGAGACTTGCTTAGTGAGTTTTGCAACAAGAACTTGATATGCATGGCCCTGCCCCTCCTTTCTTCCTCTTGAGGATAAACTGTTCATAGGGCTAAGTTACTTACTACCATTCCTCCAGGTACTTTTCCATTACGGAGAAAATTGCTGCCCCAGTCCTGCAAAGCTTGGCCCAAGCTATTGAATAATTTGCTCAATTTGGGGATACTGCTTGAGCAAGTCTACTTGTTCAATGTACCCAGAATAATATCTGCAATCTGAATGTTCTACAAGTTATATTTTTGTTCCCACATGCTGCTCCTTCATTTTATTTCTCAAATGGAGTCATGTGGGAAAGAGAAATGCTGTCAGTGGCCTTTTGAGAGACTTCAGTGAATGTGTGCCAATTTTGTTTGACCATCAAATATTATTCTATTCGAATATCTACTAACGTATCATAGAAAACTATTTTGAAAATTCCGATACTGTTCAATATTCAATTACAGAAGTTTACCTAAAAATTATTGTTAAGTCGAGGGTAAAAAGTAAGGCTCTGTTTTCCCATCTAACATGTGAAGAGCTTGGATTCCTCCTTTCTATCTTTACAAGAAAAAAGCTGAACAATTTATAAAATGGCAGTACTTCTTAGATCCAACAGATAGTTGAAGTCACAGAGTAAGCTGCCACCATAAAAAAATGGAGGAAAAAAGGAATATAAGAATCCTACCTTATAGGAGCAGAAACTCACATCTGAGGGTAGTATCATTAGAAGCACTTATTTAAACTGTGAGTGATGGATTGCTGAGGGCTCAATATGGAAAAGCTCAAGTTAAGATTGCAGGGTGTCCGGTTGTAAAGGCCTCCCTCCACGTTCATGGGTTTTACCTCCAGGTCCAGAAGCAGATTCTCAGGGTGAGGACTAGAGAAAATTCCTTTATATGTTCAGCACGGGGGGAGGGGGAGGAGGGGGCGGTGGGGAGGGAAGTAACCATTTTGAAATGTATTCGGGGCATTCTGTTCGTCTTAAGAAAAGCTTGCCCTCAAAGGAAACTTTTGCCATATTCTATCTATTTGCCTTGGGTTTTATCAGTACAAGAGCTATTTGAAAAAGAAAGGTGCTCAACAAATGGTTCTGGAACAACTGAATATCCAAAGGCGCAGAATCTAAACACTTTTTGCAAAAATTATACAAAATGGATTCTAGACCTAAATGTAAAATGTAAAACTATAAAACTTCTGGAAGTTAATATGGGAGAAAATCCTGAGTTTGGTGAAAAGTTTTTAGATATATCATTAAAAGTGCCATGAAATGGAGTACTGATAAGATGGACTCCATTAAAATTAAAACTGCTCTGCAAAAGACAATGTTAAGAGAATGAAAGAAAATTTTGATATAGACAGAAAGAAAATATTTGCAAAAAATATATATCTGCTACAGGACTTGTAACTAAAATATACAAAGAACACTTAAAACTCAACGATAACAAAATAAATAACACTATTTTAAACATCGATAAAATATTTAAATAGACATCTCATCCAAGAAAATATATCGATGGTAAATAAGCATATGAGAAGATGCTCAACAACATATAGCATTAAGGAATTAAAAATTATTTAACTTCTACTATTTGATCTAATAACCTAGAATTGCTCTCATACCATACCCATGAAGCAGTCAAAATTATGGGATTTATTTTTCTATTTTGGGAGTAAAGAAGCATACAATCACAGCTCTTTTAATTAATTGGGTTACTCCATTTCTTCATGACTTGGTTATTGTAGAATGCTCCAAAAAGTAGTATTGCAGAGCAATGTGTGTCCTCCAGAGGTCAGAAATCTGAATTGTAGCTCACTAATAACTAATGTAATAACTAATGTAGTTATCTCATTCAGTATATCTAGCACATATGAATAAACAAATCAGTGTTAGCCTTGAGATTCAATTAACAGATACAATGCAATCATACATCTCTCCTTTAAAAAACCAATTAGTAAATGATGAAATATTATCACAACACAAAGTAAAACCTTCACAAATGAATGTTTGAAAGTATTCAAAAACATTTACCAATACCTTAAAACAGTTTAAATTTATATTTTCATGGGAGATTAATTCAGATAGATAATATTTTAATTTTGAATTCTTAGGGTCATTCTGGCTTTTCAACTTACTATCTTTGACAGAATGAATAGCATATTTTTATAAATATCTGTTATTGAAGAGTGTTGTGCAAGGAGACATAGATTTTCAATTTAGGAAAATTACTGGAATTTATAGTATCTTGCTATTATTATTTTTATAAATCCAATTGTGAATATTGGCATTTTATTTGAAGAAAAAAGGAAGTTGCAAAACAAAATTCTGTTTAGAGAATTTTCTATTAATACTATCACCTTTAGTTAATTTATAAATGAAGCACCTCAGGTAATAAAAATTCTCAGAATCTCTTGTTCACATGTGTAAAAATTTTTTAGACTCCTGTGTATGTGTGTGCATGTATACATTCACAGGCCTATGTTTGTATATGTGATGGATTAGATGGGTCAGGGAGTTCTGGAATACAATGTATAGTGTTAGTATAAATGTATGGAATTACTCAAACTTCAATGATATAACCAAATATTTACAGGAAGGTAAATGTATAGTTTGGATGTATTTATGTCAAACAGACAATCAAAAAAAAATTGACATGTGGATGCTTAAAGTTTGTTTAAACTACTAAGGAGAGAATTTGATACTATCAATAATGGGCCTTAAAATTATTCCAATTTTACTCTGATAATTATATTTCCAGGATTTAACTAAGGTAACTATGTAAGATGTTCAGAAAGATATATCTACTAAGAATATACTATGGTATTATTTGTTAGAGTGATAGAAAACAAACCAAGATCCTGGAATAATAGTATATAAATTTAATGAGATGTTATAAATGAAAAAAATATATGTTTTGGAAGAAAGTTAATTATGTTATGAGAAACTGTCCTTGTCATAACATTATGTGGGGGAAACAAAGAACAAAGTTTTATGTACAATATAATCATGATTTTCTTTTAGTGGAAAATATTGTATATTAAAATATAAATAGTGGACATTATTGTGGGATTAGATACATTATAGCTTAATTTTATACCTATTTTTAAAAATAAATAGAATATACAAATTAATTTTAAAATTAGTACACACTTTATATAGGACATGGTTCAGTAAAAGCCACAAAATAAGAAGTTGCAAATTTCTTGGATTGTAGAAATAAATAGTTTAAAACCATGGAACTTACTAAATAACATCTAACCATGATAGTTTGTGATGATCAGACATGAAAAATCAAGAAGGGGTTTCATGAACACTTCAAAGCCAGACAAGGAAGAATGTCTCATTTCATATCTCACCAATGTCATCTCCATTGTTAACTAACATATTCTTAAGGGTATGTCCAGTATTTACAGAAATAAAAAAATTAGGAAAATTGAATGAAATTATTTAAAAAGTATTTAAACCATGTCTTTTTTTTCCATTTGAAAATTAAATTATTGCATTTATCTTAAAGCCATTTAATTAAAATAAAATCACCCAGAGTATTTGATTAAATTCAGCAAGTAATAGTTGATCTTACTATGGTGAGCTCTATGAAGAGGTGAAATCAAAAGTCTCTTGCTTTTGAGAAGTTTTCAGATGTGAATGTAATGTGAATTAATTTTTCTTTATTTTTATTTGCTATAATTACAAAATCATACTACCTATTAATCACCGATAAATAAAATAAATATATGAGATAGTTATATGCATGTTTAAAGGTATACTTTGTGTGGTTAACTAAAGATTATTTCAAAGGAAAAAATATGAAATTATTGTTGAGTTAGCAAAGCAGATATTTGGTACTGGCAGTAAATCAATGTTGTGGGAATTCGAAAGAAATAAATAGGA
The DNA here is from genome assembly GCA_003508835.1 of Eonycteris spelaea. Lineage (NCBI taxonomy): Eukaryota > Metazoa > Chordata > Mammalia > Chiroptera > Pteropodidae > Eonycteris > Eonycteris spelaea. The sequence goes on from PUFA01000252.1 coordinate 729,725, forward strand.
AATGGAAAGGATGGCCATAACTTTTTGTAAGTTTCCTATCTTCATAAAGAGATATAATATGTTTAGGAACTGTCAAGAACACAACTGAAAAATAATGTCTTCTCAAAGAACACCAATTGAGCCTGCAATTGAACATGTAAGCATTAAAACAGGTTGAGCAAGATTTTCATTTGAGTTGTATGGCTAGAAAACCAGGATGGCATTTTTTTTTTCTCTCAATACTTTTATAAATAACAATGAAGCAACAATAAAAACAATTCCTAGCTCAGTGATATGTTATGCAAATATGAATAATATATTCTTAAATAATTTTCTTGAATTTATGCACAAAAGCAGTTTTTTAACTTTTATGTAAAAACTAATGATTTGTCTTTGCAATTTCCCTTTGATTCTCTAAAAATAGAATATATTAATTAAAAAAGCATGTGTGGTTGCAGAGATAAGATGAGTTGCCTACAAATATCTCTTGCTAGCTAGTAACTGGGAGAACAGAGGCTTCATAAGATTTTGAACATGAATCTATCTCAGCAATCCTATCGAAAACCCAATTATACTTGTCTCTCCCTTTCTGCTTCTTTTGGACTTTTTAAATCTACTTCTGCAGCTTCACCTAAGGCAGTCAGAGTTTGTTTCACCTTTTTCAAAAGTGTCTTCTTTACCTAACACAAATCTTTGGAATTTCAAAAACTGAAATGTCTTAGTAATTAATTCATTAAGTGAGCGTATTTGTGGTATAATTACTTTTGCTTACTCTGAACATAATGTAGGTATTAATACATTTCCTCTCTGAATAAAAGGTATGAAGATCTAAATGTTTTCTTTGAATATTTAAATGCTTGCAAATAACTTAGGTAGTTGCTTACTTTAACTCAAAAACTATATTCTGGAAAAAATGTATGGGGTCATTTCCAAAGTGGTATTTTACCCCCAGACAGTTAGATAAATCATAGTAGAAACAAATCAATTATTTGTGTCTCCTTTTCATTTTAATGTATATGTATATATATTCCCACCTTGTTCCAAAAAAATAACAGGAAAAGCAATCATGTTTGAAGCCCTGTAGCTCTGATAGAATATGACTGAAATGCTAAAATTGGTAGAATTATAGAGACTACAGTTTGGAAGTGACCTCAGAGGGCATCTAATTTAACTGGCTGCCTTGTGGATTGATGCCTTCTGAAAAGCTCAGAAATACTGGCTGTGCAGTTTCTGCTTGAATACCTCCAGGGAAAGGAAACTCACTCCTAATACAATTAGGCTTTTCAGTTTCTGGAAAGAATAGTTATAAAGTTCTTTATATTCTTAAGATCTATTTTATACCTAAAAAACCTGAAGTCTCATATTCTTTAAACATGTAACTTTTCTCTTCATAGTTTTAAAATTGGAATCAAAATGTGCATCAGAGAGCCTAACTGAAAGGGAGTAATATTCAGTTCCAAAGGTAGATGGTATTGAACATTACCTGCTTTTGAGACAGTTATTTATTTAGTTTTTCAGCTGGAAATATGGTGAGCCAGTGAGCTGAGAATGTCTATACTCTTCAGAAAGTTAAGAAAAATGATAGTAATTGAGCAATGGGTAGCCATGGCTATATTAGTGTATGTGTTCATGTAAATATTTGTATCTGTGTGGGTGTGTCTGTGTGTTTATTGTGTGTCTGTGGAAGTGTCTCTATGTGCATTATGAAGGAGTGAAAAAAGATGTTGTTAGCTCTTCTTCCTTGGATGTCATTTAAACTTCCCAAGTAACATTTAATAATATAACATTTGACTTATATCTGCATCTTTGAATCATCTGTGTTTTTACTTGAAATGCACAATGATGTGAATAAATCTCAAAATTATTATGAGTGAAATAAACCACTTTCTAATGTTGCTATTAATTTAAAAAGACATTTCTATTATATTCTGCAATATTCTAAATATATGCTGTCCAATATGTCCAATAGCTGCATGTCCATAGACACTATTAAGAACTTGAATGTGGTTAGTGTGATTAAGGAAATAATTTTAATTTTATTCAACTTTAATTAAAATTGAAGGTTAAATAGCCCCTTGTAGCTAGTGGTTACTATTTTGGACAGCACAATTTTATTTCTTGTTTTGCATGGTAGTTAAATGGGTATGTACAATGGTCAAAACTCATCAATCTTAAACCCTAATGGTTTATTAAATTTACATTATATATCAAAAAAAAGGCAAAAAATGCTGTTTGTGAAAGTTTCCATTGAAATAACAAACAAAAAACAAAACTTAAAACACAAAATGACAAGTTTTTTAGGTCTACTCAGGACAGTAAGAGGAATAAAACTTCATCTATCCTTAAAATTCAAATAAAACCCAACAAATTAAACTATTAAAGAAGAGTTTCTAGAGCCAACACCATCTCTGTTTGTCCCATTCTTAAAATTTTTCAGTTTATAAGCTGAACCCCACAGTATGCCATCTATTACTACACTGAGTGACATATGTGATAAATTGCCTTGCCTTAAGTAAACAGAAGCTGTCTTGGCCAACCTCTAATCAAATTAGTTCCACGAGTTCCAGCTCTTTCATTGCAATTAACTCCATTCTTTTCATAGGCTCCCCAGAAAATTCTCATATGACTAGAGTCAAGAAATGAAAGAGTTTCAGATTTTACCTTACTTGTAAGCCAATAATTTAGCCTGTCACAGTTTCATTGGGGCTGGTAAAAGACATGAAGCTCCTAAGCCAGAGACAAAAGACTTTACTTACAGGAAAACAGGAAGCATGAACTTCATGTTTATGTGCGTTCTTTGTGCCTTCCAAGTCCCTTGATGGTGATGTGTGATGTCCATGTGGATGACTCACACAATTTAAGTTCATATCAAAGAAGAGGACCTCCAAATATAGGAAACTCCAATCTTTTATAAAAGGTTGCAAGCAAACCTATCCAAACTTTGTGCTGGTAGAAGACTTTATCTCCATCCTCCAAGGCTGTTCACTATATGAATATCTTTGGTCTGGAACAAAAGCTGTCTTCGTGTCTGTTTATAAATGTACAATAAAATGTCAACATTGAGTTGGCTATCCTTAGAAAGGCCTGTGTACAAGGTGGTTGACATCTGGGAACTTGAATTGTAGACAAGTCTTTATGCTGACATAAAATTTTCTCTAAATCATAAGAGTAGCTCACTGTGACCAGATTGTTTGTTAAAACTGAACACCTGCTTTCCTTCTGGTAGTCTGGAATTTTGGTATCTGTGGCAGCCTTCAATAAAAACTCTGGGCAACGAGTCTCTAATGAGCTTCCCTGCTCAACGGTCGCGCTTCACACATTTTGTCACTAGTTTTTGGAGTAATTGAATCCTGTGTGACTCTACTGGGAGAAGATTCTTGGAACCATGTGCCTAATTTCCTCCAGACTTTGCACCGTGTGCCTTTTCCCTTAGCTAATTTTGCTTTGTATACTTTCACTGTAATAATTTATAGCTGTGAATATAACTATTTCCTGAGTCCTATGATCCTCCCAGTGAATCACTGAATCTGTGGTTGGTCTTGGTGATTCCAAAACAATGACAAATTCAGAAACACAAAAGAATTATGGGAAATTATGTCCCAACACTTGGAACTAAATTTTGGGGGGAATCATGCACTTGCCTGGCATGTTTGTGCACCATACCACCATGGCAAGAAGATAAATACAACTCTATCAACATACACTTTCCTAAGCCTCTAATTCAGGAACCGCAAACAGGCGAACCATCACCAAAAGATAGCTTTGGTAAAGCTTATCTTGAATGTGTATTCCTAACACTTCCCTGCTCTTTTCGGGTGCCCCAAACCTCGCACTTTGCAATTACTTTCACTCCACTCAGTGTGACTCCCCTAGTTTCCAAAGATTGAGTTTTCCTATGTATCTCTTATTGTTAAAAGTATTTGCCCCATATCAGATACATAAAATTCTACCACCTGCAGGAGTTAGCCAGTATTTCGACAAATTAATCTGAATTAATATATTTATACATTCTGAGATGCATCTGTTTAACTACATCGGTTCAACTCAAAAACATGGATTGTATGTCATTTATGAGCCAGTCATTATTATACATGAAATTAACAATGCTTTGTAGTCTCTAAGTTTTAAAAAATAACATCGTGCACCAAGAAAGCCACATGACAATAAAATGGATGTTTGCCTGAAAATTAGACAAACTGGATTTTAGGTCCTAACTATTTGAGTGACTTTGGGAAAATTACATCAGATCTCCCAGTTTCAGTAGTCATCTCTATAAAATGAGAAAACTGAGCTAGATGTTTCCTAAAGTCCATTTCAGATAAAAATCTTATTCAATAGCAGAGCTTTTTCTCACTCATTACATTAGAGATAATAATAATAATAAATACAATTATTCAGCATCTATTATGTCTCAGGTACTATCATGAATACAATATTAATAGTATAATAGTACCATCAACAGCAAATATTTAGTCAATGTTTAGTATGAGTTGGACACTGCAGTTTTCAGTTTATATCTCATATCAAGCCTGCAGAATAATTTATTAATCTAATACAAAAATTAGAAAATCTAGACCCAGTGTTAATTTGCCAAAGCCACAAAGCTACTGAGAGGATATGATATGAAGCACAGTCCTTATAATCCCAAATTCTTTCTGCTGGCAGTGTACCTACCTACAAACAGAGGACGATCTTCCCTATAACCTCAGGCAGAAAGCACTTTGACTCTAATATATGTTATCACCACCACAGAACAGGACAGGAAATGATACCCTCAATGGCTCCTCAGCTTGACAGCATTATTCTCTAATGATATTCGTTCATTTTCTTATTTATCCATTTGTCCATTTTGATTGGATATCAATTTTTTGAAATCACTGTGTTCTGTGACTATATGGAATAACCCTGATATTTAGTTCAATTTGTTTGGGGTACAAATAAGGTCAAATAGAGTGTCACAAACATAGTAGCTGTATTTATTTGAGCTGACATAAAAAAAGTAATACAGATTAGGTGGCTTAAACACAGAAACTTATTTTCTCATAGTTCTGGAGGCTAGACATCCAAATCAAGGTGTTGGCAGAGTGAGTTTCTCCTGAAGGCCTCTCTCTTCTTGGCTTGTCAATGGCCTATTCTCCATCTGCACATGCTCTTCCCTTTGTGCATATGTGTCATAATTTTCTCTTTTCACAAGAACACCAGTCATACTGCAGTAAAGCCCAACCAAAGGAACCCATTTTTCCTCTTTAAGGACCCTATCTCCAATATAATCACATTCAGAGATATTGAAGGTTAGGATTTCAACATAGGAATTTGATGGGACACAGCTCAACCCATAAAGTGATTTAAAATCCAGACTCAAAAGCCAGACTGAACAAATTCCAGCTTTGCTCCTTACGAGACATGAGGCCTTGGCAAGCTGATTCTCTACATGTCTTCTTTTCTCATCTCCAAAACAGAAATTAAAAGATTAGAAGCTATTACATAAAAACCAAAGACTCTGGATGGTGACTACACAGTAAAAACTCAATGTACCTTACATATTATTATTTAATAATTCAAATGATGTGACTCTGAGTCCTCACCTCACCCCTGTGAGATTGCGCTTCTCTCCCCTGAGGATCACTTCTCAATGGATAGATAGTCTCATTATGATACTTACTCATGTATTTCTGTTCTGATCAATCATTCTGCCTCCTTATTAGCACTGGGATTCATGCACATCACCTTAAGACTGTAGAAATTACAACCAGCATTAGAAGCTGTTTTAAATTAATGTCTTCCACTATACCATCAAACCGAAGATTAGCTACTGATTTATGAGATACCCTTAAATAGCCATCTACTACCAAATCCAAATCATTGTCAGCTTACTTTCAGAGAATTGGTACTCTTAACTGCTTAGTCGTTCTTATGTCAAGCATCTCTCAGAGAGAGCTGAAACATCTCCACCATCACAAAAGGAAAGCTAAGGCAAAAAGCTGTCCTTTGAGATCTATTTTTTAACATACAGAGTTGTTACAGAAGTCATAATTTTAAGATATATAAAAAATTTAAAAAGAATCTAATTAATCAGAGAAGATAAACAATAAAATGTATAGAAATAATAATAATAAAAAGAAATGAAGGTATAGTACTTTAGACTTCAGACAATTAATAGTCCTGCATAACTAATAAAATTTTATTTCTACATCGATTTAGAATTTACTAGCAGCCATATATTTCCCTAAATGTATATAATTTTTATTCTTTGTAACTATAATATGAATTAAAATTGTAATATTCATTTATAGATAATAAAAGAAAGTCACAGAGAGGTTAAGTAATTTTATCAAAGTCACACAGTTAATTCTAGTTTCCTAATTTTTTTCCTGAATTACCATTATGTTTAAGTTGTAGTACTTTGGTAGTATGTTTATATTCAGTGTTAATTTTAAAAAAGAAATACGCTATCTTTTTATATTTTGATATAAAATTATTGTTAAATAAAATATAATTATAACACAGTGTGGCTTTTTAGTAATGTTTAAATGGTTTTCAAATTTTTGCACAAACATTAAGTCATAGAAAATAGATGATAGGTGATAGATAGATAGATGATAGATGATAGATAGGTGATAGATATAGAAATACATAAAGTTTAGTATGAAAACATAGTCCCTGATTTTAAAAATATAAGAAAATAATGTTTTGTAAAACAAATATTTTTACCTACATGACTTCTTAGTGACAGAGCTGAATCTAGTCATAAATCCAAATGGAGACACGTGGTTTTTTCTTTTCTTTTTTTCTTTTTTTTACTTAATTGTCCCACATATAAATTATAGATTTGCTGATTTCTGGTTTTGTTTTTGTTTTTTGTTTTTAGCTTTTGGGGGCCCAAAGTGTTAAAGTCACACATCACATTGATACACAAAGACAGAAATGTTATCTACTGACAGTCCTTTCAACAAATTTAGAAATCAATGCTCAAGACTAGTTTTATCTAGATCAAGAGCTACATAGAATTTGTTTTTCATTGTTGTTGTTGTTTGTTGTTGTTGTTATTGTTTGGCTAGAGTGACCCTTAGAAAGATGTACTACTTAAGCATAACTATTTTCAACCAGTCTAGCAATGATCCTGAAATCTTCATATCTCACTCTGAATTGTTATTTTTTTACATGATATTATTCTACTGATATTATTCTAATATTCTAATATTCTAATATTATTCTAATATCAGTAGAATAATATCATGTAAAAATAATATCATGTAAAAAAGTAGAATAATATCATGATATTATTCGGCTCATGATATTATTCTACTGTAACTGGATATCCTGTATATAGCACTACAGTTTGGAATCATAGTTTTTCCTTCTTTGCATTTTTCCTACCTTTAAATTCTTTCAATGTTTTGATATTACATACCTGACATTAAATCAGATCTTAGTCATTTAAAATGCACAAGAGTTTGGATTAACGAATAATTGGTTGGAACATAAAATTATCACACTTCTATTTTTATCATTAAAATTTCTACTAATAAATTTTCTTACAGTTTTGTTCACAGCAGAGTGGTGTGAAGCCAAATTGCTTGACTTTGAATCTTTGCTATCTTATTTCATCCATGCCTCTGTATCTTACAGAACATTGTATAACCTCTCTGTGTCTCAGTTGTTTACATTGCAGGAGGCATCTTTATGTTAGTGTGAGATTTGAGAGCTGTATCTCTGAGACTTAGCTTAATCATTGTTCACGCTACCCCATACCAGAGTTTTTTATAATTTGTTAATTGCTTAACATTAGGTTCTAATGAATTGTCCTTCTTTCCCTTGTAATAAACCTTTCTTAATTACTTTAAAGAAAATTTCCATTGTGTTTGGATATTTGTGTAAGAATGCTTATAACTTAAAAAATATAAGTTATAAGTAGAACCATTATTATAATATCATGTCTATGTCCAGAGGTATATGAATCTAATTATAACAGACTATAGAGTGAAATCTGGGTAACGGCATGTACAGTATATAGAGTTATATAACAGCCAAATGTCAATCAAAATGACTTCATGTGCCAATTATCTAGGAATACCCTTGTAACTGTAATGCCCTGGTTTGGAACTCCACGAGCCAAGAACGGAACTGACACCGATGAAAGCGCAAGAGGGAGTTTACTGACAAACTCGAGTTTGGACCCCACTCGTTCACTGACGCAGCAGTGGTTGAGAGGAGCCCCGACAGAGCGGCTGAGACCTAATTTAAAGGGTAAAACCGCAAGCCTTGGGGAGATGCCTTGGCGTTACCTGATTGGGGGTTAGGTTGACCTTTGAAGGGATTGGGTGGTAGGTTGTTGGGTCTGCGTGCAAAAGGGGGTCATGTGCAGTTGGGGCTGTGTATAGAGGGGGCTGTGCGCAGTGGGGCAATATGCCAAGAGGGCCTGCGTGCAGAAAGGGCCGAGTGCAGAAGGTGCCGGGTACAGTAATCAGGATATGTGCAGGAGGAAATAAGGGTGGGGGTGCCTTAGAGGCCCACCGATTAGCTGGCTTGGCTGGTTTGGCCAGGTGGTAAGGCATTGTTCTTGACCACTGGCCTTTGGGGAATTTTTCTTACAATTCATTTCGAGATCACTCAGAAAAGTGGAATCATTCCAGTCTTTCATAACAGCTCCCACTCCCCATCATGGCACTAATATAATATACACCTCTCTACTTCTATAAGGTTACAGCCCTTACTGTAACGTGCCCCTTCCCTTGGAGTGTACTTTAATCATACCTTCTATTTCTGTGCAGTTATACCTGTTTAGGTGTGTCCTACTTCTTCCTTAAAATGTACTTTTAATAAATCTTACCTTTTCCAAATCTTGCATAGCTGTATTTCTTTGCTGCATCAGGGAAAAGAACCAAGGACCCCCCCATATTACCAGGGTTACACCAGAGTTCAGATCACCCCAAACAGTAACAACAATTCAATTATGTATAATTAACTATTCATCCTTATGGCCATCTCAAAGTCAATGTAATGTAAATCAAAATATTTGCAGAACAGAACAGCAGAAACAAATTTCTGAAAGTGTTTCCTTAAATATTAGATCTTATGTTAGTTATATTATATGTATAACTTCTCTAGAACTTTTAGTTCTAGGTAAATTAGTTGCTGAAATTAAATAAAATTGGCTTGGTAATGTTAACATTTAAATATCAATTAAGTTTGCAGACTCCCTAAAACATACATTTCATATATTTAACTATGTATTCATGAATATGATTATCTAAATGGAGAAGTTCCTCTATTAATAGATATCTCTGCCTAGTTATAAAATACAGTATATTGCTTTTAAAAATCTTGCAATTTTTATCTCTTATCTAAATAAAAAATATTATACATACTCTTAACATTCTGATGTTATTCAACATGTTTCAGTTAAATGCATATTATCCTCTGATAAAATAGTTACCTTGTGGTCTATCTCTCCCTACCTTTTTCTCTCTAGTTTCAAACTTTTTTCTCTTATGCTATCTACTGCGATCTAGTTAGAAAACATACTATTCCATTGTATTACTACATGTGTGAAGAGTTTCATTTAATGAAACTTTTCTCGAACATTTACTATATGTCAGATGTAGGGTGGAAGCAAAAATCAGTCAAACATGTAAGAAAACCACACATGTTATCATTTAAGTCTAACATTCCTGTTTTAAATTGCAAATCATTGTTGCTAGGTCTATAACAAAAGCTCATGCATCCACCTCTGATGGCACCAAAAAAGACTGGAATAAACTTCACTTTGGGCAAAATCAGCAAGTAGTTGAGGTAAACCTACACAAAAAAGACTCCTAATGGGCATTCTTAAAGAACATTTTAGGCCTAACAAATGGCATATACGGTTCACTCTGCACACAGGTTTGAACTGCGTGGATTAACTCACACTCTGCCTTTTTTCAATACAGTGGGCCCTTGGGTATCTATATCTGCAGATTCAACCGCAGTTTCTCAACACTGGCTTCCCTACTGAGAAAGGAAAATACTGATTTCAATCTGCAGTTGATTGATTTGGTGGATGAGAAAAGCTGACTGTAGAGTCAAAAGTTATCCCCTGATTTTTGTCTGGACAGATTGGAAACTCCTGAACTCCATCATTCAAGGGGTCACTGTCCAAAGATTAAAGTGCATGGAAAAGAGAGAGAGAAGAGAAAAATGACACTTCTCTAAGGCCTAATATGTGCAAGACATTATGCTAAGTGCTTCATATAGATTATTTTCTGACAGCAGAGAAGTGGTTGGAATTTTATTTTACAAGCGTCATTCTTTTCTTTACTTTTTTCATCTTTATTAATATATAATTGACATAAGTTTAAGATACACAAAATGTTGATTTGATAAACTTATATATTGCCATGTGTATTGATCACTTCTTTATCTAGTAATATACAAAATTCACAAAGCAGTAAACTTTCCTTTGAGACAATAAATATGTTCCTGCTTCTGATGTTGTGAATATAAATAAGCATCATTCTTGATGTTCTAATGTAGAGGATAAGTATGGATCTAAAAAATTCAACTAGAGGCTATCACATATTTCAGGGGAGAGGTGATAGCAGCTTGAATAAGGATGGTAAAATGGAGACAGAAACAGGGAACTAACGTGGTATATATTTTGATATAAAATTGAAGAGACTTTATGATGGAATTATTGCAGTAAGAATTAAGAAAAGAGACAAATTGCAGCTGGCTCAGAGTATTTGCTTTAGTAATTGTGGGTATGAGGTTACTAATTATCGAGATGGGAAACACAAAGTAAAATAATTTAATCAGTGGAGAATGAAAAGGCAGAATAAGAAAATTAATAGTTCTATTTTGCACATATTAAGTTTGAGATCACTCTATGGTCAGTCTTGTAAAGATAAAGGACGCTGTAACAGTAGAGGGCCTAGAGTGGTTTAGGAGAAGACTTAAGGCTAGTTAGACCATTGAAGAAGGCAAAAGTCAGAGAATGAAGTAGTACAAAGAGGAAAGTGTTTCACAAGAAAAAAGGTGCCACAAGTGTCATTTGGTGTTGAGTGAATGGGAACGACACTCATGTTAGGAGCCCTAGTTCTGTGCAAGTCTATCATTTCTTTGGAGTGGTTTTTCAATTTCAGTCAGGGTAAGTGGCATACAATCAAGGTAAAAGTTCCACAAGCAGTACACCAGGCAACGACTTCAGGTTCTGTGCCTTTTCCCACACCCAGTCTTCATACCTTTTCAGCATTTTATTCTGGATTTTACCAATGTTAGATTCTGGGTGATGAGGTGCAACGCTGAATATGCTTGTGTTAGTCTTAACTTATTGTCAGGAAGCAATTTGCTCCTAGGTCTTCTGCCTTGTCACTGTAGAAATGAATAAGTGAACAAGTAAATAAATGGAGGAATGGGTAAATAAGTAAATTCTGAGTAACTCATACGTGTCATTACTAAGCTATGCTGCTTTCAATGTATAATCATTTAATGTTTAATATATTGCTATGAGTTTTTTCATATTCTCATTTTATGTGTAGAAAGAATGTAATACAGAGGGTAAAAGGCTCACATCCATATAAATAGTAGATTGCAGAAGCAAACTTTAAGTGCAATTTTTCTAACTTGAAATGTTTAGTTTTTATTTCCCAAATACATCGTAACTATCTTAAGAGTAGAAAACCAAACCACAAACTCATAAAAATTCTGTTATTTCTTTAACAACTAAATTGAAAAATAAAAATTTTGACAATATAATAAGAAATTAAATTGAAACTATTGCAAAATAAAACAAGCATTCAATACATATCTTCATCTTTAAAAAACCCAGTATTTGTCAGATGGGAAAAACATATGTAGAAAATTATTTCAAAATTTCCACAAGAGCATTACTGGCACTGTAGGGATACGATCCATTTTTGAAGAAAACTCTTTGCAATCATCATATTACTCTTTTATTAGTAACATTCTTATTGAATAATTAATTATTTGATATTTAATAAAAAATAATTTTGTGGAAAACTATTCTGGAGTAATGCCTCAAAGAGTAGGTACTTATGAGCTGGTTTAAAAATCCAAGAAGAAAATGGAGAGAAAAGATTGAGAACTTTAATGAGCATGGCAGCAATGTATTGGGATATTTCATAGTACTTTTCAGCTTCATTAGCGTTTATGAGAAAAAAATGCAAAAGTAGAGCTGTGAAAAATAAGATTTTTGGTGTCATCACCTCCAGAGTACTCCCTAGTAACTCCCTAAACAAGTGGACTTGTTTAGAATCATGTGATCATAAAATGAATAAGTATTAACTTAACGTGTAGAATTTTAGGATATTTTACTGATAACTAAATATCAGTACCATAGGATTAGTGATAAATTGTAGAATATCACGAAGCCAGATAAATAGATTATTTTCAAAATTAACATATACTAGGTTCCATTTACATATATTCTCTAAACTGTTATAAATTTAGTTCCTTTCTATCACATAACAACCCATAGACCATAATAAATAATTAAGACCCCTATTTAGAAAGGCAAAACAAAATGTTTTTCTTCAATGCACACATAGATATATATTTTCTTGGAAACACTCTACATATTGGGAAACGGGGCCAACTGCTATATGTTTTTAATATTCATAAATGTGGCAAAATTTCATAAAACCACCCTTAGTGATTCAACTGCTCTACTCATCTTGTATTCAAGAACACAATTTAAGTCCGTGCATAACCTCCCAACGTCAGGAGCTGCGTGACATATTCAGGCAGAAGAGGTTAACATTACATAAGCTTCCTTGTCTCTTGGATTCTGACCTCCCAGGTTGCTGCACATGCCCAAAATAATTATGCCCTGAATCCTTTACAATTTTGAACATACACACACGTGCACATGCCAATCAGTTTAATTTATTAATACTGAACTGAATATTAGTTGTTCTATCACGGCAGTCTGTTTTTACCTAGTGACAAGCATTCTCATTTTCTCTCTCCTCTTCAACTGAGGGAAAAAAAAAAATCGTTACCTAATTGTATTCATATTTTTCAGGGATTATCTTTCTTTGAGTTTGGAAATATCCTGAGATTTCAACTTTTATCTAATTATTTTTCAATAAACTACTGTTTTTTGTTAGAAAATGTGTAAAGTTATTTACACATAAATTCATACTTCTTGAATATCTAGTATTGGATAATCTGAAAATCATGCTTCAATTAACAAAAATAAGAAATGAAAAAGAGAAGCGTATTGGAAAGGAGATTACTTATACTTCAGATATGCTAAAGATTAAGTAGAAAAAGAATATGTGGTGGGTATTGTCAGTTCGGTGGTTAGAGATTTAGGGCTGAAAGTAGGGAGGTATTTAAAGATTTTCAATATACATAAATGAGTTAAAAAGATGTATATAGGGTATTTGAGGGAAAATGAGCCACCGATGCTATTTGAAAGGCTTTTTAGTACATGGGAATTTAGAGAAGTGAACAATAAAGAAGTTTTCAAGATGTTGTAAAGGAACCAAGAAGCTAAGGCTGGGTGGAAGTGATAAGAAATACGGAGTAGTCTTCAGCTTCAAATACTAACATAGTACAAGGGAATATTGGTTATTAATCCATTCTTTTGACAAATTGTATAAAATCTATAGTTTAAAATCTATAAAATCTATAGGAAGGTGTTTTGTAAGAAGCACTGTGGCAGAGACTGGCTTTTATTTTCCTAGAAGCACAGACAGTCCATTTCCTAATCTTCTTAGAGCCAATATAGTTTCACATGCCTAATTCTTTGTAATAGAGCAAAAGTTACGAGTCCAGCACAATTAAAAGCTGGTATACTGAGTTCACATGCTGCCTATGCCTTCTGCTCTTTCTCTGTTCTTTCTACCCAAACTCAACTGGTTGATATCAGGGCGGCATTTAAAGCATCTGAAGGTGGAGAAATGCAGCATAGAATAATCTTGAACCATTGAATTAACGCTCAGAGAGCTGTTTAAGAAAGCAACAAAACCAGGAATGTCAACCCACATTTGTTTGTTTATATATAAGAAAGAAATGGCTACATCCCTGAGATTCAGAGATTTATTTGTTACTATAGCATAGGAAAGCATAACCTGGATAGATTTTAATAAACTCTTTATATCTGGAAAGTATGGGATAAAAAATCAATGAGAGAACAGTTACCATAAATATAATAGTGTTTAGATTGCAAAAGACCAAGTTATATGTATTTTATAAAGGTGGACCAAGAAAATAAAGGTGATTAAGTAGAAAATATTATTTTAAAATCTGAATGTGAAAGAAAGAAGAGAGATCATTTGGAAACATGGTAGTAAGCCTAGAAATTAAAAAAAAAAAAAGGCAGCAGCCTGGATATACTGGATGTAATGTAATAGTTTTTATATAATTAAGAGCACTGCAATACCATAAAGCTAGGTATTCTATGACTCTTTGCTGAATAAATGAGAATAATTAAGATCAATAAAAGGAAATTCATTTGTTTGGAGAACTGTGATACAAGTGACAAAACAATTAAGAAAATACAAGAGTGAACTGGAGTTCAAAAAACAGTGATAAAGATAAGGAATGCCATTAAATTTAAAAAAAGAAGAAGTTGTTGGTACATGTTTTCAGAATAAGGGTCTAGGCTAAAAGCAACAATGGGGAGCAGAGCATGTTGGTCCTTCTTCTCAGTACTGTGAACAGAAAAAAAGAAAAAAAAGAAAAAAACTAAATTGTTTCAGAGTAGATCCCAAGGATAAAGGCTGTTATCAGGATATGGCAGGTTTTGAAACATGTGAAAAGAAGAAAAGAGTTTTTATGTAAAAGATCAAATATCCTAGAAAGACGAGTTTACAACAGACTTTCAAAAAGCACAGTGGAAGCTGCCAAATTTCAGGCTGAGTTGGATTGGGATGATAATACAGGAGAACATAATGTGTGATTTGTAAAAATGATGTCTTGCTGTGACCTTTCCCTCACTCTTCCTTCTTTTCTGGTGCCATTCCCTTCTGTTACCCTGTCCTGTCTGAATTACTATGGAGAAAAGGAAACAAAAAAATACGGGTGGTCAACCTTGTTTTTTAATACATTATACAGCATTATTTTTGAGAAGGTGAGTTGATATCTTTTTCTTTCTTTTTTTGAAAAACTTATCAGTTTACTGATTGTCACCTAGCACTGCTGCAAAACCTAAAAACAACAAATGAACAGGACAAACAAACAGAGACTCATGGACATGAACAATGGACTAGTGGTTACCAGAGGGGAGGGAGGAGAAGGAAGGATAAAAAAATAAAATGTTAAAAAATAATAAAATAAAATGTTAAAAAATAATAATAAAAATAAATAAATATGAATCAATTAAAAATTAAAAAAATTTCTTACTGAATTACTTGCTGAATTATTTACTGAACTAAAAATCCAAGATCAAAAAAGAAGTTAATATATATTGAAAGATTTATTTTTAAAAGTAGAACATCTTCTCAAACAAACATAGGCTTAAACAATATGTGTCTATAAATCTGCTAAGAAAAAAAAAAAAACAGAATTTAACTTTTTCCCATGAAAATTTTTGCCAATACATAGAAGTATAACTGTGATTACACTATAGGAGAGAGTTTGTTCCAGGAGTGTGAGGATAAAGCCAAATCCCCATATCTGTTGAATTCACCACCCCATTATGTGTTCCAAGATAGCTTTTCTGCACCCATGCATTGGGGCACAACAGGGAAAATTAAACCTAATACTCAAGAAGTAAGACTAAATTTACAAACCTGAAATTATTCTATAAAGCCAAAATCAATACTCTTCTCAAAAACCTTATGAATGAATAATATAGTTAAACTTCTAAGTTGCTACTGTTTGATGGAGAGAAAAATTAGCAGTTTTAAATTTATTTTCCTAGGATTTCAAATGAGATAGAAAAATCTACTATGGGAGGACACTGAGCAAGTAATCCAAAAAAATGTAGAGTGATTAAGATTACTATCAACAGTGATAAGTTGTTATTAGTATCTACTCTTCATATAATATGATGAAAATGATACCTACACTGTTGCTTATCTCTCTGAAACACAACCCCAATCTAATCATGCTAAATGCATCAAACAAATCTCAAATGAGAGACAGTCTACAAAATACCTGATTAATATTTTTCAGAAATGTCAAAGTCATCAAAAAAATAAGGATAGTCTGAGAAATTGTTACAGCTAGCACTAGCCTAATGAGAATATAGTATCCTAAATAGAATTTGAAAAGGATTCCAGAACAGAACATGGACACTAGGTAAAAATCAAGAGAATTTAAATGACGTACAGATGTTAGTTTATGCTAATATATCAGTATTTATTGCAACAAAATGCACCATACTAATGAAAGATGTTAATAGGAGAAATTAAGTGCAGGACATATAGATCTGCTGTACAATTGTCTCAATTTTTCTGTAAATACAAACATGGTCTTAATAGACAGTGCTTTAAAAAAAGTATATATAACATATAGGTAGAGTTTAAAGAATAAGAGTAAACATAACACCTGTGTACTCACTGCCTAATGACATAGAAAATACAGCTAACTTTGAAATATCCAAAGTGTTCTTCTCCACTTGCTTTTCTCTACTCTCTTCATTCTCTTGCTTCTCTTTATGATTTATAGCATATTATCTAAAAAACATAGTCTAGTTTTGCCCTTTTTAAACTTTATGTGAATGATATTATTTTGCTTTTAATTGTTTAAGGTTATGCTTTGAAAGTATTCATGTTGGTGCAACTAGCTGTAGCTTTTCTTTTCCTTCTGTAAAACAAGGTCTCGTCCTCTCTGCTTCAAAATTTTTTGTCATTTTTGAAAATTGCTCTTTTTTCTAAGAAAAGCCTTTATGTTTTCCAGTAAAAGTTTTCTTTTCTTTTTTTTTATTTTATATATATATATATATATATATATATATATATATATATATATATATATATATATATATATTTGCTCTACCTTGAATCAATGTTGTTTATGATGTGAGGTAGGGCATACCATTTTATAGTTAATATATGTATAATTAAATCTCTCAACACTATATATTTGTTAGAAGTCTTTCCCACTGGTAAACAATGCTGCCCTGATGATATACAAAATCTCCATGTAGGCATAGGTTTATTTCCTAGCTTTCTATTTAGTTCTATTTGTCAATTTCTATACTCCTATATCACTAGAACACTGTGTTAATTCAAGAGAAAATGAAGGCCCCCTTTTGAGAGATTATGAAACCATAATTAAAAAGGTCCAGTAAAATATGAATTTCATGATTATAGATGCCATAATAGGCACCTAATTAAATTTTTAAGGTTCTCATATTCATGGTGGCTTTTGTTCCATGCTGTTTAAAAGGCACAATTGAGTCAATAATAGGAGAAAATAATTCTGAAAAAGTCCTGGTTGGGAGAGGTTTAAAATTTTTAGTGTCAAATATGATTATTCACATATGTTAAGTTATTAATGATAAGTTATTAATAATGTATGCAATATAAACTCATAATTTATAATTGTTTTAATAATTATTTACTCATTCACTTTTAAGAGCTCTATATCCATTACTTTCAACTTTCCAGTCTTCAAAAATAACATAGCTATCCCTGACTCAGGGCTTTTGTACTTGCTATTTTTACTGTCTCAGGTGTTTCTCACTAGGTCTTTGCATGGTTAATTAATCTTCTCAGGGATGCCTCTCCCGACAATCATTCTAACTAACTATCTTTGGTGCAGGTAATGTATGAGAAGTGATCTTAAGGTGCAAGAGTAATGGAGCACGAAGAGTGAGAGATGAAAGGGAAGGAAGCTAATTAAAAGTACATTATGTAGATTATCACTATTGGAAACAGATTTAAACCTGCTCTAACCCTCCCCTCTGAGAAAAATATAGAGTTTCTTTAGAAATGTCCCATCAAAGGAAAGGAAGGAAGCTGTGGCACTGATCCATTGATCCTATTTCTTACCTTTTTCTTGCACTTCTGACTTACCTGTACATGAACTCAATGAGTTCATTGGCTTCTAAAGAAGTCTCAGGAAAACAGAGAGATAGGTTGATTAGATGGGATGCTAACAGCACACAAGGGCTCAATCCATCAAAGGTGCACCAGCAGAGGTGAGTGGTGCAGGGTGTAAATGCACCTGCTATGTGAAAATAGTCAAACCATCCAATCAATGTTTTTCACTTATCATGTTTTATTTCTTTTACTGTTCTTACCATTTTCCAAAATTACTTATTTTCCATTAACAATCTAGGTTCTCCAATTGAAAGGCAAGCTTGATGAAAACCAGACATCATTCTATCTTGCTGATCACACTGTGCCTGTCCTCTAGAACAGTGTTTAACACATAAGAGATACTCAATATGCATTTGTTGAAACATTTCATTAATAAATATTTATAAAAGAAAAAATATGAGGGAAAGCTCCAGGCAAAATTCTAACAAATTTAACATCATGTGTATTGCCTAAACCATAATGCAAATACCTTAATCTGACAACCAAGCCTTCACAATAGCACATCGAAATGTTTTTCCAATCTAATGAAGGCCTCTATAGTTTATTTTAGTCTTTCCAACTAGTCAATATTATTCAATAATTTCCTTTTTTCAAGAATTTGCTAGTGCTCTAGTATTACTTCACACTGTTTTTTTCTCTTTAAAAAGTTACCAATTCTTAAGAGTCCATCTCAAGTATACTTCCTGTGTAAAGGCAATCTCGCTGACTAATGTTACTCTTTCATTCCCTTGAGTTTCCATAACATAGTCAACTCGTTATTTTCCTTTCCCATTCTGCCTTACTTTAAATCTATGTCTATATCAGATGGAGCTTTGAAGGCAGGAACAAGGCCAAACCACTTAAATTCTTTCTGAAAGAAAACGAGTAAAAGGTAATTGTTATTTACCTTTGTATCTCACTTCTTTATGCCTAACCTAATGAAGGACCTCAGTATACGTTAATTGTTTAAATGGTTTAAGTCTAGATATTTGAAATTCCAAGAGCGCAACAGAGTGTGCATAGCCAAAGGTTACAAATGATAACCAAAGCTGTTGGCAGATTTTCAGAGTAAATTATCATCAATCTCTTTCTATTGTGCATATCTCATTTCCATTTTTTAATTTCCTCTTTCCCTGGTGTTTACTTTTCCAACCACATCAGATGCCACAGTCTTTTTGGAATTGGGGTAATTTCCCTAATTGGAAAATTTAATGAGCACCTTAAAGAGTAGAATGACACTTGTTTCCCTGGAGTTGAGAGCTTTGAGTAGGCAAATGGTTAATGGCATGTCTAAATGACCACTGTTATTTTGCAGGCTTTTTCTTTTCCAAAATTGAGATAGCTGTCTCATTCAGTTTTAGCTCATCCGGTTTGCAATTTGTAGTTAATTTATTAGTGAGGGATTTAGTTGTAAGGAAATTAAGTGTTGAATGTTCAGTTTGGGGGGGAATCTGAAAGAGCTGGTCTATTGTGGTTACTTCTTATAAAGATATTAGACTTGATAGCTTTCCTCCAGCTTTCTGTGTTATTACACAGAAATATCTTTTATTAGTACTTTAAAGTTTTTACATTTTTCTCATTGAGTTTGGAAAGTGGAACATCCTAACACTAATGAAAAATTAAAGTTATACAATTTTAGAAATATTACCGACTTGTCTTGCTCCACAGGTACAGTTTCATTTACTTTCAAATAATCTTCTTAAATTAAGTTTATTAAGTCATTTTGCTTAATAAAGTTTGATTTTTTTTAAGCATTTAAATATGAACCATTTTCAATAGGGACTTCCTGATAGCTGAAAACAGCAGTAACTACCTAGGTCTCTGCCTCTATTTTCTCCAAAAATAAAGAACAACAAGAAGAAAAATATCTATAACACTACAGAAAAAGCTCAGTATAGCTTAAGACTAAAAACCGCCTAAACACCAGATTACCCGAGAATAAAAAACTAACGAAAAAAGTCGTCATTGAGTATGATCTCTAATGCTCCCACCCATACCAGTGAGGCCAGCAATGGCAGATTCAGAAAAATGCAGGAAATGGAGAAGAAGAGAGTAATCAACAGTGCATGTGTTTGATCTAAAACCATTGTCAGAATGACGAATTCACCAAGTATAAAAAACTAAAAAAGTATCAGGGAAGATAAAAGAATTCATAACAGGGATGTAATTAATAGTATATGCCACTCAAGAAACCTTGCAGCTTCTGGAGCAGAAAACAAAATTGAAAAGGAGAATTAGAAGCACTTTTTAGCAATGAATGGTTAAGGAAAAAGAGAAACTGCATTTGAAAATGATGATTATGAAACAAAAAAAGACTAAAATTTTAAGCGATACAACTTCATCCACCATAAAAACTGAAAAACAAAATACACAAAGTATTTTGATTTTGTTATATTTACAGAGAAAAGTCATGATATAGAAATTTTTAAACTCCCCCATAACACAAAAATTATCAGGAAATATTTAATAGAGTTATCAGAGAATGAAATTCAACATATATCAACTCAGGGGAGGCCCCTCTAGAATAAAAGAACCATAAAGCAGCAGAAGCTTGTAAGATATATTCCAAAGAGACATAAATATACTAAAAGAAATATGTAAACATACAGACAACCATTTGAAATCTGAAATTAAAATATTAAGAAAAAATGGTCAAAAGGCGATAAAAAATGAAATTAGTACTGATTAAATACAGGAAAGAATGGGAAAAAAGTAACGGAATTATCTCAGAAATGCAGAAAATATTGCAATGTCCCTAAAAGAGAATAGACTGAAGTGAAAATTTAATGAGTCATTGAAAAAAGTTATAAAATAACCAAGTCAATGAAAATAAGACAAGCTAAAAGGGTTAGAAATAAAGTAATGAAAACAGTCAAAGAAAATTTAATTTGTTCTATTGGAGACCTCAAAGGGGAGGAAAGAACAATAGGAAAAAATGAATATTAAAAACTTGAATTCAATAAAACTTCCAGAATTAACAAGCTTTTCAAAAATGTATTTGAAAGGTCCATCAGGTTCTTGGAAAAATAAACTCAACACAAACTATTAAGAGACATAACCTAGTAAAAGTATTGGATTCTAAAAAATATATTCCATGATATTTCCAGGTGTAAAAAGTAAATAACTTTAAAAAGCATAAGAAAAGTAACTTAAAGTAGCAAATATTAATGAAAAACATACATAGGAAGGCAGAAGTTGGGCAGTGTTTTTTTTTTTTTTTAAACTCAATGAAATAAGAACAAAACCAACTATTTTATATACAACAAATTGTCCTATAAATATCAAGGTTATTGAGGGGGAAAAAATCAGGTTTCAAAATACATAAGAAATTCTGCATCATCACACTCACCTCAAAGTATCCACTAAAGGATGAACTCGACCACTCAAAAAAGATGACTGAGAAAAATCCAGAAATACACACACACACACACACACACACACACACACACAACAAAAAAGGGATGAAGATGGAATTTATTTTGCTGACCAACCCTGGAGAATTTTAGCAACAAAGTAAATAATGATAATAATAACTTATAACACATAAAATAAACTAAATATCCATTATTCTGCACTGATATACATAATAGAATAAATATATAAATATATAGATATAAGAATAAATAAATAAGTATAAACAATTATTGTTTATAGTAGACTTCTATTTCATAAATGTAGAAGAATTGATGGAAATAGAAAACCACCATTAAATAGTCACTCCAGTAATAGTTTTCCAGGCAAAATCATGCATAGAACCTTGATTAGTGAGTTAAGATAAGATGAAAACAGGATATTTACATAGTCTTTAAAGCATCCTTAAAATATTTATTAAACACAAAGGAAAAAATAGTAATTTTATAGTAGAGAATCCAGATGGACATCACCTAAAACATCAAAGTTAACATTCCATATTTGGACCCAGCATCATTATGTATCTCTTGAAAGAGGGCACTGAAAAAAACGCCATACACCTTTTTGGTATTTGTTCTAAAAATGAATAGCATCAACTTCATAGTTTGGTAATGCAATTATGAAATTTTGTTTAGTACCTTCAAAAATGTTAACCAAAATGAATAAAGGTTTATGTTCTATCAAGTAGTTTGGAGGTGTTCACCTAATTTGTTTAGCAATCTGCCACGAATTGAGAAATTAAAATATGTCAAGATAACTGTTATATCTATAAGCATATACAAATGTTCTTTACCTAAATATATTATAAAGAAGAAATTTTGACAATTGAAACCACAATATGGGATGAGAACTATATATAATTTGTTACTCTAGGGTTAAGTATACTTAATGTCTATGTAAGGATATACTATCATGTACTTACCATCAAGGTAATATTAATTTTTAATAATAATTCAGAGAGAACTTCCCACACCAAACTTGTGTGGACAAAAGTAGCTCCTATTAAATTTCTAGGCACCTTTATTTTCTCATGTTCTCCAAGTTCAAAGAACCCTTTCTTGTGTATCTATCTCTTTTTTCTTCTCACATTATTTGGTATTAGAATGAGCACTTATTATCAAGGTCTGCATTTGCAGTCTGATATATAGCAAAACAGTTTAATATATTCTTAGAGTATGAAATTAACCACAGGAAATCAGTAAAGATCAGAAAAATGTTTCATACATATGCATAAGAAAGAAAACAAATGAAGGCTTTTAAAAATAACCTCTAATAATTTAACTTTTATAGCCTTGAGGTTTTGTTTCATAAACAACTTAAAATTTGAAGTCATTTTTTGTAGGTGTAAGTGGTCTATCATATTATTTTCTTTCCTTCTAACAGAAGCAAAAAGTTGCCCAGAATGTGAGTGATGCAAAAAACAAAGCCTGGATTTTATTTCCTTTCTGACAATTGCGGTTTATCACCATTTTCTACCAATAGTGAGCAAA
This sequence comes from Eonycteris spelaea, assembly GCA_003508835.1. Lineage (NCBI taxonomy): Eukaryota > Metazoa > Chordata > Mammalia > Chiroptera > Pteropodidae > Eonycteris > Eonycteris spelaea. Next base: position 752,580 of record PUFA01000252.1, read on the forward strand.
AAACATGGAAAAAGTACAAAAGAGTAAATTGGCTTCTTGAAAGGCAATGTGAGGACCTGAATGAAGCATTTCTCCCAGAAAAAAATAATCAAAACACTGTCAAAAAAAAAAAAAAAAGCTAAATTATTAATTTCAGAACTCTGGAAACTAACTAATGAAGTAAAACAAACTGCAAACTGAAAATCCATCTGTTTAAGAAAAACTGCTGAACCTCTGTGAGAAAGCATTGTTTGTAGCATTTCAGCTTAAGTTTATTCTCATGCTCATTCAAGTTCCCCTCCTACCCCATCTCCATGGCACAGTAGCTCTGAAAAACTAGTAGTCTCATGGTAGTAGAGAAGGTACCCTCTTTTGGATCCCAGTTATAAGACCCACCCCCTAATAACGTGAATATTTGTTTGCTGTTCACCCAACTCCATTTCCAACGTATTGGACATGACTCAGGCTTATCTCAGCAATAGGGAGAAAGGCCTATCCCTGGGGCATCACTAAAAACTATGGCAATCACCCTGCTTCATCACAGTCTTCTGAGGCTGTGATTTCATTGTGGTAAACAAGAGCCCAGCACTATACCAAAAAACCTTAAAAGACAGTAATAATGAACTAGATGATCACAGGGGACATTAAAAGTTTTGATATATTCCTGGAGATCTAAAAGGCTACATATATGTGGAAGGCTATATAAATTTCTGGGATAGGAAAATGCCTAGTGATTCACCTCTAGGTGACCTTGAGGCCATACCAAAGCAGGAAATGAAAGCTAAACCTTTCTTTATAAACTGCCTGAAGTTCAAATGTGTGCCTTCACACAGAAATCTTCTTGGTATAAGATGGAAGTCAAGCTTTTAAGAAAATTTTCTGACCATTTAATAGCTGACCACTAAATCATAGTGATCCAGGTAATTCTAGAAAGCTGGGCTTAAAGATAAAATAACACAAATATAAATAAAAAGCTAGTAAAGAACTCAGTGGCTGTTATACTACAGAGAATACAGAATATGCAGAATTCATTCAGAAGAACGGCTAAACAAATAGAAGCAACAAGAAAAATACGACAAAGATAAACATTGAGGGAAGATTTATCTAAGAATAAATCTTAGAGAAAGATATCTGATACTAGAGTTGTTAAAACATGTACAATTTTCAATTAAAAAAGGAGATCCAAAGAAAAAAGAAAGTTCGTTACATACACAGAAAAAAATAGCCATGTGTTCTCAAGAATCCCAGATCTAAAAGTCTATCAACTTTTTTTTTAATGAGAATATTTTATGGTATATCAATTATACTGAATAATGCTATTAAGAATATAGTATAACACATAAATTCAGATATCGACAGTAGACATACTTTATACAACCATGATTGTTTAGAATCACAACCATGCCTAAACTGAGAATAATAAATTACATATAATATTCAATGGCCCACATCACAAATAATATAAGAATTTTCAAAGGTTTATGTATGTTTTAAAAACCATAAAGTGATGTACACCAACCTTTTGTCTGGTACCATTTAGGTGAGCATTTCTGTTGATGCCACTTTTTTGCTTAGTGATTTTCTTAGAAAAGTAAATTAGAACACTTAAACACTGAATACATTTCTAGTCTTTAACACACAGATTAGTTATCCATTTTATGTTTTTAATTTCATTGTACATAATTTGTTATGTACATGAATGTGGAAAGTTAACGCAGCTTTGAAAGTGTGCATTTTAATTCAAATGGTGGAAGGTGAAATTTTTTTAAAGAAACATATCAATCTTAAAATGTGCTACTCTGTAAAATAATCTGAGTAAATTTGTATCTCAGCAGAATTACCAAATTTAAAGATTGCAGACTTGTATTTTCCTCTGGTAAAAAATATCATTCAATGAGTTAGCAAAATTTAAGAGGAGACAATAAGAGATAATGTAACATGTTGTTTGTACGTTGTGAGAAAATTCACATTTTTTTTTTACCTCTGCCATTGTAGCCTGTGATTAGTGTATCTATCAAACTAATCAGAAATATTTATTTAAAAGGCAATGCTGTTGACGGAGGTAAACATATGCTAACATATAGAGATAAAATCATACTACGTCCAGAGAATGTGTGAGATAATGGATAGTTATTATTCAGAGCCATTTGGACAAAGATATAGTTTTTAAAAGAAATAAAGTCATAAAGTTTACTTCTAAACTGTAAAATAAAAATTGAAGCCTGATCCTTGGATTTGAAAATATCAGAAGTTATATAAGGCACTTAAAAGTGAGATAAAATACCACAAGTCTTCAGAAATATTGAGCAACTATTTGGAAAATGGGGTAGCAGCTTGCAAGATATCATTTTAATGGTTTATAAAAAGCTCATGTGTCTAAGGAACTTTTCTTTGCTCAAGAAAATGTCACAGAGATATATGTCTCAGACAGTGTTTATGAACAGTGGAGTTATTCATAGTTTTCGTTATGCAATTACTGTGGTCTGTGTGTCAAACAGCCTGCATGTATTTATGATGGTTTCCTGCCATATGAAGTCAGGCTGATTTAATATATATGAACTTGTGTTACTCATACAGCTCTCACACATCAACTCACTTAACAAAATTCTTAATGTAAAAGACTATTTATGCAGTTATTCAATTAAAGTTTGTAAGAAAAAAATATAGATACTTTTAAGTCAGCCATGGATTGAAGGTTAAATGCATAGCTGTAATTCACTGAAGCTCCTCTCTGCCCTCCTGACAGAATCAAGAAATTATGGGAATTTAAGAAAATAACAAATATGTTTATTTAAGTGGAAATGTGTTAAAAATTCACCTTTATTAGGTAAAATAGAAAATAAAAGACAAACACAGAGAATCAGAGAAAACAGTGTAGTAGCTTTATGGCTTGAAAGATTTCCAATGTATTATTTGAAGGACTCAACCTCCCTGATGTTTATAAGGAAAAGATTTAGCTCAATAACTTCATTGTTAAGAACTATAGAATTTTAGGCACATTCAATTTTGATATATCTTTCTAACATTTATTAAGACTATAACATTTTAACATTTATTAAATTTATTTAAATTCCTTGTTCTCATTTTTGCCATTAATAACATTTGGTGATAATGCCCTACCTGACTTCAAAGTTGGGTAGGTTAATAAAGATTTGTAAAGTCATTGTAACAATATCGACACATAGTAAATTTCCTATAATTGATTGCCATGATTGTTATTGATAGGTCGTGAAATAATAAAATAAGTGAGGTTTGTAGTGCCCTCTGATCTCCCCTTTTATGTCCTTTCCTGTCCATTCCTGGCTTCTCAATCTTTTCCTCTTGATAACGTCATATTCATTTCAAGGATATTGATCTCATTACCCTTGTAGACAATAAAATATTCCTCTATCCAAAAAATAAATTAAGAAAGCAATCCATACAATAGCATCAAAAAGAATAAACTTTACCCATGGATGCAAAAGATCTGTACACCGAAAACTATAAAACTTTGAGGAATGAAATTGAAGAAGACACAAATAAATAAAAAGATATCTTGAGTTCATGAATTGAAAAATTTAATATTGTTAAAATATTACCCAAACGACCTACAGATTCAATGTATTCTGTCAAAATATAATGACATTTTCAAAGAGATAAACTAAAAATTTCTAAAATTATTCTAAATAAGTGAATCAAAGAAAGACAAATAAAATACTTCATGATTCCACTTATATGAGGTATCTGAAATAGTCAAACTCATAAAAGCAAATGATAGAATTCTGGTTGCCAGGGACAGGGGATGAAAAAAATGAGAGTTGCTAATCAATGTGAATTAATTTCAGTTACTCAAGTGAGATTTATTGTACAACATTGTGCCTACAGATAACAATATTATATTATACATTTAAAAATATGTTAAAATGGTAAAGTTCATATTGTGTTCTCATTAAAAATAATAAAATAAATAACATTTAAAAAATTTTTTAAATGTTCAGAAAAAATTACTAATGGTAATAAAGAATTGCATATGGACCTGGCTGAATAGTGATTTGGAGCCTTAAGACTAGGCATGCCACTAAAATACTAGCACTAACTAACTCTTAATCTTTAGCAAGTCATTTAACTATCTAACTCCAATTTCTTCATCTATAACTAGGATAGAGAAGGTAATTATCTAAGGCCTATTTTGTTATAAAGTTGAAAGTTTATAGTTGTTTTTTAAATATAAGTACAACATAAGAATCAGGACAATTCATAAAAGGAATATGTTTCTGTTATGATTAATGTTGACATATTTAATATTATTACAAAATATTTTTTCTTTCTAGAAGAACAGTTGTATATCAGGGTAGCTACCAATCTATGGCATTATTTTAAAGCCAAATGAGACACATTTTCTATGACAAAGCCTGTAAAATACAAGTAGGAAAAAATGTGATATTTCTGTCAGCAGAGGGAAAGCTGAGTGTATAGCAAACAGAGAGTCCTCTATTTGATCCAGAAAAATTACAGAATAAACAAATATGGGTAGACAATAAGTAGAAATTATTACTAATCTGTTAAAAACCTGACTTCTCTGCTTTAGTTTATGTAAATTTCAATGATTTATGCCATTGCAATATTGTACCTATAAAATAGATGGTGAACCAGTAAGTCTTCTTTGTGTTATTTTTTAGTAACAAATAACCTCATATTTTCAGTGTCTTACTAAACAGAAAAAAGTCTGTTTCTCACCCATATGGATGGGTTGCAGATCTGATCTGCCAGTCAAGCAACCTTGACACTATATATAATGATCTTGTAGCACAGGAACAATGCAAAGCAGATGATAGAAACACAGTGACTCTTAATGCTCTTACTTGGATGTTGTATATGTCACATGTGCTCATGGACTATTGGCCAAAGTAGATCATGAGGTTAAGTCCAACATCATTTGGGCAAAAGAGGTATAATACTTCCTTAAAGGGCTCTATAAAAGACATGGCAATGGGTAGGTATGATACTTTCAAATAAAGGGGGATAATGATATTAATATAATTGACCAATAATAACAATCTACCATGGGTATTTTTTCCCAACTTAATCATTACTCTTAAAGAGGCACAATTTCATATATTATTTCAGAGTGATGTATTTTTGTTAATTCACTTAAAGGGTTTCTACTTACAATACCTGTTTAACTTGGAATTGTGTTAATGATGCCTATTTAATATTGATTTAGATAGTTGATGAAAAATTGTGGTTCTATATTTAAAATATTTATATTTTAAACACATTTGTTGTAATTAAAGGAATTTATTTATCCAAAATCTGATGGTTTACTTTGAATTTTGTACCCTTTAAATTCTTTAAATGAAAGAGGTAGTGTTACTTCTTGAAGGTGAGGAGTGGGGATTAGAATCAAAGGAGAATTTACTTAATCTTTGTCTCATTTGATATCAAAAATAAAGTCTAAGCATTTGGTAATTGAGAAGAGAAATTATGTTCTGAATTGTATACTATATATAAAAGTGATACATCCCATTTGCATGGAAATTATTTTAATAATAATCAAAGAGTTAGTGAATTTGGTTGATGTCTGTTTTTCTCCCCTAAGGCAAGCTTACAGCATATACCTAGACTTGTAAATATAAACCTTAATATGTAAATTTCTAAGCAGAGTACAATAAGGGAGATGAATAGAATCCATTAATGTTAGTGGAAGCCATGGAGTTAAATCCTGTTTTCATTTGCCTGTAAAATGAAGCCCTAAGCAAATTTTGCAAATAGCAAGAGAAAAATCAGTTGTCATGAACCCACTGCTCTTAGTGTAAAAGCACTAATTAATTACACTGACTCTTTCTCTCATTAAGTCATTTTCCAAATAGTTTCTAAGCCACAATGAAAATCTAGTTTTTGGTTGTTCTCTTTACCCCCTTTTTTTTTGATAATTCTTTAAAATTATACTGTGTATCAAATATTTTTCAAAATAATTCTTTTAAATTTATTATTTGATAGTTTGTATTTCATAAGACAAAAATAAGCTGACTGAATTTGAAGAAATTTACAACTGAGTTGTAAATCCTAAGAAAATGTTGATTCAATTGAGTCATTTAATAGCCTAAAAAGAGATCAGCAAACTCTGGCCTACACTGTTTTTTGTTTATATATTATTTCTACTTTCATGCTATAATAGTATAGTTGAAAGAAAGAAAAGGAAAGAAAAAGGAAAAGAAAAAAGAAAAGAAAGAAAAGAAAGAAAAGAAAAGAAAAGAAAAGAAAAGAAAAGAAAAGAAAAGAGAAAAGAAACAAAAAGAACCCAAAGGCTCCTTTTTTTTCATAGAACAAAGAAACCTGGTCGAGTTGCTAGAGCTGATTGATACAGCAATTTTATACTTAGGAGTAATTTTTACTCTTCTAGATTTCTACCATCTCATAAAATTGGAAACTTCAGCCATTTTAATGTGAAGAAGTTTCTACTCTTCCATTCATTGTCATTTGCTTATCTCAAGAAGAGGCACACGGTTTGTCAGCCATCCCTCTGTCCCTCGGTCCATATTTTTCTTTGTTACAATGACAAATATCTTGGTTTCTTTGAATCATGAGGGGACACAGAATCTGAGATAAGATAGACTCTTCCATGTGACTGGTTCGATAAATGTCTGCTATAAAGAACCAAATCTTCCCACATGTAAGTTCGAAGGTTAATTTGGGAGGAAAATAGTATTAAATTTAATTCTGGCCTTCAGTCAAAACCAAGTTTTTAAATTCAGCTCTACTAGTAATATTTAAAATAACTGGTTTTATTCCGATTGAGTCTTATTCAAATTACTTAGTTGATAAAAAATTAGAGAGAAGAGAGGAATAATTAAACATCATTCTCTAACTCCTACACTAACACTTTATCTCCAACACTCCTCGTGCTTACCAGGAATCTCTCCTGTGTCCTATGCTTGGCAAGGAAGAATTTTACTATCAAATGACCAATACTTGCTAAACACAGTTTGTAAGTGAACACAAATTTGTAAATAAAGATATTTCTTTCCATATAGTACATACTGGCCAGCCCAGGAAATGGAAACTTTTTTTTTTTTTTGGAAGCATTGTGAAGAGAGCTACAACTATCTATTCTATCACTCATATCCAGGCCACTACTTTACTTGGTCAGAAAAGGAAAATGGTCATTAAGAATGTGTGGGCTAAGCCCTTCTTGTTCCTCTCTTTTTGATTTGCCTTTCTGCACATATAAAAGGTTTTCATCTTACTCTCACTTTATGAGTTATACAAACTTGAGTCAGGACCCAGACCAGGCCTAGATCCCTTTAGACTCTTTTGGCTCCAGAGAACTGTGATGGACAAGTGAGAAGAAGGTCCAGATTCTTTTTGTAGCTGCATTAGAAACCCATTCTCCTTACTAATGAATTCTACAGTTTATATGTAAAGGATGAGAAAACAGGCCAAGTTTCATGCATGAGTGACCAATGCAGTTATAGAGGGTCCTATGATTAGAAAGCCCCAGTGATTGGTTTATATTTTGCTTTTACCATCTTGAATTTCTTAATTTTAAAAAAATAAGGCATCCTAATATCTCTTGTTGTACAGAGCCCCACAAATTATGTAGATAGTTATCCTGGGGAGAGGTATTAGAATTCACATTCTTTGTCAAGTTCAACCAGAAATAAAGGTCATTTTGATTTCTCTGTTTTTCCCATGTATATTTCCCAATTGCTCCATTACTTAGTTGGAAAAGACTAGTATTTTTCCCCTATAAGAAATTACCAAGAAATCTTACAGTATGCAGTTTGCTCAAGGAGAATATCAAGTGTCTGTCCATGAATAGTTTTCTATGGACTCAATCTGCATAATCACATGTCTTTAGAAATAAAACCCCAGCACTGTTCTATAAGTCATTTAAGGACTGTTCTTTTGGTTTGTTATTGTGCCATATCATGAGTTGTCTTTGATCCGATGGTTGAAGCTGGTATACTGCCATATACATATTTCTACCCATGGGATAGGGAAAGAGGTTGTCTAAGGCAAAAGGCTTCATTTTTAAAGAGGTAACCTACAAATTGCATGTGTAACTTTTCCCCCAAATAATTATGTGCCCAACTTAGTAATAGGGCATAAGTAACTACAAGAAGGAATAACAGACATGTTCCATGTGCCAACTAAATCTGAAAGAGAGGGGTGAGGGGAGAGAGAGAGAGAGAATGAGAATAAGAAGGTGGAGGAGAAGAAGGAAGAGGAGGAGGGGAAGGCGAGGGGGAAGAGAAACCACACCAGGGTTACAAATAGTGCTACAATACCTAAAGTGTCACAGTGCTTATTGTCACTAGCACATATTTCTAATAGGGTCTAAAATATACAAAGGATTTCATAAGTAAAGGGTTATAGTTAATTCTTAGCTAAACTAAAGTCATCATTATGACTTTGGGTCAAACTTGTTTGGCTGTGATGAGTTTATAAAACAACCTAATCAGATCAATATCTTGTTATTGTTCAGAACATGGCATATGCAGAAAATTCACTGCAAGTTTGATAGTAAGTTTGATATTGTGATACTGGCCAAAAAGAATAAGAAAATTCTAAACTCTCTAGAAATGTTCAGAGCAATTTTACAAAATTTATAGAAGTATAACAAAGCAGGAAAACCTATTACAATATAGGACTTTGAGAAATGTATGCTGTTTTTCTCTATTATATATACAATGTTGAGAAGAAATCATCCATCACACTGAATACAGTATAAACTAAGACATACTCTTGGCCTAGTGATTAATATGTACATTGGATAATTACAATGAACTGGTTGAGAAAGTGTTTAAATTTTAAGAGTATCAGGCTTGTTAGCTATAAGAAGACAGTAACTTAAAGATGTGAAAGGTCTTTTATTAAGACATAAAATAAAAGAAACACATGTAATAGAAAATAATGGGCTATAAACCAAATGCAGCAATAGACATCAGTGCTGTCAATAGCTATATTACAGTGTGAAATAAAAATGAAAAACACAACTTGGAAATATAAGACCACATTTTCTCAAAAATTACAAAGTGAGAATAAACTCTCTTTAGAGAGAAACTCCAGGCTCAAATATTAGTCGACCTAAATTTTAAACTCAACTAACTTCTTTCTAACCCTGGAAACTTTATCTCTGTCTGTATGTATTAAGGTTCACCTAAAATAAATGGTGCCGATTTCTCTATTGTGATATGTATTACTTTTATTTTATTCTTATGTTTTCTATTCTTTCATGTTGTTTGAATTATGCATAATGAACATATATTACTTTTACTGAAAAATATATAATGATAAAACAGCAAATACACCAAAATTTAAGTGTTATTCTTCTGAACAAAAGAGATTCAAAGAACAATAATATTTTTTGTATTTTTTTACATTTTAATAATTAAAATTAAATTTATTAAAATCATTAGTCATACTGCTATTAAAAATAAAAAGTAATACATATAGCACTGGCCAGTCCATATACTTTACACTTAGCTTATTAAATATGCACAACTCTTGGTGTAATTGAAAATATTCTTATCTCCCTTTTTAGCAGTTAGAAAACTGAGGCTGACAGAGATAAATATCTCCTCCAAAGTTGTAACAGATAAAATTAGAACATAGATATGCCTTATTTTGCCTATGAATTATTTCTCACTGAGTAAAAGGACCAATTAATTCAGTCGAACTGCAAATTCAGTTGTCTTCTCTATATATAGCCTTAGGGTTGTGAAAATTGTTTTGATTTGTAACCCATTTCCAGTAAACAGAATTTCCTTTCTCTTTTATTCATGCTTAACAAGAACGTAGAATAAAAGGTGTTCAGGGAGATATTGAAAAAAAGCTTTAAATATTAGAATTAACTGATGGAGGTGAAAAGAAGATAGGAACTAAGTGTGTTATTTATAATGCCTAGAAAAATCAGCATTGGTGGTTCCTGTGTAAAAGTTAATTCTGTTTTATCTCATCTGGCATGTGTGAATGATAATGGTTTAGGAATAAGAGATGATTTCAGTTCAAATCCTATTTTCCAAGATGTGCCCTATACCCTATGAAATCAATTTTTCTGCAAAAGATTTTTAAGTTTTTTTTCCTCAGTATTCTTTTTTCTCTTCTACCTTATAACCGATTTTCCTTCCTCTGAAATGTTTTTTTTTGTTTTTCACCTGCGAGGGGAATCATTATGTTTCGAATTCCTAAATAAAATCAAGTTTGCACTATTTTGGTTTCAGTGAGAGTTAAACCTGAACAGGTTTCTTGTCTGTAATTCACAGTCTGTTGAAAAAGGATATAATGTGGAAATGATCATTAATTTCCTACACAGTGGGCCAAGGTGTGCTTGATACTTGAAAGGAACCAGAGAAAGATACAACTTTGTTTGCGTTTCCTTTACTTGTTCTAACAGTTCCTCTCCACCTCTCATTAAGAGGACTTTTTGTTTGTTTCATTTTTTAAACAAATTTCCTTTTATTGAACCTGTTCAAAATTATAATAATTTTTAAAAATCTGCATTTGAAATGCACACATTATTTTAAAAAATTCTCTCTAAATCATCTTTTTAAATTCTATAGTCTTTGATAAGACTTTATATAATTTTCTTTTCAATCAGAATTTAATAAAATGAAAGCAAGGAAAAATAGTAAAGATAGGGTAAAAAAGAAAGTGCTAGGGAAATAATACACATAAAGAAGGAAAAAAAGAAAGGAGGGAGAAGACAGAGAATTAAACTTTACTCATCGTCGAATGTATGACCAGATGTGTGCTAAATCAGTTCGTGGACATTTTATATGGGTTGAGATATTTCTACATTTTGATATATTAATATAAATATTTCATTAACAATTTACTTTTTAAATTGTTACAATTATTCATGCATTATATTTACTATAGCATTTCATCCTTAAAATTTTATTTTTATATTGCTGTTTTAAAAGCAAACTTAGAAATACTTCTTTTTGATAATTAAGATATTATTTTTTTTTTTTTAGGCAAGGCAACCCTTGGTTGAACTCACAGATTGCAAGGACCTTGTAAGTTTACAATCCCTTATTTAAAAAATTTATTTACGCCTACAGCAACTGGTCTTCTGAGATGGTATCCTACCCAAGTACTAACCAGACCCAACCCTGCTTAGCTTCCGAGATCAGACGGGATAGGTTTGTTCAGGGTAGCATGGTGTATACTGCTTTTTATTTAAATAGAAATTATCTCCATTACCTAGATTAGTGTTTCTCAAACTTTCATATGTCTATAAAATATCTGGGAATCACTAAAGACAGACACTGGTTTACCTGGCTGTGATAGGGCCTAAGTTTTCACATATCTAACAAGCCTTAATGTGATGGTGATTCTGCTATTCCAGGGACTGTGCTTTGTTAGCAAAGATTTTAGATCATTAAATATATTTTTTAAACTGCCATTTAAAAGAAATCTCTATTAAGATTTTTTGGGGGGGGCACTAATACTGCCTTTAGTCAATTGTTTTCATAGAAAATTTATTTCTTTTTTATTTTCAATTGGTAGTGGATTTTATCTGTCTGATTAGGTGTTTGGTTAGCTAATTTCTTTTTTGTATTTTATGATTTTAGATTGAAATTAAATGCAAAATTCTGTTTTAATTTAGCAAGTAAGATTTTGTTAAAACCAAATTACCAGATTTTGCAAGTAGAAATAAAGAAGACCCAGTAAGACTTGAATTTCAGATAAATGATACATTTTTTTTGGTGTAAGTTGTCTCAAATATGCATGTAGCAACAAAATTATTTATTATTTATATAAAATTCAAACTGGTGTTCTGTATTTTGCCTAGCAAACATAATTTAAAGTTTAATGTAGATATAGTGGTGAGTTACAGACTGCTGAAAAAACAGATGTGTTTATTTTGGAAAACAAAAAGTGCAATTTAAACCTACAAATTCAGATTTTAAAATATGTGTATATTCTTTATATCTTTCTTAGTGTCATTTCATTTTACAAACAAAGAAAATAAAGAATTATAATTTTTTAAAATTTTATATCTGTCAATTTGTAATTATAACCATATTTGATTCAGGAGATTCACTTTTCTATGTTTTTGTTCATTTTATTTTTTCTCATCATATAGTTATATTTTGTATAATATTAAACTTATGGCTCTCATTTTCCTTAGGCTTGAATATGGTCTTTAGTCTTATAATACTCTATGATAAACATTCTGAGATTTTTTGAAGCTGCGTGGCCCAGTGTACAGTAGTATATCATTACTTTAAGTGTATATAGGTCTTTTGACTTTTAATATTGCAATTTGAATACCCATAGGTTACAATTTTTGTCTTTGGTTTTATATTTTTCCCCCTTAATGTTAATGCTTTGCTGTAATTTTATTTTATCGGGGTTTAGATAAATATCATATTTGATATCCTCTTAACTTTAAATCAATTGGTAAGGTATAAAAATTTTAAACTTACAATAAGTTACACTATTTTCTATGTGTGCTAAGTCTCACATAATCAAAAATGTTAACTTTGGATTCTACTTCATTCAATATAAGCAAATAATTGTAACCTTCTTGGCTTCAATTAGTTCCTCCTTTACCTACATTTCGCCATCTCTATCAATTTAATGCCAAATTCAAGATCTTTCTCCTTTGGGTTTCTTTCTTTTTTTCTATTAAATTCTGTTTCACATTCATTCATTTAATAGAATTAAAAAATCTGCCCTTGTTAATATTTAATATTATATTTTACAATATTAGAAAATATCACATCATCACACTAAACAGCTATATATACTTTCAGTTGAGTATAAACCTCATTTATACTCACTTCAGAAGTCACAAATGGATTTTTAATATTTGTTTGCCAAAGTAAGTCTTCTTGATTCTCAATGTTCCTTCTCTGAGAGCTTTTAAAAGTGCTGCAGCATTCCAATTCACCTCTTTACACTGAGAACTTGAAGCTACTTTGATTATTTGCATTGTATTATGCTTGCTTTTATCTACTTATAATTACAAAATCATAGTTCAACATATGATGACAAAACAAGTGATTTGTAGACTCTAATCTTCCAATGATCCTTTTAATTGCAGTTCAATGACAGTTTAATACCTAAATTAAGAATACATTTTACCAAGTGAAAATTTATTCTATAATACATTTTCATATAAATTACATGATATTTTTTGTTCTATCTTCCACAATGTCTTCTATGGTCTCATATTGAAGTTTCTTGTTTATATTATTATAATTAATATAAAATATGATAAAACTTTTATGTCTGTGTTATAATAATTGAATTGTTTCCATTGGCAATTCTGCATTCTACTGCTTCCAACAATTAGCCTATTAATATCTTATTCTATTAATATATTATTTTTTGACTTAAAATATACAAGTGTATGTTTAAATTTAGGCAATTTTTTGCCTCTAATGTTCATTGAGGACAGAATTAATTTCCAGTTGATGAAACTCACCAGTCCTTGTTCAAAAAGCACGTGCGTGCACACACACACACACGCACGCACACACATACTCACACATACCACACAGCCGATCAAGATAAGTATAAAGAATATTGCCCTAAGTTTGTTTTGTCAAGACGTCACAGAAAAAAACAGCTTAAAGCAAAACTTCAAGCCAGGATAGCTAAAACACTCATTAAGCCCATACATTAAAAAGATACTTAGTCTCAGAATGTTTTTGAAAAACTATTCTAGTAGTCTCATCAGTAATAAGGATGAGGGGGAAAGAAATTTACCTATCCTATATAAATTTTTTTGCAAATAGCAAATAAGTATTTCTTTCATTCTTAATGATCATTCTGTTAGCCTATGATCACAGTTTTCTAATATTTTATTCTCTTGAAAACTTAATTTTTAATATATTAAAAGAAAGAAGCTTTGTTCACTTTCAGCTAAGAAGACCATTTAATTTGGAAATACCTGCATCTGAGAACTTCTATAAAAATGTGGTTTTCACCATCCACATTCTTCAAAAAGTTTTATTCTGACCTCCTAATAATAATTATTTGTAGATAATCCATACAATTTATTTTTTTTAATCTTGGAAAACAACCTTTCATGCAGTCACCCTTTCTGTAATGATATTTACTGGTTTACAAAAGGCTGCCTTAACCACTACATATGGTATAGTTGAATAGCATTTCTCATCTAGGTTGGGAATGTCAACTCTCACATAAACCAATACAAACTGTTTTTTTAAATCAAATCAGACAAAGCAGTTTTTATTTATTTTTTTAGTTTCTTTGTTTTAAGAAACAAAGAAACTCAGAAAGTTAAAAATTCAAAAATTATTGAAAACAATAAAATTCCTCTGGAATCTCAGTCAACTCTCCAAACACAACCAATGTCATAAGATTTTTTAATGTCATAAATACAAACATAAATATATACATATATAAAATACAAACAAATATGTACATATATAAAATTTTCCTACTTTTTTGACAAATGATATTCCTTAATACATTTTCTTCTGTTTTAGAAATGTATTTTTTCAAGCCTTGTACTGGCTTCTAAACAAATTTTTATAATATAATCAAACTTATTAAAATTAATTAAATAAGAAGTATACATCATTTTGAGGGTCTCTAACAGATAGCCATACATTATAGTCACAATTTACAAAATGACGTGTCCTTTCTTGGTTCATATTCTGAAAAAGATCATTTTGTTCTATCATTCACCTCTACTTTCAATAGCTGAATTTTATACTCAATTAAATCATATGGTAAAATAAAGCAGGGTGTAGACATCAAACAGACGCCCCACCTTCAGTGATCCAGTTCTTAAGGAGAAACGGTAACATCTGTAGGTTGGGGATGGAAGTAGGATGGGGGGGGGATTAAAAGAGAAGGATAAAAAATTAAGATCATTTTGAAAAAAAAAAAGGAATTTGTAATTCTCTTTTTAATATTTTCAATGTAAAATTAAATTCGAGTATTAAAGTCAAGATCCATGTGAAAGATATACACCTTCTTCTGTAAACTTTTGAACACTTTTTTCTTTTGACTTGGTGATGCTTTGCTAACATCAGTTTTAATACATATGTTACTCCCTCCCATATATGCTCCTTATAACCTAGAAATATGAGGACCCTTGTAAAAAAATAAGGATGGAAGTAATGACCCCAGACTCAAAAATTCTGTCTTGATTACCTATTAAGATTTTTAAATACATGAGTATATATGAGGTTATTTTAAAACATTTTACAATATATATAGCCTGGTAAGCTTTTAAATACTTATTATTCCCAAGAGTAACTATCCTGGACATCATATGAGCAAATATAAGGGTCCAGTAGTAAAAGGATGAAGCCAGCCTGTGGTTGATAGTAAAACATAATGCAAAATATATGCTAAAGTGTTGAAACAGCTACTCGGCTCCAGTGTGCTTTCGCCATGCAGGGAGAAAAAAAAAAAGGTCTCCTGATACTCTAGATTTTTTAAAGAAATCAGAAATTTGAATTCTTATTTGCAATCTTCTGAGTTCCTTGTCTCCCAGAGATAGCTGATATTTTGTGACTAGTAATTTAGGATATATAATTTTACATACTCCTGTCTTAGTGAATTCCAATAACATTCTAATAAGTCAGGCAAAAGTTAAGCAACTAAGGATTGGGACCAAGGCCCAACAAAAGACAAAAGTTCAGCAGTAACTCTCAATGTCTAAATTCTGATAACAGTTCTCCATTTGATATATTAATTCATTGTCATTGAATAAAAAGTACTTTTGATTTCCTCTACTTTGTCTGGAAAATTCAGCAGGGAATTTTGTTGTTGATTTCTCTTGGCTACAGGTGTTTTTCCTTCATGATCAATAGTTATTTCAATTAATCTGTCAGGATATGTTTCACACTTCTCCAAACCGCATCTTATAGCACAGTGTGCACAACCTTTTGTAAGGGAGCTTAGAGAGCCTGCAATGAATATAGAAATATTTTTTAAAATCTAAATGTCTTCTGAGGTCTAAATAAAGAGCACTAAATAAATCTCTAGACAGGTTATTGTTATAAGAAAAATAAAATATTTGGTTCTAATCATACATGGCTTTAAAAATCAGTTTCAATGAAGACTGAAAGTAAAGGACATTAAGTTTTGCTTTGTAAGCTCTTCTAGGAATGAATTGCATCAGCCTCTTGAAATGGCTCCTAGTCATCACTTTCAAAGGCAGTTAATGGCTGTACTAGATCTAAATCATAATGTACATGTGCATTGATACTTGCTAGCTATATTAAGGCCTGAGTCAGCACTGGCCATGGCTGAGCAAGATCAGTTTATTTGGCAGCTTATCACCCAACTGGAAAAGGGTTGCAGCTTTCATTGTGGCTATGAAAAACCACCCTGTCTTGCATCCTGAAAGAGATTTTTTTGAACTTATTAGATCCTTGGTTAAAGTTTTAGATGAACTCTTAAGAGATTTAAGTTGGAAATTTAAATATGGCTTTTAGCAATTAAGCAAATAACTGTAGAAATTTTAGTTTTGAAGGTAGTCAAGAGATATTATAGTCCAATCCTTTATTTTAAAATTAAAACCAGAAACATAGCAGGATGACTACTCAGGCAATACAGCTTGTTAGCAGCCAGCTGGAATGAGAACACAAGGCTTCAGAATATAAAGCAGGTTTGAAGTCCTCTACTATGTTCCTAAGTGCCAGGATTTAGTCTTCAGCCATGCTAACATAAAAAGAAAGATGAGAAGAGGGGGAAGTTGGACTTGGAAATAACACTGATATTCTTTGTTTGTTTAAGATTTCTTACAAAGTGTTTCACTGAGATTATAATGTTTTCTCTTTTACTAAGAATCATCAGAAATAATTCCACAAAAAAGACAAGCAACACAGTTTAGAAATGACTACAACAACCTTCCATAAGCAACAATTCTTTCCTAAAAGATTTATTTTAATTCATCTTTTGACTCTCTTCTGCATTCGAGCTACAATTCTGGATGATGTGGGTGTGAATAGTTCCCATAATATGAAACTTAGAGTTAATAGGGGAAATGACAATCCTGCAAATTATTTTAATTAAGTGATTTTTTGGTTCAGGATGAAGTGATAATATACTTCAGTTTAAGGCTTACGGAGATGATGTTATTTTATTTGTCCTTAAAAAGTTTTGAGTAGGTGGAAATAAAGGTATTATTCCCAATATAGTTGATTTTTACATATTTTTTTTAAATTAAAAATAGCTAACATTATATTACAACATAAGGATATTAAATTCATTTCGGGTGTACCTCATAGTTATTCAAGATTTATATATCTGTGAAATGATTATGATAAGTCCAGCAACAATCTGACACTGTACAATGCTATCATGATATTATTGACTATATTCTCTATGCTGTACATTACATCCCCATGACTTATTTGTTTTATATTTAAAATTTGAAACTCTTAATTCCCTTTACCTTTCCCTCCTTTAAAAAATATTTTATTATAGTTGACATTCAATATTATTTTATATTAATTTCAGGTTCACAGCATAGTGGTTAGACATATATATATATATATACATATATGTATATACATATATATAAATTTATGACATGATCCCCCTGACTAGTCTAGTACCCTCCTGGCACTACATAGTTATTACCATATTATTGACTCAGACACAGGGAGTAACAAAATAAAATATGGAGGTGGTGTGGTGGAAGTATATCAGGAACGCAGATAGCAAAGGTAGAATTTGGTTCAAACATAGTGCATTTCAAAGGTAAGAGTTAAAGACAATCTTGGTAAACAAAAAACCTTGAATGATACACTATAGCACTTGGGGGATACAAATATGGGAATGAAGAACCATAGAAGATATTTAAATAGAGAAGTGATAATGAAAGGAACCGTTTTAGGAGGATTATGCTAGAGCTCTGCGTAGGATGATTTGCATAGGGATGGCACCCAAAGAAAAAGAATTTGAAGACCTGCATTTGAATGGAGCAGTCGAAATGTATAATACAGAAGCCCATGACTTTCTCCAAATAAAATCTGCATATCTTAATGATTAATTCATTGGGGGCAGTGAAAATGTAATTAATTCAATGAGGAAATGAGAATTTCAGGAATTCCTCTGTGGAGAAGAGGGAAAGATGATTCAATGAAGGAGCAGGAGAAGATACACAGTTAGGATGTATAAAACAAATCAGCGAGTGCTGAATTACAAAAATAACCAAAAAAAAAGAAGTTCTAGATGAAGTTGACATTAAAGAGAAAACTGCTAAAGATTACACACACACACACACAACACACACACACACACACACACACACACACCACACTTCATTCCTAGAAAGTAAGGGTGTATATTTCTGTTTGCAACAAAACAATTAACTGGAAACATAGTGAAACCTTTCTGATACAACTCTCTTAAAATTATTGGAATATATGTATTTAAAACTGAAGTGATGCAAAATTAATGTAATTTCCCAGAAGCCAGTTTTTATTTTATTTTATTTTTTTTTAAAATTGTGAATCCATAGGGATAAAGTGGTTCCAAATCAATATTTGTCTTGAGTTTATCTAGTAATCTCTGGCTACCTAGAGTGTGGCATTTACCAAGTAAACACAAAGGAGCCAAATGAAAAAGCCAGGGCTATATGCTGAATGAAATTTTGGAATGAGGGACCCAAGTAGAGTTAAAATGCTAAATGCACAAAATCCTCAGTGAGTGGAGCTAGGCGATGGGGATGGATGCCTGTCTCAGTTCTGGATCTAGGAGGAGCAGAAAATAAATATCTATGAAACATTTTACTCACAAATTTTCATTTTGAGTTTGCAATTAAAATCTATATCCTCGATAACTTGAAACCCCAAAGTAAAAAAAATTAAAGGAATTTCTGGCTGGTAGTATCTTCAAGCCTATGACAGAAAAAAAAAAAAAAAAAGAGCAAATACTCTGAAGATAGAAACACTTTAATTCAAGCCTCAATACTACTTTGTTATTACAGCTTTACAGTGAGACTTAAGTTTATTGTGAACCCTTTAATTTATTTTAATTGTTTTGCTTTTCCATATAAATTTAAATAAGATTTAATTTTTTAAATGTGCTGGGGTTTCTTACAAGGATGACACTCAATATAGCAATATTGAATCTTAAAATTCATTAACATGTTATATTTCTTCATATTTAGCGTTTTGGTTTTCTTTCACCAGTTTTTTAGTGTTTAGTATTCAGATTTAGTATTCAAATTTGTTCAATTTGTACCCAAGTATTTTATTTTGGGGTGCATTTGTAATGGTATCTGTTTTATAATTTAGATTCATTGCTTCCTTGCTAGTACATAGGAATGTAGTTGCTTGAGTATATTGCTGTATATGCTACAGCGTCACAAAATCTGTGTATAACTTTTGCAAATTTATTGTCATTCTTCAAATGTTCTATGTAGATAATGATGTCATCTTTAAATTATAACAGCTTTAATTCTTTTCTAATCTGGATGAATTTTATTTCTTTTCATTGCCTTATTGCACTTGTTAGAACTTTGAATGCTGGATACGAGCTTTGGGTTTTTTTGAGTGAATATTAAATTTTGATAAATGTTCTAATAGATTAAAATGACCATATCATTTTCTTCTGTTCACATGTTGAATTACATTTATGGGAAATACTATTTTTCAAGATTTTTCTTTTTACATGTTGCTAAAAATGAATGTCTTAACATTTTATTAAGGATTTTTTTTCTTAAATCTACAGGACCTGGTCTTCCTAGTTGGGCTCCCATCCAAGTACTAACCAGGCCGACCCTGCTTAGTTTCTGAGATCAGACAAGGTTGGGCACGTTCATTATAAACAATTTTTTGAGTCTATGTTTATGAGTCTATTCTTCCGGATTCTTCATTGATTTAGATATTAATGTAATGCTAACATCTAAATTGTTTTATTTTTCTGAAAGTTATTGTGTGAAGATGTGGTATTATTTTTTCTTAAATGTTTGAAAGATTTTCACATTGAAATCATTTGAGCCCAAAGTTCTCTTATGGAAAAATTTTCACTAGAAATTAAATTTCTTTAGCAGATTTCTTTAGTAGACTTAGGGCTACTTATATATTCTGAGTAAGCTTTTAAAATTTGTATCTTCTGTGAAATTAGTCCATTTCAATTACTTGTTGAATATGGACATAGAGTATTTATGGAATTATTTATGTAATAGCCAAAATAACACCTTCCCCTACCCCAGCAAATTTCCATATCCTAATTCCCAGACTCTGTGAATATACTACATTACACAGCAAAATTAACATTACCAGTGTGATTAAATTGGCAATCTTGTGATGGAGAAGATATCCTAAATTATCCAAGTGAGCCCAATATAGCCATAAAGTCCCTCATCAGGGAAAGAAGAAGGCAAGAGAGTCAGAATTAGAGAAGTCGATATGATGACAAAAGCAGAAAGAAGGAAAATAATGTAAAAATAAAAGCAGTAAAAGAAATCATTAATAAAACAAAGACCCAACCAACCGAATGGGAGAAGATATTTGCAAACAACACCTTCAATAAGCAGCTAATATCCAAAATATATAAAGAACTCCACAACTCAAGAACAAAAAAAGGCCAAACAATCCAATTATAAAATGGGCAGAATACCTGAAAAGACACTTGTCCCTAAGAAGACATACAAATGCCAAGAGATATATGAAAAGATGATTCACTTTATTAGCTATTAGGAACATGTAAATCAAAACCATAATGAGATAGTGGTAGTGTGGAAAAAGGAACCCTCATACACTGTTGGTGAGAATGTAAAATGGTACAGCCACTATGAAAAACAGTATGGAGATTCCTCAAAAAACTAAGAAGAGAATTACCATACGGCCTAGCAATTCCTTTTCTGAGTATCTACCCCCAAAATTTGCAAATATTTATCCATAAAGCAATATGTACCTTAATGTTCATTGCAGCATTATTCACAGTGGCCAGGACATAGAAACAACCAGTTTCCTTCAATAGATGATTGAATAAAGAAGATGTGGTACATATATACAACAGAATATTATCCAGCCATGAGATGAAACACCAGCTTTTGCAAAAACATGGATGAGTCTTGTGATTATCATGCTAAGCGAAAAAAAGTCAGATGAAAAAGTTGAGGACTATATGATTTCACTTATAAGTGATATATAACACTGAAAGCAACAAATAAAAAAAATAAACAAAAACTCGTAGATACAAAAAAAAAAAAAAAAAAGTTTAGTGGTTACCAGAGAGGACAGGAGGATAGGGAAGGTAGATAAGGATAAAGGGGTCAAATATATGGTGATGGAAGATTTGACTTTGGGTGGTGAACACATAATGCAATATACAGATAATATAATATAGAATTGTACATTTGAAACCTAAGAAATTTTATTAACCAGTGTTACCAAATAAATTTAATGAAAGAGAAAACAATGATAGAAACATCAAAATAATATATGAAAACCTCAAAAATAAGAAGAAAAAAAAGAAGAGAGAGAGAGAGAGAGAGAAAGAAAGAAAGAAAGAAAGAAAGAAAGAAAGAAAGAAAGAAAGAAAGAAGAAAGAAAGAAAAGAGAAGAAAGAAAGAAAGAGAAAATGGAGGTAGATGTCAAAGAGATGCAGGTAGCTACTACATGCTAAAAAAGACAAGGGAATACATTCTCCCATAGTCTCCAGGAGAAATTTAATCTGGCTGACACTTTGGTTTTAGAACTTCTGACCTCTAGAACTGTAAGAAAATAAATTTATATTGTTTTATGCCAGTAAGTTTGTTTTAATTTATTACAAAAGGAAACTAGCACACCTTATTACACTATTAATGACTGTGTGGTCCATACCATGTTACCTCTTTTATTTCTGATATTGATAATTGTATCTCCCCTTTTTTTTCTTTGTTTCCTCAGTTTGATTAGTTTTTTCATTTATATAATCTTTTTTTTTTTCAAAATTTAATTTCTATGATATTCTCCATCTCTGTTTTGATTAGATTGATTTTATTTCAACTTTTTAACTTACTTTTAATCATTATGGATTCAATCTTCTATTTTTTTTTAATCTAGTTTCTTAAATTGAAAGATTAAACTATTGATCTGAGACATTTTTTTCTTTTTCATAATATAGGGAGTTTTCACTAAAAAATTCCTTTAAGCAATGCTTTAACTAAATTCTACACATTTTGCTATGTTTCATTTTTATTCACTTCAAAATATTTTATTTTGAGAACTTCTCTTTTGCCCATGAGTTATTTAGAAATATTTTGTTTAAATTTCAAACAATTAAGAGTTTTTGTTATATTTTGTTGATTTTTTAACTTAAATCTCTTAACTATTACGTAGAACACACTACATGATTTCTATTCTTTTAAATTTTTTGAAGTTTGTGTCCCAGTATGGGATTTATCTTGGTTATCATAAACGTGCACTTGAGAGGATGTGTATTTGCCTATTGCTGTGGTGAGTTCTATAAATATCAGTGAACAATAAACAGAATAAATTTAAAGAATATCACTCCTTAAATATATCATCATAAAAATGGCAAAAACATAAAGAAAACAATTTTGAAAGCAGATAGAGGAAAATGATAGAATGCAGAACACATGGGAACAATGATCCAAAAGACTGTGGGTTTCTTATCAGAAACACTGAATGATGAGAATAGCATTAAAAAATAAATAAAAACAGAACTGATATCTAATGAAAATATTCTTCATAAATGAACATAAAATAAAAATATTTACATAAGAAAGAAACTAAGAAAATCAATTGTAAGCAGGCTGGCTATATATAAAAATGTTAGTGGATCCTTTAGGCTGAAAGCAAGTAGTGCTGGTGAGCAATTTGGTAGATCAACAGTAATACTAAATAGCTAGATAAATATGAAATATTGATTTTTTTCTCTTAAGTTCTTAAAATTAATATATATCTTTAAAATATATAATATAGACTGGTAATGTTTTAGTATGTGTACATTAAATATACATGACAACTAATATGTATAAATGGCTGGGGTGGAGAAAAGATCCTATTTTATTTTATGTAAAGTGATACTGTATTAACTCTAAACCTTTGTGAAAAGTTAAGTTTCAATGTTTCAACTTCTAGAGCTACTTCTAAGGAAAAAATACAAAGAAAGACAAATGAAAAATAGGTAAATTAAAAAAGGGGTAATTAGAAAAAATTTTTTAAAACAAAAAGGAGCCAGGAAAAGGGAAACAGTGGGACAACAAAGACAATGATAACAAAATAAATGGGGCAAACAGAACACAAACAATAAAAAGGCGTTCTGCATCAGTTGTTATGTAGCAAATGTTAATGACATAAAAATTCCAATAAAAGAAAGATTTGCAGACTGGAATTAAAAAAATCTAACAATAACAGGATCTTACTGTATGCTCCCTACAAGAGATAATTTTAGATATAAAGACACAGATTG
Source organism: Eonycteris spelaea (assembly GCA_003508835.1). Lineage (NCBI taxonomy): Eukaryota > Metazoa > Chordata > Mammalia > Chiroptera > Pteropodidae > Eonycteris > Eonycteris spelaea. The sequence goes on from PUFA01000252.1 coordinate 775,917, forward strand.
AATGTGAAGGATGAAAAGTGATAAAACGTGCAAACCATTACATGCGATAGGAACTAGTGTTGCTATTTAATAAATGAATAATAGGCTTTGAGACCAAGAATATTACCAGAGATTAATAAAGATATTTTATTATAAAAATTGAGACAATTCATCAAGAAGATATAACAATTACAAATATGTCTCCTTATTAACAGAATCTCAAGATATAAGAAAAAAAGGTAGAACAAAATAAAATAAGAAAAAATAGTAAGTAATAAAGACCAGTAATCAATAAAATAGAAAACAGAATATAATAGGGAAAATTAGTAGAGCAAAACTTGTTTTGTTTTGTTTTTTTTAAAAAAAGATGAACTAAATTACCAAATGCCTAGCTTGCTCAATGAAGAAAGATGGGGAAGTAATAGAAATAATCCAATATCAGAAATTTTCACTATAGTTCTGACAGACAGTAATATAGAAGCAGGATGATAATATAAACAATATTATGTCAACAAATTTGATAGCTTTAGTGAAATGTATGTATTTCCTGAAAAATACAACTTATCAACTTACCAAAATTGACATAAGAAACAGATTCTGAAAAGCATAATATCTGTAAAAATGAATTAAGTTTATAACAAAAATCTTTACAACTGGGAAAGTCCTCCTGTCCTAGATGGGTTTACTAATAAATTCTATCAAATTTTGAAGAAAAAAATAATACCAATCTTACACATACTACTTCAGAAAATTGTGAAAGAAAATTTATGGAACTCTTTATGTTGTTCCATTTATTGGCATAATATTTTTGGATGCCAAGATAACTTTAGTACGAAAACCTCACAAACATATTTCAGAAATGAAAATTATGAACCAATAGTACTCATAAATATAGATGGATACCTTCTTTACAAAAGACTAGCAAATATAATTTACACATATGTAAAAAGAATAACATATCATAACCAAGCAAAGTTTATTGAAAAAATGTGAGATTTATTTAACATTTGAAAATCAAATAATGAAATTCATATTAGTAACAAGAAAGGAGAAATACTAGGTAATCATTGCCACAGTTTTGGAAAAAGCATTTAATGAATTCAGCCCCCATCCATTAAAAAGCAAACAATGGGCATAAGAAAATTTGAGAGTGATGGATGCATTCGTTACCTTGATATGATGGTTTCATAGGCGTGTATATATGTCAAACTTATCAAATTGTATACTTTAAATAGTGCAGTTTTCTGTATCTCAATTATACCTTGATAAAGCCTTTTTAAAAAGTGATATAAAAGTTACTGGAATAACAAAAGATTGAAAGGAAATGTACCTTTGACCCTGATTTCCATGATAGACACCTGGGTTACCTTGGATCCCACCTTCACAGCATCACATGCAGTCCTGGCTCCCCCTGTTCTACTACAAGTTTCACAAGTTCTGGTCTGTTTCAGCTCACTCTGCACTCAATACGTCTGACATTTAAAGGATTTATAAGGAACTGTGAATGAATGGCCTGTTACTTTACTCATAAAAATGATTTGCATAAGAACAGCTTCTTGTGAAAAAGAGGGTGGGGAGTGGCAAACTGATGAGTTTCTTGCTCTTGATATCAACTGGAAAGGTCTTGGCAGTTTGGGGGAAGCCTAGGAATCTAGGAAATAACACATCAAACCTAAACAACATAAGGTCATATTTATACCTCACTGTAGTCAATTTGTGATCAGGCGGTCAATTGTCATGGGTAATCAGGGTTCTATCTGCCCTGCATGCCATGTGTACCATGCATGAATGTCAAAGATTCTCATAGAGGCAGTCATTAAAAGAAAAATTGTAAATAATTATACCACATCTAATTCAAATTGGAAAAAAAAAAAGAAAAAAATATTTTGATCAACTAGGAATAGTAGATTTTCTCAAACCGATAAAGAAAATATGCAAAAAAAAAAAAAAAAAAAAAGAAAAAAAAGAAAAAGAAAAAAACAAAACAAAACAAAACCAAAAAAACCTTTAATCAACATCATTCTTATAGTGAAAGTCTGAATTATTCTCCCTTGCTATCTGGAACAAGAAAAGAATATCTATTTTCACCACTTTTATTTACACTATCCTAGAGTTCATAATTATTCACAATTGGCCATCGAACAGGAAAAAAAAAATTAAAAGCAGTGAAGAGGAATTTTCTGCTCAATGGCTAACCTTGTAATCAGCTCTTTGTTCTGCTTCTGTAGAAATGCTTGCTTCATAGGCCAAAGGGCAGGGTGACCTCGAGATCAACTAAAGACTCACCCTCCCCTTTGCTTATTCTGTCTAGATAACAAATGTTTCCCCTCTGCTTATTCTGTCTGTATAAAAGATGTATTGCCTTTGCTTGTTAAGTCCTATGAAAGTAAGGTCACCCCTGAGCTCAGGGCCCAGATCTTCAGAGTGCTAGCTCTTCTGGGACTGCCAGCATAATAAACTCTGAGTTCTCCAACTCTTTGAGTGGTGCTTGGTTTCTCACTGGACTGATTTTTCTGCAATAGCAGAAAGAGAAAAAATGTCCTTCTTTGCAGATAATATAATTATTTACCTAAAAATTCTCATGAAATCTATAAAACAACTATAAGAACTGATAAGTGAATTTAGAAGGATCAGAGGGTACACAGTTACTATAAAAAAATCAGCTATATTCATTTACATTAGCAGCAATTAGAAAATAATGACTATATATAATTCAGTTTATAGTAATTCCTAGAAACATAAAATGCTTAGAAATGAATTTTAAAAAGACATCAATGATCTGTACACAAACATTGTTGAAGACCTTTTTAAAAAATATTTAGCTGAGTGAAGAGATATTCTATGCTTATAGATTGGAAGACTCAAAATTCCTTAAGATGCCAATTCTCTCCTAATTGATCTATAGTTTCTAATGTCAGTCAAAATTACAGCAGACTATTTTGGCTGAAACTTTCAAGCTTTTTCTAAAATGTATATGAAAATAAGACCTAGAGAATACCCGAAGTGTTTTTTAAAATAAAGAAAAAGTGGAAGAACTTACCCTATCTGATTTGAAGATTTACTATAAAGATATAGAAATTAAAACACTGATATCAGTGAAAAGACAGACATATAGATCAGTACAGTAGAAGAGAGCACACAAATAGTTGGCAAGGGAATTCAATGGGGAAAGAAAATCATTTAACAAATAGTGCTGTGTTAACCAGGTATACTTATACTTATGGAAATAATTGAGTATTTATTCAAACCCGACAACATACTATATATATAATGTGTGTGTGTGTGTGTGTGTATATATATATATATATATATATATATATAATATATATATAATAGCTTTAATTAGTTCACAATTCATAAGGAACTAGAACTAAAAATATTAATACTATCAAACCATTTCTTTTGTAAATTGGTTATTTCTGGAATAGATGGATGTTTTGTTTTAGTATATCAATCATATATTCTGCAGCCTTGTTAACTCAGTACAAATACTATGTCCGTTTATTTTCCTATATTTTCAGCAACAAATATGTATAAGCTGCAAATGACAAAATGACGTCTTTTTCTTTTCATTCACATATTCTATCTCTTTTCATGCTATTATCTTATTGTTGACAAAGCATTCCAGTACAATGTTATGTAGGAGAGGAGCTTTGATTATAGGTACCTTTTTTTTATTCTTAAGTTTATAGTAATGTCTTTCAAACTTTATAATTAACTATAATCTTCATTACAGATTTGGGTAAAAAAATGAGTTGTGCCATGTTATGGAAGTCAATTTATAACCTTTTATTTTCTAATATGTTTAATATATTTATTGACCATTAAGGAACACTTTTTTTTTTAAATCCATTGAGATGATAATCAGATTTTTACTTTTAATCTTTTGATGTAATAAATTATATTAATAGATTATCTATACTTATTATATTTTTAGATAAATCCATTCATTATCAAACAATTATCTGGACTATTTTTGCATCATGTTTCTGTATGGGCTTACTTTCCTTTATAGTACTGTGTTTATCTGTGTTTGGTGCTGAAATTACACATAAATTATACACTCTTGAGAGTTGAGTAGATATCTTCTCTTCACACTCTTATTTATTTTTAATGGTGCTATTGAAGTATCTAAAGCAAGTGAGTGGCATTATCAGATTTGCTTTTTATATAGGTTGTTAAGATATCAGAGTGGAGAATAAATTTTAAGGCAATAACGCTGTAAGAATCCAGGAAAGCAGTTAAGAGACTAAGAATTCTTTTCTTCATATGAATGTATATGATGAAGCAGCAGAAACAGAGATAAGGATTTAAGAGTGGTCAGTATAAGGGGATCCATGTAATGTAGGGGCGATTAGATATGTGGGGCAAGAATAATGAAGTTAACAAGTGTCTGGTTTTAGAAACTCTGTGTAGAGCCATTGTTTAGATAGAAGGCAAACTATTAAGCATGAAAATGGTCATGATAATTGGTAGTCATTTAGAATTTACAGGTATAGGAGAATTTAGTATTATATATTCCTATCTGTGAGAGGCTAAAAATCACGGTTGTAGCCATAGGAGTAGATGAAAATATTTGACTTTCAGTTAACAATTTGGTAGGAAACAAGAGTTCCATGAACTGAGTTGTGAGGAAGTATGATTTAGCCTTGGATTTTATTTGTTTTGCCAGAAGCTTGTTGTGTTGCTTTTTGTCAAGCCCATTTCAGAGCCAATGTACTAGTGGTTCCAAAGCTGAGGCCTCAAAATTATGGAGTTTTAGAAATCATATAAATTCCTTGCAGCTGAGTGATGACAGCTGTTAACAGTACTGCAGTCTACCCTTTATACTAACAGTCTTGGATATCGGGCTACAAAAGAGGTATCTTAGTAAACTAACTAGCATTAGTGTGATAGGCTTTTATTTTGCAGCCCTGATGTATAATTTAGATCAGAAATTGTTTTGAATGACATAAAGGACTCTAGTATAAAGGACTCCAGTAAATATAAATGCATAATCTTGTTTAGGATTCTCTTTGTAGACAAATAGCTACCCTTCCTACGATTGTAATAATGGCAGGGAAATAGAGTAGAGCCTGAGCACGGCTCTAGTGAAAGCCTTTGTTAAATGGCTTTACACCTGGTTATATAAAGAGAAACTAGTTCCTATCTTTACAGAAAATATATCTAAGTAATCCTTGTTCTTGTGCAAATGAACATTAATGTTTTATTCTTCAGATTTCACATACAGAAGGAGTATCATGTAAGTTCCTTTCATGCCCCAAAGTGGCTGCTATGGAAACGAGTCCTGATGCATGACAGAGGAGGAAAGCTAGCTGTGCTGTGCTTAAACAAAGAGGGGAAATTTCCACAAGAATTCCAATTGTATGCAGAGCCTAAAGAAAGGACTGGGAATTATACTACACAGCAAACCTAAGGAGGAGATTGCTAATTCAGCTTTGCCAACTACCTCCTTTCAAGGCCCATAATTAAAAGTGAGCTTCAGGACACTAGCAAAGAACTCAGATTTGCTCTGAGCCTGAGGGCTTGTAAATTGGCTGCTTTTGCAAACTGCTTTCACTCTTTTAGGTCTAGAGGGGAAGGATTAATGACTCTGTACAGTGGAATAAATACTCCCCTAGTGGCTTGAAAGAAGACATTTGCCTCACTAAACCTCTAAGATTACATATAAAGGGAGTATGGCTTTGAAAATAGTTAGGTTTGCTGTGAAAAGCTACTTATACTATATCAGCACTGTGCCTAGTTTATAGTCAAATGATTATAAAGTTTTGTCCATCAGATGTCCTATATTATACCTACATAATTTGGAGCTTACCAGATATATTTATCAGGTTTATATTTAAAGGTCTATGCCAAAATGTACCTTAGGCAGCAGAAGTTATCTAAGTGCTCTAAGAAATGTAGTTTTTTTCTCAAAATTCCAAGTCTTGGAATTTATTTTCCTAGGATATCACAGACTTGGTTTAAAATTTAGTCATATTCATATTTATAAACCATGCTTCCAAAACTCCCATCCTTTTCTGATATAATGAATTTCTAGCCTCTGTTGATGAAAGAAAGTCCAAACCTAAAGGAAAGTTTAAAAGAGTTTATTTGAACCAGGGGCCGAGGACTAGGCCCAGGAGCAAAAGCTCAAAGGACTGAGAAAATACTCTGAGGAACAGCAGTTTTGCAGTTCTTTTTATACATTTAGAATTAAAGGAGGAAACGTAAGGAGGTTGGAGGAAATGCATCGGTGGTAGAATAAGGAGGTGGGAGAAAGAAAGTGGAAGTCCCAGGATGGGACAAAAAGTGAAATGGAGAGGTACATAAACATTGGTAGGTACAGAATAGTTAACATTTAATATTTACAACATCTAGATATGATATGCAGACAACAAGATAACAACAAGGAGTTTCCCTGCTGTGATCCTCTGATGTCAGTAGGTCTGTTTCCCAGGAGCATGGAAAGGAAAATTCCTCTGACATTTTAAAGATATATTATCCCAGATGCACAAGAAAAATAGACAGGGTTCACCTGAGGGAAAGATTAACCTTTTTACTAAAGAAGCTATAGGCCTGGGATGTGACTATCCTGCCCTGTTAGGAATTAATAATCGGAAAATCTCATGCAATTACTTTCAGTTATTGAGCTTCTCAGGTCTACCATACAGCCCACTGAGCTCGTCAGGTCTTCTATGTGGTGCCTTTTCATTCACACCCCAAGCAATGTCTTATGTGTGTTGATAAACAATGGCTATAGACTCCCACAACAGTCCACTCCTATTTTGATCTGCTTTCGAGATGTCCTTGAAAATTGCTTACTGCAAGTATCTTTTTGGCTGATTTTGGTGCCCAGAATCCAGGTGCTCTGCATCTGGTTTCACCTCTGCTGACAGACACTTCTGCTGACAGTGCCCTTCAGAATACCAAAGAGCCAAAATAAAATTGAGAAGCCTAAGAGAAGCTGGTGTGGCAAAGCCTCTTCCTTCATGATGTATGTAAAAGTGAAGAGAATGTTACTCTCTTGAGTTATGCTTATATACAAATGTAAAATAAAATTGACGCTAAGCACTTATGCTAATTAGTATTCAGCATTCTTCTGAGTTCTCTCATACATAATCTTATTTAATTCTCACAACAGCCCTGTGTTGCAGGGTTTTAGGCACTGCAGGTGTGGGTTCATACAGAAGAGACATGTTCCTTACTTTTAAGGCTCTCTTTCTGTTCTCTCTCCTAAATGTCCTGGGTGTAATGAGTTCTCTCCACTGGCTGTGATGGAAATTTAATCTCTCCTTACATTGCTCAACTTGAAATATCTCTGCTTTGTTCTAACCCAACAGCATCGGCTCTGGATTACCTCACATAGGGTGTCGCCTTGAACATGCATAGCTCAACTCTCAGAAAAGGATTCTTGAGGGAACTCCACCCCCCAGCCACCATGTTTTTCCAGACTCAATCTCTGTATAGTTTTCTTCTCTATATTTGTCTTCACATTGTAGCCCCTTCAGCAATTCTAATCTCTGATATTTGTTGCCTAACCTCAGCAGGATTCTAGCAGTTGGTTAGAAAATTTTCCGTAAGCAGAGAACCTCGTTAGAGTAGAGTTCATCTTGGAAGCTTCCCTTTTACCCAGGGTTGAGCCTAGATTGGCCTATTTTTTAACATCTCAAAACAGTTACCTCGTTTTTAATTTTTGTAATTTTGTAATTGTTTAGTTGTTAGTCCAGTACCAGTTAGTTTTTCTTGGCTGGACTCATAGCTTCTTAATTCCAGAGTAAGAAATAATTTTATTGGATTTTTTTTCCACAAAATTATTAGAATTAAAAGTACCAACTAGGTAATAGTCTATAAAGAGTCTCCATTTTATTATGTTAAAATCTCTGCATTAGATGCAAATGTCTCTTGGATATTTTTAAAAGCATATTTATGTGTACTGTGTTTAATCACCTAAAGGACAAGGGCTGAATACATACATTGTTGATATTCATGTCTTGGCAGAAAATCCAGCACAAAAGAAGACTCAAGAATATTTGGTGAATAATTAATTGAATGTATAAGTAAATTATTCTCAAAATGTTTCAAAGTAGCATTAATGTTAAGATTTTAAATTGTGTAGCAGCCATTCCTTGGAGAAAATATTTTCTTTGTCTGAACTGTAGAATTTTCTACTAAGAGTGTAGACTGAGACATGAAAAAATTATGGCATAGTGTCAGAAAAAACATTTGGAATTTTTCCATGGTAAACCATTATATGGTAAAGAAGGCTAAGGGTATTATGGAAGCTAGAACAATTTCAAATAAGAAGCTTCATATATCCATATTGACATGGTATTTTGAATAACACTAATGGCATCTTTTTATTGATATGGCATCTACTCTCAACCTCTAAAAGTAGAACCCGATTCTAATTATCCTTGGGCTTGTTTAATCCTAGACTTAGATTGCCTTAAAATTTATGTCACTTTCTCAAGGACATAGGGTAAGAAAAATTGGTCTGGTATTAGAAATATTTATGTGGAGGTATTGAAATGTATATGCATATCAAAATCATTCTACACAATTATAGGTGTTAAACTTGCAGAAAAATAACACTGGCTGTTTAGTTAAATTTAACAAGACAAATTTCATTCATAAAGTACTCTAGAATTAAAAATCTCTGGGAAGATATATACATTGAACATTATATTTTTAAACTGTATTGTCTGATTCAATTGCATTTATAGTAGACTTATTCAAGAGCTTTTGGAATAAAGAAGAATACTGAAATTAAATTTGAAAAAATAGGATTGAAACTATTGTTTCATGATTTCTGTGTGACATGAGTTTTTGTGACCTTAAGCAAAATTAAAAACATTGTGTTAGTGCTTCTTAATGTTTAATGTGAGAATTAAATCAACTAATAAATATGAAAAAACCTAATAGATTTGTTCAACATGTGTTTATAGAATGCATAAATTAATGTATATGATGTACATGTATATATATGAAAAGCAATTCAAAAGTCAAATTCTTAATATTACTTATACTGAATACCGCTAAAAGTTAAATCTTGATATTTTAGAGTAAATGCTTCATATTTCTGAACAATGCAGAGGAATGAGTATTATATCATCCAGTGAATTATTTTTGTCTTGAGTATTTACAAGATATAATTCTCTAATCTAACTTTAAGCATGTTCCTGGGCAAGTCTCTATTTTCCTTTTTATATGCATAATCACAAAAGCTCATTTTGCTAAAGTCCAGTATCTTCAAAGGATCTTCTTGTTGTAGTGATATAAAGGTGTTAGTACTTTAACTCTAGCCAATTTCAAAAAAAGGTAAAGTAGAGATATCAAGAAATCAATTCAAATATTACTATCACATAAATAGTGAGAAAATATCTCAAATGTGATACCTTGGATATATGAAAGGCTCAAACACAAATATTAAATATGTGAAGTTAATTCTCAAAAAGATAATGTTAACCAATATCGAAAATAAAAGGAAAAATATAGTCTACATAGAAGTAAACTTAAAAAAAAAATGTAGGGTGGTTGCAAAAAAAACTAAAATATTTCAATTATTTTCTTGAGTTTCAATTAATCATTTTGTTACAAAGGCTCTTTTAAAAAGCTATAGATAGAGCTCTAATTAACATTTTTATGAAGTGTTAGCTTTTGTTATCTTTATACATTCCCAACAAATTTTCTCTTCATACAAAGCAAGTTTTAATCACATAAACTAAGAAGAGGAAGCATCATGATATTTTATTCAACATGCTGATTATTTTAATCCTCAATTAAATTAAATGAAGTTACTCCTCTCCTCATGACATTCCAGTGGCTTTCTATATCACTGTTATGAAAAGGCAAAGTCATTACAATAGTTTGCAGATCTTTATACACACATTTCTTTTGGTGACGAGAGATCTTTTTGCAATAAAGGTGAATATTCTCTGTCTTCATTGGGTACTAATTACTTGCGTAGTTACATGCTGAATTATAATTCAGCAAAAAAAAAAAATTAAACACATTTATTTTACACTTTAAATGGGTGTGTTTTATTATATAAGTCAGGGGTCCCCATCTCTCGGGCCATGGACCAGTACCGGTCTGTGGCCTGTTGGGAACCAGGTTGCACAGAAGGAAGAGAGCGATGGGCAAGCCAGTGAAGTTTCATCTGTATTTACAGCTGCCGCCTCAGCGCTGCCTCAGATCATCAGGCATTAGATTCTCACAGGAACACCATTCCCTGATGCCAAAAAGGTTGGGAACACTGAAGTTATATTTTAATAAAGTTGAATAGACAGAATAGAGACGAGGAAAAAAAGCAGTAGTAAGATACAATTTATTTGGTGTTCCTATTTAAAGGCAAAACCCTCTTTTTATTCAAAATTTTTGAATAAATAAGGAAGTATATACTGATTAATAACTAACATTGTAGATATTTTGGAAATTATAAGAAATTATAAAGAATAAAATTAAGTTACACAATGACAATTTTGATTTGGTATGTATTACTTTGATTTTTTTTTTTAATGCTTTCATTTTCTGTAGTTGCAATGATACTAAATCTATCTTGTAGTCTGCTTTCTTCTCCTTAATTTTAGGATTTTTGTATCAGTCACAATGAACAGAGGAGCACTGCTCTGAAAGCCTGAATGCCCAGCACTGGGTGTCAGTTCTACAAAATGAAAAGAGCACTTTGCAATCTGACCACTCAAGAATACATTGAGAACCACTTAATAATCATAAATAGGTCTTCTCCAATTATGCCCACTGTCCTATTTCATGATGTTACTGGGTTAGCATTATAGGCATCTCTCAATAACAATAATGTGAAGTTCTGACTTGGGTCTAATGAAATTTTTTTTGCTATAGTCTGTTTGTAGGGTCAGTCTCATCTTTGGATTTTTTTCAGGAAGTTATTTCTAAAAGTTCAAGTTGTCACCTGAGAGTAAGAGGAAATCTTGCTACTAGCAGGTATAATAGTGTAGAAAGGATTTAGGAAAACCATATACTCATTCTTCTTTCCATGCTATATTGCCAAAACAGTACATTTATAACATTTTCAGCTAGAAGTCCCATTGTATTCATCCATATACTGGAAAAATTTACTTCAAAATCTAGCTATTATTGTGATACAGTTTAATTTGTACCAAATAATTCTTTCTAAAATTTCTAAAGTAAATCTTTAAATTCACAACGTATTTTTCTAAGAAAATTTTTACTGACATTATATAAACACAGAATTAAAGTTTTATTTTTTTTTAATTGAGTGTTTTTAAAAATATATTCTGGTGATTTTTTTTTACTAGAAAAATTCATCTTATTTAGGCTATAAATCAAAAAACAATAGGAGTTACTGCAAAACTAACTTATATAAAGACTTTATCTAATTTTCATATATCACTCCCTTGAGTTTCTAGTGATTAAGTATGTCTAATTATTCATTAATTATTTAAAAATTCACATTTAAGTTTCCCCTGAGAATAGAGAAAGAGGAAGTTTTTCAAAAAAAAGAGGCAATTTTGAAATTCTTAAACCTATAAAAATGAAATAAAAACTTCATTTATATTTAAAAAAATTAATTTGCTATCCAAGTATAATGGAAGAAAAGGATTCACTTTTCTAAGGTGATGGTACCTCTATTAACAGTGTATCAACAGACATCTGTAAAATTGGGAGTTTTTTCAAATCGTTATTGCCAATGATTGATGTTTTGGGTGTGTCTACCTATATCAGTAACTATTCTAGGAGGAGGTAAGGACATAGGAAGAAAAATAAGTTGGTATTGAGAGATCACTTACATTTGTCCCCAGTAGTTTTCTATAAAATATCATTTAAATGGTAGCAAGTAACAGAGCTAGAATGAGAAGCTAGACCTTTTAATTCCTAACCTTTTTCTCTATTTTAGCATCATATAAGCAAACTCATTATTAACTCACAAGGGCATTTTTAAGGGTAGGAATCCAGAGAGGCCATGAATTCAGGCAATAAAGCAGTCGATCTGGCCCATTTGTTAATAAGGAGTTCTCTGTTCAGTTAGTAAAGGTTTATTCCATAATATCAAAGAAATAATATATCTCAAAACAATCAGATATGAGTAGCTGGAATTCAATCATGAAAATCTTAGTGGACTATTTCTTTATAATTTTTGAGAAGGACATACTGCTTATAATAACAATTCTATCTACACTTCATACTTAATAAATACTTGTTATATCAGCTTTCAGGTTATGTTACAATGTGAGAAGGTCGTGGGGGTATATGAAAAGAGAACAACTGGACATTTAGGGAATTGAGTAATGCCTTTGCTTGTAATTAGTTTTATGAGCATAGGTAAATCTCTGAAATTTTCTAAATCTCAATTTATTTACATTTCAAATGAGAAGCTATGTCACAGCCATGAATATTAAAGTGTACTGTGTGTATGAATCAATCTAAGAACTTTGTTAGAATGTATTCTGTGGCTCTTTTTTTCTTGGAAACTCTGATTCTCTAGGATTTGGTTGGAATCTAGAAATCTGCAAATTAAATAATCACCTGAAGTAATAGTATCTCTCAGAGTGTCTGTGGCAACAGTTAGAAAAGCTCAATTAGATATTTCCTGAAAGTCTTTCCTAACTTTAAAATGCTATAACTTAATATTCGCAAAGAAAAAATAATTGAAAAAGCATCACTAATCTTAATGTAATTAAATCTTCATTGCAATTTCATTAGTAAAGTCTTTTTAATTAAGGAGGTTTATATCTTAAGAGCAATTTTGGTTCACAACAAAATTGAGGAGAAAGTACAGATTTCTCATGTATTTCCACTCTCCACACTTGAGCAACCTCTCCCACTGTCTACATCCAAACCCACTATGGCACATTTTTTTTTTTTTTTTACAATTGATAAACACACAATGACACATTATTATCATGTAAAACTCTACAGTTTAAGTTTCACTCTTGGTGTTGTACATGCCATAGATTTTAACAAACGTGTAATTATATGTTTCCACCATTTTACATAATAGTTTTGTTGCCTTAAAAATTTCCTCTCTGCTCTGAATCAGTAATCTATAAATAATTAAAGCTTCATTGCAATTCCATTAGTAAACTTTTTAAAAATGAATCACATTTGAAGTATATCTTGCTTGTGTTATACATTGGCATCAAACATTAAATTCTTTTTGAGTCCTTATGTTTTAAAAGCTTTGCAAGAGCTTGATAATCCTACTTGACCTACACTAATTTTTTCACATAATAATAGTGTTATGTAGAATTTGAAACCAGATAGTGAAGCTATTTCACCAGACTTAACACACCAGATACTCATCATCAGTTTTTAGCTGTAGAAATTTGAATGCCACTAAAAGAACAACTATCATTTTTTGCTCACATAATTATTTTTAATCCTCAAAATTTTCTCAGATGTTCTATAGAAAATTTTCTCTAGTTTCCTAAGAATTATATGCAATGTGTTCCAAATGATAATTGATAAATTAATATAGCTTGGAGTTTGCTATTTTCAAAGATCACAGAGGTCCAGCAGCTTGCCTACAGCTCCTAACCCACAGCTACAGTCCCTTTATTGTTCTCTGGCTATGACTTAATAATGCCATGGCTTATTTAAAACTCAACAGTTTTAATTTATCTTTCGAATCTTCTTTTGGTAATATTAGTAAATAAACCATCAGAAAACCAGGATATCTATTAGCAAGTAAAATAAGTCTCTAAAATAAGTATTCTCTCATCACTTTCTCTTTCACGTTCATATCCTGATTGTTTAACCCATTTTACTACTCATTGCCATATTGTAAGGGAGTTTATATTAAATTTAACCTAAGGGTATTGAAGATACTTCGGATACTAAAGATTTGCTTAATATAATTAGAAAATATAGTACTTTTGACAGCTCTCTCATCATAGTAAGATTATTGACTCATAGTTAAGAAATATGGCCTAAGTATACTAACATGAATAATGAGAGTTTTGGGCTCTGATATCTTTTAGTGGAAGCACACTGTTTAGAACAGTTGGTTCTAGAATCAGACTTCCTATGTCCACTTCTTAGTTCCATTGCTTGATTGCTTTTTACATTTGGGTAAATTATTTCCATCCTCTGATTCAGTTCTTCATCAGTATAAAGGATATGATCATAATAGTACATACCTCACGAAGTTCTCTGTATGTTAATATAGAATACATACAACCCTGTCATATTATTTTACAAGTTGTAGTTATTATTATTAATTTATTTGAAATTAAGCAAACAGTTTGTTCTGCAAATTTCAATAATTCACTATATAATTTGAGCTCATTTTGTGATTCTTAGCTGCATATATGGTTTTGGGTATCTTCTGAAGTGCAAGTTACAATTAAATTACTAGTTATATAAGGTTACTAAAGTGTTTGTGCTGTGTAAAGTATTCTATTATCAATTCTATTTTTTTTAATGTCAGCTGCAGTCCCTCTAAAAAAGTTGAAGTCAGCCTTTATTTTAAAGTGCTTGAAACATTTCACTAATATAATTTAATATATTGGTATTAATGGAATTCTCATGATACAGAAGAATAATGTGCTGTTAAGATATAGAAAGAATTAGGGAGCTGTGAATTTAAAGTGTCACTTCAACTTTTTTCAGACATTGTAAATGTAACCATTTATATGCAGTTTCCTACTAACGTTCAGCAGACTTGAAAGATCTTTTTTTATTTTCCTTTATTATTTAGACATGGTAATTACAATATGGTGAAAGAATAAGCCTCATTTTATTTTTTATATATGAAAGCACTCCCAAACAATAACTGAGACAATTTTTCCTATAGTTCTAAATTACCTATTTAATATAAGACTGAAGAAAATTGGCATATGGAACTGGTGTAGTAGTGTCAGTAAATGTTAGAGTGGATTTTGGAAGTCCTTCCAGTATATAATTGATAAGATTAATAAGTACGTATTAGGTTGCTTTGAGAATATAGTGCACTAGAACTTTACCTCAACAATAAGCACTACTTATTAAATATTTATTGTATGTGAGACTATAAACATGTTACATTTTAGTCTTATCTAATATCTCAAAAACCAGTGCTGACTTGTCTTATAGAGTTAACATGAACACCACCCTCATCTAAATTCTCTTCAGCTTCAAAAAATACCAGGGACTAAGTCTCACTGAATTCATTTACATGTGGTTCTAACCTAAAGTCTGAAATGAAAATCCTGTCTGAGAAATTAAAAGCGGGAAATGAAACCATTATTCTCCAGAGATAAGTGCACCTGTGAAGATGCAAGGTTCAAAGCAGCTTCCATACGAGCTTCTTGAGAGGAACCTGCATCACAGCTGCAGGCTGAGACCATCTGGAGAAGCTTTCTTAGAAATGTTGAAATTTGCCATGGCTTTGGGCTGAGCTCCTCAAAATTATTTATTTCAGTGCTGTTGACTGACATTGGTGATGGTGCCTTTCTTGGCCTTGTGTCCTCAACTCTCCAACAGCTGTTGAAGCATTTAAATTCTTCCTGCTAGTAACATGTAAGGTGGCTTCTGTTTGCGGACTGAAACTTGAATGACACAATCTGATGAAGATCATCAGGTCATTATCCCTTTTAACAAATCAAGAATGTTAAGCTCAAAGAGGTTAGTAACATGTCCAAAAATCACACAGCTAATACATGGCTATACTGAAATGTGTTCCAATTTATTCAAACACAATTTTGCCCGTGAAAACACTTTAGCCATTAAGTTCTAGAGTTGGTTCTAACAGTAATTTGTGTGTTTCATACCTATATTGCATCTATTATTGAATACAAAGAGGAAAAAAAGGCTATATATGGCAGCCGCAAACACTAATATAAATTTCATTCCTATAAATTGATTCTATATCTAATAAATGGGAAACTTTAATAAGAACTTTATTATATAAATAGCATATGCTCAGTTTTGTCATCTGAGTTTCCCTAGGCTGAACCAGGGTTAAGTGCCTGGCATGCCCTGAGTCTGTAGTGCTAATACACAATGACTTTAAAACATACGGCTGCCAGTACAGGGGAACCTGGGAGCAGGCACGTGAAGATTAAGAATTTTACACACACAAAAAATGAAGACCAGCAGCTTAATTCCTCAAGAAGGGTAACATAGAACTATGAGTGTGTTTGAGAAAATTAAAAGTCAAAAAACACAGTTTTATGGAAGAAGGCAAGTGGGACTCAATAGACTGTCTCTTAATTTATGTTCTGAGACATCTTACTCTTCCAAGATTTAATTCAATTCTTGGACGCTTCTTGGGGTGACGCCCTCATCTCTCTCAGGCAAAAATCAATAATCCCTCCTTTAGCTCCATTATCACTTTATGCACGTCTTCATCACAGAGATGTCAAAATTTTGCCCCTTAGAAAGATAGAAAGAGACAATATATTTACCTTTGGAAGGCTGAGAACCTAGAACAGCACATGGAACATTATAGATACTTAATAAACAGTCATGATAAAGATAACATTATATTATTTCCCACTCAATTTTTTGAAGAATGATACGAAGACCAACACAGAGAAAACTATATCTGTGATTGATGTACTTATTCAGAGCTAAAAAAAAAAAAAAAAAAAAAAATTGAGCCATATGTAAAGACCACCTTCTGTTTTCTGGACGAGCTGTTTCTGAAGCAGTCTGAGTATCAAAAGAATAAAGGAGAGTATTAAGAACGGAAAACAAAGAGAAAGGCTAACTAGAGACATTAAGTATACTTCCCAGCCCTCATGTTGCATGAGTTACTCCAATGTTCCAGGAGGGGACTGTGGGGGAGTGAAGATTAGGGTAAAACTAAAACAAGTCCACCAGTGGAATGCCAGAGATTTGGAATATAATAAATTCCAAATTGATATTCAAACCAGAGAGATTTGATTTCCCAAAGACAAATGAAAAATGAAAAACAAATTTACCTATACACATATTTTATATCATTTAGAATTGTTGTGTGCTGCAAAATATTTTAACGACAGGGTAATGAAGTTATAATTCACAAACTATACATTTTACCTATCTAAAGTACATAATTCAATGGTTCATAGTATATTCACTGAGTTGTGAAATCATTATCACAATCAATTTTAGAACTTAGAAAAAAAAGTCTTGTACTCAGCAGTAACACATTTGTCCCTTCCTCCCCTCTACCTTCACTACTGCCACCAAGCCCTATGCCACTTCTAACCTACTTTATATCTGTATAGTTTGGCCTATACTGGACATTTTGTATAATGGAATCATATAATATGTAGACTAATTTAGCATATTGTTTTCAAAATTTATCCTGTTGTATCATATATTAGTACTTTACTCATTTTTATTGCCAAATAATGTTCCAGCATGTGGCTACATAGTATTTTATTAACCATCAGCTAATGGACACTGGGTCGTTTCTACTTTTTGATTACTGCAAATAATGTATTCATATACTACTTTTTATGTGGACATGTTTTCATTGGATATACGCTTGGGTATATACCCAGGAGTTGAGTTGCTGGATCCTATGTAACTCTTTATTTAACCTCTGGAGAAACTGTCAGACCGTTTTTCAAAGCAGCTGCATCATTTTACATTCTTACCAGCTACATATGAGGGTTATGATTTCTCTATATCTTCAACAACACTTATAATCTATCTGACTTTTTGAGTTGAACTGACCTAGTAAGTGTGAAATGCTATCGTTGTTTTGATTTGCATTTCCCTTATTTTTAATGATGTCAAGCATCTTTTCATGAACTTATCGGTCATTTGTTTATCTTTTTTGGAGAAATGTTTTTTCAAATCCTTTACTTATTTTAAAGAGGATTATTTGTCCTTTTTAAAATTGAGTTGTTAGAATTCTTTATGTATATTCTAGATACAAGCCTCTTATCATATATACTATCTGCAAATGTTTTCTCCAATTCTATGAATTTTCTAAATATATATAGATTTTATATACATATAAAATTTTTGATACACAAGATCATGTCATCTGTAAATAGACATGTTTTTAAATCCTCATTTTAAATCTGGGTGTTATTTATTTTCTTGCCTAGTTAACCTGGCTAGAACTTTCAGGATAATACTGAGTAATAGTTTTTGATAATGCTGTAGGACATAAATTGCTCCAGAGTCTGCTATGATTAAATTTGATACTCTTTGCAGAGGTAGTTTTTGAGGCAAGCCTTTTAGGTACATTCAGACTCTAAGAACACTCTTAGCTGTCAATTTTCCTGAAGTTTTTCTGGTTTGCCTCGCCTTGCCTTGCCTTGCCATACCATGCCACTAGGTGCCCATGGTTTACTTTGTTGCTCTACTATAGCTACCAGTTTCTTCTTAATTGTTTACTACCAACATCTCCTTTTTTTTTTTATTTTAATTTTTATTTATTATGGTGACTTGGTTAACAAAATCCAGTAAGTTTCAGGTATACAATTTAGCAGTAAGGCTATGTATATAATTGTGTTCTCTTGTTTTTGAGAGTGCTCTTTAACTTTAATTCCCCATAGTCTGTGTCAAATAAAGTCAATTCCTTTTCATTAAGCTTTGGAATACTCTCTTCATGGACCATCTCTTTCCCTGGGCAAAATCCCTGAGTTCCAGCGTTAGAGCTGGGGCAGAGACGTTGGCCCACTTTTCTCAGAGTGATATGCCTGCTTTATGATCAGAGTTCTAGGTGAAAGCAGTAGTCCCTTCTCTTCTCAACTTGTCTATCCCTCTTCATGAAACATCTCCCCTGTAAACTAGCTGGGGTTAAGGGAATCATAAATATTCTAGGTATGTCACGCCTTGGATCAAAACTGTACCCTATAATTGCAGGCCATGAATCAAACAATACTAATTTTCATATATCAAAAATATAGACATAAAAAGAAATATGAATAATATTATTTCTTAATTCTATATCGAGGTAACATCACTTACAATGTGAATTTTTTTCATACCTTAATACCAGTGATGGAATGATTATCCTTTCTCCACTGAATTGCTTTTGCAACTTTTTCAAAATCAGTTAACCACAATATAAAGTTTATTTCTAGACTTTTAATTCTGTTTCATTAATCTGTATACCTCTCAATGCCAATAACACACAATGTTAATTACTATGACTTTACAGTTTTTATTTTATCATTTAATATAACATGGCTATCATCTCATGTCAGTGTTCATAATTTTGAATAGTTTAATGAGTCTTTCTAATATTTTTATAATAAGAAACAATAAATAAATCATACATTTTCAACTAGTGCCCTTTGGTTTCATTAAAATAGTCTCCTACATTTTCATTTAAATTTTTTTATTTTTTGGCATTCACATGTAGTCTATGACTTATTTGGAATTGATTTTTTATAGCATAAATTAGAGGGACAATAAATTTCATATGAGTACATAAATGCTACTGAATCATTACTTAAAAAGACTACAGATTACTCATTGCTCTGTAGTGCAACCTTTGTCATAAATCTATTACTTTAGACCTTTAATTCTTTCATTAAATTTTTATAGTTTATTTTTAATCATGCACATCTGTTAAATTTATTTCTAGATACTTGATATTTTTCATATAATTGAAATTAGGTTTCTTTGCAGTCCGTTTTTGAGTATTGTGCTCATAATCAGACTTGCTAAACTTTCCAGTTAATTCTAAAACTTAATCTTTAGATTCTATTGAATTCTATTATTCTATCATCTGTGAACATCTAGAGACTTTGTCTCTATTCCCAATCTTCATATTTTTAAATTTTTAGGGCTTTGCAGAATTTTTCAATATTAAATGAAAGTGATAATTTTGAGCATCTTGTTTTTAATTGCAAATGGAAAGATTTCAATATTTCACTTTCAGTATGATGGTTTTTTATAGTTTTATTGTTTTCTTTCTTTTTATCTTTGTTTCTTTGTTGTTCTTTTGAGGAAATATTCTTTATCAAAATAAGGAAGTTCCATATATAGTGTTAAGAATTTTGGGAAACATTTAACAAATATAGTTATATAATCAAAAGACTTTTCTTCTTTAGTCTAATAATATACTACAATATGTTGATTTTTTTTAAGGATAAATTTTGGTAATATTTATATATCGGTGAATTATGTGGGCTACTATTTATTTAGGGTTTTGTATCTAGTATTTCTTTATTTAATTCATCTAATTGTTCATTTCTTGTCAGTTTTAGTTTTAAAGTCATGATTGTCATATAAGTTAAAAGATGTATCTTTATTCTAGTCTCTGAAAGAATTTATTTAAGATTTGAATTATAGTCTCTTTAATTACTTGGCAGATTTTCCTAGTGAAATCCTCTAATCATGGAGTTTTCACTGTGGTAAAATACTAATTTGATATCTGCAGTATGTATGAGATTATAAAAGTTGCTGGTTTGTTTTTATATATACATTTGTTGGGATATGTTTGCACACAATATCTTATTTTCTTGCCTTTTGGACCTCAAGTAAATCAATGAAGGTTCTTTATTTCTGATATCAGTAATAAGATCCCTATTTTATTAACTTGGCTAGATTTTTATCACCTTTATTGGTCTTCACAAAAAGCTAACATTTAACCTCATTAATCCACTTTCATATATTTATTTTTTATTTTATTAATTTCCACTCTATATTTTATTATTTATACCTTAGTTGTTTTGCATTTATTTTACTGTATTTAAGTTGTTAATTTTTTTCTTCATTAACTAAAATACACTGTTAACTATTACATTCTGCCATTATAATTGTTGATTTCTCTACTCTTTTTAGTTCTGTTCTTGCTTTTACTTTAAAGCCATATATTTGGAGATTGTATATATAGATATATATGTAAATATATATTTATAGTTAGATTTGTTGTATTTTCCTGACAAATTAAACATTTCATTTTTGTAAAATAACCCTTATTGTCCCCTCAATGTTTTTTTACCTTTCTTCTGAAAGGAAAAATAATATCAAAATTGATCTCCATGGACAAACTGTGTCACACCATCTCTTTCTTTATTTAATGCTCCTCCTTTATTTTATATCCAATGTTATTGACAATGATACCTTTCAACACCCAATCATATTTCTTGTTATTGTTCCTTCTTATTTGTGACACTGAGTGGTAAGCTTTCTATGTTCTCTAACAAAACTATTATGAAATAGCAAGCCGGCATGGCATAAAGACCATAGAAGCTTATGATTTTATTTCCTGCTGTGATTATACTTTATGTAAGCTAGCAGAGGACTTAGAAATTCGCATAGTAAGTAATTTGTCTTTTGGAAGTGAGCAGACTAAATCTTGTTTTGCACTATTCTCTCCTTGTAATTATTAAAATCATCATCATCATCTTCACCATTATCTAATGTGCACAGACAAAGAAAGTGTCACCTGAAATGGATACTACCAAATAAAGAACATTCTTTGAAGTTTCTAACATACTTCTTTGATTTCATGAAATCTGTATCTATATGTATCCATAATAATGATTGCTTTGATTAAAATTACATAGCCTCAATTTTTCAACCTGATGAATAAAGCTATTTTTAGAATGCTATTAGAACTCATATGTTAAAGGTTTCAACTAGAGAAAGTTCCCTTAAATGGAAAATTTGTGTGTATCATTTTTATTGAAAAAAAATAAGTTAAAAAATGTAAAATGAGGAGACTGCCTTAAAATGTGTGAGGAAATTTTCATGGGACAGAGACTATCACTAGTTTTTCCCACAACTTAATTATATTATGAATTAGAACAACTTAATTTTTTTGGTCTAACTCTATCAACATTTTTTTTCAAGATATAAAATGAAAAGAGTAAGAGTAATACTGAATTTCTATGACTTGTCATTTAGCCATCATGACTGTTCAGATCACTGATTTTTAGTAATTTAAATGTGTATAAATCAGAATGTACAGCTGACATGATGTAAAGATTTGTTAGAAAATCTACAGAAGATTCCTTATTGATTTGAAGAATTCATGGAGAATAGGAAAAGTACTGTAGCCTGAAAATAGAAAATAGTCTATGCAGGTTGAATTAATCATATCACTTATTAGATCAATTTCTTTAAACTAATTTGAAATGTTAAATAGTAAATCTGGGTGATATACACATGTATATGTATATTTACACACATGTATACACTAGTCCCCCGTTGTTTGTGGTTTTGCTTTCTGCGATTTCAATTACTCATGGTCAACTACAGGTCTGAAAATATGAAATGAAATATTTCAGAAATAAACAATTCGAACAATTGTGCACCCTTCTGATCACCATGGTGAAATCTCCTGCTGGTTGGTTTTATCCCGCCCTAGATGTGAATCATCGCTTTGGCCAGTGTATCCATGATGTATATGCTCCTCGCCCTTTAGTCACTTAATAGTCATCTTGGTTATTAGCTTCACCATAGTGGTATGCAGTGCTTGTGTTCAAGTAACCCTATTTTACTTAATAATGACTCCAAAGCACAAGAGTAGTGATGCTGGCAATTCAGATATGCCAAAGAGAAGTCATAAAGTGCTTTATTGAAGGGAAAACTTATGTGTGTACAGGAAAAAAAAAATAGTATGCATAGTGACACTATCCACTGTTTCAGGCACCACTGGGGATCTTGAATGTATCTCCCAGAGATAAGGAAAGACTGTTGTATATATATAAGATTGTGTGTGTGTATATATATATATATATATATATATATATATATATATATATATACATATATATATATGATTAATTCATTATAGTTGTTACAGTTATTGTTAAAGTTATAGTCATAGTTGTGAGTCATGTTTATTGAAAAATATGAAAAATAAATTCACAGAAACATAAAAAGAAATAGTAGATATTACTGTTCACATTTAATATAACTTATTTTAGTCTCAATTCTAGTGACATATATATATATGTATAATTTTATTATGTCTAAAATTTTAAACTCTTTGTCATAAACATTTTAAAAGACTTTTAGGTATTTCCATCACTTCTACAACAATATCTAATGTTGGAATGATTCATTGTTTGTGTTGTTAATATGTGTATGTTTACATCTTTGCCAGTATTTCTGAATATTTCCTTTGAATTTTGTCACTTTTTTCCCTCCAAGTAATTAAGAAGTTGTACCATTATTTTTCTATTTAAAACATTATAATATGTGAAATGAAATACTAGGATAAATCTTGTGAACATTTTTAAGGATTGTGATTCAGTCACTATAATTTCCAGAAAGGTTGTAATAAGTTTCACTTGCACCAGCAATATGTAAAAGTGATCAAGTCATAGTCCTTTTACAGAATTTAATTATTATTTGTAATCCTTTTGTTGTATAGAAATTTTATTTTATTTATTAGTATATCAAATGTTTATTGTTCTATTGTTATCAGTGTCTGTGTTAGACACTGGAGATATCATTGGTAGACAGAAATGATATGGACTTTGTGTTTCTGAAATTTCCAATAGAATGACGAAGATGGAAATAAGCAAATCTACACATAAATGTAAAAATACAACCTTGGTCAGTTCTATGAAAAGGAGTACAAGGTGATATGAGATTATAATAAGAATGTCAAATCTCCTTTGTGGTTCATGTAAAACTACCATTAAGGCATGCTCAGTGAACTTATAACTAAAGGAGGAATAAAGGCTACTAGACAAAAGAGCAAAGAAGTGTTCTGGAAAGAAAAATAAGTATAAAGGTTTTGTTGTAGGAGAAAGCATTGTTTTTTGGCAGTAAGACCAGTGCATTTGAAGCAGAAAGAGAACAAGAATTGACATTTGTGTGCCTATGAAGCTGGAGAATTAGGTAAGTTAATTAAAAAAAAAAATAGATAGTACTTAAATCCTTCTCTTGGATCTAAATGAGAAGCCATTGAATGGATAGAAATACAGAATAACAATATCTGATGTGACTTAAAAAATTATTTTTTATATGGAAAACCAATTGAAAAGCTCATGTGGATTCATGGAAATAAAGTAAGCAGATATTTGGCATAAAAGACAAATATTTGGAGGTACATTTGATGGGAGTTGGTGATGTCTTGGGCATTCAGGATAAGGAAAAGAGTGTTTTCAAGGATAACTGTTTTTTCAGCTTCATCATGAGAAGGAAGGAGATAAGGAAGAGGACAAGTTTTGTGATTGAGAGCATCATAAGATTTATTTGGATGTGTTAAATATGAGTGGCCTTTGAGAAACAACTTTCAAGTGTGCTTGTTTATATCCATGTGTGATTTGAAGCACAAAGGAAATTTCTAACTGTAGATACACAAATGAGGGCAACCTGTATAATAATTGAATGCATGGATATGAATGCAATTTTTTAGGGAGGGTTTGGGAGTTCATATAGAGTAAGTTCATGGGCCATAAAGACAAAATAATCACTAAAGACAACATATTACGTAGTTTATCAATTGTGCATCTTTTTCTGAGAACATGTTTTAGGGCCTTTGATTATTTTCCTGTTGAAGAATTAATGATTTTCGTATCAATTTTTATGTGTACTTAAAGATTTTAACAATTATATTTAGATCAAATATTTGTTTTTAACTTGCCATTTACCTTTATTATTTACTTTAAAGTGCATATTTTTGCATAAGTATTCAAATTTTTATCAAGTTATATCTACTGCCTTTGTCGTTTATTATTTTAGTTATTTGTTTTCAAATTTTCTATTATTTTATTTTATCTTATATTACTTTACTTTTGTTTAGAAAAAGTTTTCTTATTAATGCTTACATTAACCTCTTTCCATCTTAAAATTTTCCAATCAACTGGTTTGTAAAATGTCTGGTGTGAAGCGTGAATCCTAATTAATTGATTATCAAATATCTACCGAATTCTCTGAACTCAATGTTTTGAGTAATGTACTCCTTAGCCACTGAGTTTTATTTCTACATTTTATTCTATGAAGCTTTTATGTATAGTAATACAAAAAGCTGTTTCTAAATTATTTGTTTTGTATCATTGATTCTGCCTATTTGTCCACTTACCATATCATTTTGAAGGAATGAACTGTGTATGTATGTGAATAGAGGTATATGTATATATATAATTTTCTTCAATGTTATTTTTAGTAAAGGCTATATCAATGGAACAGAGAAATGTACAAATGTAAAATTTAAAGTAACCGATCAATGGATTATATTTTTAGCCTTTAATACCCTGTTTATTATCTATAAGAAGCAAAAATAAAAATAGATAATATTAGGAAGATTAGATAAAGGTGGTAGGTAATACACCAGAAAATATTATGATTTACTAAATCTTCAAAATTATCATAAATAATTTAAATACACTAAAACCAAGCAGAAGCTTTTGTTTATCCAAAAATTTTGAAGAATGGTCACATCCATAAATAGATCTGCTAACTGTTAATATGTAATTTTTATTGAGTGTCTAAGTTCTTCCTTGATTTTGCATTCTTATCCATAAACACAAGCATGTGTGAGATCCTTGTAGCAGACATGTGCTCCTTTCCTCACATCTACATTTTTCTTTTCTTTCCCAATAGCTCTAGGCTCCTTTCTGACAATTCACATACTTCTGAGAAAGTTGACCTCACTACCACTCAAGGGGCATGGCATATTATTCCTTCAAATTTAATTAGTATATTTTATCTCTCCTAGCCATGGATATGGACATAAGGCCCACGCCAGACTAATCAAAATAAATATTTAACATTTTTTTTTTAATATTAGAAAAAAGACATTCTCTATTTGTTGGAGGTTATTGTAGATGCAAATAGGGCCAGGAATTGTATCAGTCACTTTTGCTACTGTTTAACACAAAATTCAGTGTAGTGAATTATAAAGATCTTAGTGACTTTATTCAATGATTCACAAATTGGGCATCATCCAATATAGCAAAGAGAAAAGAGTTCCAAGAAGCTGTACAAAATAAAAGACTTTTATAGGCATAAGGGAGTATGAACAAGGAAGTTAGGCTAGGCAAAATTTACACTGGGTATTGAAGGTCACTTTCCTTTAGGGGATAGAATGAGTCTTCAGGCAGATTACCTAACTAGCGCTGACCAGGTGATTCCTGATTGGTTTAAGATTCCATTTATGAGCTATAACTGTCTCCATTGGTGATGTGAGGCTTAACAGAAGCGCTCCAATTTGGGGCCTGTTAAGAGATAAGACACCCCGAGAAGAGAGCTAAGCACAAAAGAGAATAAGGATAAAAGAGTTACAGAAAAATAGTCCTGTTGACCTAGTTGACCTCTGTGTGAAACCCATCCTGCATTTGGACCAATGACTGCCTTTTATTTTTAAGCCAGTTGAATTGTCTTTCTATCAACTGTAATTCTCATGATTGAATTAATTCTGATATAGTAATTCTCAAGGCTTTTTCCGGGTTTCATGTTTTCCATCTTATGATATTTAAAATTTAAAATAATTAGTGCCATGTGATTCAATGAAAATATTTTGGTCCAGATTAACCTGAAATTCTGCCAAATGCATTATATAGTAGGCAATATGACACATCTCAGAAATCAGTAGGCCAATGAGACATATTTCCAGTAGATGTGTAATCTTCAGATCTTTAGGTAATGTGCGAGCAATAAAGCAATATTTAAATATTCATTAAATATAATGCTAACTTAAGAAGTTCCAAAATTTCTGGGCTCAATGTGGCTTTCACACACTGAATTTCACATCTGACCAAAGCTGCCTGCTTGAAGAAGACATGTAGACAGTGTTCACTCCGTACGGATCCTGCTCACCAGGACTGAAAAACAAACCATAAGCCTCATGTTTCAGCTGGAACCAATGTCTCCCTGTAGCTAATACACCTCCAACTTACTCAGAAATTGCTCTAAGTTTTGCATAGGATGTAAATCGAACACCCAGTGTACCCTAGGATAATCCAAATCAATAATGACCTAACACAGGGTTTGTAAAAGGCAGCCTCCTTGCCTAAGAGTCTGACCAACTCTCTGGGGCAGTTTGTATTCCTGAGTCCTCACTCGATCAGGTTAATCTTAAGTATTTTCCCCTGCCTTATCCTGCTGCCTCACCTTCTCTGCTCTAACTCTCTCTTAGTCAATCATGTGAACAAGAATCTACATCTCAGCTCAGGTTATAGATATTTATTACTTCCTGCTTTTTCCCCTGATACAAGTTTCTGCCTTGGGAACCTGCCAAATTCTCTAATTCCCTGAGAATTGTAACTGCTATTTGCACTTAACATTTTCTCTTCAGAGGCCTGGAGTTCAGATCCTGGTGACTTACTGCCCAGTAGCATGCTTTCCTGTGGGTTTCTCTGAAACTCTTTGCTTCTGGATTCTATTAGTTGATTTTCTTTACAGCATGAGATTGGGAGATGGAGGCTAGTCCAGAGGAGGAGATTTTTAAAAACATTTCAAATGCTAATATGTTCTCTTGGAAATCTCTATAGTATGGCTATAATGTTGAAATGATTGTAGATGTAGAGATAAAGCAATAGAAGTTTAGATACAGAGATTGCTATGTGTGTACTTATTTTCCATCTATATATCACATATTGGGAAGGGTGTTTTTCTTCTACTTGGCTTCATATGGACTCGAATCACATACTAAATGTCTCCTTACTGAAACCTTTTTGTTTTTATTTTGAATTAGAAAATCGCTTCTTATATTTGGACATAGAAAGGATCGAGAGCAATTAGCCCTCTGGGATTCATCCTTTTTCTCAAGTGTTTGTGTTCTTTGCTCTGCATGACATAAAGATGCAGATCCACCATATAGCCTTATGCTGTGTAGCTTCAGTTGTGTTTTCTTCCGTTCTTGCTTTTTTAAAATCCGGGATGCAAAACACTTACATGAAGTAAACGTAGGTTAGTATAAACAATAGCTAGCCGGGAGAGTTTTTCCAAATTGACATAATTTGTGTGGGAAGTAGAGAGGGAAACAGGCTAACATTTGAGTGAAATATAGTAAAGGGGTCTAAGCCAGTAGAGGCAGCACTAGAATGGGTGACCCTCACGCCCCTTCCAATTCTGAGATTGTTTTTCTCTAAAACGATAAGAGACTAAAATAGTGAAGATTTTAAGTGCTAAGGCATTGTTACTTTTAAGTTAAATAAAATCTGAACATTTTCATATTTTAAGTTTTTGAAAAATAGAAAAAGATTTAGTGACATTTAAGTTTGACCCAGATCTCTTGTATTTTTATATTTCTTTTATTGTGTTAATTTTTTAGCTTATGTCAATTTCAAGAAGAACCCAGAATATTTCTGATTACTTTTTACTTAAGAAATGCTGTGCTTTTAAAGAGCCAGTTGATATCTTGAAAGCTCTGATACAGTTTCCTATTAATCATGTGGGAGTTTTTTTTGAGAGAGAGGATTTCACATTTCATTAACTCTTTTTGTAATAAGTTATTCTTCTTGCTTATATAATGTTATCTGTGAAAATTCTAAATTTCATGTGATTAGATACTCCTTTTTTGTTAAGCCACAGTTAATTCAACAATTCTTTTCCTTTTGAAAATTAACAAAACTGAGATACAAGCAGATTTAGTGACTTTGTGAAAAGCCACAATAAAATGGTAATGAATAAAAAAATCCAATTCATTACTTCTAGTTACCCATCAAGTTACTTTCTAGTATTAAAATGTAAAAGGCAAAATTCATCTAGGTTTTAAATTAGGCAAAATACTCATAACATGTATTTTATGTATTTAAAATGGCAATATTTAATTCTTTTGCATTGTGAAACTTTTAAAGTTTAATTCCCACTTCTCACTTACGTTAGCACAGTATTTTGTTCTACATATATCAAACTAAATAAGTTTTTTATAGAAAATCTTACAAGCATCATTATTTTACTTGTTTAATAAAATGTCTGTGATATAGGTATTGTTTTCTCCTCTCCTTTTATAGATTAGAAATCAAAAGCTAAGAATAATGAAGAGACAGGCTGAAATCACTTTCAAATTCAAGTTTTCTCATTTATCCATGTAGTCATTCATTAAAAAATAATATTTACTGAGCACCAATAATGGTTAGGTAGTGGAGTAAGTATCTGAGGTTACAAGAAGAACATTATTATCTCCTATTCTATTGAAACATACCAAACTTTTTGGACATTACAGAACTTGGAAAAGTTTTTTTTCTTTTATAAGTAATTTCTGAAAAGTCATGAAGAAAAGATTTACAAAAATGAGATAATAAGAGAATTAATCTATCGCCCTTCCTCAAAGTCAGGGCCATTGCCTGATCCATGACTTCATTACCATCACGTGACCTATTGAATGAACTCCTAATTTGTTTTCTTGCTTCATTTCTATCTCCTATGTAATTCGGTTTTCACTGATGACTCAGTTATTTTTAGAAATATTAATATAATCATAGCACTGCTCTACTCTTGATATCATGACATAAAAGATATCTCAAATTCATCACAGAATGTTTTAAAATCATCACACAATAATATCTATCGATCTTCCAACACTTGACTCAAAAAATTGTAGTTGATGTATTGTGATATGGTTTGATTTAAATGGCAGAAACTGATCCCTAATACTCTCTTTTCTGAATCTCGGAAGTACATGATAGTTTAAGACATTGTGTTAAATAAAAGCTTTCATATGCTCTCCAATTAAGTGATATTTATTCTCTTTATTTTGTCTTATAAAATAAGTAGCAAAGCCTTGCTGCCAACAAAAGATACTAAATTTCTCTCTAGCTTTTTAGATAGGTTATAATTTTTTTATTTATATTGATTTTATACATTTACATTTTAATATTGGTATTTACATGCATCAGTAATAATTGGCAGGTAAGCAGCAGAATTTTAATTAAATTATGATATAGAATACAAAACTAATAATAAGTTAAAATAGCTCATTGGTTCCTATATGTAGAATAAAACTAGGTTAGTGGCATCAGCTCTTACTTTTCAGTAAATAATTAGGAAATCCTTTTGTTTTTATAAATTTTGTACTAATTTGTTTGATGAGAAGTAATGTCTTTCTCTTTAACATTATCACTCAGAATGGGAGGGGAATTTTGTCATTAAAAAAGTAATTAATTTATGCTCAATAAGAAATACAATTGCCTCCCAATCAAAGCATAGCATCTTTGCAACCTAGGATATTGCCCAGCAGACTAGGTCACTGCTTTATGCAAGTCGTGCTTGGGTGTTCACCTAAAATTGACTGCTTGCTTAGCTTTCTGCCTTTCTCCATTTAACTTTTCCACTCCTCATCTGTATTCCCTTGGAGGAATTCCTTAATAAATCACCTAAACTTATATCAATAGCTCAGGAACTGCTTCTGGAGTATTGATCTAGAAAGAGTATCAGCAAAACTTGACTCTTACAGGAAGACAGACAAACATAAAAGGAAAGAGGAAGAACAGGTCTGGAGGTGACACTGTGTGGCTTCTGAGTATGTTTCTAATCAGCAGTCAATAATAGTGTCATTTCCCAGATAAACAACTGTATCTATATGTATTTTTTATTGCTGTGGGACTAATGACAGCATTGCCTTGGTGTCTTTTTTTTTTTTTTTTACTTTGTGTGTTTTATTTTTCCCCTTTGTGAATAATTTGCATCCTTAACTACAACTGTTTACTGAGAATGGGATTTACTCTTTATTATTTATGTAGGAAGCACCTAGAATATAGTAATAGAGGATCATGAGGTTTGATTGTGCCCCTTAAACACATTCCCAAAATTATGTGTTGTTATAAAATTTAAGAGTATAATGAGAAGCGTTAGAGGTGATCATTTATAAACAAGGTTTTGATGAGCAGTGATCAAGATACCCTCTTATCCATCAGTAAATTGTTCAAACCCAATACCCCAGGGGCCTTCTACTCTTGGTAGGCCCTGCTGCCCTTAACTTGGCTTTCAGATGTTACAAATCATATGAAAATTGGGGCCAAATGCTAGAGAGAGAAGAATTTATAACTTTTACTCCTGGTCCCAGTTTCTCTTTTCAATATCTAAGTGGTGCTAAAACCATACACTCTCCCAAAGAGATTATATTCTAACTCATTTGGACTATAATTTCTAGGAAATTACACTTCGTGTTGAATGACACACCAAGTAAATTGATTTGCTTTTCTATTGTTGACATTAATTTTCAATTAATTAATTAATTGTGTGCTTTATGCGTATGTCTGAGCTGATATATAAATGAATATAGATAAGGGAAAAGTGATAGCAGGAGAAAAGTAAAATAGAAAGAGACTTTATGGATAAAAGCTTGAGTCCTGTGATTGTAAATCTGGCAT
Source organism: Eonycteris spelaea (assembly GCA_003508835.1). Classification (NCBI taxonomy): domain Eukaryota; kingdom Metazoa; phylum Chordata; class Mammalia; order Chiroptera; family Pteropodidae; genus Eonycteris; species Eonycteris spelaea. Next base: position 807,029 of record PUFA01000252.1, read on the forward strand.
TAAATCCTAGTTCTGCCAATCTCAGTTAAGTTACATCAAATAATTTTTTAATTGTTTGAAGATTTATTACCTCCTCATTGAATAGGATATTTACTTTCATTTCTTCATGTAGAAATGAGTTTCCATTTGAATTCTTTCTTCTTTAGCCTGAAAGACTATATTTAGCATTCTTGCATTAAATTTTTTAATGACAAAATTCTTCCAAAATGCTAATAACCTCTCCATTTTCTGTTTATTAGAAATGTATTTTGCTTTAGTCTCTGAAGATATTTTTACTGGTTATAGTATTATGGTTTGAGAGCATTTTTTTTTCTTTTTAAAACTCAGATAGTCTTAAATATTTATAATTAAAGTACATTTGTCAAATGTTTCTAAAAATTCATTAATAATTTTAATTGTTGATTGAAAATTTAAGTGATGAATTTAAGGAGAATTTGCATGTTTTCAATATTGAGACATTCCCACCATTTCTATTTATTTAAAGAAAAAATGAATATGTATACATATTGCTCTTCAAATTTCTTACATATTAAATACTTATTTATTTTAGTATTTTATGTAATTCAAAATTCCATTTTAGCAAATGAATTTCTTATGAATATTTCAGGCAACTATTAATAAAATAATATAAACCAAAATTATGTAAACCCAATTTTGTGATGCTCAGATGGGAACCGCATTATGTGAGCTATTAAATACTATAGCTCCTGGAATGGGAGGAGCATGGGGAATATCTCATTTATACCAAACAATTTTTGAGTTACTTAAACAAGTGTTAGTTTTATAGTTTCTAATAAGCCAATGTACCTCTGAGCATTGACTTATATTAAAAATGACCTACAATTGAATAAAATCTGCCATACTGGATTTCAAAAAATATCAAATGATCTCACTAGGCATTATCATATTAAAAACAATTAACAATCATCTAGAGATATCATCTTATAAATTAAAAACACATAATTTAAATTGCTTGAATGAATCAGAGGATACAACATAATTTTGTTACACAGTAATTTTTATTATTCCAGAGCACAATATTGTTGAGATATTCTTTAAGTTCTTAAGGTAATATAAAGATAGAAATAAAGACACAAAAATATGAGAAATACCAATTATAATTGATTTTGTAGTTAACATTTTATTCAGTTTTATTAAAATATGTCTAGGATCTTTTATTGGATAGTTTTTTGACAAAAATCTATGTAGAATGCATATACTTCTATTACCTTCACTCTTATACATGTTAATAGGCTTCCCAGACAATGACATTAAAAAAAAAATGTGAAAGAAGGAAGGAAGGAGGAAGGAAAAAAAGGAAGGAAGGAAGGAAGGAAGGAAAAGTAGTAATGTGGCATAAATATTTGTAAATATAAATCTCTTTTAATTTTAGGTAATAAGATTTCCTCCTCAGGAAAAAATAAAAACACCACAAATGACATTTAATGCCCCAAACTATTAGAACTGGATCAAGTAATTATCAAAATCAAAACTTTCTCATCTAACACAGGCCTACATTTTGGTTATTTAGGCTATCCTAAAGTAAACTATGATACAGAATTTTATAATACCATGAAACCTAGGTACCAGATAAAGTGTTTTTCTATTGTCACCTTCATTTTCCCAACAAAGCACTTGCACAATATTCAGTTGTTAATACTCAAGTACTTGCAACCCTTTGTATGTGTTTAGACTACTGTGCATATATAGATTATTTTTGTTTCAAACATCTAAGTAGATCTGGATTCCAAATTCTTACATCAAGGATCTATAATTCTATTTTTCTGTTAACAGACAAAGTCTAAATATTTTAACCTTTGCAGGCTATTAGATCTTCGTTATAACTATTCAATTCTACTATAACATGAAAGCAGACATAGATAATATGTAACTGATGGATATAATTGTGTTCCAATAAGACTTACAAAAACAGGTAACTGATTCCATATTTTGCTTGCTAATGCTTTAGAGAGATGAAGGGAAAGAGAAGTTTTGCTATGGGTATAATATTTGCTTTCAAAGGGTTGTAGATCACTTCTGATGTAGATAAATTGACAGTAATGATATCCAATTGTTATTTCATTTTTCTTTAGAGGAGTAGAAATGGTAGCAATGTCTCAATATTGAAAATATACAAATGTCCTTAAATTCATCGCTTAAATTTAAATCAACAATCAAAATATTAACCAGATTTTTATAAATGTTTGACATATTTATCTTAATTACAAATATTTAAGACTATCTGAATTTTAGAGAGAAACAGAACAATAATGGCAAAGACTTAATTTAAAAGACAACTATACATACTATGAACAGTACAAAAATAGAAAAATGTAAATTAAGTAGTTACAACTCTGCCTTATATTTTTACATAATAATTTTCCAATTTATTAAAAAGCTAAGTATACAAAATCATCCATAAGAGGGTAATTAATCACAATGTTGTGCTGGAAGTCTCCACAAAATAAAAATATAAAGAAAAATATGTTTATTACCTCAATATCAAGATAACACTACCATAAAATGCTTGATGTATTGTTAAAATGCAAATGTAAGACTTGGAGAAAGTATTACTAACATGACAAAAAACTAATCTCTAACTGATCAATATATTTGTATAAATGAATAAGGAAAAGATGAGTAATAGAAAAATGAACCAAATGTGAACAGATAATTTGCGGGGGCGGGGGGGGGCCTGAAATAGTCACACAATCATAAGAAAAAATATATACTTAACCTTGCCAATCATGAAAATGTAAATTATAATAATGAGATAAGATGCTTCAATTGTTTGATTGGTAAAGTAAGAAAGAATAAACTCCTGGATTAGGAGGCTTCTATTTTTGAGCTTTTGAATTAATACAATACTGTACAGGATAATTTGGCATTATCGATTCAATTTAAAATTACGTAAAACATTAAAATCCTTATTTCATTCCTCATTATATCTGCTATAAAAATAATCAAATGTTTACAAAGAGACATGGCAAAGGGAATTGTTGCAGCACTGGCATCATTGAAAGGAAAATGGTTAAATGAATTATGCTACATCTATACTATGGACTGCTACGTAGTTAAAGCTATGTGTGGTGATGGATGTTAACCAAACTTAGTATAGTGATAATTTTGCAATATATTTCAACATCAACTCATTATGTTATACACCTGAAACTAATACAATGTTATATATCAATCAAAAAATACCTTAAGCTAGATCTTTTTTATTCACATGGAAATATCTCTATAGCATATTATAATATAGAAACACAGGAGTCCTAAGTATATATGACATAATATTTTTGTTTAAAAATTACATCTTAAACGTGTTTCTGTAATTGTTTCAAGTTCTGTGGAGTACCACAAAATACTAATACAACGATAACTGATTCTATAATCTTGTTAAAACAGTACTTTTTAAAAATAAATAAGCAAACGTCAGGCAATATATCTTGTCATTTGAATAAAATCTTTTAAAAACGATTTATAGAAAATATAAGTATCGAACCATTTTATACTGATAAAGACATACAAGTCATTTTTATAATAAACTTTTCATGTTGCCTACTGAGGAAATGTATATAACCTTGGTGCTATCATTCACATTTTACAATCATATTTGAGATGTAAGTTTTCTGATATAAATCCACGTTTCCAAAATGTATTTACTGACTTATGTATATATAGGGACACAACTCAGAAATTACAAGGCCTCAGAGAACCCTGTATTACCTATGTATGTATATAATAACTTACAAATTTTTAGAGCTACATCTTTCACGGTTATAAAACATATGCCGTGAGTATTGTGTTCACAACTTAAGACAGTGTCCAGCACTTAATAAACACTATATAAATGTTTTTATTACTATTATTGGAGGAATCTATCAAGAGGTTATAACCACCAGCTGACCAATAAGCTGGACCTGGGCAATAGAAGGCTCCTCACCTTCCCCACTGTCCTTGGAATGTATGTTCTGCCCACTGTTCCTACAGTTGGAGCCATTTTCAAAGAAAAGGCTTGTTGAGACCATCTGGATGGTGCATGTTACTAAACTCAGTTAAGGTTCTGCATAAACTTTTAAGATTCTGGCGGACAGATGAAGAGATCTACTTGCTTGCAGCCGCCCAAGACAAGCCTCCTATGTAATTTTCCTTACTTATTAAAATTTTCAGGTATCAATCTGGAGTGGTCTGCCTCTTTTTTTTCGTCTCTCCTTACCATTTGTGTACTTGAGCCAGTTTTAGATTTCACCTGGAGGAACTCTTGAGTTTTTGAATCAATAACTGCATGTATTTGTATCATCATTGTCATCAGTTATATTAATATATAATACAACTTAAAAAGCATCAAGTAAAATTGACATATATACGCATAAACTATTCAAATCAAGAGATAACCTATGTTTATTTCCCTCTTGAAGATTTTACAATAAATGTCTTTCCACAAATAAATCTCAACATTATCTACTAATTGAGATTGATTGGTATATTTATTTGGTTTAGGCAAAGGTAAAAGTGATTTGACATTTGTAGTGCATTGAACCAGGGCTGGCTGGAAAAATCCCAAGATGATTTTCTATAAGAGAGTACTTTTGGTCAATATCAGGTAAGTTCCCATAAAATAGTAATATATAAAATGAAATCACCTTCTATTGTGGCATTTCTGGGGTTTTTTGTTTGTTTATCACAAGGAAAGGAAAGATATTTACAATGATCTGGAACACTGCAACTTTTTATTCTGAATTTATTATTGTATTATCAAAATTTTGAACATAAAAATTTAAAAATATTTATTATTTAGATAGTCAAGTATCTGGCTTATTTCTGAGAGTTTCTTATAAGACTGCCAAGATGTCTTCCAGTTCACCCAACACAAGCATTCTATAGAATCACTAGAAGTATAAATTCCTCATTTTAATTCCAAATACACTCATGGCAGCTGCACATTCCTTTCTCATTGATCAAAGTCCAAAGAATAATCCTTAGTAATTGCTTAATTACTCAATTTGGTTTCTGACTCATTGTTCTAGTGAGATTCTTTTTGAAAGGTCAATAACTTGTCTCCAATTCATTTTATTAAATATGAAGAAAAAAAGGAATTATATATTATTTAGTAAGGACAAGGTATATAATTGCAAAGTGAAAGGTGTTAATATCCATTTTTACTCAAAATGAATTGCAGCATTTTTCATCTTTTATCAGAACTTTGATTGGAATTTTAATAAGAATATCTTACAAAGCAACTGCATGGTAAAGAAGACAATACCTAGCAAGAATCCCCATTATTGAAGAAACATTTTTTTCATATGAAAGGGAAAAAGAATTAGAATAGCTTCTTAAATGATAATTTTATACATTTGAAATCAGTTGTAAAAGGAGGTTTTTGTAGTTGCAGCAGACTAAAAAGTCACTGAGAATGTGGACTCTTAATAGCAAACTGTACCTAAATTTGAATGAGAGATTAATAGGATTTTATTCACGTACCAATTTATTCCTTTTCCTGCAGAATCTCCGTCTTATGTTAATCTCAAAATCTACCACCTGTTCCAACTAGCACTGGTTAGTCACTGTTTAATGGTTAAGGTTTACCTCTTGACTCAGTCGCTAATTAGTTACACACACAATCATTACCAAGCTACTTATCCTTACAGCATCTGTTTTCTTATAGGTAAAATGAAATAATGAAATGCAGTCTAGCACCTGTTTCATAAAGTTGTAGTGAGCACTAAATAATTCATGTAAAATGCTTTGCACAGGACTGGTTATGTAGTCAATGATCATAAAGATGAAAGTTATTAGCATTGCTATTCTATAACTGTGTCCTTTTGCAAAACTTCCTCTATACTCGTGATGAAATAAAGATGGTTTCCTTGAATGCTTCTCCACTCGTGCAAATGTTTCCAGCTCCTCTAGTGAATACCTTTGTGATCTTTGATCAGTTCTGTGAGTTTGTATTACTAATATTATATACTTTGCACTTTTAAAATCTTTCCTCTTTATTAGGATAATTTATCTTCACATAAACATTTACATTTCCTCACATTATAATTTTTTCAATGTTTATTTCTTATTAAGAATCTGAATAAAGTTATAAAATATTTTCTTTAAAAAATTATATATATGCATATATATGCCATATATGAGGTATATGTGACAAATATGACATATACCTTGTATGTACGTATATTTATACATATTTGAACACACATGAATATGTATATATGCATATGCATATGCATATATATATCTATATATCTATATATATCTATATATATCTATATATAGATATATATATACACACATGCACATATACATACACAAACACAAACTTTTTGCACCTAATTTTGTGGGACTTTAGAACCTACACCCTGTCCTTAGTCTATCTAAGGGTCCATAAGCACACTCTTAAATATCTCTGGATCTCTAGAATCTCAAACTAGCACACACCTGATTCTGCATTAGAAATCTCCACTTTTTCTTTCTCTTTCAAGATTACAGGAAAATTTAGATATTATATTAAACACAGAAACTTAATGTGAATCCAAATAGAGACAAGAAAAGTAGAACTAATATTATCTTGAGAGGAGAGGAGCTGAAGTCTTGTAAGAGGGCTAAAAGATATATCAAGACATAAAAACATAGCAAATGCAGATAATATTGTGGAAAAGTTTAAGGTAAGTGAAAAAAGTTGTATCAGCATATTGCTTGAGAAGGAAGTACAAAGAGGTGTCCACCATGGATGCCTGCCAGAGGAGATGGAATTGTTTGGGGTACTTGTGTATATGAAGGAATGGTAATTTAGGACAGTGAGCATATGTAATTAACTGTTTTTGTATATTGGGCCAAATCAGCAGATTCCAACTTTCTGCTCAATATTTGGTGGGCTAATATTAAAGATGAGCTATCAGTGGAATTTACCAAGACTATTAACTCTTTGGCATATCAAAATAGCTCTATTGTTGAAGATGTTTGCTACAAATTTCATCTCCCAGTGTTTCTTTTGTCCGGCATAGAAACCAGTACATAATAAATGATCAGTAACTATTTGCTGAGTAGTTTTACTAACCAGGCACGTGTCTGTGCAAAATCCTATACACGAGCAAAAGTTGTTCAGCTTATTTCAGTTTTACAAGGACTTTTCTTATCAAATAGAGGCACAGGTTTTTTGGAAATCAGTGTAGGAAAGACAGTGAGGTGCCAGAGGGAGTGATGGAGTAAAGTGTCCCTATGTCCAATGCACTCATGTGGAAAATTAACTGTTCACCATCTAGGTCATTAGAATGACTTGGGAAGACTCAGGTAGGCTTAGTGATTAGGCTGCTCTGGTAGGAATTCAGAAACTTCAATTTTGTTACTAGCTTTCTGCCTTTTGACCTTTTAAAAAGTAATTTCAGATCTCATTTTCTCTGGCTCTTAAATAGAATCATACTTGTCCATAAGGCAATTTTAAGATACCCGGATGAATGATGCTACACATCTTTAAATGCAATTCTCTACTGATTTACTGGACAACATATATTTCTTTATTTGGGAAGTGTCTTATATATTTTATTAGCCTTTTCCATATGAAAAGTCTGGAATAGGCTGCTACTAGAATTCCCACTTAGCCAATATGTAAATTGAATAATAGAAGTACAAATAAAAGGCTCAGAAATCAGAATATGAGAAATTATATAGAGCAATTTATCTCAAAAATAACAGTGAATAAAGAACTTTGGTAAGTCACAATATCAAACCTTAGATAAAATTTAATAATGTCTACTATATCTAATTTAGGTTAATGACAATAAACACAAAGCAATGATTATGTATAGGCACTGTTCTAAGTGTTTTATATATATTAATTCAGGCATGAGACGCAAAAGAACTGTGTAATACACTTGAGATCAATAAGTGGCAGAGTCAAGTTTTAAACCTAGGAAAATGGATTCAGAATCTAGGGTCATACCACTTTACTACACTACATGTCTAGTTAGATAGCTCTTCATAGTGATTGTTAAGTTACAAATCCAAAAAAGTTTCTCTTCTAATCTTTTTTTTTTCTCCTACTAATTATGTATAGCTATTTATTTGAAATTGTGTTCAACTTAGTAGAAATGAAGTAATACCAATATCATTAGCCAAAATTATATGGTTATTTTTCTGTCAATAACTACAATTTGTGTTTAGGATTCTATGTATATAGTTTGGATGTATTTACGTGTGGCTTCCAGAGGAAAATGAGAGACTGAGCATCACAATTTCTAAGTAACTCAAATTGCAATGTGAGACAGGCACTTGTCTTTCTAGGAAACAGTGCCATATGGTAGATGGCCAATTAGTTTGTTACTTAAATTATAGAATAATCCATACAGTATAATGCAATGGAAATGGGATACTTTGGTACAAAATGGTAATTCATTCATGTGAGAGTAAATGTTGTAGGGATTGAATTTAGTAATATAAAGGTAAAAATCAGCAGGAAATGTATCATATCTGTTTGTCTTTAATAGTATATTTAGAGAAAATCAAAGTGTCATGTAATATTCAGTGCCTGTACATAGACTAATCTAATAAGACATTTAAGACTAATAGACATAAGAATGCAATTAAAATAAATAGAAAAAACCATTCAGGTACCATTATGGAAGATAGGTTTAATTTTACAAAGAATGAATGGAATAAAACCTATGTTACAGTGCAAAACAAAATAGTCATATGGTCCAAATTCCCTCAAGTGGCTTGCATAGTTGAAACAAATGTTTATTTCCACTGTAAATAAGGACATGTCAGAATTTTCTATGCTGCATCAGAGAAAGTGACATATCTTTCACTTCTATTAGATGTTACGATTTCATGCCAGTAGAAGAGAGAGGTATGCCTTTTGTGGGTTTCTCCTGGCAGAATGAATGCTATAAAAAATACTAATAAAGAAGTTTAAGCCAATTCTTTGTTTCTTGGCTGTTTCTACCATTGCAACTTAACAAATCTTAGATTTTCAGATTGAATTGGACTAGCCCCTCAAAGATAATACATCAGTGTTCTCAATTTGCTCTTAGAATGGGTATATTGAGCAATGTTCCGTAAACTACTCTTACTTATAAAAAACAAAAGTACCAATTTATATAATACACAAGATTTTTCTTTTGCAAGCGGCTAGTGGATAGGGCTGCTGACAGACCTCATGTTTCTTTGCTACATGTACCAGTTGTTTTCCTTTATAAGATGTTTTAGCAAAAATCCCAAGAGCAGCTTTCTTGCTGTGCTACAAATATAGTGATACCACACCCGGAATGGGCATGCTCAACACAGCTTTCTTAAATGTGTTATTTCAGCAGGTCAGGAAACTTACATGGGCTTAAAACATCTGTGTTCAAGTAAAGTCCTGCCACTTTAAGCTGCATAATAGGGATAATGATACTTAAAAAGGATAGTGATACTTAAATACATTGTTATGACGACATGATGATCAAATGTGGTAATCTAGAGAAAGTGGCCTCATATATTCTAAAGTGCTATAGAAATATGAATTTTTATTATTCAGGATATAAATTTAGCTACATAAGTGCCCATTTTAAATTCTACATTTAATTATATTTTGTAAAATGCTTTGTACTTATGCAAATTATTTTTCTATGAGCTGTTTTTATTCACATACAAAAATATTTAAGCATCAATTCTTCAAATTTTTACTAAGTAAGAACCAATAAATTATATGAATTTATTTTGCCACCAATTTTATATGTGCAAAAACAACTGCAATGACATATATCAGGAGTATTTGTGATTGTGAAGGACCAAAATATTAACTGAACAGTTTTCAAAATTGCAAATTTGTTCTAAAATAGTATATTGTCTCTCACTTATAGAACAAAACAAGCATAAATAAAGAAATACAAAATCTTAAAACATTCTCTATCTCAAAGAATTAATTTTTTCACCACCCAAAAACTATTAACACAATAATACAAACCAATGGTTATTCCAACCAAAATATAGAGCATTCTAAAAAATAAACATAATCATTTACTTTACTTCTCTCTAATGTTCCAGGTAAATTTAACATTTGCCATTTAGTGCTTTTTCTTGAAACTACACAAGAAAGTCGTGTGCATCTCTTATTCTATTCAATGGGGTATTAGCTTTAGAGCACCTATCTTTGAGAACAGGACTTGAATTATTTAATTAGCTGGTGTTTATCTTTGGGCTTCAATTGAGTACTGAAGGAATGCATTCAGGCAGAAAGCCAAATTAGATCTTACAGGTATCTTGCTCTTGGTACTAGTAGACTTGTATCCATAAACAAAACTATGTTTCATCGTTATAAAAATCACAAACCACAGTATAAAGTAAAATAAATAAAAAGGTATGCTGTTATATTTTCTTATCATTCCCCTGAAATTACAGACATATATACAATTAAATTCTCTGGCAAAAGATTATTTGCTAAGTATTTTTTCTTCCCACCCTTTATGCTGACTACTTAGGATTCTTCACTACAGTGCTTTGATGTATCTCCATTTTCTCTCTGCTGGGCTACAGTTATATTCCTCAATCAACTCCTACTGAACAGTCAGAGGCCAGCTCTTCTGAATTCTGGTGTCCTTACCTACAGGAAGTAACAGCTCTTTATGTTTGCTAGTTCTGAGGTATTTCACTATCTCTTGTTGGTTTCCAGTAATTTTTACACACCTTTGAGTATCTCTCTTCACTAAAATCTACTATCTGTTATCATGATACTCATAGTGTTGAAAAACAAAAATTCTTGAATTACCTCTTGAAATAATTAGAACAAAATAAGTTTTTATCTACCTATATTTTCATAGATATTCACCTACTTATTTTCTTAATATTTGCTTTTTAATTAAGGAAATCAAGAAATTTAAAAATGACTTGTACAAAATTAGTGTTAAACGATGTAAAATTACAAATAAAAAGTGAAAGGTCTATCTAACTACCTGACTCTCATTAATGACATCCCACCTCTCCCTGGTACTTCTACCTAGAAAGAGCTATTGTTATTGTAACCTTTCTTTTCTGTACATGTATTCATTATTCATTTTGCTAGTAACAAATTATTGCAAATTCTGTGGCTTAAAATAGCCATTTATTATCCCAAAGTTAGTCTAGGTCAGAAGTATTGACCTGAGTTTCTAATCAATGTCTCAAAATAATTAATTAAAAGTGTTGCCCAGGCTATATTCTCTTCTGAGGCTCAACTAGTCAGGATCTGACTCCAACCCTCTGGTTGTTGGCAGAATTCATGTCTCTGCAGCTGAAGAATTCATGGAGTCTTACTTCTTCAAGCCAGTAATGGATAGAGAACGAGAAAGAAACTCTGTGGCTTTGATTCTCTGACTTCTAAAACCTCTTTTAAAAGGTTCACCTGATTTCATCAGGCCCACAAAAGAGTATCTATTTTTGATCATATTAAAGTCACAGTTGGGTATTTAAAAAAATTGTTGTGAGCTGTATAAAATTTATTATTTATTACTCAAGTCATTGTTAATTTCAGGTAAAATGCTCATAATGAAACAAACATATGTTTTGAAATTGTCCTAATATTTTTATTGAAGATAAACACAGTTAACATATTTGTCTAAAATCTAAATTTTTCTGAGCATATATAAAATCTATTCAATTTTTAAAATACAACTGGTATCATAAAATGCATAAGTAAACATAGAGATAGTTTTATAAATGCAGATCTATATCCTCATACTTAGTGGCTATTTAGTATTACATGGTTGTGTCAAAATTTTAATATCCAATTTCCTCATGTGTGGAAATATTAATGTTTTCAAATACTTTTCTACCCAGTACTGTATGCATCTGTGTGCATTTGTGTGTGTGTGTGTGTGTGTGTGTGTGTGTGTGTGTGTTTATTTCCTTGGGATATTCCATTCATACTTTTTAAGGTATTTTGTCTACATTGTCAATTTTCCACTTAAAAAGGTTGTACCAGCTTGAACCGATAAGCCATATGCAATAATTGTATTATTCATAACTCTAATTTTTGCCAATCTAAGGATGAAAATTCATTTCATTTCTTTAATTTGCACCTCTTTGACTACTATTGTGTTTGAGCATTTTTCCTATTAGGTAATTATTTGTCCTCCTAATATCTATTCCTGCCCCAATTTGGTTTTTGTAAAAAAATACATATATTTATTTTGTTTATGTAGAAGGAAAACATATCAATGTTAACAATCTAAAAATAGTGTCATATTTTTGCAAATATGTTTCCCTTTTGAGTATTTCACTTAACTTATTTACCAATTTTTGTTTGCTTGTTATTATTTATTTTTCTTATGAGTGATTTTGATTATTGTTAATTTATGTAATTAAGAGATATTTTATATTTTTGCCATTTAATTTACAGTTGAAAATATTTTTGCCAAGCTTATGTATTTACATAATTTTTCTAACATATGTTCTTCTTTTCTCTTTAAAATATTCCTTAGAAATATAACAAAAATCACCAAATATTTCAATTTTTTATATGTTCTTCCATACCACAAATATATGAACCATATGCATGCATACATTATTTTTTATGAATATGCATATATTTCCCTTTTAATCATAATGTCATGGCCTTAACTGCTAACTTAATTGTGTATATGTCATAAGCATTTTTCTTGATTTTATATAAATATAATTCATTTATTGATATAAAGAAACATTGTATTGTGTTCTAAATATTAATGTGCAATTTGCTTTTTTTTACCTGACAATACTTGTTAGATAATTTTCTGTCAAAGCATAATTATTTTTAATGACTGTATACTATATAATGCATCCATCATAATTTATTTATCCATTCACTTATTGATTAACGTTTAAATAGTTTCCAATCTTTTGCTACTGAATGTTTTATGTGCTGATGGTTTCATTTTGGTTGAATAAATTCTTAGAATGATTTTTTAAAATAAAATCTACAAATATATTGCAAACTATTAATAGTTGATATTTTGACTGGGGTTTTGATAGCAATTCTCTTGTTGCAGAAAAATCAGACCAGTGAGAAACCAAGCACCACTCAGAGAGTTGGAGAACAGGTTCAGTCCTAGAAGAGCTAGCGCTCTGAAGATCTGGGCCCTGAGCTCTAGGGTAACCTTACTTTTATAGGGTCTATTTGCAAATAAGCAAAGGGGATTCATCTGTTATCTAGACAGGACAACAAAGGCAATACATCTGTTATCTAGACAAGCAAAGGGGAGGGAAGTAGTCTTTAGTTGATCTCAAGGTCACCCTGCCCTTCAGCCTATGCAGCAATCATGTCTACAGAAGCAGAACAAAGAGCTGATTAACAAAAGGTTAGCCATTTGAGTGGAAAATTCTTTACTCTCACACGTGAATTCTTTATATCTTACCATTTCCGAATGCGTTTTTATGTAACAAAAATTATTTAAAAATTTAAATTATGGAAGGCTTCCAAATAAAGATAGTGATCGAATACATATATTTCATAAATCTCTGACTCAAAATCATTAAAGCAATGGAAAAGAAATTTATCTTAAATTTGTGAACATGTAATGATAAAGAGAACAAGAGAGAAGACAAGAGCAAGAAAAGAATAATAGAGAAAGATACAACACATATAGACATAACTAAGTTAGCAGACCTGAAAAAGCCAAATCACAATCAGCAATAGGAAAAACTAAAGAGCTACAAAACTTAGCAGTAGATCCCTTGAAAGGCTCAGAAATGGGAGGCATCTCCTTCTACAAAGAGTTTGCATGTTTCTAAGACATCTGCTTTGTTAAACTGACTTTGCATTAGTTTTTCTATCTAGTGATAGTTTTCCACAGCACGCTGAAACTATATAAATATGCCTCTCAAAGTTACTTTGATTCAATAATGATCCTTTATCATATTTATTGAAATAGGTTTAACTTTAGACAAATTACAAGCAACTTTTTAATAGAAATCACATCAAATCAATAAATATTAACATTTAAAAATTTTTAAAATCTGTAATATAAGATAAATCTGTGTGGTTTCATTTATATAACATTCTAGAACAGGCAAAATTACAGTGTCAGATCTCTGTTTACAGGGCCTGGATTGACTGTAAGTAAGTTCAAGGGAATTTTTTGCTGGAATCAAAATATTCTACATCTTGATATTAGTGACAGTTACAAGAATGCATACATTGTCAAAGCACATCAAACAGCACACTTTAAAAGGGTAAATCTTATTGAATGTTATTATATTTTAATTTAAAAAGCATGCATAGTACACAAAGCACAAAGGCTAAAGTATGGTAAATGAGAAGTATGGTTTAATGGTAGCATTTATAAAGAAGATAATGGAATTGTAGATGACTCAATGGTATGTAGTATCTGACCAAAAAGTCTAATTTGATCTTAGGCTATTTCTAAAGAGGTATACTGTTCAGATAAAGGGAAGTTGCTCTTATTTTGTGATTATCAATTAGATGATAACTAAATTATTCAGTTTAGTTCTGGAAGCTACAATTTATAAAAGGACTTTAGAGAAAAATCACCAAATATGGCCTAGAGATTGTATATTATTATCATTGTTCAAAATATGGTCTGAGGACTAACAGCATTAGCATTACAGAGAGTTTGCTAATAATTTAGATGCTCAGACCCTGTTTTATAAGGTTTAAAGATTCTTTTAACTGAAGGACGCAAAATGAAGACAATGAGGTAGAACTTCAAAGAAGAAAATGCTGAGGAGGAGGGTTACAGTTTATGTAAGGCAAGCGGGGCAGAGTTAGCTGGGTTCCCTGTGAATTGGCTGATTTGAATAATTTCACAAGCTCCAGTGCTCAGGGGCTGTAGCAGTTGTCCTCAGTGGCCCCAGGGTAATTAAGGCAGACACATAATGGCCCAGGAAGGGAAAACCCATTAATAAAAGTAGTTGAAGTATGGACTAAACTAGCTGCTCAGGAAGGAAAACCCACCAGCTTCAAGTTAGGGCCTCAAAGTTAGGTCAAGACATTTTGAAAAGCCAAAACATATTACAGTTGACCCCTCCATGTTGTGAAAATAATATAAATGGAGCCACTTCAAAATGGTTTTGGAGCTACCATCACAGAGGAACTGGCTTGCACATCTTACTCCTTAAACTTTTGCAGTGCTAAAACCGGACATAATAACTTTTGAAGTAGGCCTACAGCAGCACTATGTTCCAAACAACTGTACGCAAAGATAACAAGACACAGATATTATGACTTGGGACTGAACATTAAAGATATTCTCTAGAATTAGCATCTCTATGCTAACTTATCTGTACCTGTGGAAATTCTTTTCTTAGCTTGTCTGTACCTACAGAAATTCCTTTCTTCTACTTATGTAATTGTTCCCCCACCCTTTCTCATAAATACTTTTGCCTTCACCTCCTAATGAGAACAGTATGTAGGTTTCTGTCTGAATCAGTCCTCCCAGAATAGCTATTCTTTTGGATCTTAAGTAAATGTTTGTTGCCTCCACTTTGGCCTTTTCTTTTTAGTTAACATGTCTTGAAGTAAATTTTCAGCCTGAGTATTTGTGATATTTGAGTGACCCTAAAAGTAGAGGAAACTTTTAGAGGGTAAGGCATAAGTTGCCCTAAACAGGGTGTAAAACATTTTATTGAGAGTAAAAAGAACGCAAGTAAAAATATAAAGTCTTTGTAAGTAAGCTCATAAACAAGTTTTCCATTTACATGGTATTGGCCAAGAAAACAGGTCTAAATGTTTGGGATCCCTAACAATGTCTTCATAGAGTTGTAGGAAGTATGAGCTATATTTTAATGATATCAATATATTGATATATTCCTTGGATCAAAGTTGGAGGTATTACAGCTTTACCATTGGAAGATTTGAACTGACAGTTCCACAAAGTAATTGTAAATGTTAGTGGTATTTGTAACTAATGGTAAGGGGTACTTGCGATAGTTGTAGCCAGAGATTCAGGGTAGGATGTTGTAGTAGCAAGCTGAGAGAGAGTAAGAGAAGGTGATGGAGACTGGAAGTTCCTCTCTTCAAAGAGTCAAGATGTGTATTTATATGAGGCAGTTACCTTCTGGGAAAGCAATAACCTTCATTAATTTTAGAATGGCACAGAGAGTAGTAACGTCTATAAGATTTTGTATCTTAAATAAATGTTTGTTGCCTCCACTTTGGCCTTTTCTTTTTAGTTAACATGTCTTGAAGTAAATTTTCAGCCTGAGTATTTGTGATATTTGAGTGACCCTGAAAGTAGAGGAAACTCTTAGAGGGTAAGGCATAAGTTACCCTTACGGAGGGGTATATGTTTCGGCAGAGAGCAAAGAATATGCTCATAAGGATCATAAGCTAAACAAATAAGCTAAGCAAATAGTAAGCTCAGGAAACATAACAGAATCCCTAATAACAAAATAAGAAAAGCGATGAATGTACTGTCCCCAATGTGTAAGAGATTAAGATCTATTTTTCTTTTTTTTTTTTCTTTTTTTTTAACTTAAATAGTTGTTCTTTAAGAAACCAATTAGGCATCTTAATTAAACTAGCTGCCTGGGATCTACTGGGGATATAAAAGTTCTATTGAATTTCTTTTCCAAGAGCCCATTAAGTAATTCAAGAAGTAAAATGTGTGAGTTAGTCATTATCAATAGTATCTGAAACTCCAAAGGTGGTAAGTGTAGGGCAAAGCTTTGTATCAGAACCTCAGTATATGTGAAGATATCTTTAACTTTGATTTTTGTTTTAGGTATATATATATTTGAAGCAAGAGATCCCCAGAATTCTTTATGCTGAGGGGGACAACTCTTCTTTTAGGCAATCCCAAGAGTTTATAGAGATGTACAAATTGGACCTTTTGTCGACCAAGGGCCTCCAGTGCTAAAATGACCACCCTAACTTTGGTAAATTGTGCCGACTCTTGGGTCCTGTCCCTTATCAGGGATATTGCAGTTATTCCACTTCTGATGGTTGTAGTGCCATTGGTAGAGTATATGGGCTCTTATTGCACTCAGGTAACCCAAAGGGACTTCCCAGGTAACTAAAGGGATCAGGAGTAGGAAAGACCACCTCCAGCACCATGACATCTGGCAGGGGACTGAGGACAAGGAAAGTCATTCTCTGATGCAGGTGGAATATACTAGAGGCTCCAGGTTTGTCTCCAGCAGTCTTAAAAAGCTTGTGGGGTGCTACTTTCTTGACCCAGTAATAATGGATATCTGGGTGTGGAGAGTCACAGTCTCAAAGTTTGTGAGCGACTCTGTTTTCAGGAGAGCCAGTCTGTGGTCAGCAATTTTCAAACTATATAGCATGAGGTTGAAAAAGGCAGGATTTTGGTATCAGAAGTCCATGGGCAATTTATGGTCATCTGGTGTGGTAAGAACTCCAGGAAACAGGAGAGAAAGTTGCTAAAGTCTATGGTGAATGAGTCTCTGAAAGCACCAATGGGAGTTCCTGTTTTTTAGTTGGACTAATACCAGAACCTTTTTTTAAGGTATGTTTGTATACAGACAGCATCAGTGAAATTAAGTAAAATCTGTAGATGAGAAATATGTTCTCTCCAGAACCCCCTCTAAAAAATAACTAAAAGATGTTGAATACAAATATCTTTAATGATTGTGTCAAATGAATCTCCTCAGAGGATGATAATATCAATCTAATATCATACTTGTGCTTCTGGAGAAAACTGGATACAGTTAAGATCTTTTCTGATAAGATGTGCTAAGGTGTGTGATGGTGTAGCTGTTGGAGTACTTTAAGGGGAGTCTAGTAAAGGTGTATTGTATCCTTTGGATGTAAAGGTGAATTGAAGCTGAGGAGCTGCTGAAATAAGCGTGGAATAGAACATATTAGCCAAGTCTAAAACAGCAAAATATTTACCAGGTGCTGATAGGATGGAGTTAGTAATTTCAACAATATTGAGTATTGGGTATTGAGTATGGGAGATTAATGGATAGAACCACAGCATTAAGTTTGGGGTAGTTTACCATGATGTGCCATTTGTTCTTTCCATGTTTAAGAATGGACAAAATTGGGCTGTTAAATGGAGAAGCAGTGTAGTTCATTACCCATCCATTAATTAGGTCTTGCTTAAGTGTCGATCCTTGAAAGTTCTGTTTTAATTTATATTGGACTGTATTAACCATTTTTATAGGGGGTCCATGGGAGTCACATTTTCTTAAGTCAGTATTTAAGCATCAAATATTTAATTTAATTTATTACTCATTGAATTAGTTTATACCTAACATGGGGCATTTAAATATTCCATAGTTACAGTACCCACAGCAATGGCAATGGCAATGGATACTATGACTATGAAAAATTTAGCGAAGGCTATAATTAAAACGAGGCATACCTATTTCTTCTCTATTTTATATTTAGTTATTATCTTAATATTATAGGGGCAACATACTTAAATTAAGTGGAATCTTCAGGTATAATTATAATCTAAGACCCAATATTGATTAAGTCTGTGAAGCTTTGTCAATTGGTACATTTTAGCAAATGCGAAAAGTTATTTTAGAATCTATGTTGTTGTACAGGTACAAAAATCAGTTAGCATACTTTTATCTTTTTGTTATATAAATTTTTATTAACAAATGTATTTTTCGGTGGGGTCAAATTATGGTAATTAATTTTAATTAATATATATACATATATATATAATAGCTATATAAATAGATGATGATAGATAGATACATACATAGATGATAGTTGTTTCTTCTCCATGTATCCTTGTGGTTTTTTTTACTTTTCCCACTCACATTTTTTTCTCTTTTGAGCTTCTAGCAGCCTTAAGTGATGGTTTCTAGTTTCTGTCTATGTCTAATAAGACATAGTGTGAATTTTTTAGGTGGTTACTGAACAGGGTATCCTGCCTCAAATGCAGCCATCTCTTGTTCCGAGCCTTCCCAATATGTCTCCCAGATATAGTTGCTTTGGGACAGCACAATTAGCCCCCCTTTCCAAAGTATCAGACAATTCACATGTTGGTATGCAGTGGCACTTACTTACTAAAGCCTAAGTACACTGACTAGTAGTTTTCTTTGTTTAATCAAATGGGCAATTTTAACAGGTAATGGGGACCGAATATTCTCTTGCTCTTTTTTTTGAGAGGCCTCACTTTGGTCTACATATCAGCCTACTGATCTCTAAGAGTGCAACACACAATACCCCTGAGGAGCATGAAGTCAGCTGCTGACAGCAGCAGGGGATGTATAGCACAGAAGAAGAGCAGGCTGTTGGTACCTCCACCTGCACAACGTCAACAGTGAAACCGGAGTGCCATTTCTCTACTGTGGGTGTGTCCACCAATACTTTCTTCCATAGGAGTCACCTAAAATAGGTGGACAAACCAGAGTTCTGTACTAAATAATAATTAATAAACACTGCTGTTGAAGAAGGGATAAGCCCCTGAAATAGGCCTCTGGCAAACATTGATTGTGACTAGAAACATAAAAGAAAGCTGATCCCAGAAAATGCAGCTCAAACAGCCCATCATTTCTATTGTCCTATGGTAGACCTTCACCTGGCTGGTTTCCGATTCCAGAATTTAGCTAATTAGCACTGGTCGTTTTGATTATTTTGACGCTAAGAAAATTTGAGTAAGGAGAGACATGGGAACCACCAACAGACACAGAGCAAGTTTTAGAAGATTTATAGGTTTGTTTGATATCAGGACACAACACACTGACACTGGGATAGAAAAAGGAAAAACTCTGTTATTTACAGCTCCAAAAGAGAGAAGGCTGACAGGTAGCTCACAGAGTGGGTTGCACCTATGGACAGATTAACAGCAAGTTGGATCTGCATGGGGCAGCTTACGTAGGGTTAGGGCTAGTGATGTTTCTTGGCCTCTCTAAGGATTGTTTTATATGAACAATTTTCTGCGTTCTGGGTCATGAGGGTTGTCCCTAATTGTATTATACCTGCTGTAAGGTCCATTAGGGCAGGTGCGTAATGGCCCAGAGTATAAAATCCCATAGCGAAAATGGTTGGGGTGCGGATTTAATTCGCTTCTCAGGAAGGGGAACTGACTGACCTCCAGATAAGACCTCAAGACTAGGTCAAAACATTATTTAAAACAAGCAAACATTTTTTTTAAAAAATGGAAAAGAAGAAATTTGAGATGAATATTATCAAAATGAGTCAAAAGTATATTTTAAAAATCTAAATATATGAGGGTTCTCATGATATGGTTGGTCCCTTAGAAAGAAAAAGAATATTAATTAGAAGTTTAAGACTACATATTTTGTTGAAATAAGATCATAGTCAACTCACTGTATTATTTGGTGACCCTCTCTATGGAAGAATTATACATTCTCATTCTGTTTAATTTAGAGATGGTCATATAACCTGTTCTGGTCAATGAAACATGAAAGAGAAAGGCATTTTTATCTTCTTATGGAAACTTTAAGAAGTAATAAATATTTCACCATGTTTTATTTCCTTGTTTTGGGAGATCATAGAAATATATGTCAACATGGAGCTTCCAACAGCCTATTTACTACAGCGACTGTAATACATAGTGTCTTGCTGTCCTGCCATGGTTATATAATGTGAACAAGAAACATTTTTGCTTTACAAAACTTTTGTTGTTGTTGTTTCTTTCCTTTTTTCTTTTAAGCCTCTGAAATTTAAAGGGTATTTGCTATTGTAGGACCATCAAGAGTGACCTGATATAATGAGGGCTTTCTGAAACAAGAAAGATACAAAAAAAAATGTAATGCACTTTCTTCTGAGAATGGGGACAAGGCTTTGTAACCAATTAGGCACGAATTTAAATTCCAGCTCCTTTGGTATAAGCCAATTACAGATATCTTATCTGGTACTTCATGGATATTTGATGTTACTTTTCTTCCATTAATGCAGTGGTTTTAAAATAGTCCTGTGATACCTCAGGGATCATGACATACCTCAGAAAAAAAATGTTAAGGTAGGGTTCCAGGTCTGACCAGTGCCACCCTATTTGGATATCTTTACGTATTGTAGAAGCATTTAAAATTAGCTGACTAAAAATCTCCAAGGGGCATAGAATGTAAAAGCAGTTCTCTAGAG
Source organism: Eonycteris spelaea (assembly GCA_003508835.1). Lineage (NCBI taxonomy): Eukaryota > Metazoa > Chordata > Mammalia > Chiroptera > Pteropodidae > Eonycteris > Eonycteris spelaea. The sequence continues at coordinate 828,018 of PUFA01000252.1, forward strand.
CCTTCTTTGTAAGTGGAAGTGTTCTAAACTTTTCAGTTGAGTATAGTTGAGTATAGCTAGGGTAGCAAGATGCCCTAGTTTTTCCAGGACAGGCCTGATTACTAAATTAGTTATTGTCTCTTCTTTGACTCTTGAAAGTTGACCAGTTTTGATAAATTATACAATTACCCTAATAAAAAGTTCAATATAAAACATTATAAATAAATGGTGACAATAATAAAATAGTTAACATTTACTTAAGAGTTTACAATATATTACAGATTTATTTTCTCCTTTAAAAATGATTTTTTTCATCTGCATGAGATTTTTAAAATACATTCCAACTTTGAGATTCAATCATAGCATAAACACTAGAAATAACCTAGAGTAATCCCATCTGTTTAGAGGATAAATAAACTATCATTGCTGAAAGTAATAAATTTTGATAATACCAAATAAACAGAAGCCATGAGAAACAGAAAATTTTCAATTATGCATTATTTTCATATTTAAAAGCATTATGTGTTTCTAAGAGATAAAATGCAGCTTATAAGACTGCAGATTTTCATCAAGTTCAAAGATCTTTAGAGTTGCAAGGAAAAGCCAATTACATAACTTAATGTCAACAGAAATAATATCACAAACAAAAGCCAGATTCATCAGGTACTAATTATATATTTTAATTATGACTTAATTTAATACAGTATTTAATACTTAATTTAAACATTATAATTATATGACTTTAAACATAGGTTCTACATCTAGGGGACCTGTTCAAAATCACCACTCCCATTTTTTTATAATAGAGTAACTGACAATTATAAATAGGGCTCACATGTATCATCTTTATTACTGTGTTTCAGTTCTAAAATACTCAGAAAATCAATCCAAAAATATTGCTTTAGGAAAGCAGCCCTTCAAGTTATATAGGCTTATGTAATTATGGTGTTAGTGGTAAAACTTATGTAGGTTTAAAACTTATGTAGGTTTAAAATCGCTTACAGAAAATATAATTGACTTCATGTTAATAATTTACATCAGAAATCTAAGCATAAATATTTACATTTTAACTATATAAGAAAATTTTACTTTTAGGAAGATTATTTCAATATGTAACTCCAATTTCAAATGTATATTTGGGATTTTAGATTTTAAGTTGAAATCTTTCTAAATTTATAAACACTATTACATGTTTAAGATAACTTAGAATTACCCTATTAAATATTTAATATGTTATATATTTTAAGAATCACAACGAGTGTCTCCAAAGGTTTGTCAACCAAATATGGAAGAACTTAAAAAGGAAATCAAGTATTTCAAAGTATCTGATTAGTGGAAAAACTATATACAGAACCTAGCATAGTTTGATTAAGTACTTCACATTGCTATTTAAATTGTGTTGGCCAATAAAATCAAATTTAAAATATCATCCTTTTATAAGCATCTCCATTTTGGGGGGAAAGACAATAATCAAAAGTAGTCCAAAAGATATCAGTGTGCCTTTTCCTACTATCCACACATTAATCCTATTTCTTGATAACTTCCCAACTTCACATTTCAGTTGTAAAAATATTGGCATACGGACACATAATGAAGTTTAAGTATTTAACTATAATCATAAATGAGAAGAAATACTAGCCTCTTATTAACAATAAGGATTTGGGAGTAAATCTAATCTTCTCCATGTAGAACATTATTTCTTTTATTAATAGAAATAGACAATTTTCAAGGATTTTCAAACCATAAATGCAACCTAATATGAAAAGTCTAAAGCTCAGACCTGATGGAAAGTTTAATCATGAAATCAGTATTTTGTGAACAAAAATTCTAGCGAGCTGTATGCTCCTGGGGAGAATATTTTCATGGCTCAATGATACTACTTAGTAAGTGAAAATCACTGAGGCATAAACTGAGAAGAAAGTTTGTGAAATGAAACATTCAGCTGTTTTTACAAGATATTGGGCAATGCAAATTATTTTGTCTAATCACTGTGATTTTTTTAAAGCTTGCTGATGCCTATATATAATGGCCCATCAGGGTAACCTAACTTGTAGTTGTGTGTGCTTTTTAACCCCTTGGGTTTATTGATACTTATTTCCATATTTTAAGTCACTCTGTTTTAGCACTGCATGAGGTTTCTAAAAGAAGAGATTTAAGGTGGAGAAAACAATGGCACATCCTTCACTTTTTTTTTTTTTTTTTTTAAGGAGGGAAAAGAGGGTGAAAGTCATAGCTCTGTGGGGGGGGGGGCGGTCATGTAAGCAACCAAAGAGCACTGAGGCCAGAGTACTGAAACTTAAACTTTCCCATACCTCTACATGAGATTTCTGTAATTCTCCATAACCTGAACCCCCCACCTACCACAAAGCTCTACAGTGATGAGTAATTTTGGTTATGCCTAATGTTATTTTTTTAAATTAAGTTTATTGGGGTAACATTGGTTGATATAATAATATAATTTTCAGGTGTACATTATCATTTGACATCTGTATATTCTATTGTGTGTTTACCACCCAAAGTCTATTTTCCTTCGCTACCATATATTTGATCCCCTTTACCCACTTCATCCTCCCCTTACCCCTTATACTGACTTCCTTTACCCTGTCTACCTCTCCCCCCCTCCCCCACCCTTTACCCTCTGGTAACCACTAGTCTATTGCCCATGTTCATGAGTCTCTGTTTGTTTGTCCTGTTCATTTGTTGCTTTTAAGTTTATATCCACATATAAGTGATAACATGTGGTTTTAAACTTTTTCTGTCTGGCTTATTTTGCTTAGCATGATTATCCATTGTGCCTGATGTTCTTGAATGGCAACTTTCTTGATTCTAGAAAACACAACAGAACAATCAAAAGAAATACATGTTTTTTTCTTATAAGAAAGAAAGTAGTGAGGTTAAAAAAATGAAGGAATGAAGATAAATATGAATATAAATAGAAAGAGGAATATAAATAAGTGGAGAAGTCTTATTAGATAAAATGTCACTTACTCAGAGAAAAGATCAAATGATCAAAGAATTGCTTGCTTCTTTCTAAATAGATCATGGGTATGTTAACATGATACTAGTGAAATGGACCACTGATTCTCTCACCTTTTTGTTTGAGGATTTCTCTCTTTTCTCTTCTTATCCTCAATATTCCTATTCTATGAATTCTTGCATTCAGGCTTCCCTGGTGGATAAGAAGCACCACAAGTGATATAATTCACCAAAAGCAGAATTTATTTCAAGTCCCTCAACAAAATGTGTGTCTGCTGTTCTCGTTGAATCTAAGCCTAGTTCACTTCTTTTCAAAATAGCTAGTTAATCTAAGTATGATAGACATGGATATGTGCCACCCAGATCTCCCTCAAGAAAGGACTGCTCTGCTGCAGAAGTGTGGTCAGCAGAGAGTCTCCAACAGGCAGCTCTTCTATGATCAGTCTCAGTTTCAGAGAGCAGCCTCACCAGAGGTTTTGACTTTCCCTGGGTAGTCCATACTGGAAGAATGAGAAGGCGGGGATATAAATGCACTGCCATTTTAGCTCAAAATAGGACATGTCTAACAGATAATACTTGCTCCAGGTCTCTTCTGCAGGGTAACTAAGTCTTTGTAGAACCTACATCAAAGTTAAACTTCTTCCTCTGCCCCATTCTGCTTCCTCACTTTTTCTTTCATAGGTATTGATCCCTAAAAAATATGATCCCTCAAAAGTTCATCTGAGTGTATGCCACTTGAGCACTTCAACTTACGATGTCAACTAGTTCCTCTTATTAAAGTATTGTTAGCAAATAATGGCTTAATATGCTATGCTTCTGGGTGTATTATAGTTGAAGAGAAAGACACCAGAAAACAAAAAAGCCTTTATTCAAAACCAGTCATTCTAAAACTCTAGGATTCTCATAATTTGGCAGACAAGAAGTTTTGGCAAAGGTTTGAAGGGCAAGCAAGTCTCATTAGGAGGCTACTTACTCTTTATCAACAACACACAGATAGAAAGATAAAATTCAAATTAATTTTCTATAGAAAAACAAATGATTTCAGTTTTAATAGCATGTATAATTATTTTAAAAACAATAATATGTCACATACTGTATCGCATTATGTACATTCACTGTCACTAATGCATTCGTGGAGCAATCCTTATCTAACTTTATTGATAAGGAAACTGAGGTCCAGAAAATATGACTGACTGAATGAATGAATGAATGGTGAAGCAAAGCAGAGGCATAAGCCAAAATATGTCTGAACTCCAAAGCCTATGATACTGGCTTTCTGGAGTAGGTCAGGGAAGAATGAAATTTGGGAAGAGGAAATAATGCTGATGCCATTATTAGTATACCCAGGAGTTTGAAACAGAGACACAATAGAAAGAAATCTTAGAGGCCTGAGAGAATTTTATGATTAATTCTTTTACTTCAAAATTGCTCTAACCAATGTCAAAAGCTCCATAAAATTATTTTTGCATAGAGTCTGACATAAAATAAAATTTAAAAAAATATATTTTAACTTTGGTTCTCTATTTAAAAACTAAAATTTCTAGGAAAATAGTACAGATCAATGTGTTCCTATTAAGACTTTTGATGATAAATAACTAAAAAATGTTAATGAAAACTCAGCATTATCGTGTATTTTTTGAGTCTCTAGAAAATACCATGTGAAGCACAAAGACACATTACCTTAATAGATTTTATTATTTACGTGTAGTCAGAATTTTCAGGTATCTAATGATAAGTTCCTAAAGGTAACACATATCAGAATGGTTACCTTGGCAACTGAGAATAACCAACCGCAGAAACATTTTAGTATGACAGCAGAGCTGTAAGTGATAAACAGTCCCAGTTTGACACAGGAATAAAATTGGCACACTGAACCTGAACAGGGCAAGAACACACATAAGATAGGCACAAAAATGCTGCAGTAGGATATGCTTTAAATTCTGCTTGCAATAAAAATTATTACTGCTCAAAAAGGACACTAGTTGCCAGGGGATGTTTAATATTACATTGTGCACTGAGTTCTCTCATAAGGCTGAAACTTTAGTTGGCTGGCTATAATTTTTAACATAATGTTCGATGGTCACACTTAATTGAGTCTAGACACAGAAGGTATTTTGTATGGGGTTTGCAGGGCACTAGAAAACTCTTAATAAAGTGCTCCATGAATACTTTTGAAATACATGGGTGTGGAGATGACACTGCATTTTTGGTTATGTAATGTTTTAAAACCGTCTTACCTGTTGGAATTCTCCTGGCTCAGACTCCTGAGATAGAAGACTCAGATCTAATATCTTAAAGTTTTGATTTATCACATGAAGACTCCCTGAATTTATTTTGACTGCCTGCTTCCCTGAGAAGCAGTTGACTGAATCCCATTGAGTCTGTCAAATCTAGGCCCCTAAACTTTGTCTGCCTCCAGATCTGCTTAATGTGAATTAGTAACATGATAACAAGGATTTTGCTTTTTAAATTTTGTGTATTGTCTTTATGTCAAGACAAGCCCAGAAATTATATCCATCGGTATTATGAAAAGCCAACTGCCTGTAAGTGAAGTCATAGAGTATTTGCCCTGGGACCGATTTATTTCACTTGTCAGGTTCATCCACATTGTCACAAATGAATAATGCTATAATCAACATGAGAGAGTAGATCTCCTTGATATAGTGATTTCATCTATTTTGGATATATATTCTGCTATGGTGTCAATGTTTGTGTCCCCCCAAAATTCATAAATTGAAATCCTAACCCTCAATTTCGATGGCATTATTAGGCGGGACCCTTGAGAGATAGAGCCCTTATGGGTGAGATTAGTGGCTTAAAAAAGCAGGCCTCACAGAGATCCTTAACTCCTTCCATTTTATGTAAGGATAAAATGAGAAGTCTGCAACCTGGTAAGGACCCTCCATACTGATACCCTGATCTTGGACTTCCGGCTTTTAGAATTGTGAGAAATAAATGCTTTTTGCTTCTGAGCCATCCAGTCTGTGATATTTTGTTATAGAACAGACTAAGACATACCCAGAAGTGGAATTGCTGAATCATGTGGTAGTTCTATTTTTAATTTTTTGAGTAACTTCCATACTGTTTTCCATAATGGCCGCACTGGTTCACTTTCCACGAACAGTGTACAAGGTTCTGTTTTCTCCATAATCTTACCAACACTTGTCATCTTGCATTGTTTTGATAATAACCATTCTAGGTATCAGATGATATCTCACTGAGGTTCTGATGATTAGTGAATTGTGCATCTTTTCATATAACTGTTGGTCATCTGTATTTTTTTTTTTAAGAAATGTCTATTTAGATCCTTAGCTTACTCACAGAAGCAGAGAGTAGAATAGTGGTTACCAGGGACTTGGGTGTGGGGAAAATAGGGAAGAGTTGGTCAAAGAATAAAAAGTTTCAGATATGCAGAATAAGAATAAGTTTTGGAGACCTGACGCATAGCATGGCAATTATTGGTTATGATTCTGTATTATACACTTGAAATTTACAGAATAAGAGTAAATTTTAATTATTCTCACCAAAATTAAATATATACATATTAGTTGACTATATGAAGTGATAGAGATATTAATTAACTTGATTGTGGTGATTATTATATATATGTGTGTGTATATATATATATATAATTACTCTGTAAACCATAATGCATGCATTTTTTTAATTTATCAAGTATATCCCAATAAAGCAGGGGAATAAAGCTTACCAACAAGCTTATCATTTGTTTAAAAGTATATAGGAACACTAGTTGACCTTTTTTTTTCCCCAAAGAGTAATATTTACTTGGAAGATATCATTTAATCTTTATTTTAAAAAGTCTTACTGCACTTGAGATGAATATTATATCCCTTTTTTAAATGAGTAAACAGAGATTCCAGAAGTTGTGTGTGAACCAGCACTGCATGGGGTCTGGACAAATCCAGGTTTATTTCTCCTTGAGATTTCTGAAAGACTCTGCAAATAATATCTCATCTCAGAAAAAGAGTGTAACACTTTTACCAATTCCACCTGGGTCATAAGAATACTATATTATTCATATTATTCTTAAATGAAAAGATATCATGATGATTTGGGAAGATTTATATATGGTAGCAACAACATAGTAGGTGTATGATAAGAAAAGAAGACTTTTGTGGATAATTTATCAAGTCATTTTGTTGTGAAAAAGTGGAAAGGGCTTCAGAAATGTTTATTTTTTAAAAAATCTGGCATATATAACTTTGTCCTTGTATGTGGCATGGTTTGTATGTGTTAACAGGCCTCCTACTTAAGACATCTCATAGTTCACCTTAAGTCACTCTTGTATTGGAAGCTATTTTCATCTATTGTGTTATTTCTCATAGAAATCTGTGCAGTTTCTTTTGTAGGAAAATATCTTCTAATTTGATGAACTAGGAATCTATATCATAATAGGTCTTTTTGATAGACAGGCATAATAAACATTTATTTAAATTTATGTCATAAAGAAAAAACAAATGTCATTTTTTAAAAAAATTACAAGATAACCTTTTGAAACAAGGCTAACAATCTCATGGCAAGATACATAAATAATATAGCTAACATCACTTTTTATTTGTCATGATATACAACCCCACAAATGACATTTATATTTGAAAAGGTCAAGATGGATGATGTCATTTCTTACTACAATTAACACACACTACAATTTAGATTAGATATTTTACAACTGCATTTTTTAATGTCCACTGGGGATAATTGATGATATTTATATTGGAAATTTTTCTGTTCTACAATTAACATGCCCTATGTAATTGTTTATGATTGAGAATAGTAACAATGTTAAGTCTCAGAACTTTTCTTCTGGGTCATATTTGGGGTCTGCATAAAATTATCTTTGGACTCACTTCTGAAGAACTTCCATGGCTCAAGCTTTAGTTATGTATCTTACTTCTAAAATAGCCTGAAAACTCATATTCCAGTCAGGTGATTATTAAAAATATATGAACCTGTGGTGGGCAAACTTCTGTAAAGCACCAGTTAATATATATTGTGTGCTTTGTGTGTTACTCATCTTCACAATTGAAGCATGAATCTAGTTATAAAACACAAACACATGTGGGTTCTAACATAATTTTATTTATAAAACTGATGGCTAAATGGGCTATAATTTGAATCCTACTGGAAAATCAGTGTTGTACAGTTTTCATAAAAATTACTCTAAAATCTTAATGTGAAAATTACCAAATAATATTTTGTGAACAATATCATTCATAGGGCTTTCATTGAAAGATAGGCAGTCTCTCATTTCACCAGCTATTTATTTACCCAAGACTTTTCTGAAGGAAATAATATTTCCATGCAATACCTTTAGGTAGTTTCGTAGTTAAAACAAATTTAAGAAATATTGGATCAAAGAATCACAGAACTGGAGCAGAACTTATAGGAACTTTTTCTATAATAAAGTGCACCATGAATCATCAAAAGGAAAAAGAAGAGTTTTTCTAAATTTTGTTTGTAAGCCTCTTTCTTTACTTTTCTTTAAGAAAACATTTTTAAATAAATAGTTTGTGAGAAAAATAACTTTAGTAATTTGTAAAGGAATAGGTAATGATTCGTTTAATTATTGAAAACATTGTTTTAGGGATTTTTGTTGTTGTGTTCTTATGGAATTGGCAAGTATCCATGTTAGTTCTTAAGAAAACTGAGTTACCTAAATATATGTCATATATATTTTTGCCTATTAAGAATATTTGGTATTAAGATAAAATAGAAAAAAGGTAATAAAAACTTTTGTAATTATAGTAGTCATGAAAAACTCACAAGTAGAGGTAGAACCTTCTTAACCTGTCAAAAATCTCACAATTAACACTTCTACGTTAAAACGCTCTTGGGCATTTAAGTACTAGAATTTTCAGACACTTTATCCATTGCAGCCTGTGAGTGAAAACAATTTTATTAATATTTAAAGAAAGTGAATTAATGAAAGTATACCCAGAAATATTTCAATAAATTTTCCTTATGTTAACTCAGTCCTCAAACTTTAATTGCTTTAACACATTATTTCAGACAGTCTTACCTCATAATAAATTCTCTTAATTTTTTCATCATAACAACCTTTTAAAGATATACTACTTTTGGAATACAACTTTTGAAAATGTATATAATGACATCTTATGCAAAATTTACTAAATAATGTATAAAATACGACACTTCAATATTAAAACTTTCAAGTAAAAAGTCACGATTTTTTCTGTATGATCTTCATTCAGAAGGAAACTTCAGTTAGCTGTTGATCTCAGGGGCTGTGCATTTGGTCATCTACTGTTTCTGCCTTATTCTGTTTTGCTAATTGCAGTAGAATGAGAGCAACTTTTAAAATTATAATTCTGGAAAATATAAAAAATAAATTGTGCAAATGAATTCTCATATTATTTAGTTTAAATTCTTTATTTTATAGAGACCCAAATTACTTACTGAAGGATTCAGAGTATGCTCTCCAAAACCTAGGTTGGCTATCTTCAAAAAGTAATTTAAAACTACCTCATTTTCTTGTAGAAAATATCACACTACATCATGATAATGTACAGAAAATCTTTAGCATTAGGAGAATTCAGAAATCCTACCTACCCTCCCAGGATCTCTTAGGTAGTCTTTCAATTTTTACCCAGGGTTTACAAAATATGTTCATTTACTAAAAGACCTAGGTTAAAAATAGATTAATTGCACTTTAGAGAGTAAAAATCCAAGAAAGAAAATTGAAAAGACACTAAATGATAAATAAAAACAACAGTGTATGCAATTACTTTATTGAAATAGTTTATAAGATTATTTTTGTAAAAAGCACTATTAAGCCAAATAAAAATGTTCAATCTGTAAAATGTGGAAGCTATAAAGAAATCTTATAAAGTGCATTACAACATCAAGAATATGTGTTTTCCCAAATTGTAGGGGTTTTGCATATACACATTCAAAAATGAAAAATAAAATATAAAAAAGAAAGTCAAGAGTTACTAAATATACAAATCAATAGTAGAAAAAACACCTTAATAACCCTATTTAAAAATTAACAAGAGACTTAAATAGACATTTCTCCAAAAAAAGACCAACAGGTACATGATAAGGTGCTCAAAATCACTAATCATCAAAGAAATGAAAATCAAAATGAAATGAGATATCACCTTACACGTTAGGTTATCAAAAAAAAAAAACAAAAAACAAAACAAAACAAAACAAAACAGAAGACAAACGTCAGCGAGGATGTGGAGAAATTGGAAGCCTTGTACACTGTTGATGGGAATGCAAAATGGTGCAGCCACTATAGAAACAATAAAAGGATTCCTCAAAAAACTAAAACTGGAACTGCTACGTGATCCATGGATGTATATCCAAAAGAATTGAAATCAAAATCTTGAAGAGATATTAGCATTCCCATGTATGCACCTGTTAATAAAAGAAATTTTCTAAAAAACAAAATGGTGGAGTTGTTTCACATTATTCTCCTGAAAAATCTAGACCTGACTAAAACCTTGTGCTTTATAATGTTTATGAAAAACCATTATGCCCATTAACAATAGGCCCATTATTGCAGCACTATTTATAACAACTAAGATGTGGAAATAACCTAAATGTTCATCAATGGATGAATGGATAAAGAAAATGTCGTATAAACATATAATTAAATATTATTTAGCCTGCAAAAGAAGGGAGTCCTACCATTTGCTATAGATAAACCTTGAAAACATTATGCCAAGTGAAATAAGCCAGTCACAGAAGGACAAATATTGTATGATTCCTCTTACACGAGGTATTTAAAATAGGCAAATTCACAGAATCAAAAAGTGGGATGATGATTTCCAGGGGCAGGTAACCAGGAAGGGAAAGTGGGGAGCTGCTAATCAAAAAGCATAAAATTTCAGTTAAGCAAGATGAATAAGTGACAGAGATGTGCTGTATAACATTGTGCCAATAATCAACAATACTATATTGTACTTAAATGTGTTGAAAGGAAGATTTCATATTAATTGTTCTAAACAAAATATTTTTTAAAAAAGAGTTACTGAATAAATATCCCTGTTTCACCATAAGTAGCATGTAAGATGTAAATTCTTATATAAAAAAGTGGTTAGGCTTTTGACCTATTTAAATATATTAAAAATAAAATAATATGTAAGACTACACCCCAAATATACAGTAATACTAAGATTGATTAATGAAATATGTATAGCTGTTAAATAGTGTAAAACATTTCTTTTAGTTTCATGTTTTCAAAATTTTTTCAATTCATGTTCTCTTTGGAAAAAATAGAAACTTTATTACTTACCTGAATTTTATATTCTAAAACAATCGTTTATTTAGAATTTCTTTAAAAAAATCACACATTGCTCTCTGAATCTTTTCTCCACTTGAAAGATTTAGATATCTTTCAAGAAATATAAGAGATGGTCTCCTCAGGGATGAAGTTCACTGGTTTAATTGATGGAATAATAAGTAAATTAAGGAAAGCCTCAGGCCATAAGGGTAATAAGCAAAATTCGCTGATATTTCTGTGTACTAGCAATAAAAATTAAGATAAAATATAATTATTTAGAAAATAATTACAAACAAAATACTTAGGAAAAAATTAATAAAGGATATCCAATATTTCTACACTAAGAAATATAAAACATTACTGAGAAAATTTGAAGACGATCCAAATAAAAAAGAAACACATAATATTCATTGATTAGAGGATTCTATGTATTTGAGATGTGCATCCTTCTCAAATTGATTTAAAGATACAAAGAAATTGCCATCAAAATCCCAGCAGCTTTATGTGGGTATGTGTGAGCATGTGTGTATCTGTGTACATGCACTTGCACACATGTAGAAATTCATGAGCTAATTAAAAATGTATTTGAAAATGCAAAGGACATAAAGTAGTCAAGCCAATTTTGAAAAAGAACAAAGACAGAGAACTTGAATTACCTGACTTCAAGACATAGAGCAATTAAAATATGTGATTAAAAGGACAGAATATAGAGTCAAGAAATAGATTCACACATGCATAGTCATTTGATCTTCAATAAAGGAACCAATATAATTAAATGTTTAAAGGTTAGTATTTTCAAGAAATGATAATGAACAACTGCATATGTATTTATAGAAAGAAAACTAACTTTGACCCCTGCCTAAAACTACATATTAAAAAGCAAAACAAAGCAAAAACCAACTTGGAGTAAATTGTAGACCTAAAAGCAAAAACTAAAAGAATAAAACTTCTATAAGAAAACATAGGAAAAAAATAAACTTGGTAACCTTGAGATTAGCAACAATTTCTTTAGTAACTCACATACAAACACATACATGCACGCACACACAGATCCCGTAAAAGGAAAGTGAATAAATTAGATTACAATGAAAATTAATTATTTGACTCCTCATAAAACACTATAAAGAAGAAAGAACATAAGCCACAGATTAGAATACATTCACAATTCATATATCAAACAAAGAGTTTCAAATATAACATATAAAGAACTCTCATAATTCAATAAAAAATCAACAAGACCTTGAATGTGTGAAAAGGCTTGAAAAGACATTTCATAAAAGACTTATGAGTACCCAATAAGTTTGCTGAAAGAAGCATAACATAATTAATAATCAGAGAAGTGCAAATTAAAAATACTTTGAGTTAACACTAGACACCTACTGGATTTACTAAATTTAAGAAGACTGGCAATATCAATTATTAGTGAGTATGTAGAACAAATAAAACTCTTATACATCACTGCTCACAGTATATAGTTGTACAAGCATGTTAGAAATGAATTTTGTATATAGAGCAAAGTCAAAACACACTTATCATATGACCCACCAGTTACACTCTTAGTTATCTTTCCCAAGAGAAATGAAACATTTTCCATAAATACTTTACATAAATTTCAAATACTTTAAATAAATTTTACTGAAGCTTTATAATAACCATTAGCTGATAATAGAAATGTCCATTATCAGCAATATATTGAAAGAACAGCAGAAAATCTCATCATTAATGAATATCAAAAAACAACATTCTAGATCAAATGTGATTAGATAGTTGTCTGAGGCAGAGGATGGCTGAGAGTCTGAATGCAAAGTGGTACAATGATACGTTCTGGAACTACGGAATTGCTATAAGTCTCAGGTGGAGTAGTGGTTACACAAACATCTGCATTTGTCAAAACTCATTGAATTATATACAAAAATGTGCACTTTGTTAGGTGTAAATTATATTCATACAAACACCAGAGAAAATATGGATTAAATGCTGCATGACTTTGGAATGAGGAACTTTTATAACTATAAGTTAAAATGTAGGTTTATAAAAAAAGAATTGGTAATTTTGACTTAATGAAAATAAAAATAACCATAGCGACAGAAGCATCCTGAGCAAAGAAAGAACTAGAAAACAATAATTAAATTATTAATAGTCAATACCTTTCTGTCTGCCCACCTCTTTCTCTCTCTCTCATCAACTTACATAAAATATAAATGTTATATAGATGTAATCAGTGTTCAGAGTCAAATATAAGTGAAACGACCCTTGGTCACATGAAAGATGCTTAACTTTACTTAAAAAAAGAATTTCAAATTGAACTATGCAGAGATACAACTTCTCATCTATCATGTTGGCAGAAGTCCCAGAATTCGAAAATATATTCATGTTGCATGGGACTAGACATTCTAACAGATTGCTCAGGGGAATGCAAAATCACGCACCTATGGATATGAATTTGGAAATTTCTAGCAAAATTACCTATATATTCATGCTTTGATACAGTGATCTGAATTACAAGAAGTATGTCCCATAGACATACAAAAATATGGAGAGGCTTACACAAGGTTTTTCATTGTAGTTTATCTATGCTAGCAACAGACAATAATAACCTGCATGTTCACCAGTAAGGAACAGTGTGAATAGAGTGTTATCCAAATGCTATGGAGTAATCTCCAGTATATATTGTAAGAGGAAAAATTAATAAAGAACAAGAAAAATTCTTTATCATGTGTTAGTATTGCTTATATTTCAAAATGAAAGGAATCATGAGAAACATTTTAAAATGGTTATTTATATGAGGAAGAAGAAAATAAGGTATAGGAGCTAGGGAGAGGAATATACTTCTCTAAACATGCCTTCACTTGTGAATTTGGCTTTTTAACCTGTAAATAAGCATATATATAAATACATAAAATTATGTAAATATTTATGATTCTAAAGTCAAATGCAGATATAAAAATTAAAACATATGTGTCAAAAATTTTATTTATTTTTTAGATATTAAATGCAAAATTAAAGAAATTAATTGTCCTATGTATCAATATGGTAGATTAGTCTCAGAAAAGAATAATTTTAAATAATTTAAATAATTCAAATAATTTTAAAATACAGTACATTTTGTACGTTTCCTAGTAAGAAATATTTTAAGAACAAATAACTGAAAAAAACGTATTAGTTTATTCTTTTTCAAACATCTGCTTGGCTATCTTATACCTTTGTATTTCCAAATAAATTTTTGAATTATCACATGTGCACATGTACACACACACATTAACACACACTGTTGATAGGATTTGATGGTGTTTTATTTGATCTGTATCTTTCACTGTATTAATCTTTCTTCATAAATAAATTCAAAAGTTTAATTATTTAAAAATTATAAACTGTTTTAATAATCTTATATTTGTCACTAAATTAATATGTTCAATGCACTGTTTTCATCGTTAGAGAAAATAGATGCAAATAAAATGAAACACATTACATATAAACACTATACTCCTAAATTTAGTTTAAAAATATGTGTGAATTCTGGTTATGTGTTCTCTAAAATAAACAAATAGTAGCAAAGACCACCCATAAACCAGATCATGGTATCTGAATACTACTTCCCAATAAAAGATACAAGTATCCATGGAAAAATGACTGATTCTAAGAATGAGGAAAAACATGCAAGGTGAACCTGTAACATGGTAAATCAGAATGCAAGATAGCTATGAAAAACTACTGCATTTCTATCAAAAGGACCCAGAAACTAATGTAAAAAAACTACCATGGTCAAAATGGTACTATTGGGTAAACAATAAATATATTCGTCTTAGACTTAAATCATATCAAATACATTTAAATCTATATATGTATTATAGGTTGCAGACCAAAGCAACACAAAACAAAACAAAAACAAAAAGTCATTTGTTACTTTTCTGAAATTAGAAATTATAGGATAATAATCAATTTTTTTTTTTACCCTACTTGTGTTCCATAAACACTAACCTAATGGTATTAAAGAGTTAAGGAAAAAAATGTTTCTTTTTAAAGAAAAAATTTCTATGGTAAATTAAGGATTGAATATGTCACAATTTTGGAAGTCTTAGAAAAATAATAAAATGATAAACAACATGGTTTCTTTAATAATAAAAATGTACATGAAAAACAAAAAGTTGGGAGTGAAAAAGATTAAAAGAAACTTATAGCAGTCAAAAATAATAATAGCTCTTGTTTAGGTCCTGATTCAAATAATCTACTTTTTAGACAGCCAGGAAAACTTGAATTCTTGCTGATAATTGAGATTAGTAAGTAATTATTTTTAGTATGATTATGGTATCATCTTTATGAGTTTTTTTTTTTAAGGTCTATTCTGTTAGAGATAATATGGAACTATTCACAAGTGAAATGCAATTGAAGCCTGGGATCTACTTAAACCTAATACCATGCCAGGGAGGAGAAAGAAAGGAAAAGGAACAGTATGGATGAGAAAGGATTGGCCATGAGATAATAATTATTGAAACTGGATGATGTGTCTACTTGAATGGGCAGCTCTACTGTATTCTCTCTACATTTGTATGTATTTAAAATTCCCCATAATACTTATTAAAGCATTTTGTTTCATGTAAGACAGACTATCCTTTTTAATGTCCAGCTATACAGACAAATATGGATATAGCTCAAATGGGCTAGTTTTCTACAATAACATGTAAATTGTTTTTCATAAATAATTTTATAAAATCTAAGTTTGGCATTATGTATATTTTGTGGCTGTATTCTAGTTTTTTTAAAAAATGTGGTGTACTAGAAGGAACAGTGCTTTGGATTCAGACTGATCTGGGTTTGAATCATGGCTTAACACTTAGTAGCTATGTGATTACTTTTACGTAGCTTACTTAATTCCTAAGCCTCTGTATGTCATCAGTGTAAAAGAGATGCAACAAATGAAATGTTATATGTATTTCAGCAAGATTTTCTAGCCTGACTTCACCTCGACTTTTAGAAAAATCTGAGAATATATGTATTTGAGTTGGTATATCAAAATATCATGGACTGAGTGGTTTAATCAACAAACATTTGTCTACAGTCGAGCCCAATCTCATCTGATCTTGGAAGCTAAGCAAGGTCAGGCCTGGTTAGTATTTGGATGGGAGACCAGGTGCTGCAGGTGTTAAAAACATTTTTTTTTTAATTAAAAAAAAATAGACATTTATTTCTCACAGTTCTGGAGTCTGGGAAGTCCATTATCAAGGTGTCGATTTCATTGTTGGTAAAGTTCCTCTTCCTGGATTGCAAATGGTCACTTTCCCCTGTATCCTTACATGGTAGAGAGAGGAAGTGCTGGTATTTCCTCTTATAAAGGCTCCACCCTCATGACTTTATTTAAACATAATTAATTCCCCAAAGCCCCACATATTATATTATCGCATTGGAGAAAAGGATGTCAATATATAAATTTTAGAGGGACGCAAATATTCAGTTTATAACAATATGAAAAACGGAATGGTAGTACATCAAATAGCAATTTTCTTACAATGTAGGATTTGAAACCTCTGATGAAAGAACATAATCCTTCAGGGAGAAAAAAAAATCAGCCATGCCGGTATGGTTAATTAGAAAGACTGGTGGTTACTGAAGGAGACGGGATTTGTCGTTCACAGAATAGTGATGGTATATTGAAATGTCTACACTTCTACTATTCTTTCGACAAATGCTTAAGTAGCATGATCACAGAAAGAGCTGCTTTACTGGAAATATCTTCTGACCTTGGAACACAAGAAGTGCTCTTTTGGGACCCCTTTTATGAAACTATAACACTAAACAAGCAGAGAAAAAATTCTTTCCACTTCAAAACAAGATAGCTGATAGTTTGATACCTTGAGGATATTGATGCAACTCTGAAGTGTGAAGGTAGAAAGGAGGTGCTAAATCGATCTCATGGTTCTATGATTTATTTCACTAAAAATTCTATTTTTTTGTACCTATTATACATCACTTACATTTCTAGGCATAGTAGTGATTTAGGCAGGATAGAAATATAAAGACAAAACCTTACTTCAAACTTCAGAAGTACTACCAAATTTATTTTAAAATATTATATCAAAACATAAGAAGCATTCTTTTTAATATCAAGAATAGATGAGGATGGTATTATATTGAAGGTACTAGCCAATGCAATTAGGAAAAATAAATTAATGTAATTTATAAACATTGAAAACAATGAATATTAATTTTCAATGATGTGTTTATTTGCTTAACATTCTGAGAATAATTTTATATAAAATATTAGTAAAAATGTAAGACAATTTTGTGAGATGGTTAAGTATAAAATTAATGAAAATAACAGATTCATGATTAGAAACAACAATCAAAAGTTGTGATGGATGGAAGAAAAATCTATTTAAAGTACCTAAGAATAAACTTAAGAAGAAAAGTAAAAAATGTGTATAAAGAAAACTGTAAAATACTAATGGGGAACAAGGAAAAAATAATCAGAAGCACGATAGCTTGGAGAGGGAGAAAAAGCTTTATGCATATGAACATACATATGACTAATTGTGTTACTTAGGTTTCTCCAGAGAAAGAGAAGCAAAAAAATGTGTCCATATATAGATGTCTATTATAATAGTTGGGTCACATGATTATGAAGGCCAGTAAGTCCAAAACAGGCACTGTGAGCCAGGACAATGGAGACCAAAGACAGTCTTCTAGAGAATTTCCTCTTGCTTGGGGAGGCTAGTCTTTTTGTTCCATCCAGGACTTCAACTGACTAGATGAGGCCCATTCACACTAGGGCGGGCAATTCGCTTAAATCAAAGTTCACTAATTAAATTCTAATGTCATGAATAAAACACCCTTCAAGTTGACAAATAAAATAAGCCATCACAGATATTCTCTTTTTTATGAATAACTAGTTGTTTTTTCCTGCACCTTTTTTTTGAGATATAATTGACATATAACATTATTTAAGTTTAAGGTATACAATGCATTGATTTAATACACTTACATGTTGTGATTATGACTATTGCATTAGCTAACACCTCCATCACCTTACATAATTACCATTTCTTTTTTTGTGAGAACATTTAAAATCTACTCTCTTAACAACTTTTGAGTATATAATACAGCATTTTAACTATAGCTAATTATAGTTACCATATTGTAGATTAGATCCCCAGAATTTATTTATCTTATAACTGGAAATTTGTACCTTTGATCAATATCTCCCCTTTTCCCCATTCCTCAGCTCCTGGCGATCATCATTCTATTCTCTGTGAGTTCAGTTTTAATTGGTTTAATTCTTGAAAAAGTTTGTTTTACCAATATAACTTCTGTAACAACTATTAGTACATCTCGTTTAATACTTGTTTAAATTTTTTTCAAAAGATGGAAACAAGAGTGTCCAATGTGATAATCTTTTGAAAGCTAAGATGAAAGTGGAAGTTATTGAATGAGACTCCTAGCAAAGTTATTTATAAAGGAAGAGCTTTCATTGTCTTGTCCTTTCACTTATTCCTACCTGAAATGCAAATGCAAGTCAGTAGTAATGCAGCTATTGTGTAACAATGAGGTAACAGAATGGAAGATAGAAGACACATTCCCAAGATGACAGAGCAGAAATTTTGACATTACTATGTCACTGACCATATTCTCAAACAACCATATCAGCTACAGATCTGATACTTTTCAGTTCTCATTATATGAGACAAATTAAAACAGATTTAGATAAGCTTATTAGTTAGATTTTATGTAATAGACAGATTTATTCCTAATTTATATATAAAGAATATGTTATCTTATTTTATTTATCTTATTCAGTATGTACAATCGTCATTAGTTATCCCTCTACCTTCTCTCTCTGGTTGTCCCTTAGGTTACTTTAATTCACTACAAGTCTGGCATAAAGTTCCTCTGGTAAATCAGGAGAAGACTTCACTGGTTTTGTCCCCCTGCATGTTCAAGGCAAACCTAGACTTATTTCAATATCCTTTTTGAGAGAAGATTCATAAAATCATATAAACATGTTTACATTTTATAACAGAAATATTCCTCTATCTTTTTTTTTTTTTTAGAGTCTGAAATGATGTCTATTGTTCTCATCTGTTCTACTGTTGAAACTTATTTCTGGCTATAATTCAGCTAAACCAGCATAGCATAGCTATTTTTAGTTGGAGATAAATTTGCTTTTATGTAATTTTTTTCTACACTGAACACATGTCCAAAGAAAGTAATTTGGGGGAGATTTTATAAAGACTTTTTCCCTTAGTTTAAAGAATAGACGGCAGCCATACAGAGAAGCAGAGAAGCTAAAGTATTGCACATTTCCAACAAAGAAAAAATCATAATAAAAATTAGTTATGAGCAGACACATTGTCTCTTTTCTGTTAATTATCCATGTTCGGATCCAGTTAGAAATACATTGCCCACTTTATTTTTATTCCATATTCTCAGCCAGGAAAAAATTAATGTTCTAATATGCCATAAAGAAAGACTGCTGTCCTATATATTTTTAAAGGAATGAAAGCTGAAAACAGGGTGTAAAAATGATTTGTTTACCCTAGTCTAAGGTAAAATTACTTTAAGTTTTCCAGCTGCATTGCTGCAGTAACTTAAAAGCCTGAGCATGTCTCCCAGTATCATTAAAACAAAGCTGAAATTAAGACACAGCATACTCAATCCATACCATAAAGAAGTCAAGGAAATGCTGATGGTGGTTGAACTATTGATGTTAGTTGCGTTTTATAAACTAATGGCATAAGTATCACCAACAATTATGCTGATAATGAATTGATGAGGCTATGCTTAAACAAAGAAAAAGGCTTGCCTAAAAGATTTTCTGTTTGAGAAATTACTTTTTCTTTTACTGTATGCCTAAAACACAAGTTTCGTGAGAAAGGAAATACCCATGAGAGATATTGTCGCATCGGTAACCTAAAAGTGAAATGTGTTGGCCAGATAGAAGAACACTTGGGTTCTACAAAATAGTGAGAGCATACCATTTGCTGGTGGTGACGTGTTAATGTGAAGTACTTGGCATTACACAGAGGTCTTCATCCCTACAAAAGTGTCTCTGTTTTGAATATTCCAAGAAGCTAGTGCTGTCTTGTACATCCCCTATACATGTGTGTGTGTGTGTGTCTGTGTGTGTGTTTAAGAAAAAGTTGTTGCTGAGGGCTAGCCACTCTAGTATGGCTCTCTGTAACATCAACAGAGTTGATATTAAAATCAAGGGAATCAGCAGAGCCCAAAGTCAAAGGAGAAGCTGAAATCAGTGAAATGAACAGACGCTCTACCTGCAACCAGCAATTCCCATTCTGGGTAGAAAACTAGGGACACTCTGGCAAAGGTGAAGAGGAGATACGTGTAAGAATGTTCATCAGTAGTTTTTGCAATGTCAAAAAAATGGAAACAACCTAAATGTCATCAATATAAGACTGAATCAATTATCATATATTCATTCACTGAATTATATGCACAGCGAATATGAATCAACAATCCATATGTGTCAGCTGTGACAAATCCTAAAATTATAATATTAAGAGGAAACAAGTTATGTTTGAAACCTTATATGTTTGTTCACAAATACTTAAAATTCAAAAGCAGGCAGTGCTAAACAATTACTCAAAAGGATGATTAACATGAATTTAAGAAGAGCAGTTGCTTCTGGAGAGTGTGTAAGGGTATGATGAAAGAGGGGCAAAAAAGTTTTTTAAAGTACAGTAACTTTTTAATTTGCTTAGTGGAAACAGGGATACCTGTTATTTACAAAATTTAAATAATGTGAGATATGTTAAACACTGGTATTGTTCTCATGTCTTAAGACATTGTCTCATGGAATTTTCAACAAAACTAGCATATATTACTTATCTCATTTTATATTGAGGCAAATTTACATATAATAACCTGGCCAAAGTCACACAAAGTGAATTGTTCAAGATAATACAGTTTATTTAAGACCTAGGAGCCAAACCTTGGTAATTTGGAGAGCAAATATTCTTAACCCAGGATTATAGATTCTCTGTATCCATTGCCTTATCTAAGCATGATTTTAACATGGTGTAATCATATTATATCCTGCACTTTACATGTAATATTGCATTCAGGGAAACAGTCTGCGTCATTATTACTTTTTTGAAAACATACATATTGATGTTTACATAATATTTTATCCTGTCATGCTATATTTATTTATTTGTTTATTTATTTATTTATTCATTCATTCATTCATTCATTCATTCATTCATTTTTAGGCCAGGCAATCCTTGGTTGACCTCACAGATTGCAAAGACCTTGCCATACTTTATTTAAATAACTCAAATGCAATTTCCAAAGTCTTAATATAATGTTTCAGAAACATCCTTGAATGTATGCCTTCTTTTCATGAACTAAATTTGTAGAAATGCTATCATAGTAAAAAATAGAAACAGAATTTTAAAATAGTCTAATTGTCCTCCAGCCTATATCAAATTGTATTCTTACTAGCAATTTAAGGAGAGAACCAGCATTTTGAAAATTTAACACATTGCAATCATATAATTGCTATTGTAATCTGCATACAATTAGTCAACAATGTTTTGGATTTTTATATTCTTACTGATAAACATTTTTTTTCTTTTTTGGTGATCTTTAACTTCTCTCTATGGATATATTAACATGTTAGTGTTTGGTAAAGTAATTTTTATAAAAAAGATACTGATTGTCATATTTATTTAAATGTTTTGTTATTCTATAGACATATTTTAATTTTATTTTTGATCTAAAATGTTATTAAATTATTTATAAGTCTACATGGCTTTAAAATTTTCTAAAGTATGTTTAGGAAACATTTTCTACCATAAAATGTCATATATAGACATTGTTTTTCCTTTTTATATATCTTAAATGATAAGTTCTTATTATACATAAAATGTTTTTATTGATGGATATACAATGAGAATGTCACTTTTACAAAATTATTATTTTTTTAATTTCCAGCAATTTTTTAAATATCCATTTTTTTAAGTCAATTTAGGTATTTTAATCATGCACATCTATACAATAGTGGATTTCTAGGCCATCGTTCTTTTCTAAAGTTTTCTTTATCGATTCTTGCCTCATTGAATTTTAAATTGTTGACTTATCTATCAATATTTGTACTGATACTATGTCTTTTAACATATAAGTAAGGTAAATCTATTTCATAATTTTAAAAATATTCTAGATTTCTAGACTATTCTAGATTTCTAGATTTCTAGATTTCTCCACCACTACACATTTAGTAGCATCATCAATTTCTTGGACTGTTGCAATAACATTTACATTGGTTTATCTACTTTAGCACTGCCCTCCATTTTCAATTCTTCACCTACCTGCCAGAGTAATCCTCACATAATTCAGTCACATCATTTTTCAGGATAAATATTCTAGTAGCTTTTACCTCATTTTAAAACTTAAACTATTCATGATTACACACCTCCACAGAGTCTAGCCACCCAACTCTCACTTTCAACGTAATTCTCCATTTCTCTCACTCTGCTGTAGTCACTCTTCCTTCTTGGTATTCCAGTGACAAACCAAGTATTTTCCTGTCCATATAAAATGTCATTTTATGTAATTTTCAGTGTTTACGTGCTTATTTTAATAGTAATTTAGATGGGAATAACCCAGTCCTTGTTATCTCCCTTAGTAATTTTGATCAGAAAATACCTCATAAAATTTCAAGATTTTAAAATGATGTTGGCATCAATTAAAAATAATATTGCTGTTGCTTTCCAGTTTCTATATGCACAAAAAGTAAAACAAATTTGTATTTTTCCAAAATGTTAACAAATATACAAAAACAGTTTTTCGGACATGAAAAAAGTTTTGTTATTCACTGACAATATCATCTTGAGTGTAGCCCCTGGGTCAAAAACTAATCAGAAGAATGCCATCCTCTAGGAGCTTTGGGAGTGACTGCGAGCTCATTTGGTAATCGGGCAGAAGAATCTCAGAAATATGGCTAAGTACAAAAGTCTTGGCAAAATTAACTATACCTCACTCTTAATTCAATTTTGTTGTGGCAAAAACTATAATGCAATCACATCCAATAGTCATATCCTATCTGTGAGGGGTACTATGTGGAATAAGCAGAAATCATTAGCTAGTCTGAGCACTGAGAATTTTCTTTTTCTTGCTAATCTTCATAACAAACTACGGACACTGGAAGATGAAATTATCGAACTTTGTTTATAAATGAAAAGTGTAATAAACAAATATTTTATGCATCAAATATCTTTAAATTGGCATTAAATCTCTTAAAAAAAAACTCAACTTTTAGGAAATATTGTCTAATTTTATTCTTTTGGTTAACTGAAATTCATGTGAATTTCAAGCCTTTATTCCACCAGAAAAACAAAACAAAACAAAACAAAATGGTAACTTAATCTACCAATATGGCATCCCCTCTTCTAGGTATCAAATTTAATAATTTAATTTCCCAGTGGGAGTGGCTTACAAAGAGGCATTTTGTTTATCACCATTATCTATGCTGATACAAATCATGCATTCAAATTCTCATCAGATCTCACAATTCATGAAGTGCAAGAAGATCACAGCTGTCATTTGTTTGTTTGTTTGTTTTTTTAAGTACGTGGTCACTTTAGATACTAAACTTTTTCAATTATTTTGATGGTCCAGAGAGGATATGACAAGTGATTCCCTGACTTCCTGTACATCTCTGAACCTGTGGAGAAATACTCTTAAAACTACCAGTATTCTCTCCAGCCATAGCACCTTGAATGTGTCTGATTTCATTTGATTTTGGAAGCTAAGCAGGGTCAGACCTGGTTAGCATTTGAATGGGACACCACCTAGAAATACTAGGTTCAGTAGATGTTTTTTTTTAAAAAAAGAATTACCAGCACTGGGGAAAAAATGAACTTCAATAACTGGTGCTGGGAAAACTGGACAGCCACATGAAAAAGAATGAAACTCAATCATTAGCTTAAACTACTCAAAAAAATTAACTCAAAATGAATTAGTCATAAACATAAGACCCCAAACCATAAAACTCCTAGAAAAAAATATAGGCAATAAGCTCCTTGACATAGATCTTGATGATGATTTTTTTTTAAAAAAATCTAACACCAACAGCAAAAGCAACAAAACAAAAATAAACAAATGGGACCATATCATACTAAAAAGCCATCAACAAAATAAAAAGGCAACCTACTGAATGGGAGAAAACATTTGCAAAACACATGAAAAGAGGCTAAACTTTTTAATCGCCAGGGAAATGCAAATCAAAATCACAATGAGATACCACCTACATTTGTTAAAATTGCTATTATCAAAAATACAAGATATAACAAGTATTGAGAAAAATGTGGAGAAAAGAGAACCCTTGTGCCCTGTTGGTGGACATACAAGTTGGTGATGCCATTATGAAAAAAAGTTTGGAAAAGCCGGAAAAAATTAAAAATGAGAACTATTATATAATCCAACAATTTCACTTCTGGGTATTTATTCAAAGAAAATGCAAATACTAACTTAAAAAGATATCTGTACTCCTATGTTCATTTTAGCATTATTTACAATAGCCAAGAAATAGCCTAAATATTCATCAATAGATAAATAGATAAAGAAATAATGGAATATTATTCATCCATAAAAAAAAAAAGAAATCTCGCCATTTATAAGAACATGGATGTGACTTGAAAACATTATGCTAAGTTAGAGAAAGACAAATATGATCTCTTTCAAATGTGGGATATAAAAACATACAAACAAAAAACAAGCTCAAAAAGAGAATAGATTGGTGGTTGCCAGAGGTGGTTGCTAATGGTGTTTGGAGAATTGGGTGAAGGAGATCGAAAAGTAAAAGTAAAAGTAAATAAATAAATAAATATGGTACATTACTGAGCAACAACAACAGAAAAGAAAATTCTGAGATGAGAATCTCTTATTATTTCAACACGGAAGGTAGATAGAGGGGAAGAAATAAGGGAGGGAAGAAAAAGGGTAAAATATTTCATGTCCTATTTGAAGGTATAATTTAGATTCTTACTAAAATCTAAAACTATGTACATAAATATAATTCTAAATATTTGTATTGAAGTTCTAAGGGTAGAGAACTTCTCGAAAAAAGCAATAGAAATAACAGCAAAATATTTTTTTAAAAGGCATATTATCACAGAGAAATGAAGAATGGTAGAGAGAATAGCAAGACAATAGATAAACAAATAGTAAATGATGCAATAGACTTAAGAAATAATACCATAGAAAAGGAATATTCAAGAAATAAAATATGAGCTTTTAGAACTTAAAAACATGACAGTAGAAATAAAGAGTTGGAAATTAAAGTGGAGAAAATCTGAAAAAATAGGAGACAAAGAGATTGAAAGTAAAAGAGAAAATAAAAACTAGAGAATTAACCTAGAATGTCCAATGGTCAAATTTTAGTTCAGAAAGAGAAAACAGAGAAAATAGAGGAGAGGAAATTATTGACAAAAGATTTGATAGCATTTTCCAGAATTTTTGCTGTGGTGCAAAGGACCACTGTGAACACTTTTATATAGTTAAGATTACACTATCAATATTTAGCTTATGCATATTCTCTTGACTTATGTATACTAACTCTCTGTATATGTATTTATTTATATAATTAACTCTCATAAACCCACCACCTAACTAGCCAATAATTACCTATGGGCTTTTTGCAT
The DNA here is from genome assembly GCA_003508835.1 of Eonycteris spelaea. Lineage (NCBI taxonomy): Eukaryota > Metazoa > Chordata > Mammalia > Chiroptera > Pteropodidae > Eonycteris > Eonycteris spelaea. The sequence goes on from PUFA01000252.1 coordinate 853,896, forward strand.
TTCAAAAAAAAATTATATGGTATCTTCTATAGCATGGATCAATTAATCATCTCTGACTGAAGGGAAAAGGGCAAAAAGTAAGCAAAATTATTGAGCCTGAAAAAAAATGCATCAATATATAAAAATAATTTTATTTAAACATAAAATTACTAAAGAAAATAAAATCAAAGATCAAAGCTTCTGTTTTCCAATATCTAGTATAATTGAATAAAACTGGCTTTGTTGGAATATGGATGATCAGAATGTTAACTGAATCCTAGTCCTACTTGCCTTCTTTTGAATGGTCTATCCATCTATTTATTATCTTTTTATATATTTATCTAATTTATATCAGTATCACCTACTTATTTTATATGAATAAAAAACAAATATATACATATAAAACTAATACCTATGAATCACAACTCAGCTGAGGAACATTACCAATAACTGTCAAAACTCAGATGCCTTTTGAAGTCTTCTGCCTTTCCCCTAATATCAAATAAATTCAATTTCATATTTATAGCTCTTCTGCTTTTCCAAATAACTTTATTGAAAATGGATGTTTTTAAATATTAGGCCATTATACTTCATATATTTGGATTTTATATTAATGATATTATACTAAATGAATTACTGTCATTTGCTTCTTTTAGTCAACATCGTTTTTTGGTACACATGTTATTTCACACAGATCTATGTGGTCTTTTTTCATTGCTATATGTGTTCCATTGGATGGATATTCACACAATCTTAATTCCATTGTAACACGCTCTGTACGATACCATTTTTGGAACTTTTTTGAGATACAATGTTTTCTTAATTCGAACTTAATTTTCATTATTTTGTTAATGGACAAGGATATACTTGAAAAAAGATGAATGCATTTGACTACCACAGATCAATGATTCTAATATGAAATATAGCCTACCCATATCCTCTCTAATTTCCTGTTCTGCAAGTAACCTAGCCATTTTCTTCTCAGCAAATGTGACTTTGGGGATATATCAGTCCTGCTGCCATGAGTATTTCAACTTGTTTGGCAGTGTTGCTTTTCTTCTTGTAAGCAACAAATCGAACTTGTAGTTTATATGTCAGTCTCTTGTGACTCTTATGATTTTGGGCCAATATAAGCTTGCTCCAGAGAAATCAAATCCATTTTCTAGAATGCAATCCTGAGGATCACAAGTCTGAGTCTGAAGCAATTTTGTTTCCCTAAAAGAACTTTCATTTCTCTTGTTATGTGCCACACAATTGGTCAGAGAATTTCTTCTCTGAGATCACAGAAATAGTGATGCTAGCCCTGTGCACAGTAACTAAATTGCATATTCTCAAGAAAAATGTATAATCAATGAAGTGCTATCTAGAACCCAAACAAATAAAGTGTTCACATTGTAATACAACATCACAGAGTCTTTATTTTTATGTTAGCTGCACTGAAGGTTAACACAGGATGAAAAAATTTTTTCTCCTATTTCTTTGTTTTTTTTTTTATTTTTTACTTTTGTTGTTATTTTTCTCATTTACTTATTTTTAATTTAATTGTCTTTGTCAATAATGCTTAAGTCTGGTTTATGAAGGGAAAGCAGTAGAAAATAATCACATGCTATTTAAAAATCAAAATGCATTGTGCTAATTTATCAGATAAAGAATGACAGAAATCTGTTGAAACGAGATATAATTAATGTCATTCAAAGATAATTGGTGAGAGCCAAGATAATTTCTAATTAATATTGACAATTAAGTATAAGCAGATAAAACAAAAAGTATGAACTAACTCTGAATAAGATTTCATTTGAAAGAAGCATATTTTGACTTCCAAAGACTAAATTCTGTCAGAATTATTTATCTTTGAGTGAAGGAACAGTTGAATTTCCTTGTGAGTTTAAGGAAAATGATTATATAAATATGATACTCGTTCTTGATGAATTTACTTTTCAAATGCTTTGCTTTACACTAATTGTCTTATGTTTGCCTAAGGATTATTTGGATGTTATCACAGTAGTCTTGCTATTCTGATATTCATATATGTCTATTTCTTTACATATATTAATGCAATGAATCAGATAAATTGTATAATTACCATAGGCAAAATTATTTGAGAAATGGAAATCTCTAAGGAGGTTTTCTCAGATTACATTATTATTCTGTCTGCCTCATCCTCCATTTTTCTATAAGGAAATATTAAAAATGTAACTTGGAAGGTGATTTCTCTCCTCACAGAATTCTTTTCCCAATAATTCTGAAATCAGATTTAAATACATTTTATTTGCTAATTTTTTTTTTTTTTTGCTTATTTCTTTGTGTTTGCACATTTTCCTTTGTGAAATGTTGCATTGCATAAAATATGATTATCATATAAAATGCCGACTAAATTTTTGGTGATTATTCAAGATCATTTAATATTCAGTAATACTAGTTATATAGTTTTGTAGATGAAAAAGTTGATATTATTTAATTTTTATGAGTTAACCAATTGTCCCTTCTTATATTGTGTATGTTCATTATTGCATGTTCACTTAAACACAAGTTAATGAATCATGTGCAGGTGATGTTTAAATTTAGAAGACTATTTTTACTTATGAAATCTAAGCGTGTAGTCAGCAATGTCATTAACTGGGATGAAGTAAGCATAATGACTATAAACTCAAGTATTTAATATGTAATCATTCTTTAGTACAACTATTGTCAGATTCACTATTAATGTTACAATACATATACCACTCATATTATGTATAAATATAGGTACATAATAGATATAAATGATATCCTCATTATTCACTGATCTTATATTGATAAATTCTCCTACTCATTAAAATTTATTTGAATGTCAAAATTAATACTTGTAGTACATTCATGGTCATTCATGGACACATACAGTGTGACAAAAAATTTGTCACTGATGGCACATGCTCCCAGCTGAAGTCAAACAAAATTATGTTCTACATTAGTTTTATAGCTCTCATATTGTTAATAAATGTCTTTTTCACATTCTGCTTAGTGGTACACTTTTCACATTTTTCTGCTTTTCCGTTGGTTGATGACATCACTATTTAAAATGGCCCGGAAGCATAGTGCTGAAGTGCTCTCCAGTGTTCTGAGCACAAGAAGCTATGATGTACCTTATGAAGAAAATTGTCTTAGGTAAGTTTGGTTCTGGCCTTAGTTATAGAGTCAGTTGGCCACGAGTTTAACTTAAATGATATATATTATATACAGTGTCTTTAAACAGAAACAAGCATAAAACAAGGTGACATATATTAGTTAATGAAAATGTTGTGGCCAGGGGCTCAGAGAGCTCAAATGTCATATTTCTCTTAGGGTAATGGTTCAATGTTTGCTAATTCAGAGTTGGCAGAGTCTATAGAGTGTAACAATCAAAATGATCTTGTACTCAGCAACTTTGCTGAATTCTTCTAATAGCTCTAATAGTTTTTTGTGGATTCTTTAGGATTTTCTGTAGATAAGGGCATATCTTCTGCAAATAGGAAAATTTTACTTCTTTTCTAAGTTGGGCTGCTTATTTCTTTTTCTTTTCTAATTTCTCGAGATAGAACTTCCAGTAGAACACATTGAAATAACAGTAGTCAATGTGCAATGCTTGTCTTATTCTTAATCTTAGGGGCATAACTTTCAGTCTTTCGCCATTTAGTATTATGCCAACTGTGGGTTACTAATAAAAGCTCTTTATCATGCTGAGGAAATTCCTATATATTCATACTTTTCTCTGTTTTTTTTTTTCGTGAAAGGATGTTGGATATTGCTAAATACTTTTTCTATGTTAGTTGACACAATTATGTCAGTTTTCCCTTCATTCTGTTAATGTGGTATATATTAGGTTGATTGATTTCCATATGTGGAACCACTTGCATTACTGTGACAAATTCCACTTGGCTATGGTGAGTAATCTTTTTGATATTTTGAATTTAGTTTGTTACCATTCTGCTGAGGATTTTTGCATCTATCTTTATTAGGTCTTTTGTTTTCTTTTCTTATAGTATCTTTGTGCGGCTTGGTATCAGGGTAATGTTAATCTTATAGAATGAAATAGAAAATGTTCTCTCTTTTCTGTTCGTTGGAAGAATTTGAGAAGTATCTGATGTTGTCTTTTTTAAAATGCAGTAGAATTCACCAGCGAATTAATCTGGCCTGGTCTTTTGGTTGCAAGGTTTTTGATTAATTAATCAAAAACTTCTTCCAAAATCGGTTAAGATTTTCTATTTTTGAGTTAGTTTTAGTAATTTCAATGTCTTTAAAATTTTGTCCATTTTATCTAGATTTTTTAATTTGTTGGCATTCAATGGTTTTTAGTATCCTTTTAAAATTATTTTCATTTAATTTTTATTTGTAGGGCCATTAATAATCTTTACTTTCATTTTCAATTTCAGTTATTCCTGTCTTCTCTCTTTTTATATAGTCAGTGTCCCTAAATGTTAGTCAATTTTACACATTTTGCTCTTTCAAAAAAAAAAAAAAACTTTGGTTTCATTGATTCTATTGTTTTCCTATTCATTATTTCATTGACCTCCAACTAATATTTATTGTAGCCTTTTTTTCCTGCTAGTTTTGAATTTAGTTTGTTCTTTTTCTAGTCCTTTAAGGTATAAAGCTAGGTCATTAATATATCATCTTTCTCCTTTTTAATGTAAGCGTTTATAGGTATAAATTTCTCTCTGAACAGTCCTCGGAGGTGTTAAAGAGTGGTATAGGAAAAGTGTTTATAGTCTTATGATTAAATTTCAGTCTTTTAGAGGGCCTCTTTCAAAGGCTGTAACCTTTACAAGTTTTTCTTACCGTCTCTTTTTTGTTCCTTTTTTCTCCACCTTAGGTAAGACAGGAATGTTAGAGCTGGGAAATTTTGACACTAGTCAGCTGTCTAAGCTTGACTCCATATGGTGTTGTTTCTACTGATTCTCACAAACTGGCTTGTGGTTCTCATGAAACTGACTCCTAGTAAGCCTGGTATTCCTTGTCTCAATCTTAGTGCCCTAAATCTCAGTCGATGCATTTGGGCAAGCAGAAAAACATCCAGAGGAGGGTAAAGTCCAGTAAATTTTGGAAAATAGAATTTTGAAAAATAGGAAATATTGTCTTTGTCAAATGTAATGGAAATATAAAGAAAGTCATGTTTAAGAGGCTTGGCCACACACATACACACACAGAGTAGTTTGAGGCCCTTTGAGAGTGCGGAGAGCTGGATACACAGATAGTGCAGTTGCCATTTAGTTTGATTTAATATATCTGTCTGTTTTAGAAATATTTTTAGACTTGTAGAATTCACTAGTATAGCTCTCATTTCTTGATTAAAAAAAGTCTCAACATAGCAAATAAAATAAGTAGACAGATATCCTATGATAATTCAAAATAAATGACTACTATATTTTTTATTTATTTTTAAAAGCTACATAAAAAGGCTTGTGAATGATGGTATTTTTACATTGAAAAGTGAACTTTGCCTCTTTTTTCCCCCTAAAAACAGCATCAGTTCAGTAAAGAATACATTATGGAAATATGTATAAACACAGAATGAATTTTGTAGAAATATTATCCAAATGCCATCATCTAAAAAACCTTAAATTACACATTTCTAAATCCTTACTTCTGCCCATAAATGTAATCTCATATATATATATATATATATATATATATATATATATATATATACACACACACACACACACACACACACATATATGTATACACATATGTATATATACATATGTATATATATATTTAAATGTCACAAATTCTAAAGTTAGTAGTAAAAGACATTTTAGAAGACACCATGACCTATTGTGTCTTAATTTGTACAGCACTCATTTAACCTTTATGGTCATATAATACTGGGTTTAACCTCAGATAACAATGAAATCACTCGTTCCAGGACACAAAAAGCAGCAAAGTTCTATAGCTATTCTCATAAGGATGCTAGGGTGACAGGTAGAATAGGTTATAATTGACACTAATTGGTGCTCCTGATTGTTATTGCACATCTTCTTTATAATAATGTGTGCAGGATAGCTTGTACTTTTCAAAGTGTTAAAAATATGTATTGTATAAAATAAACCCACTGGTTTCTATAACTGAGTAACAAAAATTTTAGCAGTGACCAGAGGTGACATTTGTTTCTTTCGAAAAGTATTTAGATGTAATATAAAAATGAAGTAGATTACATATAATTTGTTCTTTTAAAAGTGATTTTTATAATATTTATTAACTGATAAATATAAATGTTAAAAACTATTCTATCTGAAGTTTAAGTATTCAGTCATAACTACTCTGATATATGTAGTTCCTTCAAGTTTTCTCTTTATTGTGACATTTAAACAATTGAAACATTAGATATGATTTTAGTCCTGCTTTATTGACTTAATATTTTCAACTAATAAGCATTTTCCCAATGCACTCCAATAACATTACCAAATTGCAATAAACATTTTCACCGGCTGCATACAATTTTATTAAGTAGATTCATCATCATCATATGCCTAGTCTTTGCTCTATGTTTGGGAATGTAGGCTATTTCCAAATTCTATATTAGAAGAGGAAAACACTATATTTAAAATTTTTGTGCATGTGACTATTTCCAATCAATAATTATTTCTAGAATAAACAGCTGTAAAACTTTGGAATAGATACAGAAACATTTTGAAGTGTCTTGATACATGGGTATATGTTGCCAAACTGCTTTAAAAAATAATAAATCCACTTAAGCACACTCAGAATAATATTTTATGAATACTTAAAAGCTTAGGTAATTTTTTTGTAATTTTGTTTTAAATTCTAGTTCTCTTATGACTAAGGAGGCAGGTGATTTTTATATATTTGCTTGCTATTTGTATGCCTAAGGAATTATCAGTTCATTGCCTTTACTCACTTTTTAATTTAAATCAGAGTGTTTGCATTTTTTCTGTGTACATGTTCCTTAAAATATAAATGTATGTCATTGAGAAATAAATGTATTCCCATTTTTGATCCATGGATTTTGATTACTGTTTTATATATGCAAGTTTTAAATATTCCTCTTCTGCTTTACAATGTCTCTATTATTTGAATAAAAATTAATCTATCCAAAATAATCACACTTATTTATTTAGAATATTTTGGTATATCTTTTCCTTCTTGATTTGTGCTTTTGTTTTATCATATAACAAGCTGATGTGTAAAAGGTATATTTGCTAGCTGTCAACTGTTTTGTTGCTCTTTCTCTCTAATTTTAAGTCAGTTTCATACTGTTAAAATTATATCTGGAATGGCTAGTGCCCTCTCATTGCCTTCTATATTATAATTTGTTTTCCTAATCTCATCCGCTTATTTTTCCATATAAGCTTCAGAATCATTTGACCGAAGTTCTAAAATAAATTCTACTTTTTTTTTTAGTAGAACTGAATTTAATCCATAAATAAATAGGAGTTAAAGTTCGTCTAAGAGTGGCTTTAACCCAAATAAAGGAAGCTAATGTGTACCCATCATCGAATGCCTGCTAATTCACAGGCATTAGTAGGTAAAACCAGCTTGGTTAATATTTCTTCACTGTGCTCCAAGATTTATAAATATCACCACTATGTAATTCCACACTTCTTATTTATTAAATCTTATCATTCAGTGTCAAAATAGTTCAATATGTAGGAATTATGGAAATTTTACTGGTCATCCCATGATTTCACTAATCACGATGCCAAACATGAGGAACAATCGGGCATTGAGATGTAGTGCTGAATGTTAAAGTATACTGAAGACCCTGCAAAAACATTAATTAGCTAACTGTAAGAGTCATAGTCATTGGCTTACTTTTTCTCTCACAAGAATGTTACATGTTTTCCCTTATTTTTGTCAATTTTGGTAGTAGGAGAATGGACCGAAAATTTGCAAGAAGAGGAAAGATTATTTCTTCTCTCTATATAAAAATTGTTAAGAATGTCAATTTCTGAGCTAGCTAGAAGTTGTTTCTCTAGTTGCATGAGTATGCTATATTTCAAGATCCTTCTCTACAAAATAATATTTGAATTCTACACAATTTCCTCAAAATTAGCCTAAGTACTAGAAACATTATCTTCATAATATTCATTACATTTTTTTCCATGACAGATATTATTCACACCTTCTCTTGTATGCCCGAAAAACTAATAAGGAAAGTTGTGATAGTTTTCTGTTTTATTTAATTATAGTCCACTTGATTTCATATAAGATATGAGGGTCTTGAATAAATTAAAGTAATTTAGGAAAAAACAACTGATAAAAATTGGGGTCAGGAAAAATACAAAAAAAAAAAGAGAAATGATCAAAAGTTAAGAGCAGTATGAAATTCACATATATTAACCCCAAATTCTACAGAATTAAAGTTGAACTGAAAATCTGGCTTAAATAAAATACACTTTCAGCTATGTGACTCTCTGTCCACAAGGGCCACACATACTGACTTGTCAGAGGAAAAGGATCATTTCCTGGCCTTTTGTTAAGGAAGAAATTTTAGATACAGGTCTCATAATAGAGGCAAAATTAATCACGTGAAAAGTGTTGGCAGCTATATTCCTTCAATAAATGTAACATGATGCTGTATTAGATTGTTGTTTGTTAGACTTTTCCTTTTTATAGCAGTCTTCAATATTGGTCAATCTAATGGTGCTAAAGTATAGGTTTATTGTCACTGAGGGTGGGAGCAAAACAAAGTACCAGAGAACCTAGCTTTCTGTCATTTAGCTTGATTTGAGAAAACAACAAGGTATGGAGTAAGTTCAATGGTGAATTACAAGCTGCCTTACAAATACATCAATTCTTTCAACCAGACCTTTAGCAAAATTTGAACATCAAACATTTTGAAATCATAATCTTTGGCCTGGTTCTATGGTTCTATGTGATTCATTAAGAGAAATTTATATACTTAACGAATTATCTGTGTGAATAGCATGGTCTGTGTCCTCTTGTGAAAGAAGCTAATTCCAGCTGTTGCGTGTGTGTCATTTTACCTCTGAAGAGAGAGCTGAGAATTTTTTTTTGTTGTAGTTGTTGTTGTTTTTGTCATAGTAAACTAAAATTTTATCTTATTTTTATGTTAACATTTTTTAAAATTTTATTTTATTTTCAAATTTTTGTAAAGAGTGAAATTGTTTCCTCTACTTGTTCTAATTATAGTTGATCTGTGTATCGAAACTTCATTCTCACTACATTTTTTGTTTATCAAAATATTAAAAATTTTTTTTGTTTCTATTATAGTCAGCATACAATATTATAGTAGTTTCAAGTGTACAATATACCGATTAGATATAAAATTGATCATCCCAATAAATCTAGTATCCATCTGAAACCATACATAGTTATTACAATATTATTGACTATATTCCTTATGGATACTTTATATCCCCATGAGTATTTCATAAGTACCAAGATTGGTAGTGAGGATTAGCCAGTGAGCGGCCAACCCTATAGAGCAGGATTCACTTTAGCTGGGCTCTGGTGCCTGCCCGGTCTGCCCTTCGGGCACATCCTCCTCAGATGCAGCTCTGAGAGGTACTCCAGCTCTGACTCCAGTCAAAGCAGGACACTGGTTGTACCAGCTGAAGAGCCTCCTAGAAGGGGCCCAGCTGCAGACCAAGTTCAGCCACAGCCTGTGCACTTCCAGGATCACCTGGTAAAAATCACCAAGCAATCTACAGATGGCTGTCACCTGTGTTGGGCTCAGAGGTGCCTCAAGAGGCTAAGCTAGGAACTGAGGCCGACTGCTGCTAGTGCGGGGCTTAGGGCTGGAAAATTTTTAATGATTATCTATCTAATCATCACATTTACAGTTTAATCTACAGTCATAATTTCAAGGGGGTAAAGAGAGAAAAAAAAGACAAGTGAAAAAAATCTGAATATTAGTATGTAAATTGAATTAAATTAACTAAATTGAGTATATACATAAGTAATGCATATGCATTATAACAAAGAAAATATTTAGTTTAACAAAAAACTTAAAATTCTACATTAAAAAAAACAATAGAAATGTATAAAACCAAAAATTTCATGCATTTATAAGGTAATAACCACTACACAGACAAAAATAAATTGCAGATTTCGAATCTCAAGGCTTAAATCCATGACGTTTGCCTAAGTTTTCGATGTTACCGGCTGCTCAGTAAGAGATAAGTAGCATGCCTTGGCCAAATGCTGCTTCTTTGGGTTTTGTGAGCCTCTAAGAGATTTTAATAAAGTCTGCAGCATGAGCCAAGACCACCATTTAGAAAAAATCACTGAAGGCACCTTAGGTGGGACCCCAAGTTGGGTGGGGCGGGGTCTCAGTAAATCACCTGGGAGGTGTAACCTATGTTAATCAAGTTGATGGAGATTCACAGCATCTGCACGATGGGAGTGGGAAGGGCTCAACAAAAGAACAATGGATACTGCCAGCACTTCTGTCCAGGACAAAGCCACTCCTCTAGCCCTTGCCCTGAAGCCAGACACTTAGTTCCTCCCTGTATGTCCCTGGCATTCCTTGATCAGTGGCCCCAACGCTGGAGCTCAGAGCAAGTGAGTTCATCACTGAGTAAGTCAGCAGTGGACCCTTTAAGAGGAACATCTATGACTCCCAAAGTCCTCCATCTCACTTAGCCACAATCTCCACTGGTTTTTACAGAGGTTGCGGGACTTCTCTTCCTGGCACTGGACCCCTGGGATGGAGAATGGATTATGGAGCTGGGACCTTGCTCCTCAAGCGGTAGGGAACGGGGGGTGGGGGCTCTGCAGCCAAAGTTAACCCTCCTGAGTCTGTACCACCACATGCAGTTGTGGGACCAGGCTATTTTTCATTTTGCCCCTCTTACCAGGGTTGATGTGGCCTCTTATGTTTGCTCCCAGTTGTAGGATGTCTGTTCAGCCAGACCTCACATGACTCCCAGTGATGGCTGTTCTGTATTTTTGTGTTATTTTGGTGTGGTCGTGTCTACCTTCTATACCATCTGGACCAGAATCAAGAATTCTGACCATAATCGAGAATTCTGTTTATCAAAATATTGATAATATCTTTGTTTTAAATATCATTTCATTTGATAAGAGATTTTATCCTAATGTTATATTGCCAGTGGGCATTTTGTTTACTTATTAGGTAAAATAATGTTATATAAAAAAGTTATGTGAAATGGTCCTGACCTACCCCCAAATTCCATCTATAACCACTCTTCAAGAATCTTATTACGCAGGTCTTTGCTTAAATGTCACTTCTTGAGACAGAAGGTCATGGATCCTTCTGTCCAATGTAGATGTCTGCCTATTTATCCCATCACTGGCTTTCTTATTCTTCACAGCACTTATTTTAGTATTTCTCCCCCTTCTCAATAAAATGCACAACCCATAAAAGTAAGAACTTTTAGAATGTAAAACAGACTCTAGCACACAGTAGTGTGTATCAAAGAGTATGTGTAGGATCAATAAATTAGAGAAAACTGAATGAAAACATAACTATAAATCTTAAGATAAATAACATGTGCTGAATTCTTAACTATAATACTTAGTGGTAGTTGGAAAGAAATGTATTTTAGCACAGTAAAATGTTTACCTCTGCTTTCTATAATTATTGTAAAATATAAATATCAGATTTTATCAAAAATTTAAGAGTCAGATTAGGGCACTACTTACTTTATCTGACCTTTCAAAATCATATATTTTACCAATATTTATCCCAGTGTTCCTTGCATATTTGAGCAAACTATTTAAAGGATCATCTTTAAATATGCTTGATTTCTATATACATTATTTCATCAAGGATCTTTACACCTACACTTCACAGTTTTTACTTATTTTATGTAAATACAAACAGATTTATCTTTAGTTATATGCCTTTCAAAAATATTCAAATTTTCTTTCTTGATCACTTTTACTTTTTCTTTTATTTTGGTTAAACGTGAGCTGTAAAATGCAAAAAATTATTCTGCAATATTTAAGCAGTCAAACTTTTATTTCTTACATTAGCCAATTTGATGGACATCATAACTAATATTAGATGATATATAAAAATATTTTTCTAAATAGCTGCTTTAAATGAATATTTGAATTTTATAGAGAACACTTTTAATTGAAATGAAAACTAATTTTTAAGCAAAGAAACATTGTGCACTTATGTTTTTTTGTAGAAGTTATTTATGTGTGTGTACATGTATGTGTTTCTATTATATTACTTACCTGCCAATGTTTCCAACTAAATTTTGGAATATCTGTAACTGAAGGAAAATTAAAATAATAGAGATTGAGCAACAACTAGCACAACTATATAATCTCTATAAGACACCTAGATCCATCAACCTTGATGCATTTGTTTTTGTACAAAATGCAGTGTTATTTCTTCAGATATTTGTACTAACACAAAGAGGACCTTAAAAACAAATGACATTTGAGTTATCAACTGGAAGAAATCGGCTATTCTGCTTTGTACTGGTGGATGACATGGTCCCTAGGTTTTAGTATAAATAATTTATTTTGGTATATTCCAGAGAGTCTATTTTATTTTTCTACTACACCAATCTCTTATACTGTGTTAATGGTAATAAATTGTACCAAAATATTATGACAAAATGCCTAGTATACTCAACTGTGGTAATAAAAGTTTCCTTGCTTTCTTTCTCCCTGAGGTAATTTCCAGTGAAATTTTTCTTCTTCTCAGTGTGATTCAATTAGAATCAGTAATTTCTAAAATCCTAATATGCCATAACATTGTGTATATGCAATACTTGTTGATGGGCTGTACAGAAAGAGAAAATTAAAACCTTTTCTATGAATATTACAATTTGAAAATGATCTTTTATTACGTATCAGAATTGACATATCAGTTAAAAGTACATGAGAAAGTTTTCAGTGGTAATTATTCCATCATGTACTGAACCTTGTAATACACATATGAAAGCACAGTAAATTAAAATGGTACAGGAAATACTGGAAATTTGCCTGCCTACTGGTAATTTCTTTCTGTAGCACTGGAAAAGCAAGTTAACTGCTTTCCTTCCATTTTATCTTTCACTTGTAACGTGATAGAGGGAGTTAGCTGCTATTTGTAAAGAGCTTTGAAGCTGAAAACTAGTGTGTACTGACAAAGTGCTTCAGTTTCCGAGGACTCAAATACAGTCAGTGTAAAGCATCTCCCTAAATGCCACTCTCTTTTTTCAAATGAATGTGTTTTTCTACAAGACATGAGTTCGTTTGAATTACTTTCTAAAATATATGTTTTACATACCAATTTTTAGAGTTCTATTTGCGAAATTTATTCAAATCTTGTTTTGAAATGACTGAGCTTTCCTCTCATTAATTTGTCTCCCCCTCAAAGAATAACTAAATAAAAGTATAGACTAAATGAAACAACTAACAAAGTTAAGAAAGAGCTAAAAAGTGCATGTATTGGTTAGCCCTAAGTTGCCTCCTATGTGAGGAGATCTAATAAATAACAATAACTTATGTCAGAAAATCTTTGAATTATGAAATAGCTAACTAAATGAATAGAAATATATTATAACATTTATAATTAAATATTTCAAAAATCATTACTTCACTTTCTTTTTATGAAGTACATAAAGGGTATCCAATTAATAAGACATTACCAAGGATTAGAGGATAAATAGGAACACAGAACATACATCAAAAAACATAACCTAAAGCTGCTGCATAAACACCATACCACGTTAGGAAGTCTCAATCTTATTTCTCTATGTTGCTCATTGAGTCCTAGACCACAAAAACTACTCCTCCAAGCCTTAGAAACCTAGATAAATTGACCTGGTCTCAAAAGAAACAAGATTTTTAAACACACTTTTTAAGGCTTATTTCCAGAAGTTCTTAATTTCAGCCCTTATATTTTTCCAAGATGATTGACATCATGACCATACACTCCATGAAGGCAAATCTTCACCCTCCCAATTATGTATGCTTTTTCTATGTCCCTGACAAAATAGCCATAATATAGTCTAAAAGTGATTTATTTCCTAAGAGCTGGATTTTTACCAGTCCGTAACTACCATTGTACAGCATTTTGAAAATTAGAATATAGTATATTATGTTTGCAAAATAAAAAAGCACAAATAAAAAATTGCATTATTTACATTATGTGAATCTGTGAACAGTTAAAAAGCATAAAAATATATAATATAGTTCAACCATGTGATTATTGTTATTTTTTATTTTGGAACATATTTAACTATTCTCCCTGCCTTCAACAATCAGATAATTGCTAACTTGCTAATATTTACTAGATTGATACAACACAGAAAATCTTGGTAATACAACTATACAGATTTTAACATAAAAAATAAAAGCATATGGGTATTTTAAAAAGCTTAATAGAAGTTTCAAGGTATTGCTATTAGTGATTTTATTTAAGAAACCTAGAAGGATAAAACTGTGAGTGCATACATTTAAAAATGTGTTTTGAAAGCTAAATGAGTGTATACCAGAACAAAAAATCTTTATACACTGCAATTTCTTAAGGAAAGGTTTGTGTTTCTTTGTCATTTACTCCAACCTTATTTTACATAACAAAATGTCAGAAAGATAATTCTAGGAACAGCCTATCTAAAAATCTTTGACACTTGTTTTTACAGAAACTCTGAAATTTGCTACAGCTTATAGAGAAATGCAATATTCTTAAACAAAATGTCAAGTTGCAGGTATAAGTGATCAGCAGCTAGATCGTAGTATAAAAAAAGCTGTGATTGAAATTATTTTTTCTTTTAATTCTTAAGGTACTTTTTTGAAACTTTGTGTGCAAGGCAGTCACCTTGTGTTAAATGGGCTCTTCAAAGATCTAAAAACAGCTTCTACTTTGAGAGAAATTTCAATATGGTGAGGCTTTGCTGAGAGAACAGTGCTAGGATTAGGCAAGAACATGAATGATTATAATATAAGCAGAGGATGTAAAATATTACAGACTATTTGAAGGTTTTGGCATAAAGAAATTCTTACTTTTTTGTTGGGGAACTCAGAGAAGAATCAAAGGAATATTTGGATTGTGAGAATGGCCACTATTTGAAGTTACATTTGAGTGAGGTGAATTAGATTTAAAAGGCACACTTGAGAATGGAGTTTAATTTGTATCTTTTACTATAGAAATAATTATGACAAAAATAATTACAGCTGCAAGTACTCATGGGGTTGCATTAAGTGATAAGGGCTGAGGTAAGCACTTGGGAGGCATTATTTCACATGGTTATTACTAACTAATTCCTTAGAGGAAGTCATGGTTTATTGCCATCCCCATTTTATAGGTGAGGAAACTGAAGCTTTAAGATACTGGATTCAGTTCTCAAGGAAACACAATTAGTAATAGATGGACTGGAGTTTAAGAAGCAAAACAAAATCTTTATAATTTTAGAGACGGTATCTAAATTAAAAATGTACCATTTTCTCAGGTAATCAGTGCCAGAACATTCATCACTTTGGCCTTGAAACAATACAGGCCTGCTTGGTCCTGAACAGCAGAGTCAGAGAAATGAAATGGAAAGATAAAAGTTTATAAACAGGATATACTGGATCAGAGTATGATAATATTTTTAGCTTTAATGAGCTCAAATATATATCCCAAATAAAAATGACAGTTATAAAATAGGCTATTTGAAATATAGATTTTCATCCAATTATATTAATTAGCTTGCTGTATTTATATATTAATACTTTAAGGTTTTATCTATTGATACCATGATACTATAAAAATTAACAAGATTTTTAAAATTATTATATCTCAAAATGTTAATTTTATGTTTTCTTATGATTTATAATACACATGAAATATTAGTTTAGTCATATATAGGGAGTTAGTACTATAAATCATTTTACTAACAGATGTAATGTAATCAAAGTAAGCTGAAGACCATTTATTTAGGAGGCAGACACCACAAGGGTCTACATCTAAAAATTAAAATAAAAATTTGACCGTAATAACTAATTAAAATTTTTCTCACCCTCTTTCTGCTAAGTAATATATTAGTATTTGGTTTCATGTCTATTTCCATTAGTAGATTTCTGCAGTGGCCTACTAGAAGTATTATTTCTCATATATAGATTTTCAGTAATTTAACTTTCTACCCCATAACAAAGTAAAGAAAGATGCGTTTCTGCCAAATGCATGTAAGGCATTTACATTCCTTTCTCATGTTAATTTTTCCTATTATCTTTCAAACTGATTCTTGAGTTCCAATCATGCATATTATAGCATTATTTGAAATGTTAATTTTAAAATGTGACACAAATATTCAAAATGATACAATATTAAAATGATTATAAATTGTCACCTCAATGTCAGCTGACTATGAGGAAGCAAAAACAACATGTGTCATGTATTTAGAAAGTAGGAAATAATGTTATTAGTCAAACAAAAGCTGAAATCCCTACTTTATACAAAAAAAATTTTATTGTGGACTTGATTTTTATACATGGAACAATGTGAGCTGCATTATTTCAGATCTGAAATGTCCTTATTTGCTTGTTTAATTTAGAATATAAAAAGCAATTGCTTCCAAAGAAAGGCTAAAATTACATTACCTTTAAAACTCCAAAATGTATCTTATTGAATTAGAATATCTTATGTCTTAATAGATCTAAAGGGAAGAGCAAGTAATAAATCATAACTAAGTACTAAATTCATTTAGAGATATTTTCAATAGCACAATACAAATGAAAGTGGTTGATAATTTTATAGCGTTCCACTAAATTTAAATCCATTAATAATCTATATTCATTGATAACCCCAGAATAATAAAAAAAGAAATAAATAATTTTCTTTAGAAATTTTTCGCTTTTTTTTACTTTTTATTTTTAACAGCTTTATTGAGATATAATTCACATCTCATACAATTCACCTATTCAGTGTTCAAATCAGTACTTTTTATTACATTTAGAGAGTTATGAACCAATCATCACAATCAATTTTAGAACACTTTCATCACTCTCCAGAAAAGCAAAAATTTCACCCAACCTGATTGCACCCCCCACAGCTTGAAGCACACAGGGAGACACCTCCTGTATCTACAGATTCGCCTCTGCAGGAATTTTATACAAATAAAATTACACAGTAGGTGATCTTCTGTGATTGTCTCCTTTTACATAACATAATGTATTAAAGGTTTGTCCAGTTTTGGCAAATATTAGTACTTGCATTTTATTGTTGTATAATATTCAATTGTATAAATGTACAATATTTTAAAAAATTAATCATCAGTTGATGGCATTAAAATTGTTTCCACTTTGGCTGTTATGAATAATGAATGCTACAGTGAATGATCCTTTACAAATTATTGTGTGGACATTCATTTGTATTTCTCTTAAGTAAATGCCTAGGAATGGATTGCTGGTAACTCCTTGTTTAACATTTTGGGAAACTGCCAAAGGTTATCTGAAGCAGTTGGGCAATTTTATATTCCTACCAGAAATGTTTGAGGGTTCCAATTTCTCTTCCCCTTCACCATCACTTGTTATTGCCTGTCTTTTTTCTTAGAGCCATACTGTTAGGGTATGAAGAAGTATCACTTCAAAATATAGGGTATGAAGTAATGGTTTTAATTTGTATTTCCTTAGTGAGTAAGAGTGCTAAGCATCTTTTTATTTCCTTTTTTGCTATTTGCAAATCTTGTTTGGAGAGCCTTTGCATTTTTCTAATAAGGTTATTGTCTTTTAATTATTGAGTTGTAAAATTTCTTTATATCTTATAGTTACCAGTCCTTTTAATCAGATATATCATGTGCAGATATTTTCTTCATTCTTTGAGTTGTCTTTAACTTTACTGATATTTTAAATCAAAAGTATAGTTTAAACAAAAGCTTTAAAATTTTAAAATAATTTTTTAAAATTTTGTTGTTCAATTTATTCTTTTATTTTGTCATGTGTGCTTTTATGTTGTATTTAAGAATCCAGTTCCTAACTTATGGTCATAAAGATTTACTCCTATGTATCTTTAATGAGTTTCATAGTTTTATAGCTTATATTTAGATTTTTGATTCATTTTGAATATATTTATTTTCGTATGTGATGAGATATAGAAGTTCAAGTTAATTATTATTATTTTTTTTAATGTGGACATTTAATTGTCCCAGACCATTTGTTGAAAAGGCTCTTCTTTCTCCCATCAAATGGTCCTGGCACTGTTGTATATCAAACGACCATTAAAATACATAGATTTATTTCTGATGCTTATGCCTATCTACATGTCAACACCACACCATTTTGTTTTACATAGCTTTGTAGTAAGTTTTAAAATTAGAAAATGTGAGTACTCCAACTTTGTTCTTACTTTTCGATATTGCTTTGGTTATTCAGATTTCCTTTCATTTTCATACTAATTTTAGTTATCAGCTTGTCAATTTCTGAAAAAGAGACAGTTAAGATTTGTAAAAATTTTGTTGAACCTATGAATCAGCTTGGAGAGAATCACCATCCTAAAAATATTAAATATTGTAACCCATGAGTGTGGGAAGTCTTGCCACATAGTTTGATTTCTTTTAACAATATTTTATAGTTTTCACAGTATAAATTTTAATTTATTTTGTTATATTTATCCCTAAGTATTTTATTCTTTTTTATACTGTTATAAATTAAATTATTTTTAATTTCATTTTCAGATTGTGCATGGCTAGTGTATAGAAATATAATTCATTTTTGTTTACTGATCTTGTATCCTGTAACTTTCTTGAACTCTCTTTTTAAAATAGTTTTTAGTGGATTCATCAGGATTTTCTATATGCAACATGACCTCATCTGTAACTAGAAATTGCTTTCTTTATTTCTTCCATCAAATCTTTTATCTACTTTTCTTCCCAAATCGCTCTTGCTGGAACCTCTAGTATAAGACTGAATAGAATAGAAAACAGAAGTGGTAAAAACAGGCATTGTTTTTTTTTAATTTTTGATTACAGAGCAAACATATTTGGTCTTTTATCATTAAGCATAATATTAGCTATTGCATTTTTATAAATGACATTTTTTCATATTGATGCTCTCTATTAGATGTATAAATATTCTTTATTTAGTGTTTTTATCATGAAAGGGTGTTAGATTTTTTCAAATGTTCTTCTACATCTATTGAGATGATCATGTACTTTAATCTATTGATGTATTACATTCATTAGTGTCATGTTAAAATAATCTTGCATTCTTGGGATAAATCCCACTTTCTCATGGTTTATAATCCTTTTAATATGTTGCTATGTTCAGTATTTCCCTAAGGATTTTTGTGTCTACATTCATAAAAGATATTAGTTGTTGTTTTTTTCCTTGTAATCTGTTTGGTTTGATATGAGAATAATACGGCCTTGGAGAATGAATTGGTGAGTGTTTTCTCCTCTTCTGTTTTTTTTGGAAGAGTTTGTAAAAACATTAAAGTCTTATTTAAATATTTTCTAGAATTCACCAGGGAAGTCATTTGTTTCTTCTCTTTTGAAACTTTTCTTTGTGGGCAGTTTTTTGTTACTAACAATCTCTTACCTAGTTATATGTCCATTAAGATTTTTACTTCCATTTTGGATCAGTTTTGATAGTTTGTATCTTTTTAGAAATTTGTTCTTTTACCTAAATTGCCTATTTTTTGACATACAGTTGTTCATAATATTCATTTATGATTTTTCTGTTTCTGTAAAGTTGGTAGTAAGTTGAATCCTTTTCTGTTTATGTAAAGTTGGTAGTAAGTTAAATCCTCTCTTTTTTCTAAGTCAACCTAGCTAACTGTTTTTAGTTTGTTAATCTTTTCAATTATCTTATTTTTGGTTTCATTGATTTTCTCTAATGTTTTTCAACTCTAATTAATTTCCACTCAACTGTTTATTTTCTTCCTTTTCCTTGCTTTACTTTCTCCAATGTACTAAGTTAGGTTAGTTGATTGATTTGAGATCTTCTTTTTGTTATAGACATTTATACTTACAAATTCCCCTTTTAGCATGGCTTTAGCTGTATATAGTACATTTATTATGTATACCTTCATTTTTATTCATGTCAAAGTATTTTCAAATGTATTTTGCAATTTCTTCTTTAACTCATTTTTCTGGGAATATGTTTATTTTCAACATATTTGTAAATATGGTGGTCATACTTTATATGATTTTAATCCTTTTAAATATAATTTTAAAATATTTTATGTCTAGCATACAGTCTATCCTGGAGAATATTACTTGAGAATAATTTATATTGTTGATAAGTGCTATATAAAGAAAGATCTGTTAGGGCTAGTTGGTTTACAATACCGTTCAAATATTCTATTTCCTTTCTATATGGTTGTTCTACTCGTTATTGAAAATGGAGTAGTAAAATCTTGAGCTATTATTATTGAATTATACATGTCTCTCCTAAATTTTGTCAATTTTTGATTCATGTATTTTGGAGCTCTGTTGGTACATGCTTGCTTATAACCGTTTATTATTTATAATTATTAATTGTTTATAACATTTATAAATGTAAATATTAGTATAAATGCTTATATTTGTTAAATATTGCTGAAATACTAACCAATTTATTATTATAAAATGTCCTTCTTTATCTCTAGTAACATTTATTTGCTCGAAAGCTTATTTTGTTTGATATTAGCATAGCCATTTCACCTCACTTATGGTTGCAATTTGCATGGTACATCTTTATTCATCCTTTTATTTTTACTCTACTTGTATTTTTCAATAGCAAGCATGTCTCTTATAAACAGAATTTATTTGGACCCGTGTTTGTGTATGTTTTCTTAATTCAATCTATCCTGTTCTTTGATTGGATTTTTTAATCTATACATATTTAATACTATTTTGATATAGCTGAATTTGCATCTACAATTTTACTTTTTAAATTATATCTTTTTTGTTCTCTTGCTTCTTTATGTTGTTTCAGGGCTTTTTTCATTCATGGATTTTGTAGTGCAATATTTTAATTACTTAATGTTTTTTTATCACATTTTTTACTTATTTCTTAGTGATTGTTCTAGGACTAGCAATATAGATCTTAATTTATTAGATTGTACTTCAGATTTATGGCATCTTTATACCAATCAGACATAGCTCTATTACCTTATCTACATTTTTGTGGTATTGTGGTACATATGACATCTATTTATATTACAATTCAACAATATGAAATTATAATTATTACTTTAAATAAATTATGTCTTTTAAAGAAGTTGGGAGAAGAAAGGATAGCAAATATACATTTACGGAATTTGTTATATTAACCTTTGCATTTACAATTTGTGATTCTCTTTATTTGTTTCTTTCAGTTTTAAGGTTTAGTCTTTGGCTAGCTCACATCTAAAATGTTGATTATGATCTCCCCTTGATTTTTCTCATGTTTTATTCTTCTCTGGTGAAGAATAGCAATACATGCCCTTTCTTTTAAGGCTCATGAAAAAAGTGTTAAGGAGAATATTTAATTTAGAGCAAAAAACTGCATTTTATAACACATTGATTTTTCCTTTGACCTGAGACAACATATGTTTTATCAAGATTCATACAAAAATGAATTCATGTTACTATTCAATAATTTATCTGAGGAAATTCTATGCACAGGTTTTGTTGTTGTTTTTTTTTTTTAACTATTGCATGTCATATAGAGAACCTATGTGTTCTCATCAGAAATTTTTTTTAAAATTTATAATTGGATTAGGTGGTACTTGGTATTTATGGTTTTTAACTTTTAGTCCCTCTTGGAGTTCTGAAAATGCAACTACATCTTTCAAATTAATAGGACACAGAAAATGTAGCTGGGAAAAGAATTGCGCAACATTAATACTTTCATACCCAAACCTGAGAGAGATTGTATTATACTGGCATGTTTACATTAAGATGGCATGTTACTAAAATGCATTAGAAACTCCAGAAAATCAAAGGAACATGAAGTTGTTGAATAGCAGGTGACTGGACTGTTAGATGCCGGTGAGATCCATATACTTTGCTGCCTGTTCTAAACACATTTCTTCTGCAGAGAAAACAGAGGATGCTGATTGCCTCTTTTATCCTTACTGATCCTGTACCACACTTCGAAAGAAAATTGTGTTTTTAGTTATAATTTATAATGCATTATGTAATTTACTGCTACAGTGAACATGCAGAAATTATTTGTTTAATTTGGAATTTGGAGACTGCTAAGCTTGGATCAATTAACATGACAAAGCAGAAATCTTTTACTTTTGTTGAAACTCCACATTCACACTCAATACTTGAGATAGTTTTGATATGTCATTTTAATCATATATCATTTCCTTTGTAAGTTGAATGCCATTCATCACAGTTAAGATTCCCATTTATAAAAACAAATTATTTATAATAACTCATATATATCTCAACTTGTGCTGCAGGTATCCCATAATAGTGTGCCATTTTCTTTTTTTTATATAGAAGATGAGTAATTTAATGACAATGATCAGTGATTTTTGTCTTCCTACATCCTTAGCTAATAAATAATCATGGGATGGTGTGTGTTTGTGTGTGTGGATATAATTGTATTAATATTTTCATATAATTTATCAGTAATCATTAGTCTTATTTTAAGCTGTTTAATACATGTGGCCAGATACTTAAGAGATGTTTCTTAAGATGTATCTTAATTATTTTCACCAGATTAATTTGTGAAGCCACCAGCAATTGGCAGAGAAGTGAAAAAGCATTATTTGAGCACCTACTGATAACGTGAACCCTAGGTATCAAATATCTAGCCAAACAGTACTGGAAACCTCAATATCTCAAAACATTAGCAGCAAATCAATTTTGACAATAAGGACTATTGTGTTCCAGTTATTCTCCAGTATGTCAGGGCCCTTGCATATACTTCCAGAACTTGTACATTACCCAATATTAAGGACCGCAAGTCACATCATAATTAGTGAACATCAATCACCTTCAGTTTAACTCCATTTGTGACTCTGCCATAAGAGAGCAAGTGGACCAGCTTAGAAAAGGTTAATTCCATTTCTTTGAGGGAATCTGCTGTACATAGAATAAAGTTAATCAGACTCTTCTGATGCTTTACTGCTCTACCACCGTATTCATTATTTCCCAATCACCAGATACTGCACCTGACTTAGGCCTTTCTTTTATTATTCTTTATTACCATCTCCATCCATAATTGGTATGGATATCAGGAGATTTCTTATCAATGAGGGATTTTTTAGTCTATTTTTAGCATTTTTCTTTGAGATATTTGGATAATTTTACACTAAGCCCTGTTCTCATCTGGTTAGTGAAAATAAGATTCTTCTATTTTTGGTAAATTTTTCACTTTTTAACCAT
The DNA here is from genome assembly GCA_003508835.1 of Eonycteris spelaea. Taxonomy (NCBI): domain Eukaryota; kingdom Metazoa; phylum Chordata; class Mammalia; order Chiroptera; family Pteropodidae; genus Eonycteris; species Eonycteris spelaea. Next base: position 877,070 of record PUFA01000252.1, read on the forward strand.
CATTGTCTGATATTCTCTCAGTTCTCCAGATAACTTTTTATTTTTTACTCAGGTGGAACAAAATACAGATGTCTGTAATTTAAATAAACCTCCCAACAACACTAGGAGATATATCTTATTATACCAATTTTATAAATATAGAAACCATCTTTAATAGCTCACCCGAAAGCTACTGATACTGATTTATAGCCCTATTCTAGCTTATTCTAATATCTAAATTCTTTCTACTGGTTAACAGTTCCTCAGGATTTGAAATAGTGTCAACTGTCCCTTTCCATCTCCTTGATGCTTACAATTTTGATCTTCGTTGGCAAGTTTGCATAATAATATCTGTATTTAATATCTCTTTTTTTAGGGATAAATATTATCATTTTTTCTTCTCAATTTTATATGAATATCACATTTTGTTTGTTAAGAGGGCTGAATTATAAACACACTAGAGTTAGGAATATCTAAAGCATTTTTTTAATTAATACAATTTAGGACAGTACAACAATTAGTGAGCACAAAGAATAATTTTGTGACACTGATTTTCATCAAGAGACACTCCATATACCAAATCTGACTGATTTCTCGAAGCATTTTGCTTGCATATCAGTGTGTGTCTTACTTGATGAAAAGTCCCTTTTAGCCCTTAAGTTCCCGAATGCTAGGTTACAACCTTTTTGTGTGTGTGTTGTGTGTGTGTGTGTGTGTGTGTGTGTGTGTGTGTGTGTGGTTTAAAACATTTTTAGGTAAGGACATTTGGCATTTTACAGAAATGAGAAATTAGAAATCTTTACAAATAAATTATACCCCAGATGACAAATTCACTTACATGACTATTGGGAAGCACGTCTTCTTTGACAGTTAATTTTATTTGCTAACTAGAAGAGGTTTTCCTGGAAAATCAGAATCTTTGGAGAAGTAGCTAAGTTCAAATCTCATATAGAGTTAATGTTTATTGCAGCATTATTTATAATAACCAAGAAATGGAAACTATCTAAATGTCCTTTGATGGATGAATAACAAAGATATGATACATATGAATATATGAATATTATTCAGCCACAGAAAAGAAGAAAATCATGCCATTTGCAACAACATTGATGAAGCTAAAGGGCATTATGCTGAGTGAAATAAGCCAGGCAGAGGGAGACAATAGCTGTATAATCTCATTCATATGTGAAATCTAAAAAAAATTAAAAAATGAAAAAGCCAACTTCATAGAAACAGGATCGAAAGATGGTTGCCAAGTGTTGGTGGGAAAAAGAAAAAAAAAGGAGGGGAAATCAGGAGATATAAGTCTCAAAGAATACAAGCTTTCAGTTATAAAACGATTATAAGGAGAACAAGTTGTGAAGATCTAATGTATACCTTGGTGACTATAGTTAATGATATGGCACAGCATACTTTAAAGTTGCTGAGAGCAGATCTTAAATATTCTCACCACACGAAAAATTAAGAGTGAACTATGTGAGCTGATGGATGTGTTAACATCTAGTTCTCCCTTATGCATGTGTGGGTTCATTCTAATATTCTCAGTGGATGCCTGAAATCAAGACAGTATGTATAAATAACTATTGTAATTTGAGGTAGGACAGCAAAACTAGCACAAATTTAGTTTTTTCTTCTTTACAATCTCATGGATAGAAGATTTGTTCTTATTGTAGACTTTAGCAAACTCAGTATATAATTTCTTTTTTTCCCCTTATTAATTTGAGAACTTCTACCTTTTCATGTAAAGGAAGCCCTATATGAATTCTCTTTGTCATATCTGAATTGTCAACCTCACTACTCCTGTACTTTGGAGCCATTATTAAGTAAAATAAGGGTTACTTGAACACAAACACTGTAATACCACCACAGTCAATCTAATAACCTTGATGGCTGCAAAGTGACTAATGGCCAGGAACAGGGAGCTATACAGTTTGGAAAAGCTGGTCAAAAGGATAATTCATGTCCTGGGAAAGATAGAGAAGGCAGTGCAAGACTTCATTATGCTTCTCAGAATGGCACACAATTTAAAACTTAGAAATTGTTTACCTCTGAAATTTTTCTTTAATATTTTCAGATTGCTGTTAACTGTAGGTAACTGAAACTATAGGAAGCAAAACTATGGATAAAGGGGAACCACTATATTTAAAGTATACAATGGAATGTTTTGATATATGTACACATTGTGAAGTTGTGTGTGTGTGTGTGTGTGTGTGTGTGTGTGTGTGTGTGTGTGTGTGTGTTTCACCTAGGCAATAGAAGAAATGCAGTCTAGATTCTAAGCCCTCTAGAGGCCTGAAACAGTTCTAGAGTTGTTAGGAAGAAATTGGCTGACATTGACTCAGAGACCTTAGTCTTGACCAAAAAGTTTTACTTTACCCTCTATGCTATAATCTCCATTCATTGTCCTTACCCTTTTACTAAACTCTGGTTAAAATTATAGGCTAGTATTGGCCAAGCTCTCAGAAAAGAGGAATGTGTCTATATCCATACTTGAGATGAAATACAAAGAAAAGAGCAGTGTTCTTTGCCCAAAGACCAGAGAGGAAGCATTGGGAATCATCGAGAACAGAAGACAGCCCAGTCAAGGAATTGTAATAAGGCAAACTCTGTCTATAACAAAGAAAGTAACAGGGCAACATCAAGAAGCAGTAACCTAGGAAATAATGTTAATGAATGCTTGTGTTACTGTGACTAGATGCACGACAACATCATACAAACCCCTGGACACATTTAAATTGCTGATGTCTTCTAGTGTATCTTGTCCCATTTAAATTATTCATATCTCCTAGTGAATATAGGGCAAAAAGTAAACATCATAGCATAAGTTAAGACACCCTATATTATCATGAGTTCATGGATGAACAATATTGATAAAAAAAATTGTTAATAAAATAAAGTATGTGTCTTTTCTGGCTGAGACAGTTTCCCTAGGTTTATTAGTGGAACCCAATATCCAACAGAATTTTAAAACCACTGCCTTACTACTTTATTTCTCACCGTCATTCCCATTATACTTTACACTCAGTCACATCACTTGTGATTCCCTGAAAGTGTTTTGTTCTTTCACATTTCCATGCCTTTGCTTATTGTCTTTCTCTGTGCCTGGATTCTCCTACCTTTTTCCATCCCTCAGAAATATTGCACTAACTTTCAGTTCAAGGCTACCTCTTCAATGAAACATTTCCTAATAATTCTTAGCTCCTGACAATTCTGTCCTATATTGTGAGCTCCTTGCTTGTATGGACCACACCTTATATTCATTTCCAAGGAAAATTAAAAGTAAATATGTTTAAATGATTAAAAGCATTATATGATATTACACTAAGATTTTATATGTAGAACTCCTTACTGGCTCTCAAGATGTGAAATTTCAATTCTGAAGAAACTTGGCAAAACTACAAATTAATCTCCATATGTTCTTCTGGAGATACATATGCATAGTGAATTCTGGGGGAAAACCTCAGTATTACATAGATTCTTAAAATAAATGCACAAAGTAAACCTAATAACAATCTTTCCTGACATATGTTTGGTCAAATTAAAAAAAAAAAAAACATATCAAATATGCTGCAAAAATACTTTGGTTCAAAATGTCACTTTAAATCATCTTTTTTCCAGGCAAAGATAAATGTGATTTTAGCACTGTTTTACCAGTAAATGTATATAATGTAGGTTGAATTTTTTATTTTATAAAATAAAAATTAATAATTTGAGGAACTGAAAGAGAAGTAAATATCATATCTAAGAAGAGACACATATGATATCATCTAAAAATGTAGAGTTTTTAAAATATGTTTTTTCTTATGCAGCCATAAAAATCATTTTTAATGTTGACAGTGTAACAAGCTATTTATTTCTCCTTTGGAATGTTATCTCTGATATAAGCAATCAAGTAGATATCAATGTATCTCTATATATAATAAGATAGCTTTATTGCAATGATCAGAAATCGACTTCACTTTGCGTAAGCATCAGAGAGACTATTTAAAGAATATCAAGTTTTACAGAATCACCTGGAAGGCTAGGTAATTGTGTCTAGAAAATAAACAGACTCTAATACTACTCCGTTATTGTCACTGACACACGTTAGACACTGATGTGAATAACTCCTCAACTTTTCTGTAACTTTGACTCAATTCTGAAGACTTTAACTTTTCTAGTTGACCTGCCCGACAGGGAGAAAGGATTGGAAATACTTTGCCTCTTTTTTACTTGTATGAGGTCAGACCTAGGTAAAGAAGATTTCTCCAAACAGAAAGAATATTGAGAAATGGGTAGCCTTCACATGTAAAAACTCACAGTATACATTTTTAATACATCAAGAGATGGAATACATTATACATTTTGGCTCTTTTCAATGCTCAGTATTTGACATTGTCTATGTTAATCTTATATAAAAAGTGATGGTTGTGAGATGGCTCATTCTTTTATGTTTGCATTTTATTTGCATAATACAGCAATATATCATGAGAATAGAAAGATAGAAATAATATGCTGCTATAGAATATGGACTTGTCACTTACACTAGTCAGACTTAATACAGTATAAGAATTGACAATTATAGAATTGACATGAAAAAAAAATCAACAGCAATAGTTTTGTCTTAGTACCCCCAAATTTCAGACTAGACAGGAACTCCAGGGAAGATTATGTCATTTGTTTGATAAGAGAGTAAAACGCTACAAACTGTGGTATTGTATATTGACTCTTATTCTTAATGTGATAACAACAAAGTAAATGCCAATGGTTATAACTCAAGATTTAAAGACATTTCTTAAGGAATGGCTGAAGGCAACTCAAATCACCAAGAACAGTGTCAAGTGGGGTCAATGGGTTGAGACTATTAAAGAACATGAAAATACTAGCAAAGTATCTTCACTGAAGTTCCAGAAGTATCGTAATTCTTGAAATAGTGGACAAGAGTCACAGGTAATACGTATCATCACTGTAATTAAAAAACCATTAGTCTAAATTGAACAGAACAATTTAAATTTGGAAGTAATAGAAAAAATTACAAATAGAAGTGCTGTCATGTTTGAATATATCATACATGAAACTTATATATTTCAAAATAAACATAGGTATTAAAGACAAATAATATGCTGATTTCAATAAAGATGATGAAAAATTAATATTCTTAATTCATAAGTCTTACAAATTGATAACCTTTTAAAAATCTCAATATAGAGATGGGTAAAGTACATTATTAGCATCAAGAAAAAAGATACATAAATAGTTAATACATATATAAACATATGTACACATCCCCCAATATTTTTATAATAAAATACATGCATTTAAACACATCATATCTCACTTGAAAAATGTCAGTTTTTACATGTTAATATGCATTGTTCCCAAAGTACATTATACCATAGTATAATGTTTTTTGAAGAGCAATGTGGCTTTAGATATCAAAGCAATAATGTACATAAACTTGGACTCAATATTTAAGTTATAAAGGTTTAATTAAAATTAAATCACAATTTTAAAAATACTGCTTATCTTTGCATATCTCCATTAAAAAATAAATACTTGATAAATAAGTGAAACAATTAAACTATAAATAGATGAAATATTTTGAGCATTGAAACATTTATGTTTGGAAATTTCAATCCAAAGAAGCAGTCACTGTTGTCATTACAATAAAAAATAAAATAAAAAGCAAACAAACTAAAATCAATGAGGTTTTTTGACCCATAAGAAAACTCTGATTGCTGGGCACATCATCTCCCTGGAATCTAGAGAGACAGGTGAATCCAGAAAGTCACAGTTAAGATCTGATTACTTGGGGCAAAAGTCGTTGTAGCCATAAAATGGTAGGAGAACTGAAATGGTAATTTCGATAATTATTTTAGACTCAGTGTAGACTAGAATAAAGGGAAGAAACTCCAGGGAACTTCAGTCTTGGTGAGATGGGGTAACAAAATGTTCATTAGCTTTACCTCCAGGAGCTCTACCAGTTTCTCAAGGTTAAAAATTTGAGAAAGAGCATCTTTTTCACTCAATTAAGAAAAAAAGAAAAATAAATCATGAAATACTACAAAATGCCTGACCAGTATTTCTCATACTGTCAAAGTTATCAAAAACAAGAATGTCTGTTTGAGAATCTGTCATAATAGGATCCTGAGGAGGTGTGATGGCTAAATATAATGAATGTGCAGTCCTGGACACACAAAAAAACATCAGGAGAAAAGTAAGTAAACACAACACAGAAAAAGATACATCAGGAGAAAATTAAGCAAATCTGAATAAATTATGAACTTTCATTAACAGTAATATATTCATATTTATAACATGTGAATAATGAAAGGGTAGAAAGAGTGTTCTCAAGTCCAATATGATGACTTGTATGTGATAAATAAGCTGACCACATTGTGACATGTACCATTTTAATGTAAGATGTGAATAATAGAGGAAACTGGTTATGAGTTATGAGTTTGGGAACTCTCTGTACTATTTTGCAATAAATTCTGAAAATCTAAAACTGTGCTAACATAAGAATTATTTTAAAATATTTATGAGTTTTTTAATGATGAGGAGGCATGCTTATATTATAAGATGAAGGAAAAAAAGACAATTGAATATGTAGTAAAATCTCAACTGGATTAAACAATGTTCATGCAAACTAATTTGAAGGAATCTATAATATTAATGGTGTTTTTTGGAGAGGCTGTTGCATAATAGGTGATGCTTACTATGTTTTTACACTTTGTACATTTTCAAATAATCAGAAAATGTGTTATATTAAAATATATAAAGATTGATATCTCATCTTTGAAGGTTTGAAATTGTACAACATCACACCCAAATATATTTCCTCAGTTTCTGTAATGGGATCAATGTTAGTAAAAGAAAAGGAAGAAAAGAAAAAAGCAAAAAAAAAAAAAAAATCTTTGAACTACTCATGCCAAGTGTTACTATGGCAATTTTCTAAACAAATAATTAAAATACATTTTAAACTTTATAAACATTTGAAAGTTTGGAAATAGTCCCAAAATTTTTTGTGGGCTTAAATATTATACTTATTTGAACAAATATTTCTCTTGATAAATTAAAGGGAAAGTTTATTTTCAAAATTGAAATAAAGACTCTTTTCCTTTAACATGTTTAACACAAAAGAGAATTAAACAAGTAGGAGTACTCTAATAATCACTGAAGACTGGAAACCCACAAGTAAGAAATTTCTGCACTATGCTTTAAAATATGAATGTGCTGAATCCTTTATAGCAAGGCAATAGACATTTTAGTCATTAGCTTTCCCTGGGAACAGTTTTTCAAAGACTGTTGAATCAAAGACTAACAGCAGTCATTTTGCTAAAATACAGTGCTTGGATTAGAAGTTTTATTATGTACAGAACCAAAATTAAGTTTGACAGTAGTTTAATGGTCTTTATAAAGCAGATTTGTTTGATTAAATCATTTTAAGCTTTTTTTCTTCACCTTTGGAAGACAGTATTGGGAGCGTTTTCTGTCTGAACTGGATAATGAAAGAGTAGAAAGAGTGTTCTCAAGTCCAATATGATGACTCGTATGGTGATAAATAAGCTGACCACTAATTCATACAGCTCTCTACAAACTTAAAATATACCAAATATCTGGCAAAAATAAATATATTACATAGAGGAGAACCAATTAGGATTATCTTCGATTTCTAAATAAAGGACACAAGTCTCTTTGGGCTGCGTGTGACTTTCCTATAACAGATTTTTTTGGGACAAGGTTAAATTTGATTCGTCCTTTCTGACTATGTGCTAGAGAATTCAGATATGCTCAGAAACAACATCAATGCATGTACTAAATAAATGAAGAAATAAAGTGAACTGTATTTTCTTTGAGGTTAAATGGAAGTAAAAATGGTATTTGATATTTTGTGAGAAAACTGCTCAAAAAGAGTTTGAATGTTAAAGATGCTTGAACATACCATTTAGAGGCAAAGAGAAAAAAATCATGTTTACAAAAACTGAGAAATATTTCAAGGTAGAAAAAAATTGCAATGATTTCAAGAGTCTCTGGGTTAGCTATGGACTTATTGTAAGACAGATGAAAGTGCGGTTCAGCTCTTCCATGAGACTGACCTCTTCAGTATTCCCTGTGTGCCCCACCTGACCTGGTCCCTTCTGGTTTTTTTGTCTCTTATATTATTCATTTTTTTCTCTGATATTATTTATCATTTTTTTCTGTTCTCTTAATGACTGAAAGCTAATTTCAAGCTTGAAACCATAGAATTTCACAATGAGAGTTAAATGTTTAATGTTTAATAAAATATTTTATCTCTAAAGCCATATTTTTTAGTTTTTTTATCTTTCCCACATAAATTCAAATATTCAAAATATATGTTTATTTCAATATGGTAAGTGTAGGTTTAAAATATTAAGAAACTTCAAACTGTTCACCAATGATATATAAGAATTCCAGTTGCTTATATCCTTGCCAAAAGTTGGTATTGGCAGTTCTTATAATCTTAGCCAATATAATGGGTATGTCTCTACCCCAAAAGGCTAACCTATGTGGAATAACATCATCAATAGATTTCCTTGACCTCAAGTTTCTTTCTAAGTTTAGACATTGAGAAACATGAGATTGGAAGACAATAAGAAAGTTTAAAGTAATTATTCTTCCTGATCCCTCCTTGCCATGCCACAGCTCCAGCCAGGATATCCTAGATAAGTCCTTTTCATATAGCTCTTTTCTACAGATTCTAATATCTGTTTCCTTTCTTCATCTCTTCAGATAAGGGTAGTAGAAGCTTCAGGTGTTACATTATTCATTGTTAGTTTCTTCAAATCCTGCTTATACCTTTGTAAACCATATCTTCATTAAATTTACACTGTACTTTCCAATGTGAGTGTACCATATGTTTTCAGTGGGATACAGACTAACACACATGCACATACATAAAGTATTAGGATAGTATAATGTCAAATTTCCTTCCAGTATTGACCTTACTCACTGAAAATTAGCATTTATCTTGGATTTGTTTACACAGATTCACAGATATATAAATGAAGAATATGGCCACCAAAGTGCTATGCTTGACAACCTTTCTGACCTTTTTGTCCAACTAATTTTGGTGGCTAAAAACCATTAACTACCCTAAAACAAAATAAACATCCAAAAAATATCTTATTCAACAAATACTGATTTAAATGTTTAGTAGATACATGGCACTGGATAATGAAATGTACATAAGACCCAACATGTGTACATGTACCAGAGCAGGTGATTTATATGAACTATCTTCTTTTATTTTCTCAACAACTCTGTGAAGCACATCCCATTTCAGTTGAGTAAACTAAGGAAATTTGACGTTAGTAATATTCCCAAAGTTACCCAAAGCTGTTATGTGAGAAATCGTAATTTGCACTCAGAAAGTTTTACTAGAAAAATCTGCACTATTAAAATCTTTACTATATAATAGTAATCGCTACCTTCTTAGAATCTCCACCTTCTTAGAAATTAGTTTAGAAAAATAACAGACATTATTATGCCAATAATTATATCAATTACATCAATAATTGATGATAAGGATATAAATGAACTATTTAGGTGTTCAGCAATTATTTAACAAGAAGAATTAGCATTTATGCAATGATAATAGTTAAACTAAAAACTGAAGATTATGTAGGAGTTAAGCAGGTAAAGAGAGGGTGGAAGAGTATTTCTGAAAAGAGGACCAGATGGATGAAAACCTTAGGATATAAAAGAGCTTGAACTATTTAAAGAAAAGATAAGATGACACCTTGGACAAATTATAGTTTATCTAAACCCCTAGAAAGAAGTGGAGGAGAAAACGGGCCACAGAATTTATCAGTTTAGATAGAAATGACATTGTGAGGGGTTTCTGCCTTATAAATAGAGGAAATCTTTAGCAATTACTGCTGGCATGAGACACCAGAATGTTTGGGATTAAGATTCCCAAATGGGAGGTTTCATCAACAACAAGTAGTAAATAGATCTTGAATTAATCTGCTAAAGCTGCTCTGCTATAGTATCACAAACTGAATGATTTAAACAACAGAAATGCATCATCTCATAGTTCTGGCATCTGAAGTCTAAGATCCAGGTGTTGCTGGATTGCTTTCTTCTGGGGCTGGGGCAGGGGGGATCTGTTCTATGTCTTTTCCCTAGCTTCTGGTGCTTTGTGGGCAATATTTGGCTTGTAGATGAATCACCCCAATCCTTAACTTTATCTTCATATGGCATTTTCCTGTGTTGAAATTTGTGTCCAATTTCTTTTTATAAGAACACCAGCCATATTGGATTTGAGAGCTACCCTGTTCTAGTATGACTTTATCTTAATTGGTTATATCAACAATGATTCTATTTCCAAATAAGGTACTGGGGTTAGAACATCAACATATGAATTTTGTGAAAACAAAATTCAACTGTTTGTATTAAGGACATTTTTTCTCTATGGTAGGTCAAAAGAACTGCAGACAGCTCCAGATGGGTGACAGGAAGTTGAGCTTGGTTGGTCAAATCAAGCTACAGTTGCGCAGGTTATTTTCTTTTATTATTAATAAAACCAATATAAATTAAAAATCCCTGCATAACCCAGTTTTGGTCAGCATGGCATACAAAAAGACAATGGCTATTACTGCCCAACAATAAAAATTAATTTTGAAAAAGAATTCCAAACCTGTATCTCTATATTTTTTATTCCTTTGTCCTAAAATACAGTTATGCCAAACTAATTTTTAAATTATCACCAGCATAACTAAGGATCATATATTTTAAAAATTACTTCTTTTTATGGATAAAATGTAGATTACTAAGTATATGGTTAAGAGAAGAAGCACACTAGATATTTCAAAAAGAAAGGCTTTTATTTGGGGACGTGTGGGCCTATTATCTATCTATCTATCTATCTATCTATCTATCTATCTATCTATCTATCATCTATCTATCTATCGATCTATCTATATCTATATCTATCATCTATCATCATCTACCATCTATTTATTTGGTAATAGAGAATTAAGAACTTTTAAAACCATTAGGAGGTTTTTTAAAAAGTTTAAGGTCATCAGCAGTTCTTAGTTCTTGCTTTTAGCTATCCAAGAGCTAAAATCTTGCAATGACTGAATAGGCCCAACTAATGTGTTATAATACCTGCTGTCTTCTGCACAAAAGTAGGTTGTTTGTAGAGAAACAACCAGAGTCTATGAGAATTCTATTTGCTGAAGCCCATCTCCAGCCTCCTCTGTTGGAGAAATGATAATATGGCCTTTGTCCTTCTACTTCCTACTTCCCTTGAGGGTGTTTATCATTAATAGAATCTAGCTCTGATCCCTACAGGAAGGGATCTTAGGAAATATATTTCCAGGCTTCCAGCATCTGTATTATAAATTACAGAGGATATAAGTTGTGAAGTGTTGCTGACAATCTGGCAGAAGCCACAATGTAGCCACTCCTACTTTGCCTTTTTTCTTTAAACACCACTTTGCCATCTAAATGCCCAAAGAGAAAAATGGTCCCAAAGCACTATTTAAGTCTGAGGATGAAATTCAAATTTCTTTATACTTGCAGAGTCTGAAAAAATTTATTTCTCATTAGTAGTTTCTAAGAAACTACAGAAGGAAGATCTCTCCAAAAAAGGAATAAAGAAAGAAAAACATGTAGAATCCAGGGGAAGAAAATCACTACAAGAGTGAGAAAAAGAGAATTCTTAGGATGGTGATGCAGTGAAGTCCTAAGAAATCTATCTATTTAGCCTTAGAGAATCCAACAGTCCAGATTGAAGCAGAAGGATAATATGGTCCAGAAAAATTGTTTCCATGAAAACCTTTCCCCCTGATCAGTAATGAAGTGTTTGATCATATATCAAGGTGTTTGGGGCCCTTTTTGTTTTAATAGGTAAGCATCTAATTAAGCAATTATTTGAAAAGATTGTTGGTAAGCATCTAATGAAGCAATTATTAAACTGGTGTGGAGGGTGTGAAGACGTATAAAAAAGGAAAGGTAATCAATATGATATATATCTCAGTTGTAAATAATACTATGGATTATTATGTACTTTATATATAACACTAATTTATCTCCAATTTTGATATAAATACATTGGGAGAATAACTAATGTGTTGCTTTAATGTGGAAGGAGTTGATAAGCGCTAAACATTCATTTTACTTATTAGGAAGTCAGTATGTAACATGTGTAATTGAAAAATAAATATAATAGTCCCCCCTTATCCATGGGGGATATGTTCTAAAACCTCCAGTGAATGCCTGAAACTGTGGATACTATCAAGCCTTACATACACTAATTTTTTTCTATATGTACATACTCATGATAAAGTTTAATTTATACATTAAGCATTAAGAGATTAACAATAATAACTAATGTAATTGAACAAATATAACAATATATTATAATAAAATTTATGTGAATGTGCTCTCTCTCTCTTCTCTCTGACTCTCTCCCAAAATAACTTAGTGTACTGTACTCACCTTTTCACTTAAAAGAAGCACTTCATAGCTTCTCTTTGGCATATTTGAATTGTCAGCATCACTTACATTTGCACTTTGGGGCCATTGCTAAGTTAGATGAAGGTTACAGTGAGCACAAGCACTGAGATACTATGAGAGACACCCAGATAACCTAGATGACTACTAACTAACTAATGGGCAGATAGCTTATAGATTGTGGATACACTGGACAAAAGGACGATTCATGTCCTCGACATGAATGTGACACACATGAGATTTCATCATCTGCTTAGAATGGTGTGTAATTTAAAATGTATGAATTGTTTATTTTTGGAGTTTGTCATGTAATATTTTCATAACACAGTTGACTGTGGATAACTGAAGCCGTGAAAAGCAAAACTGTGGATAATAGGGGACAACTGTGCATTGAATTATAAATATATAACTTATAAATATGGTGACAAATGCCTCCTAAAATAGTTACAAATGTGCTTCTCTCTGTGAGTGAGAATGGGGATTGGAGGGTGGTAAGTAAGAACTGTTGACTTTTATTATGTCTTATAGTACAATGAGTATAAACAATAAACCCATTTTTAAATCAAAGAAGAAAGAAAGGATAAATGTAATTTTTAAAAGTTGTCTAGTATATCATAAACTTAAAATAACATTTGGACATGGTGTGTGATTAAATTAGTAATTTAAAATAAATTGTATAAAAGATAGAATCTCTACTGGTTTGTATCTTAAATAAGACAGTGTGAAGAAAGATAAAGAATATGAAAGAATAAAGACCAGGTTGCATTTATGCATGTGAATGTGATACCTTTAGCACTTACTTCTGACAGCACATATGTAGCTAAAAATATATCTAAGGATGCTAAGTATTTCGACTGCCATATGCATATGGAACATATTCACATCAAAGTTAATTGATGTGTTAGTATTCCAAAAATAAGTACCAACCAGATTTTACAAAATTCATCTACCTTATGTGTTTCCCATTCTAGTCTTGAAGGCCTTATTGTGCCACTCTTTCCTATAAGCAGTTCCTTCTAAGATATATATATATGTGTGTGTGTATATATATATATAGTTTTGTTTGGTTTGGCAATTAAAAGCTTAAATAGCTTAAATACATTTACTCAGAACTTTTCTGTCTTATACACAAAACTTCTCATAGAACAATGATTCTTAGAATTTATTCTTCAGGAAAAAAATACCATTAAGATGCTCCTTAAAAAAGCAGTTCTTCGATAAATAATTTTGGAAAACAACACATATTACACTCTCATTTTGAACATTGACCAAGATGGCCTTAACTTTCTCCTCAGTTTGGCTAAACTTTAGAGAAGTTTCTCCATGACAATAACCCCTCACCTTCCTTTACTTACAGCATTTACTTTAGAAAAGTTGCATTTGTCAGTTCTTATAGTCCTTGGAGATGTAAATCTCTCAGTCTCTTACCAGTTTTACTAACTAGGAATGTCTTTCTCAAGGGTCTGGGAGCCATCCTATGAAAAGCAATCTTCAAGAAAGATAGAATCTCTACCTCTCTGTCTCTGTGGAGAGTAAGAAGTTAACTTAAACAAGTACCACTAGCAAACACAGCCTCCCAGCTAAAGTCAACTAGTACCTTTCCACTAGCTTACCCTAGTGCTTAAAAAATCCTACCTTAGTTCCAACAGACTTGAATTCAATGTCTCTCCCCTATTTCACTGGTCTTGAATAAAGTCTTTCTTGCCTATTTAACTTCATCTTATTCAATATTTCTTTGGCAATATTTACAAAGTATGTTTTATATTAAATGTTTTGAGAAAGCTGCAGAAGAGAAACCTACTTGTTCTTTAGTCTTTTGTAACCAATTCATATCACAATAAAAATTGTATTTGTTAATATACATTACACTAAACCAGTACAGTTGTGTGTTGCTTAATAACAGGGAGATATGTTCTGAGAAATGTATCATTAGGTGATTTTGTGGTTGTACAAACATCATAGAGTGTACTATATAAACCTAGCTGCTACAGCCTACTTCACATGCTATACAGTACAGCCCATTGCTCTAAGGCTACAAACTTGTACAACATGTTACTGTACTGAATACTGTGGGCAGTTATAACACTATGGTAAGTTGCATGTATCTAAACATATCTAAACATAGAAAAGGTACAATAAAAATAAGGTATAAAAGATCAAAAATTATACACCTATCTAAGATACGTGCCATCAATGGAGTTTTCAGGACTGGAAGTTATTTGGATGAGTCAGAGAGTGAATGTGAAGGCCTAGAATGTTATTATACACTGCTGTAGACTTCATAAACACAATTTATAGAAAAAAATTTTCCTTTCTTTAATGATAAATTAACCTTAGCTTATTGTAAATTTCTTAGATTACATGCTTTTTAATTTTTTTTAACTTTTGGACTTTTTTGTAATAGGTTAAAACACAAACACATTGTACAGCTGTACAAGAATATTTTATTTTTCATTTCCTTATTCTATAATATTTTTTATATTTTTAATTTTTTTAAATATTTCTTTTACGTTTTTACATTTTAAACTTTTTTGTTTAAAACTAAGACACAAACAAACATAGCCAAAGCCTGCACAGGGACAGGATCTTCGATATCACTGCCTTTCATCTTTACATCTTGTCCCACTAGGCCTTTAGTGGAATAGCATACATGAAGCTGTCATCTTTTATGATAACAATGCCTTCCGGAATACGCTCTGACAGTCCTACTTGAGGCTCTCCTTGAGGAGGTGTCACTCTTTTCAGAAGTATGTGCATGGTGGTTTGCTTGGGTTTTTTTCTCAACATGAATTTGCTTATAAGAAGATAACATACCTTAAAACTTCCTCTCTGTTAATGAAAACTTGTCGATGTCAGGGTTCGTTTTTTAAACTTTTTAAAGAGTTTGTTGAGGTCTGCAAACGCTTCTGCTAAACCCTCACTATGAATTTTGGGGGGTTCTTCTTTTCTTTCTCCCGAAGTTTCCTTTTGCCTCTTCTTCACTATGTGTTGCTGTTTTAGTTCCAACAATTCCTCATCAGGCAATTTCTCAGAAACTACCTCTAGAAGCTCCTCAATGTCACCTCATACAAACCCAGGTTAAAGTTGTTTGCCACCTCGGTAGAAACTTTGTTCATTTTTGCAGACTTGGCACTAAAATATTAGGATAGCTATGATATCCTTAGAATATAAGAATTTTTCAGCTTTATTCTAATCTTACGGGACCACCATTGTATTTGCTGTCCATCATTGGCTGAAACATTGTTATAAGGCACATGACTGTAGCTCTCAAATAGTGGTTCAAAGACCAGTAGTGTTAGCATCATCTGGGAACAGGTCAGAAATAAAGTTCTCAAGCCCCACCCATGCCTTTTGAATCAGAAACTTTGGGGATGGGGTCCAGCAACCTGTGGGTTAGTAAATGTGCCAGATGATTCTGATGCATGCATAGTAAACCAACACGCTTCATTACATATTTTGGGAAATTAAATCTTAGGTAATAGCAATAAAAAAAAAATACCATTTAAAAAAACATTACTCAATTTATTTATTTAATGTATTTTAAGTTGAAATTAATGCTCGTTCAATTTTTTCTCCTAAAATTTGGATTTCAGAGCAAAAATATATTTATATTTTATTATGACTAAAGGCTTAGTCTGTGTTTTCTCTTTAGCTGTCCTCTTTGCCATGCACCCTTCTATTTTGCTCCCCGCATTATAGAAATAAGTTTTCATACCATCATTATTCTTAATTAATATGAAAGTTTATGATCAAGAATCTGAAGAACTTTTTGCACTGATTATTGTTAACACTGGGAATTCTTCTTGTCATCTTTTTTGATCTTTTGTACAAGGCATTTCTCCAACATTCATTGCCTTCTTTCTCTTTTAAACCTTCAATAGAAAGTTCTGTTTGAAATCACATATTTTACCCTTCTAGGTTAGCTTATGCCATTGCTTATCGTTACATGTCTATATATGTATTTCACTGTGAGTTTTAATTTAATCAACTTTTTATGAATTCTGAATTATCTCTATTTTGCAATCCCCTTTATTTGCCACCAATTGCTGAAGAATCATGGAATTTGACCAGTTGTTTTTGTTTGTTTGTTCTTCAGTATGATATTAAAGGTACTCATGTTGTAGAGCCAGCACTCATATTTCTAACTGCCATTCCCAAACCAAATGTTATTTCTCATGGTCAATGAATTTCTTTTCAAATGTGTATATAAATTGTCAGCATGTTACATTCAGAAGTAGCGTGGGGTCTGCAGAGAAAACAGACCTGAATTAAATGTTATATCCATTATAGAAGACTCACTGTGCTTATTTTTGTTTTAGAAGTGCAGAATGGCACTACTTACCCATAATACATAAGGCTGATTTTCTGCCTCCTTTACAAACAAGATCCATTCCCTACCACACTTTTAATCTATTTCTTTAGATAATATTTTTAACAGAGGCTGGAAGAGCTAGAAATGTGCAAGTGAAAAACTATAATGCTTAAGTACTAAGACATACTTAATAATCAGAGTCATTAAGAGAGAAAGTCCACCTTTTATAGTGATATTTGTGAATATTTATATGTGCATAAATATAAGCTTGAAAAATTTTTCTAGTTATGCATAATTAGTCTTCAAAGACATGTATTTATTTCATTTAATTTTCATTAACTTTTTCCATTGTCCATGATTTATTTGCTGGAATCCATAACTTCTCTGATATTTAAAACATTTTCTTTGTCACTTGTTAGTTACCACATTACAGGTGAGAACTACACCTAATATAACTATTATTAAATGAAATTTGAAATTTTTATCCCATTGGAAAGGACTACCAGCTGAGAAAAGACTACTTATTCTAATGCTTCCAAGAAAAATAAAGGCGAGAAAATGTATGTCAAGTGTGCAGGGCTTTTTCTGGATTCTTCCTCCAGAAAATATTTAGTGAACAAGTGAATCTCTTGTTAGAGATTAGAGATTGCTCAGGATAAATATTGCTGTGAGAAGGAATTGTCTACACGGGAGCCATTAGAATTCTTGCTAGACATGGACTCTGTCTGGAGAAACATGTTTGAAGTTAGAAGCTGAAGATCTTATTTATAAACATTAATCTTGTTTGCATTTGAGCAATATACATCTTCTCTGCTTTTCTATTTTCCCTTGTGTTTTGAAGGTGCTCTGCGCACTGATTTGAAAACTATCAGGGATCTCACTTAGATTAACAAATAGGTGGGACCAAATATGTTGATGCCACTAAGATACTGACTGGCAGTGACAGTGCCAGCAAACACTTTCTATCTCTCTACATTCTCTATAACACCATTTGTTGTTCTATTAGTCACATAACTGCATGAAGGAAAAATCTTCTCAGTTTCTAATTGTACTTGTTTACTATAAATTACTCTTATGAAAATATTCCCATGGATTTGCCTATTCAACAGTGCATGTAATTGCGTTTTGGCAAGAGTGCAAAACTACATTCATTTTGAAAATAAAGTCTAAGAGGTGCTTTTACAAAAGATGACATTTTCAGCTTGATTCAGTTGAAATTTCTTTTGAATTTATAAAACTGACAAGTTGACGGTCTTGTCATCTGAGTTTTTCAGCCACAAGATAGGTACAAAACAGATGCTTCTAGGTTTTTTCTGACATTGAACCTTTTCCAGACATGCGACATTTAAGGATACAGAGAAATCTCTTGTAAACCCCTTACATACTGCAGTAGGCATGCTTATGTATCTCCCAAAGCCCATCAACCAAGTCATATGCAAATATATTCCAAAAGGTATGGTTGCTATTGTAACAGAGAGGTGAATTGGAGGTTTTTCCAGAGTAAAGGTAGAAAGCTAGCTGAAGGATTGCTGTCTACATCTACTTTTCAATAACTAGTCAAAAGGTGGCAACCCAGCCAATCAACTCACTCATGACTAGAGGTGACAGCTGTCTAGAGTTTTAAGTCATAATTACTAAAAGGAAAATTTCTGAATTTTATAGTTCAATAAATATATATTCATTACAATAGTATAGAAACCTTATCTTTTTAAAACCATATTATAAATATGCCATACAAGTTATTTCTCAGAATAATAGTACTTTTTTACATGTGTGCTGGGGCTTTAATGGTCTTTGTTTATCTAGGTAGAAATCTTTAGGGATTTTGCAAGTTTAGGCAATGATTTATAGGCAATAATAAATAGAAATAATAGTGAAAGGAGAAAAATAAGAAAATTTCTGGTGTCTCTATTTTATGCCTTATCATTGATTCTGCTTCTGACTCTATTGAACTCTCCTACAATCCAATCCCAAATTACCTAGCCAAAATTTTCTGCTACAATGTTCTGATTTAGTCAAATATATTATAAATACAAACTTATTTTAAATGTGCCTCTCTTTTTATCCTCTGTGTATTTATTTATTTTTTACTGTCATTTTAGAGGCCTTACCCATTGCATGAAAATTGACCTTAATTACCCAGAGAGAACTGCTCAGTGAATCTTTCTGCATTCTTAGTTTCCATTTGCACTTGATTAAAGAAAGTCTTTTACCCTAACTGTTCTCTAAGCAAACTACTTAAGCCTTTCAAGAGGTGTTTCCCTGCCTTAAACTTCTTGACATTCTCTATTATGCTTTGTACAAAAAGTAGGCATTCATATTCCTAATAGAGTGTTTTTTTAACAGGTTTACTAGCAGTGAGATTTAACAGCTATTAGGAGGGATTCTTCTATCAGGAGCACCAATTACCACTATCAAAGTGGGATTAAAACAAAGGATATACATCTCTTTGTTTAAAAAAAAAAAAAGCAAGACAGTGGCAGGAAACATATAGGACAACTGGTTTAGCATATAGAACACCGGCATTATGGGTGAGTTGAAAGGATTCTGGAAACTAGGCCAGTAGTTATCAATTGAGAGTTTCAGAATCAAAATGGGCATCATTTTCATGCACACTTCTTTGTTTCCTTGGAAGTATATTTGAATATTGTAAAGAAGAATACTGAGGATGGGAGGAATAGGCAGATGTATTTTGACAAATATCTCCCAGATGATCTAGTAATACTCATTAAATATTTTTTCCTACAGGTTGAAAAAAAAAAACATAAGGGTAAAGAACCATAAAAAAATGAGATATAAAACTTATTTTACCCCCTCAAATTATAAACATGATAATGGCAGTTATCATTTTTCCAAAAATAAAATAATCCTTCACAGATAGTTGACTAATAGGCCTGATCTGGAGGAAAACTTGGTTGAATGCGTTTAACCAATTTTATGCTAAATTAATAATAGTGTTGTGGTGCGATCAAACTTAAGACCCACGGAGCCAAATGAGATTAATTATGAGCCTTTATTAGCCGGCCAGCGACTGATTCTCCCCACTAGAGAATCACCCCAAGCTTTCAGAGGAGGTAGTTTATAAAGCCTATAATTACATTAAACAAGCAAGCAGGTTTACGGTAGCAGAAGTTAACATTAGCATATCTTTACACAGGATAACTACACCCTTAACATTAAACAATGGAAGCAAAAGTTGGCCGTTTGAAAATTTTCTACACTTAACAATAGAACTAACAACAACAATAAAAATAATAACAACTTATATGATTTTGTTTATCCATTATCTAATTATGTTTTGGACTAATAAAATTTGTATATGATATTTCTTTAAAATGTTGAATTTTTCTCTCAACTATCCTAGAATTGTCTTCTCTTCTAGAATAAATGTACCTAGCTATTTGAGATGTGTACTTTTAAATGAGTAGTTACAAAAGAAATTTATGCATCAACATGATTACGGATGTATTTGAGTAAAAAATAATCATGTGACTTATACCGTGTAAATAATGACTCAAATATATAGAAAATACCCATGAAACATATCAATGAATTAACATGTGAATCAAGCCACATTCAGAGACCACAATATGCTGATCAGCCCTGCAGCCAGGTCAGGAGGACACTTTCAGAATGAAGGAAGATTTCTGCTGGCAGAGCTAGCAACCCATTCCCCACATCTGTGAAGGGGAAACAGGAACCAAGAGTCATTTCTTATGATGGCTAAAACCACGGAACCTAAGGATTAAAGACTGAGAACTACCAATAGGTCTTTCACTCTACATATTCTTACTTTTTCAAGCTATATACTCTTTTTCTTCCTCCCTGTATGTCCATATCAAAGGAAATTGGAACTAAAGAATGACTTGTAAACTAAATTCTCTGAATACTCAGGGTTCCTCTCAGTGTCTTTACTCTGTCTCTTGCACTGTCCATCTCACTCTCTGCCTCTGGGAGGAGACCACACTCTCTGTGGAGTGTTACTCTTTCTCTAATAAACTTTCTTTTTGACTCTAACTTTGGCATGTGTGCTAAATTCTTTCTACTCTTTCTGCCAAAGGATCCTCTTCTTCTTTTGATACAGGGTTAGGTCTCCCTACACTCGGGGAAATTTTCCCGATCCTGCATCAGTATGGTATGTGTTTTCAAATTGTGGCCACTGTAAAAAGGCTGATTATACCTGGGTCAAGAAGGAGCTAAAATTTAAATGACTGCAATAAATAAAGCCTGTCTGGCCCCAAATTAGAGCCAGATGTCCCATCTCCTTTGAGTCTGAAAACATTAGCAACTATTCCAAGAGTTTCGCTTAAGGTTGAAATATGTTGTCTATATGACAACGGCAGATGCAGAGGAGACATAAAGATTTGAGAGAGCAATTAGTTAAGGTGAAATATTTGATTTTTATATTCTACAGAAAATTTTTCCCACCTGGTTTGCAGTCTTTTCAAATGTAGCTGAATTCCTTGAGATGATAAATAAGACAATATTTTTCTCCACTTCTTAAGTTAGTCACCGAAGAAATCCATTCCTTTAAAACTCAAATATGAAATGAGGAACAGTTGCAAAAATCTAGTTCCTTTGGGCTTCCACTTACTTCCTGTAGTCAGATTTCTCCTTTCTCATGACTGTGCTCCCATTGAACTTGAAGCCTAGCCCAGTCATTGCACTCACCATATTATATTAGTATTAGTTTCCTTTCACATCAGACTTACATCTCTTTAAGGGATATATCAGACACTTGTATATATAAGTACTTGACAAATATTTGCTTGTTCGAACTTTCATTCTTCTTCTAAGTTTGTATGATACTGCTGTACTACAGGAGTACCAGGCCTGGAACTTGCACCTGGGTTTGGATATTCTGGAAAAAGTACCAGGAGCACCATAGGGTAAAAAATGCAGTTATTACTCATGAAGCAAGGAAGCTTCAGCCATGGCCAGTCAGAGCTGCAGAGTTTTTATGCACACAAGCAAAGGGAGGGGTTATCTCATTGGGGAGCAGCCATCTTCTCAGATGAATGGGAGCAAGATGTGCTACTTGGTACAGGAGCAGGTAACATCTATGGGAGCAGCAGAAAAAGTCCTTGGGATTAGGCACTGTTGAAAGTTTCTGTATATCTTGGCTGCTGGCCAGGCAGCTATCAGTCTTCTGAGTATGTGGAGGAATTATGTTCTGAGTTAACTTTACAATTGTGCATCAGAATAATCACTGCATCTTCTGAGAGGCAACTCTTATAAGCAGACCTTTTTGCTGTGAAGCAGTTAGTTCTCAGTGGAATTATCTAAGGCTCTCTCATGGTTATCTCTTAGTTGTACCAATTTGTTTCAATCAGTAGATATGGTGTCATCTCTTAATTTATTTAAACTTTTGACCTATCATTGGGATAACATTAAAAATCCCTCTGTATGAAAATAAATAGATATAAATAAATACTAGATAAATACTAATTCCATTTGAAGAATTAGCTCTTATTGTATATTTATTTTCTCTACTAAATATTTATTGTATGGACAATTTCATGGGAAATTTGAAGGAAACTGACCATATGTTTTTAAGAGAAGTTGGTCTCCACTGTGTACATTTACACACTATATTAAGTGTAGAATTCTTTGCTGCTTTCTTAAAATGTGTAGAGAGAACCAGCCAAGATAGCATAAAGGTAGAAGCTGTGTGTGCTTCCTCTCATGATCACCCCAAAATTATAATGAAACTATATAGAACAACCTGCACTGGAAGTCTCCTGAGGTCTGGCTGAACAGAGGTCATACAACTGAGGACATGCATAAGAGGTCACCTTGAGGCTGGTAAGAGGGACTGAGATGCAAAAAGGCCCAGTCCCACAACCGTGTGTGGCAGTCAAGAATCAATAGGGTTATCTTGGCTGCTGAGACCCTCTCCTCCCTGAGGAACAGGTGTCCTAGTTCTGCACTGGGCTCCCCAGCACTGTGACTGGCACATAACCAACACTCATTAAACACTTACTTATATTTATCATGTTTATTATTTTGTTAAATTCAAAAGCATAAATATATAAAAACTATTGCTTAGGTAAACCCTATAAGGATTTTAATATTTGTCAAGGCAAATTGTACTAAAATATACTATGTATGTACATTATTTACACTTTTTTCTTTATATAATTGGTTGAACAATGGCAGGTGACATATTTCCCCTAATGAATCCTTCTCTTCTCAGTATTGAATTGTCAACATGCCTACATAATTTTAACTTTTGTGCTAATTTGCTGCTGATGGCATATGTTGAATCAGTGGGCTAGCTAAGAAAATTAATAAAAGCCCAAAACATGGTGGATGGGAAAGTAGTCATGATTGTGTTGTTATGGCATAGGATTTTTTAAATCAATTCTTTACTGGGAACCATGTATTTAAACATTCTTATGTTGTAGTAGTGGATACTTCAGCATCTGAAAATCATATGGTATAAAAATGCCTAAGAATATTTTATATAATTGAAGTTACTTAGGCTATATTGGTTACTTTTACAAATGGAGGAATAGTCTTTAAATCCTCTTGTGCGAATTCGCCTTTTCTGATCGAAAGGAAAATAACAAATTTCCTATGTTTTTATTGAAACAATTTCTAAGTTGTTTCCACTAAGTTCTCCTTCTTGGAAAGGATAGGGAAAAAGACAGTATTTATCACATTATTATCATCTTAAGCCAAGTGGTATTTGCTGTAATTTGGCCTGCTTGTTTATAAATTATTTACTGAACCAATATTATTTTTGTCCTCTATGCAAATGAAAACTCCCTTTACATTAAAATCCTCTGGAAACTGACATTGAATGAAAACTGTCAAAAATCAATCTAACTCTTGGAGATTTATTTACACATAAGAAATAAATCTGATGCAATAGCATTATGACTTACCATTCATTAGGTAATTAAGCAGCATTATATTTATTATGCTTTTGTTCTGTATAGTTAATTAACATTTCTAAATATAATTTCTTTATCCCCAATACAGAATGAACGTAATAAAGAAGAATAACAAGAATAGTAACAATACCACTTGAGGGCAAAGGCTGTCTGTTATTTTCAAATCTACCCCACAGCATATAGAATAATGCCTCATCACTGTCTTTATACATGAACATCAGTTAAATGAAATCAGAGAGCCATTCATTTTTAGTGTTTATAAAAGCTCAGATTTCCCCCCTACTTTAATTTTTGTTGTTGTTGTTCTAAAACAGCTTGACACAATTCATAGGATACGATTTGATTTCAATGACAATCTTATAATTCTTGTTTGATAATCATCACAAGTATACATTACATTTTTTTACTCCAAAATAGAAGTCGTATTTAGGAATATTACAGAAAAGCTCACAAGAATATCTAAATTGTTTTTCTCAACCACCTCAAAAACTCAAGATTGGGTTGCTTGCATGTAACTTCCAGGCTCCTAATGAGAGTATTTTAAGCTGTTGATTCTTTTTTAGTATATGTATAATTGATATAATAAGCTATAATAGTTCCAATGATATAAATACTTGTTTAGGGACTTTTAGAATGCATATTTTTTTTTTATACAATGCACTCTAATAGCTCATTCAAAGCGGTTAGACTCTATTGTTTCACAATTTAGTTGAGGGAGCTTCCTAATACATAAATTTTTAACTTTTTAACTTCCTATTAGTGACAAAATTGTGTCATAAAACTTTCTTTTTATTGTTGTAGTAATAGATTACAATGAAAATAATTTATATCTTATTTGTGTGACTAATTTGTGGTTTCTCTTTTATAGTCCTTAAATGTATGTGTATGTATACAAAGATGGAAATGCCAGCAAACAAAACTATGTGCCTACTCATAATTCTAAATAAGTATCAAGTACATTTTTATATGCTATCATTTAGCAATCTGTATGTGTAATTTAATCAAAGGCAAATGGTTTTTAATTTAAGCTAAATTAAAGTACAATTATTTTTAAATATTTGTGCAGTATCCAGCAGTAATGTTGTTGAAGATAATTATATAATTTACATTAGCTATGTAAAATACAAGCCATGATATAAAAAGCATGCAAGAAACAAAATTTGTGTTTGAATGATAGTATAAGAACTGTACCTACATAGCAATCAAATTCCAGATCGACTTAAGAAGTCGTCATTGGAACACTCTTCATGTAGAGAGGAGGTATGAGAACTAAATGTTAAATCAAGCTATATTCGGAGCCTGTAATGTGCTACTGACAGATCTCTGAAACCTACAGAACAAAAGAAGATTCTTGCTGAGATTATTTTAAAAATCATGTATCCATACTGTAAAGGGAAAATGAAGTCTTTCATTTGTACCCTACACAAAGTAAACCCAACCATTCATTTTCTATGGCCAAAAACCATGGAGAACCTATTAAACAAAGGCTGGAGATTGCCAGCAGGCTTTCTTACAACATGCCTATGCCTTTCACACTACACCCTTATCTTTCACACTGTCTACGCATACTATCAAAGGAAAATAGGTAAACAAAGTCTTTATACTGTAGCTCATAGAAACTAAGAATGCTATATAAACTGAATTCTGAACACTCGGGATCTGTCTGTTTTCTCTTGGTGTTTTGTCTCTGTCTCTCTGTCACTCTTGGCTCTCTCACTCTTAGTCTCTGAGAAGAGATCAGGCTCTGTCTATGGAGTGTTATCTCTGCTCTATTAAACTTTCCTTTTGACTCTAATTCTGGCATGTGCTTGAACTCTTTCTTGCGCTCAGTCAAAAACCCTCTCTCCCAGAGCAGGACTTGAATCTCCACTCAGGGGGATCGGCCTTGTCCTGCATCACCCTCATCTAGTGATTAAATAGCTTTGTTACTTTGGTTCAACTCAACAGAGGTCTGAAATATCAATTCACAAATATCAATTCACATGTAGATCTTATTCTTAATCATTCCCAATTATTTGATTCATTTTTAGAGATTCAAATTGCCTAAAATATAGATTGTTCATCAATTACCTTGACGTTTCATGTGTTAGCATGCCAATATGATGCTCTCCTTCCTGGAATAGGGTTTGTACTTTCATTCTAAATGTTTTTAAGTTGTTTTCTTAATTCCTCAACTATATATCCTGGCTTCACTTTCCACCACCATTACCATACCTCACCATCTAGAAACCAAAATATGGCTATTATAGTCTATGTAGCACATGCAATTTATTTAATAGTAGTTCTGTTCGGTCTGAAAGTCAAAATTGATCTCAATAATATTTAAAGTGATATTTTTATTTATTCAATTACAAATCTGAGTTTCCATGACTATAGTTTCAAAGACAGCTTTTGAATATTGACAAATTCAGATTTTAATCCCAGTTCTGTCACAATGAAGTTCAACTTCTTATACATCAAAATTCTTAAATTTAATGTTTGAACCTGTAAAATGGAGATAATAATACCTATTAAATTGTGATGTGAGAATGCACTGAAACCCCATATTTAAAACACCTAGCTCTATTTCTTTATGTTTGGTAAAACAACCTACAATTCACTTAGTATTTCGTTAAAATTTTCACATTTAGATATATCATTTCAAAGAATGCTACTAAATTTATCATACAAATCTTGTGTTTGTTTGCCTCTTTGTTTGTTTGTTTGTTTGTTAAGGGATGCCAAAGCATACTACTTACATAAACTCTCTTTTCACGAAAGGGCATGCTTTAATGCAGTGTAGTTTTCAATTTGCCCCCAGAGAAACTCAGATATTTTTCCTTCCATTGAACAAAAAATAGCTGATAATTAGATTCTATCTTAAGATGAAGCTTTCTTGTAAAAGAAAAAAAAATCTCTCATTTTGAGATTAATTTGTGCTATATGGAATTTTGGCTCTACAGTTTCAAAAATCACAACACAAAAGTCTGTCATCCTACTACTATTCTTTTGTTTCATGGCTTAAAATCAGAGTAACAGCTCTGCATATACAGCCCTGGTCTACATTTTGGCTATGATGAAACTTAGAAAACTGGAAGGGCCGTTGAAAGACTGGAATGGTTCCATTTTTCTGAGTGATCCCAAGATGAATTGTACGAAAAGTTCCCCAAAGGCCAGTGGTCAAGAACAATGCCTTACCACCTGGCCAAACCAGCCAAACCAGCTAATCGGTGGGCCCATAAGGCACCCCCACCCTTTTTCCTCCTGCACATATTCTGATTACTGCACCCGGCACCTTTGCACTCGGCACCTTCTCGGCCCTTTCTGCTCACGGCCCCCTCTATACGCAGCCCACTGCACCACGACCCCCTTTTGCACGCGGACCCAACAACCTACCACCCAATCCCTTTAAAGGTCAACCTAACCCCCAATCAGGTAACGCCAAGGCATCTCCCCAAGGCTTGCGGTTTTACCCTTTAAATTAGGTCCCAGACCCTCGGTCGGGCTCCTCTCAACCACTGCTGCGTCAGTAACGAGTGGGGTCTAAACTCGAGTTTGTCAGTAAACTCCCTTTGTGCTTGCATCGGTGTCAGTTTCCTTCTTGGCTCGTGGAGTTCCAAACCAGGGCATTACAGCCGTAACCTAGACACATGTGGCATAAGCAGGTTTAAACTAGGTGATGCCTCAGTTAATGCCTCGTATTCACCATACAATTTGGCTTCACTGAAAATATTTTCAATTTTATGAATAAATACTCTCAAGCCCTTGTACACACATATGCTACACCTCTCCCCGTGCAAAGATAACAACCTCTAAAACATCATGATCAGATGTAGTAGAAAGGGTTAAAAATAGTAAAAAAAATTCAAAACAAAAGAGCAAGCAAACAAAAAATACAGAAGACATTACCATGTCTGTCTATTGCAGACTTTGCTGGCATTTCTTCAGATAAGGTCTAGCCTGAAGCTAAGGATGAGTCCAATAACTACAGCAATCACAAGACCTTACTAATGTTTTATGGGTAAGGTATCTGAAAGTCAGTATAGACAAAAACACTGCCATTTCTCAGGGTGATACTCAATAACGTGAACAAATGACCAGGGACTTAAATTACGCTTCCAGATTGATAGTTTGGGAATCTTTCTCCCAAATGGAAACTTTAGTAAGAATTTTTTTTTCATGTTTTTGTAAAAAACAAACGTAACAACTTAGGACATTTATAGTGATTTACTTAAAGTTAGCTTATTTTTTTTCTGAATATATGATTTTATTTCTGTGTAAAGAATATTCACATGAACTAAAAACACTTATTTTTTAAAAAACGAAACCCCTCAATTATTAACTCCCTCCAAGCCATAACTGCTGGAGCCAGAGCCAGCCGGCTAAAGTTGAACAGCACCTAAAAGAAGGGGGGGTGAAGCCTAAGGAAAAAAAAAGAAGACAGGAAAGTACTTCGGAAGGGCATACAATCAATGCTGCAGCCTCGAGTTTATTTTGCATAGCTTTTATATATCTTTTGAACACAATAGCAAAGCACAGAGTACATACCATAGGAATTCTGGCATTTACATAAGTCCTATACATCCTTCCCTCAGGGTACAAACATCTTTACTTTCTGGGCTGAAAAACATTTCACTATCTTAAAAGGATTTCTTTAGGAGGCAAACCTCCCCTCCAGGGTCAGTAATGTTTAACTCAACACCCTGCCTCCTTGAACCATTGTTTAAGCAGTCTCAGCAGCTGCTTTAAGGCTATCAGCTAGTGACTTCTTCAGTGTCTCATAATGGCTCCCGACACATAACTCCTTCCATATCATTAAATTTTGGAGAAAACTAGGACTCAAACTTGGGCCATATAACTATTAGAACTGTGCTCTTTCTATACACCATTTTACTTACTTCTAGTTTTTATAAAATGCATTAATTATACCCAAGTCTATGTTTTATTCCCATTTGGAATGGTAATATTTGATAGTTGTGACATCAGAACTAGATGATAGCCCTCAAACATCTCATCTTTATTTATGACTTAGACCAGGAGTGATAAACTTTTTCTGTGAAAGGCCAGATAATTAATACGACTATTGAACCATACAATCTCTGTCACAGCTACTCAATCTAGCTGTTGTAGCACAAAAAAAAAAAAAAAAAAAAAAAAAAAAAAAAATCAAGACAATGCCTAAAAAATAGGAATTTTTGTGTCCTAAAGTCTCTATTTGTGGTCACTGAAATTAAAATTTAATTTAATTTCATAATTTAAACATCATGAAATATTCATTTTTATATTTTTTATCATTTAGATATGTAGAAAATGATTCTTAGTTCTTGACTGTACAAAAAAGATGGTAGGCCAAATTGGGACTATAGGCCATAGTTAGCCCATTCTTAATTTAGACTTGCTTAAGAAAGGTGCATTGGGGCTAAGGGAGCATTTCTCTAAAGGTATACTTTACAACAATAGTGTCCTACCAGTTGTTGTTATATGTTCTTGAAAAAGAATTTGTCTGGTTAAATTATTTGAAGAATTCTCCAATAATCTTATTCTTTAACAGAGATCTAGCATACTAGATACTCAAAGAAGTATTCCAATGTAGAAAATACTGCTTCATAAACATTTTAAAGTATAAATCATCCCTCAACATCTATTTATTCCATAAACATTTATGTTATACTTACTAAGTGCCAGAAATTCTGGGATAAGCAAGTAACAAGAGAGAGATAACTGTTCTTATGTATATTAAATCCTAGTGATGGATATAGACCTTACCTAAATACTTAATTGATTATAATCTCAATAAGTATCATAACAGTAGAAATAAGAAAGTACTATGAGTGTATATACAGGACAATCTCTGATAGTCTGGAGGAGCAGGGAAGCTTCCTAATACTAAAGGGAGGTAAATTTAAGCTAAAAGCTAAAGAATGAATACTACACCAGGATAAGAGAAGGCAGAGAGTGCACAAGTGGAAATAGCCCATTAAGTGGAATCATTTGAATCACAAAGAAATTTAGGATATTTGAAGACTAATTGAATAGTATTTCTAGAGAACAAAGAAAAGTTTGAGTATGGCATATTAAGTGCTTATAGAATATAAATAAATAAATGGGAAAAAAATGACAGCAATATCACAAGGGGCAGGGGAGTAATTGGGAATATATACTATGTTATAAGGTATCTCTACTATTTATAAAGTGACATTGCATTTTTTGAAGATAGAATCTGCTTTCTTTTTTTAATTACTTATTATTATTTATGCCTACAGCACCTGGTCTCTAGTGGTCTCCCATCCAAGTACTAACCAGGCTCAACCATGCTTAGCTTCTGAGATTAGACATTGGGCTTGTTCAGGGTGACATGGCCACAGATCATGCATTGTGGCTCTGTTGAGGTATGAACCTAGGACCTTCTGCATGGAAAGCAGACATGCTAACTGCTACACTATGGAATCACGTCCTAGAATCTGATTATTTTAAAATGTAAAAGGTAAATCTAGGGAAACCATTATTCTTTAAAGAAATATAATTGTTATGCTAAGAGAGAAGGTAAAGTTTAAATTATATAAAATTTTCAATTAAACCAGAGAAATCAGAAAAATAAACCTCTAACAACAAATAAACAGTTACAGACACAGTGTATATTAATTCAAATATAGTAAAAATAACAATTTAAACATGAATGGCCTAAGCACGTTAATTAAAAGACAAATTTTTGAGACTACATAGAAAAGGCCAGGTATGTGTTGTCTACAAGAAACCTAATTTAAACATGAAGCCTTTAATACATTAAAAGTAATGGAAGAGGAAAGAATACCATCCTAACTCTATTTGGAATCTAGTGAAATAGCTATATTAATTGCAGACAAAGCATAATTCAAAATAAGTAAAACTGTGAAGGATAAAAAGTGATACTACTTAAGGGGTCAATTCTCAAAGAGACATAAAAATACATACCTAACAATAAAGTGTAAAATACATGAGCCAAAAACTGATAGATCTCTAAGAATAAACAAGACAAATCTATTATTATTTGTTGATAGAGCAGGCAGAAATTCAATAAGCATAAACATGTTCTGGCCAGCAATAACATTAAAATCAACATAAGTTCATGTATAGGATGCTGCATCCAACTAAAGCAGAACATGGAAGGATGTTGGTGTCTGGAAGCTGGGGGAAAGAGAAGACTTCCTTAGTGGCAACCAGAAAACCTTTTTGTGAGATGGACCACTTCACCGAGGGACAAGTCTAACAGATTTCTGTCAACCGATTTTAACCCGATAATACCCTTCTTTCATCTCTGATGCTGAATGAAAGCCAGATTCTTACCAGGTCAGTCCAAAATATTTATTTTGATTATCCTACATGTTGCTCAAGGTGAATTGAGATAAATTCTCTGCACGCAGTTCTCCCTTGGTTCTTCTGTAGCTGAATGAAACTCTCACCAAAGTAGGCCACATTCTGGGCTATAAAACACACATTCGCAAATTTAAGAGAATAGAAATAGTACAAGTATGTTCTCACATTATAGTGGAACTAAACAAAAAATTAATAAAATAAATATAGCTGGGAAATCCTCAAGTATTTAGAAAGTATACAACACTTATCTAACTTAAATCTATGGAAAAGAAGACTCAAGATAAATTTTTAAAGTATTTGAACTAAATAAAGTTGCAATTAATCTATAAAATTTGTGGAATGGAGTTCTTAAAGAACTTATAGCATTAAAAACACATATTAGAATTTTTTAAACATCTGAAATCAATAAGTAAAATTTTGTTTTAGAAAACTGGAAAAGCAAATTAAATTTAAACCAAGAAGAAGAAGAAAAAATAATAAAATTTAGAGTGGAAATAAGTAAAATTGAAAAGAGGAAAAAATAGTAAAACAAAAACATAATTTTTAAAAGAGATTGATAAAATGAGTGAAGTTTTAGAGGAGAGACGTTTTACTGTTTTGTTCCAATGGAAATTGAAATTATATAAGGAACACCGTGAACAATTTAATGCCCACGAGTTTGATGATATACATGAAGTAAGTCAATTTCTTGAAAAACATGCCAAAATAATCTATAACTTCCAATAAGAAGTTATTCAGGTCCATATGGTACTTATCACTAGGGAATTCTCTGAAAACTATTAAGCAAGACATGATACCAATTCTCTACAAATGTCTTCCAGAAAATGGAAGCAGAAGCAACAATTCCTAATTTATTCTATGAGGCCAACATTATCCGATACCAAAATCAGATAAAGATTGCAAGAAAGGAAAATTAAAAACCATAATGCCTATCTGTAAGTGGTTATGAAAATATTAGTCAGAATCACCAAAAACTAGGAACAGCCAATACGTTCATTAATAGTGAATGGATGGACTAAATGCGGCACATTCGATTAATGGAATATTATTCAGTAATAAAAATAATGATGTATAAAGCTGCAAGAAGATATAGATGTCTTACATGAATATTACTAAGTAGAAAAAGATAGTATAAAAAGTCTAAATGCTATACTATCCCAATGATATGACATTGTAAAAAAGACAAAACTATAGATAGTAAACAGGGATTGTGTGTGAGGAGAAAATTGAATTGGTAAAGCACAATAGATTCTTTTAGGACAGTGAAAATATTTTGTATGTACTGCAACAGCAAATATGAAGCTTTTTGAAACAATCTCACTAATGTGGGTAAGGGAATAAGGTTGTAGTCTAAGAACTTTGGAAATGAGTAAATATTATAAAACAAAACCTAAGACCAAAGGAAATACGCATTCGCACTGTATTCTAGTTGATACAGTTGTATTCTCACGGTTGCAGTTGTTACAATTCTGAAGCCATTATACATATATATGGGAACAGAACAATGAATTAAATACAGGGCAGTTGATGGGAGTCAGGATTCTCACTGCTGAGTTGGGAGTTTAAAGATAAAAAGGGAGAGGGAGCTGGAACTATGCACGTGGTAATAGATTAGGGACATCAGGAGGAACTAA
The DNA here is from genome assembly GCA_003508835.1 of Eonycteris spelaea. NCBI lineage: Eukaryota > Metazoa > Chordata > Mammalia > Chiroptera > Pteropodidae > Eonycteris > Eonycteris spelaea. The sequence goes on from PUFA01000252.1 coordinate 909,691, forward strand.
TTCTCTTAATACAGATAGATTAATATTTTTATGTGTAACCATATGTATCTGTATTAAGAGAATATGAGTTTACCCCTACATATGCCTCTTCTGCCCTACATCTGTGTAAGCTGTTAAAAAAGTACAGGCATTTCCTCTCTGGCAAGTTCTGGGAAGTTCAACCATGTGCAGGATGCCTTACCCACCCACTAACCATCATAAAACCCCAAGCCAGTCTTCATTACCTGTTATCTCGAGTCACTTTTAGATTTGCTTGGGAGCCACCTTGCCCTCCCCAGAAAGCCTCATTGGTAAAATAATAAACATCTTCATACCCTTTTGGTATATATGTAGATTGATCATTCTCAACATCCAAACCAAAGTTTGACAGGGAATAGAGTCTGTTTCTGTAGAGTGGCTACAACATTTATACACACAGGTTAGAATAACACATCCACTTCTTTGCTCTGTCAGTAGAGTGCACCTAGAAGCAACTGTGCCTCAGTAACCTCACCCGCTGATCTTGGTTACAATCAAGATCAATAAAATGGATAGAATTCTCCATTAAAAGAAGCCACAACTCCTCAGAGAAATAACTGTTTTAGGATTGGGGCAGAAAAAAACACAAAATGAGACTGGAACATCTTGTAGTGCCAGAGTAAGAAAAACACACACACACACACAATTGAGGGTATGTCAAAGGAATACAGAGACAATAAATACTGCATAGCATTACTTATATGGTAATAAAGCTGAACTTATAGAAAATAGAATGATGGTTTTCAGGGGCTGCAGATGGGTGAGATCAGGAGACGCTGGTCTAAGAGTGCAAACTTCCATTACGGATGAATAAATTCTGGGGACCCCATGTACAGCATGGTAATTATAGTTAATAATCCTCTATTATATACTTGAATGTTAGTAAGAGAATAGACGTTAAATGTTCTCACCAAAAAAAATCAAATGGCAATTATGTGACATGATGGAAATGTTAGTCAATGCTAGCTATGGTGGTAGTTGTTTTGCAATATATGTGTATCAAATTAGCACATTGTACACATCAAACATATAATGCTACATGTCAGTTATATCTCAATAAAACTGGGGGGAAAAAGGAGAATTTTCAGAACTTAGCAATGATGTGAGAGATAAATGAGAAAGACATGTCAAGAAATGGCATTCAGTTTCTACCCTCTTGAAGAAATAGCATTTGTTCCATGGAACACATTTTAAGAGTACTGGAGCTGAATTGAATCATGGTCCTCTTGTACCAAATTAATGTTCTGTCTGTAATATGCTGATATTTATTTTATAAAAACTATTGCATAGTAGGCCCTTGAATTTGAGGTAAATATCTTTCAACAAGTCACAAATTATCAAATATAATGTCTCTCATTAAATGCACTAAAAATTTTAATTTTAGTAAATAGAAAATTCAAGATACTCCTTCAGATTTCGATGAATAATAATGGAGGATATAAGGTCACATTAACATGGGAATGTTAAGCAGTGACTAAGCTCCCACTGTCTTCTCTACATACACAATGTATATCTGCACCCCCCACCCCAAATGACAATCTACTTCAAGTTATGCATTTTCAAGTTTTCAAGTGACTAGTCAGAAATACAAATATTAAATTACCTAATCCAGATAGCCATTGTAGTAGTTAACTGTTGTAGTTACAGTTAAACATTCCGATTAGGTTGTATAGAAGTTGACGTCTCAAATCCCAGTTTCTTCAGAGATTGTGAGGAAGATTTAACCTAATAATATATGAATTATTATGGCATCGCACTACAATGTTTTGACATGACCTGCACTCCAAATTCAATGCTGACTTGGCTTCTTTCAATGAAGGAAAACAGTGGATTTGTAAAGAAAATATATTAACCAAATATTTAGTCTCTCAGAAGGTAATCCAATTCATCTATGACATTGACTCTTCTCTCAATATCTAGATAGTGTTTCAGTATACATTTTTTTACCAGCTGAAAACTCAACTTCAATATTTATCCCTATATGACAATTTGTATTAGTGATTATTAAAGATCTAGAGCAAAAACATTATATGTAGGAACTTGGAAAGGGATTTCTAATTCTACCTTGTTCATTCTCTGTAAGAAATGTTGAGTAATTCATGCCACTTGCCTGAGGGCAAGCATATCTCAGTCCCAGGGAATGGAGTTCTGAATGAATTAGCCCAATTCCATTATGTTAAGCTTAGGAAATGTTGTTGCCTTTAACCATTGAAAGATTTATAATTTATTAAAACCTCTGATGATACAATTCATCCCCTTGAAATGGAGCTCAGCTTGATTAATTAAATGGGGGAAAACTTGCCTTTCTTACAGTTAGAGAAACACAGTCATTAGAATGCCTAAATAACTATAGTAATGTGCATTTGTGGATGAAAAAAGATGCAGTATTGAACATTCCAGTGACAAAGTAATTTCTCAAAACAACTTTTGTAGTCAAAACTACATGAAGAAAATATTAATTGTGAAAGTATTATCTGGAAATATAATATGCACATGTACAAAAGAATGAGACTTTGAGTAAAACTATAACTACAGAATAACAGTCTCTATGAATTGTCAACTTGAATCCCTAATGAATGTTGTTTTGCCTGTGGCTGACATACTTCTGAGTTTACAATAGTACAACTTTCTATGTCTAAGAAGGAGAAGATGAAAATAAAAGGAAGACAAATGATGAGAAAATGAAATAATCTTCATAATCTTTAAAAGAGTTAAGAAGGTTTGGGTATTCTTACCAACATTATGTGATTTTGCTGGGCTCAGGGTTCTTCTGTTAGTTCCAGAACTACATTGGGCAAAATTCAAACCTTGAAGTTTCAGAAGATTTCATCTTAAGTCACAATTACCTGGTTGCCCTTGAAAGTCCATAGGAACTTGTAAAATGGTCCTGGAGTTGAAGTAGTTATAGATCCAAGGCAATTAAACTCAGAGGCATTTTGAGGGATTACAAATGTTTCAGAGAGCATAGTCCCTTACTCTCTGCCTTTAGTGTGAGAGCTCTCTCTCTGACGTGATAGGGAGCCAATATCTTATGTTGCTGAGAAGGGATAGAGGAAAACAAGAAGCTAAACTGTAAGAACAGATATTAATCTTCTTTTAAAAAATCAAACTCTGACCATCTTCTCTATCCACCAGTTTGATACCTGTAGTATATCTACCTAATATTTTGACCTCATAATATTCAGTTCCGCCCCACCTACACGCATGCTAGCACTCATGTGCAGAAAACCGCAAGGGTGTGGTCCCCTTTGTGACTATATGGGCTAACGGAATTCTTTCAGAAACAAACATTTAACCAAAGAGAAATAGTCATAAATACATAAATAATAACATGAATAAAAAAGACATGAATTTCTGTCATTTCCTTGCTATGACATTAAGCAAACCACTGAATTTTTATTTTTCTTCTTTAAAATAGATATAAATTCTAGCCATTGAATTTGAGTTTCATTTTGCCTCAGCATGAAAATATGTCCACCTCACTTTTCTCAATTTGTAATAAGCTCAAATATCCTGCTTTGTCAACATGTTAAAACACGTTAAGGATAAAGCCAAATCGGAGGTTAGTCTTCAATATTTCAGAATAAGTGCACTCACATCCTGTCCCTAGAAGATCCGAATATTTGCCAAAAGTAAATTGTCTTAAGTTATGTGTTCATTTACTCCAAACTCATATGATGACTTTAAAATAATGAAATAAATGAAGCATTTAATTTAAATGATACTTCATCTGTTGATGGTATTTGTGCCAATTTTCAATAGCTTTTGGTAGTGTTAATGTAATTTGATTTCTAAGCAATTAAGTAGTGCATTTAGTACTGGCACAATTATTAATTAGAAACTTTGGATACAGTGCCAAAAAAAGTTAACTTTTATATTTTATGTAATTTTTTTTTCAAAGCATTACAGGATCATAGATTTTATAAAGTTTCAGGCATGAAATAGATCTTAGAGTTTATATAGTCTAAACTTCCAATTTTATGCATAATCCAGGTCTATATTTTCTCGGAAAGTAGTGCCTAAAATTTAACTGCAACACACCTTATTTCCAAGGAAAACTAGTTCATTGTTCAAGGGCCTGAACTTTCTTTCTAATAAACTACTTATATTTATCTGTTACCTAAAATGGTGCAGAAACTCTACCTGAGGCTGGAAATGTAAGGCCGATTCATCCAAAATTTCTTGCAATCCAGTAAGAGATTAACAGATGAAACAGATAGCCATGACCATTACAGTAAATATTTGACAGAGGTGTTCATAAGACACAATAGGAGTACAGTGGATGTCAGTTAATAAAGCTTCAGGGTTGAATACAGTCTTCTTCTAAGAGCTGAAACCTGATTTGAATCTTGATTAAGGATGAATGCCTATAACAATCTAGCTGGATATTTGCAACAGACAATTGGGTATATAGCTGAAATAAAAGGAGCTGCAGATATAGGTCTGAGAGTCATTAGCATAGAAATCAAACTCATAATCATAAAAAAGACTGAAATTGCCTAATGAATGTGCAGAGAATGAATAAGAATAGACCATGAATGGAAGACAAGGCAGGGGCCTGTGAAGGAGAAGGAATGGTCAGTGGTCTTTACCCAAAGCTATGTAATGTAGCAACCAAGAAATAGATATCTAGAGAAGCATAAAGCAGAGTCTCAGAGTGATTTTTGGAAATTGTCTGAAAGTAGACCATCATTTCCATGGAATTAATTGAAAAGCCAATTCAGGTACAAATGAATTGCTTCTCAAAAAACTAGGGGAAAAAACAAAATTAAAAGTGAATTGTCAGTGGAAGAGTACAGTGACTCAGCAGCGATAGAGAGTAAGGAACATAAGGAAGTTCCTGAGTCCAAAAACACGTCACTAATCTAACATACAGCATGGTGACTACGTTAGTAATATTGCACGAATACCTGAAATTTACTACAAAAATAAATTTTGTGTTCTCACCAAAAAAAAAAAAAAAAAAAAAAAGAAGAGAAAAAAAAGAAAGAAAAAGGGAACTATATGAAGTGATGAATTAATTGATTGTGGGTAATCGTTTTCAATGTATGCATATATTAAATCATTACAATGTATACCTTTAAAAAAATCTGTTTTTGTGTAATTTAGTTGCCCTACTGAACCTCTGAAGAAATGACTGAAAAGAGAACTGACTATATGTCAGTTATAACTAATGGCAGAGGTTCTAGAACTCATAGGTCTCTGAACAAAATATCCTTTCCTTAAGAGTGCTTTGACCTTTTGTGTTGCAACATTCAAATTTGCATCTAAAACTTACATGGAGCAGGTTAAATTTTTATGATATTGATGATATCATTGGATAATTTACTTTTTTCTGTTTAATTTGTGTTTTGAGTACTACAATGTAAACAATATTAGCAACTGGATTCCAAATTTCCTCCTGGGGAATGAACTCTTCATATACAGAAGTTCTTCATAAAGTGATTAATATAAAAATGTCACCTGTATGCCTGAGAGCTGGCTGCCAGTAAAGCATGAGAAAAAAATTTTGATAAGGAAAAAAGAGATGCAGTTGTTTTTAGTTTCCCCTGGGTATAGTATTGAGATTTAAAAAAATATATAGGAAAGAAGAGACAAGAGGGCAAATAAACCTTAACAGTTATTTATTTCTCTGTTACATTTTTTTGCAAATGGGAATTCTAGTGTGTTTTTTTGTGATGATTACATGAAATAATTTAAGAAATATGCTTGACAGTTCCTAAACATAGTGAATACTTCAGTAAATATTATTTTAATCAAAAGCATTAAGCAGACCTATTATTTTTAGATACATTAATATGTAATAACAGTTTTGATGATGAAAATACTGTTTCCCCCACAGAAAATTATGGTAAAGATAAATAATGTTAAATTATTTCTTAACCTCTTTTACTTTAATAATAATTATTTAAACCAAATGTGGAAGCTAATAGTTTTTATTGGACACTGGGTGTAATTTCTCAGTAGGTGATAGAATAAAAGGAATAAAGCATAAAAAATATACTCTGCACTCTTATGGGAATACCCCAAGAAATGTGTATGATATTTCACAGAGAGAAATAAACTTATAAGAATATAAAAAATGAATCTAGTTGGAGGTCATAACATACAGAGCTTAAAAAAAAAGTAAATAATTGGTCAGAGGCATTATGTTTCTTTTTTCCTGTTAAATAATACCTACTAAAAAATTAACTCAGCATTACTTTTATTGAACTGTTAAAATATGGCTAACATGTTTTTATTCTTGCATTGAAAGCTTTTTTATGCACAAGTTTATAGGACAAAAATGACATCACAATAAAGCTTAGATAAAAGAAAACATGTGAGAGTCAGTCTAAATTTGGTTGTTTCAAACCTGAAGGCCATTTTTTGCTTCAAAATATGTTTTCACACTAGTCCAAATCAAAATCTTCTTTCAAATTGTGAGAAAACACATTGCAGATAACCTCAGAAAGCTGAAACCACCTCGCTTGTTACCTTCAACTTCAAAACAGAAAAACGCTTCATAAATTCTCATGCTGACCCATAGAGCAAACATTATTAGTCTGTAATTGCACTAGTAAATTTATTACCTAATATGTCATAAACATTTTTGTAGATGCCTTTTCTTATTATTTAAATTTTTTATTATGAGTCACATGGAAAACTTTTCAGTCCTATAAAACAAGTTATCTCAGTTTTCAACTTAAACTAAATTTATATCTTTAATGTGATGGGAAATGTTTACATTTTCTAGAGCTCTAACTTCTACCATTTTATGAATCCCATTTATTTAATTACCTAAGGATTGAGTGGTATCTTCATTGACATCAAAGACATAGGATTGAGTGGTATCTTCATTGACATCAAAGACATAGCCACAAGGACTGGTTTTTTCATTCTTTAACTTATTTAAAATAGACAAATTAAATGCCTTTGAGGGAGATGGGGTAAATTCATCATTTATTATCTCCCTTTTCTATCTCTTCCTTCTTCACCTACTCCTCCTCCTCCTCTACCGCCTCCTTCTCCTCCTCCTCCTCTACCGCCTCCTTCTCCTCCTCCTCCTTCTCCTCATTATTATTATTATTAATTATTATTATTATTTCTTAAAATTTCCACCATCAGTACAATCAGCTGTCTTCTTAGGGCTACATTTTTTAAAAGAAACCAAAGACCTTTCTCATTTCACAAGAGTTTAGTAAGGTTACATATAAAGTACATGGAGAGTAAAGCCACATTGAAATTTCTGTTTTTGCATAATCAATTAACTTTACACATTAAGACAGTGTTTATCAAACTCTGGGTCAGGATTTCAATGTAAGTAGTACTAAATAAATAATTAGGTAAAAATGTATCATATTAAGCAAAGGTATCTCACCTAGTAACATTAACAAATTCTTATCTGATTATCGTAGTTAACTCTCATCTATATCGATGAGGAGAATCCTGAAACTAAAGTTTACAGAATTCCCTTCCATGCTTTGTTCCCATTTTCAAGTCTTTAATTAAGAAAAATTCAAGTGAGATTTAGAAGACAGAAGAGAAGTCAATGTTTTCTGGTTACACTTCAGAGAGAGTCACTCATAGGCAGAAACGTAACTCTAGAGCTTAATCTCCTTCAAGGGTGCAGACAATTAAAATCTGTAGCAGTGGGGGGCCCTTTTGTGTGCCCAGAGCTTCACATTGTCTCCAGACTGGTGAAGCAGAGAGTTATTGGCTTCATTTTTTTTTTTTTTAAGACAGTTAGGACCATCTCCAGCATCTTCCTCTAAAATCCTGTGATTTGTGGTGGCTTCCATGTGAGAACCAATGAGTCATAATTTCTAGAAGCTGTTGTTTTTTTAATCTTTATTCCACTAGCACTTCCAAAAGTATGTATAAATCTAATACTATGATTCTTCTTCTGAAAACCTTCCAATAAATAACTTTCTAGTTTTTTTTTAAAGGGCTTAGTTTTTACACGCCTGTACTATCTTGAATGATCAGCCTTAACCTTTTCCCATCACTTTCTACTCTTTGCATACACCTGTCTCTCTCTCAGTTTCTCTAGTACTACATTTTCTTTTCTCACCTCAAAGCATTCTCAAATTATTACTTTCTTTTCATCTCATCCTCACTGTGTCTCATTAATTGCTATCATCATTCATAACCAGGCAATGCATTGATTCTTCAGATAAGCTTCTTATGATTCCCCGGGATTAAAACAAGTTCGCCAAAGATATGACTATTATGGCTATCCATGGAACTCTGTAATTCACTTTCACAGTGGCGCTTTCACACATTATAGTGTTAGATAACTTACAGCCAATTTCACAACAATTGCAGAAGTTATGCTCTCTTGTCTGTCCCCGTATCTACTACAGTGTTGAACCAAATCAGATTCTCAATAATACTTGAATTCAAAGAAGCAATGAGGACCCATATAGCAGCTTTAGAGTATATAATGATTCAAATTTATTCCTTAGCAAAATCACAATTTTTACATATCAAGAAACTTTCAACTGCTAATGAATGGTTAACATGATTTTCATTTCTAGGGTAGATTCAATGGTGATAGAAATAGAGTTTTAACAAATCTTATGGATTTATCTATGGGAAATGGCTTTGAGGTATCCATTTAACAAATCCATTGAACACCCAAAGCCACTCCTCATCCTCTTTCCTTCTCCTATTGTAGACCTTCTTGGAGTCAGGGGCAAAAGTCTCTGGGGAAGGATATTACTTCTTGAATACAAATGACAAAATACCAAGAGCAGACAGAGAAACCTTCTGTTTTTGCCTTTGTCTTATATTTTGTTTCTCTTGACTAGAGTGCATACGTCATGCTTACAGGTACAAAAAACCATTTTGCAACTTGATGATAAAAATTCATATATGAAAGATGTATAACAAGAAGAGAGTGTCTATTTTTCTTACTTTATTAGCCACACTATGAACTCATATTATCTACTTCTGAATTTTTTTTTTTTTTGCATAGTTCAGATAAACTCATAATTGTATAAGCCACTGTTAAAGGGTTTTCTATTACTCACAGCAAGAGACAATCCTGAATGATAAAGTTATGTATATTAACCTGGTGGTGTTCTATGTAAAATTAGAAGATATGAGTAAAAAAATACATTGACAGGTAATAAGCTAAGATGAATAAATAAATAATATGTCTCTGTTTTAATGGGGACATAATTACAATTGTCATAACACCATAAACAATATATAAATTAGTAAGTATAACTAACATCTTCAGAAGAGTTAGTATGTGAAGGAAGTTCAACTTAAGAAGTTGTGTATGAATGTGAGCAGTAGTCACAGAACACAGAATTTTTAATTTTATCTGAAAAAAAAAGATTTTTTTTTTTTTTTTTTGCTAACAACAATCAGATCACAGGAAAATTTATTAGAAAGTCATAAAAATAACAGCCAAGTCATCATGAGGGCATGGGACAAGCCCCAAAAGATTCAGGCAAAGTTGAAAGGAATTAGAAAAGTAACTTTTTAAGCTTGCTGCATCATATATGGTTTCTTAGTATGAACAATTTGGGGAAAAGCATTTATCATGTTTAAATTATAATTTCTTCTCATAGATGTCATATTAGCATTAGGGATAGAAGAGTTGGTTATATATCTGTAATAACCAATTATTTTATGGCTAATTTGCCACAAGTATGAATTCATAAACTCCTTATGTGAAACATCTAAAGGCTTGTTAAGAGTTAGTCAAAGAGGTTTCAACAGTGTATAAAAACTATTTCTTTTAATTTCTAAAAACAAGTTTTAATTACATACTGTTTGTAACATTTCAACTGGGCTTATTGCACATTTGCAGATTCAAGACCCTGATGGAAAATTATTTTAGAATAAAATTACACTAAAAAAAGAAGTAATCCTAAGTAGATGATAGAAATAGTAAATATACTGTCATGTGAAAAATAAACACATTTGCAAGTATTTTCAATTGCTGACAAAAATGTTGACAAATTTATGCTCTCTGATATCAAACTTCTGTCATCTTTTCTTTTTGGTTTCTTGAGATGGATTCTGGACGCAGTGAATAGTCAGTCCAAAGAGATATCTATTAATTTTATATTTGTATTTTAACATTAATTCAAAATGTTGCAAAAATTGTACAATGAATCCCCATATTCCAGGCAGTTGTCTTCCCTGAATGTTAACATCTTATATAACAGACCAATTATCTAAACAAGGACATAAAGTTAATATGATTTTATTAATTAAACTACAGAGCTTTTTTCAAATTGCACTGTTTCACGAATGTTTTTTGCTGCTCCAGGATCTAGTCCAGGACCTCACATTGTATCTAGTTGTCCCCAAACTGTGGCAGTTCCTCAGACTTTCTCCATCTTTCATGGAATTGGCACTTTTTGAGTAATACCGCACAATTATTTTTTAGAATGTCCCACAATTTGAGTTTGGCTGATTTTTTTCTCATTATACTAAATACAGGTAATGTGTTTTTAAAAAGAAGGCCACAGAGTGATGTTCTTGCTATGACCTTCCTACATCACATCGGGAGGCACTTTATATTAAATATGTGTCATTTTTAGTGATGGCTAGCTTTAGTCATTGGCTAAAGTGATGTGTACCAGGCTATTCCACTGTAAAAGTTAATATTTTTTCTCTTCTATTATTAAGTATATTGTGGGAAGATATTTTGAGACTAAGCAAATATCTTGTTTATCATATTTTTGCTCACTAATTTTAGAATACAGTGATGATTCTTATTTGAAACAATAATTACTGTACTGTTTACCAAAAGGCACTTTCTATTTCTGACATCCTTTCTATGTTTATTAAATTGCACATTTGAAACCTGTCTAATTTTATTAATCAATGTCACTCAAAAAATTTAATTTAAAAAGAAAGAAATCCTTGTTGTTTTATAAATAAATAAAATACATAAAAGAAGGAAAACAGCCTCTCAGTGATTAAATTAACTACAAGATGGCTCAATATTTGGACAAATTTGAATAAAAAATACCTGGAAAATCAATGTGTAATAATTTCATAATGATTAAATGTGTTTTAAAGTAATAGAGTTATTAAGAGGGCATAACCTGGAAAATTAAATATATTCTAAATAACATCATGAGGAGATGGCAAAAGAAGTAAAAGTCAAGCATTTATGGGTGAAAAGGTGATCAAAATTTACTTGAATAGTGTATGCTTTTGAAAGATTCAAAACTCGTTTTATGCCTTGCTACAAAAGACTCATACCATTTGCAATGACATGGATGGACCTAGAGGGTATTATGCTGAGTAAAAAAGTCAGACAGATAAAGATAAATACCATATGATTTCACTTATAGTGGAATCTAAGGAAAAAAAATAAATGAACACACAAAACGAAAACAGACTCACAGCAGAGAGTAGACTGGTAATTGCCAGAGGGGAGAGAGTTTTGTGGACTGGGTGAAAAAGGTGATGGGATGAAGTACAAATTAGTAGTTCACCACTCACAGTCAAATCTCTTTCCTTCACTATATATTTGACCCCTTCTATTTCTGATTAATAACTTAAAGAGGACTCCTCTCTACAAATTTTCAGGTCTCAGCTACTCTGTAGGCATTAATTGATTTGGCATCAGAAATCCTCTCTTCACGATTCTTTAGTTTTTTGTTTGTTTTTAGCTCCAGTGACCTTCCTAGCCAATCGCAGCTCAATTACTTCCTGTTCTTTTTAGATCAATCTATAAAATAGATCTCCTTTTCGTATTATATAAATAGATTATAGATAGATTGGTCAATCAATCTATCAAACTATCTATCAATAGGTAGGTAGGTAGATACATACATATATGCATACAAACATACATACTCTGGTCTCTAAGATCTCAGTCTTTCTCAAGATAAAATAACTTCCTTCCATCAGGAAAACTATGTGCCTGACTTCACTTTTCTTTCTTTTCTCCATGTTCTTTGGTTGGCGAGATCATTTTTAGATTTCAGTTGATAACACTCATTGTTCACTGAAAAAACGGCAGCTAGATCTGGGTTTGTCTTTTTTCATTTTCTTCATAGATTTTATTTTCATAGAATTACATTGAATTTTCTTTCACTTTAAACTAAGAAAATGACATATTTCCATATAATAAGGATCCTTATTCATTTGTATCTGCTTGTTAATGAGACTTATTATTTTCATATAATTAACCTGTAGTCTAGCTCTCTGAATTAAATAAGTATAATCAGAACTTATGAAATAAACAGAATAAAATTTAGGCCATGTGCATGTGATTAAAAATAATTATCTGCATTCTGGTGAGGGCATAATAAAAGGAGAGAATACAGAACAAATAACATAATTTGCTCCAGCCGACTATGCTTAAAGAGCCTATATAGTAAAGTTCTGCTTGCTTTGAGGTAAGCTTTACCTGGAAATTAACCAAAAATTTTTCTGACAACATAGCATGCAGGACATTCAGGCCTATAGTTGTTACATCTGTGGTCACAGTATAAGAAGCTACTGAACATATAATTTATTTTTTGCTTGGCCTACGACTGCTAAAGCCAGTTACAGCAGGTGTACCAATGCCTGATTCCATACACAGAACTTTTATTAGACTAAAATCAGTGTCTATGCTTATTCCTATGGATTTTTTGCCAATTTCTCAATATTATATAGTGGTAGGGGAGGTATAATAGTAGTCTCATACTCATTTCTCCTTGCTTTGCACTATAACCAATAAATAATAAACCCAAAGAACTATGTTTGGAATGGATACAAATTGGGTATCAATACCTTAGTATTAGACTGGTCACACAAATATCAATGGTTAACTACCCTAAAAGAACAAGGTCATCTGATCAAGTTAAATTGAAGAATGTAGTTTGGATCCACAATCAAAGTAAAGGGCTTCTTACTATCTCCCAAGTTTTAGAACTCATGGCCATTATGGAAAGAACTGCATCTGTAGAGATATTATAGATGATGACATTGAAGATTTCAGACCTACTTCATCATATAAGCTGGCAATAGATGGAGCGCAAAGAAAGAAGAGATATCACTCACTGTCTTCTTAATGCAGCAATCTGCAGCTCCTAGAATAAATATCAGATGCTTAATAATAAGAGTAAAATCTTATCTCCCTGTGAAAATATTGAATTAATTAGATGAAAGAGATTCTAAAAGTGTTTATTCCTATAATCTACCATTTTGAGAGAAAAGAAAATTATATTCCAAAGGAAATATAAGCATGAAACAGTGCATTTCAATCTTTAGATGCAAGTGTTGTCAGTCTAAGAACTTTCTTTTTAATAAATATCCACAATCAGTAAAATTGTTCAGAAACAATGATAATAGGTTATAGAAATAAAAAAAAATAACAAAATAAATAAATTTTAATAGTTTTTCAAAAAGGTATCAAAGAAAAAGCAGGATCAAAAGTATATTAAAAGTAACCTAGGAAGACCTAGGTTGCTGTAGGCATAAAAAATATAAGAAATAAGGAATTACAAGATGCTTAGGTCCTTGCATCTATGAGCTCAACCAAGGATTGCCTCATCTAAAAAAATAATAATAATAAGGTATATTAATGTAATAAAAAGAAAATTGGAAGACAGGATAGAGGTAAGACTACAGGAAATGTTTGAAAAAGAAAAAATATTGGAAATAAAATTAGGAATGAAAACTAGATGGCAAGGGTTAAAGAGAGTGATAAAATGGAGACAGAAAAAGCACATACTTCATTCAAAGTTTGATTGTGCAAGAAAATGAGAGACACTAGAAGATTTTACATGATGGGGCAGAACTGCATGTGCTAAAATAACACAGAAGAATCAAGTAAAGAATAAGTAAACTACCTATGACCTACAAAAAGGAAGAAAGGATACTTAGTAAAAAGAGGATTCTTGGTTTGGTCTTGTAGATTGATCTTATCAAAAATCTATCTAATTTTTCAATATTTGGTGCTAAAAATTAAAGTAGTTTTTTGGGGAGGGTGGTGAGGTATAAATAAAGAGGACAGGAAGGGATGATTCTGGATTCAAGAGACAGTAAACTTTAGAGGTAATGAGGAAAGCCCTTCTGAAACTGAAGGGAAGGATGTGAAGACAGATTTTATTCTCAATCTTTTGTGCATAAGAGAACAATTGGTAAAGCTTTTTAAAAATCTGATATTCAAGTCACATTTTTGCCCAGCTACATTAGAACTTGTGGGAGTGGGAACAGGATCACTGATTTAAAATTACCAAAGTGATTCCAATAAGCAGCCTAGATTAAGGACCACTGACACAAAGCACATTTCCAAATATGTTCTGTGAACACTAGTCCTGAAATATGCTACTTGAAACACCTGAGACATTGGAATGATTTGATTTAAGGGAAGTTTCTCTCTATGCTCTCTTTCTGATTCAAAAAGTAGCATAGAATATGAAAGAACCTGAGAGATCCTATAGTTTGTTTGTTTGTTTGTTTGTTTACGAGCCCATTCCACATTGTTGATACAGCATTTTCCTCAAGTTATGTACGCTGCAGAACTTGAGTTTAGTAGATCTCACTTTAAAACATAGTGGTCTCTAGGGAAATTTTTAGAGAAGAGATTATGCATAGACATTTGTAGGTGACATTAATCCCTTCCCTAAAGTAGGAGGTAGAGAAAATGATATATATCACATGCAAAACTACCATGTGGTGAATGAGTTATGGACATGAAGACTAGAGGAAAGGTCTCAAAGAGTAGATATAGGGAATGTGATAAAGAATCAGGTAATGAAGGGATGCTATGTAGGAGTCTTGCTCTTAACCTTGGTGCAAGGGTAGCATATCTTTTCATGAAACAAGAGTATTCAGTGGCAGTATGTCTTTGTATATAAAGTGAGTTAGTAAGTAGATAGGTAACTTTGCCAATGTCACACAATTAATTTACATTAAATTAAGGATTAGAAACAAATTGGGATATAAATAAATTTAAGTTTTACTTAAAATTTTCAGGACTAAAACAAGAGTCTCAGTTCATTAGATACACATTTCAGATATAAAAATTACATTAACACAAAATTGTGAGATGTGATTGATTCAATTATCATATAAGAAAATACGGGAATGGTGTTTACTATATTTTTAAACTTTAGCCATTAGAGAACTTTAGGAGCATAGAGTCAATGATTTGTAAAAAGAAACAGGATTCTGCTGTACTTATTTTATGTGGTGTGAAATGACATGGGAACATTCCAAACAAGTTCCCTAGCTTCATTGATAGTGCTTTCATGCTACTCTGTATTTATATCCTGTTCCAGCACTGAAGGAAGCAATCCGATTATTATATTTCTTAAAGTTTCAGTACTAAAAACAAAATTGAACTGAGCATATGCACTTGCGATTTATTCACTAGGCTTTTGCCAATAAGGTATTAAAACTATTTCTTTGGTCATGAAATCTTATAGCCCTCTGAACAAATTTACTAAGCTGAGAAATATACTAAATAACCTCGGTAGTATAATTTTCATGAATTCTTCATCCAAGGATTGTCCATTAAACATCAATTCTTAAAGCTTTTGTCAAAAGGTGTTTTCAATAATTCAATCAGCATTCTCTTAACTGTTTTATTTGGAGAGGGGGAGGCAGGGACAGGGAAGCTAAAATTTTCTGCTTATTCAAATATTGGATTTTCATTATGTATTGAGTACCCATTTTTAAAGACATAAGGGAAAATGAAATACACTGACACCATCTTCAAACACTGTTTGCTCTCTGGTATGCTGATAAGTAACCCACTTGTGTCAGCTGCTTCAGGGTTTCTTGAAGGCATCAGTTTTTATCACACTGTACAGGCCAACTAAGAATGATTGTGCCTGATTGAGTGCTAAACTTTCTTCTCAACAGAAGATAAGGCGAAAGGTCTCATTTAACTTCTTTTCCTGTAAATGTAAATTATAGCATGAATCACCTCACCAGATGATTTTGTAATAATGAATCAAGATATGTATATAAAAATAACAATCTATTCTGTACTGTTCAAATGTAAGGCATTTACGAATGAGTTTTTGATCTCTCTACTGCTTTGAATCTTAATCATTAAGAAATACTTGGGATTAAGTGTCCTGGGGCTCCCAACAGTAATGTAAGTAAAAGATATTTTTTGTGAAACACTATAAGAAAGTGGTAGGTAGTAGCAGGCTCCTTTGACCCATCTCCAGGACCCCACTCCCAGAGTGTTTTCTATCTTTTCAGTCTCCTCTGGGACTCATTTCAGTTTGATGTTACCAAATCTCAGAAAAGAGTGCAAGATATTTATCTATGAATGATTCCTTAAAACTTCATTTGGGAACTATTCACATGAAACCACAATTTGCTGAAATTCCAACATAAGAGTAAACACAAGGTCCCATCTGTATTTTTTCATAGCAGACTTCATATTTCTAACAAATAGCAACTTTGTAAATTTATATGACAGGCAAGATCAGAAGAGTTTCCACCCTTAGGCTATTTTTAACACAATTCTGTATAATTTTGCAGTTGAACATACTCTTTACATGAGACAGTTCTTTCACACTCTAATAATTGTCGTGTCAGTAAAGTATGTGAATTAACAAAATTTAGTAAGATTTCTGACACAGAACATTTCCTCCTAAGGGGACATTGACAAAAACTGAAAATCATTAAGTATATTTAGCTTTTTTCTAGACAGTAATTTTGAAAGCTTATGTTAGAGTGATGGCAAAGGGAAACACAGATGAGAGGTATACAGCATTTAGTGCTGGCAGTCTCTTGAAAGATAAGGAGCCCCCTGACCTCACAAAATACAGCAGTGGTCTGGAAAAGAGACCAAGCAATTGTGGCATGAAAACATGTTTTCTATTCTACATAATCTGCAAACATCGGTTATATAGATTGAGAATTTTATAGTCATCTGCATGAAGTTCTGAGGCTAAAAGCAAGAACAAAGCATTGTGGAAGAAGGATGCTTCAGAGTTCAGTATTTCTCTACCACATAAGCTGGGGGCCTGCCTAGGGTCTGTGTTGTTTGTAATGATCATTTCTTAACCTACTCAAGATTTAGTATGGGTATGAAGTCAATGGTATTGGTTGGCATGACTTATTGACTTGTTAATTTTTGTCCCATCACATTAACTTTTCTCTTAAGTCATTGATTAATTTTATTTTAGAATAGATTTTCATTTACAGAAAAGTTGCAAGAATATTATGCAGAGTTCCCAAATACCTGAATTTAGTTTTCCCTATTGCGATGGTATATTTGTCACACTAATAAACCAGTATTCATACATTTTTATTACCTGAAGTCCACTTTAATGAATTTCCTCAGTTTTTATTTAATGTCCTTCTTATGTTCCAGGACTGCATCCAAGTACTACATGCAGTTGTCATGTCTCCTTAGGCTTCTTTAGGTTGTGACCACTTCTCAGATTTTCATTATTTCATGACCTTGACAGTTTTGAGGAATTGGTCAGTTCTTTTGCTAAGTGTCTGTACAGCTTTCTCATTTTCATTGTGTTATATAAATGGAATCCTACAATATACAGCCTTTTCGAATTGGCTTCTTTCACTTAGAAATATACATTGAAAATTCATTCATGTTGTTGTGTGAATTGAAAGTGCATTCCTTTTCTTCACTGAGCAGTATTCCATGGTGTGGAAGTTCCACAGTTTGCTAAGT
Source organism: Eonycteris spelaea (assembly GCA_003508835.1). Taxonomy (NCBI): domain Eukaryota; kingdom Metazoa; phylum Chordata; class Mammalia; order Chiroptera; family Pteropodidae; genus Eonycteris; species Eonycteris spelaea. Next base: position 927,320 of record PUFA01000252.1, read on the forward strand.
TATTAAACTGTTAAAGAAATGTATCATTTCTTTCATAGTTTTGCAAGCATGAACAAAACTTCTCTGAGTATTTACAGGTTTTTGTGTGAAAATAAGTTTTCTATTCAGATGAATAAATACCCAGGAGTAAAAATGCTTAATCAATGGTAAGACTGCTTACCTTTGTAAGAAATTGTCAAAATGTCTCCAAAGTATCTATACTAGTTTTATTTCCACTAGTAATTAATGAGAATTCTGGTTTCTCAGCATTGGGTATTGCCAAAGTTTTAGTATTTAACATTCTAATAGGTTTGTAGCTGTATTCATTATTTTAATTTGCATATCCATAGTAACACATGTTGCACATTTTTTCATATAACCATTTGTCCACCTGTATATTTTAAAGGTGAGGTGTTTATTCAGAGCTTTCACCCATTTACCTACTGAGATTGTTTGGTTTTTTGTAGTTGAATACTAAGAATTCTTTTAATATTCTGGATACAAATATTTGAATATATGTTTTGCAAACACTTTCCGTTTGTAGCTTGTATTTTTATTCTCTTAATGTTTGTTTGTTGTTTTAAGCAAGCATTTTTTTCTTTAAATAAAAAAGTTTAAAATTTAAATGTAAAGTTCAACTTACCATTTTATTTTTATGGGTCATGCTTTAAGTGTTGTACCAGTAATTCATCTCCAAACCCAATTACAGCATATTTCCCCTACGTTTTCTTCTAAAAGCTTAATAGTTTTGCATTTTGCATTTGGGTCTCTTTTTGAGTCAAATTTTGTATAAGGTATGAGGTGTATGTTTAGGTTGATTGTTTTGTATATTGAGAAGTCCAATTGTTGAAAAGATTTTTATCTATTGAATACAGTTGTGCCATTATCAATAATTAGTTGACTACTTGTGAGTCTGTTTTAGGCTCTCTCTTCTGTTTCATTGATCAATCAGTCTATTCTTTTGCCAGTAGGATGCTATCTTGATTACAGTGACTTTAAGATAAAATTTTAAATTAGGTTTTAAGAATGAGAATGATATCTTCCAAATTCTTTATATGTTGGAGCTGATACCAGAAGCTTGATTACATTAACTTTTACATATCCCCATCTTGACATTATTTAACACATGTCCACACACACACACAAAAATTCTGCTCTACATGATAGCATCATTTTCTACTTTTTAGAATTTCTAACTTATAATGACATTTCACATGACCTTTAATCATCTTAGTATTTGTAACAGTAAGGTAGAACTAAGTAGTATATCCTGTTTTTCTATTGAACACATGTAGACACAGAAAAAGCAGGTGATTTACCTGGATTCATACAGCCAGAATGTGGCAAAAATAAGTCATTCTTATAGAAGAATTAAATCTCATCCTTTTAGAAGTAGAAAAGTAATTCATGATCAAAATCTTCTAAATTAATTATCTCATGCCAAATAAATTCTAATTTTTGTTTTTAAAAGAGACACAAACTGAAGTAAAATTCTCAAAAGTCTTACAATGAACAAGTACCATTACTTTACAGTCATGACCCACACATAATAATTTGGCTTTTCACTAAATTTATTCTGTGGCTACAGCATAATTGGGTAGGTTAAATATTTAGGAGGTCAAGGGAGATAATCACTGTTGGTTTATACTGGCAAAAATCCACTCATTATTTAAACTGTTTTTTTTTCCTGATTCTGAATTGCTGTGGATTATTCTCTGGTGTTTAAGTATAGATTGTTGACTGAAATATTGAGGTTTAAATTAAGATCTTGCCAATGTTTGTAAAGAAAATTGGATTCACATCACATTAGAAAGTTCAAGCCCCAAGTGCCTAGATATTACGGCTTTTGTATGGAATTGGAGGAATAAGGAACCTTACTGGGGAATTAGCACCTTAGGAATAAGGTTCTACTCCATCATGACATTGCTTGGGTTCAGTTGTAGGAGATATTTCCAATTATGACTTTACCTAGATAATAAAAGCCTACTTATACGTTGAAACAAATGGTAGTATTTGAACTTTTTTTTCAGTATTTTTGTTCTAGTTCACTATATACATTAGTGCATCAGTGTAATATAGTTCCAGACTTATGAAGGGGCCACCTATGCATTTCAGATATACTTTATATCAGAGTATAAAGTTCAAGGCACAAGCTCCAGGTCTATATACCATTGTATCCTCGCGCCCCATTCTGGCACATAGTTTGTACTTAATAAAAATTTTAAAAAATATTTGGCATAGTAGACATCAATGAAATCTTTATCCTCTCTGTCTATGGCCTATGCTACCCTGAATGTTCCCGATCCCATCTGATCTCGGAAGCTAAGCAGTGTTGGACCTGCTTGGCACTTGGATTGGAGACCACCTAAGAAGACCAGGTGCTATAAGCATAAAAATAAAAAATAAAAAATAAGAGATTGTAAGCTGACAAGGTCCTTGCAATCTGTGAGGTCAATCAAGGGTTGCCTCACCTAAAATAAATAAATAAGTAAATCTTTATCCTCTCAACTCTAGAAAGAAGTTGAATAACTTTTAAAGATTAGTTAAGAAGAGTCTGTGTTTCATGGAAGGCTCTTTGTAAATTCTTGTCCTAATTTTACAAATAACTACACTCAGGTTAGAATATAAGACAGAATTGAAGAAAAATAAAAACAGAAAAAAATGAAGCATTGAAAGAGTAATGCAAAAAATTTTAGAGATTATAGTATTACAACATATAGATATGTGGGTTAAATTGATGGTAGACATAAGGTAAAGTTTAGAAAGAGGTAAGTTTTACCTGGGTGTTCATTAATAGTATATGAAAATATTTTTTAACTATTAATAAGCAATTTTTAAAATTTTCTTGTCCACTGTCCTTTCCTATTGCATTTCTGCCTTGAGCATCAAGGTCTCAGAGATAATTATTGTCACAGAAGGAAGACAAAGAGGAAAAATCAACATTCAGCATTAGACTTTAAAAGCAAGCGCCAAAGGCCCATTTTAGAGACTAAAATTGTGAAAGCCATAGTTTACTTTGAAGAAATCTTGTTGTTGTTGTTCTTGTGTTTTTGTTTTGTTATTGTTGTTATCTTATGTATTAAAATGCAAAACTCCAAAGGAAAAGCATTTATTGGTAAGCAGTGAGTTAATTGAGTAGATGCAGAAAGATGAGAATCAACTTTGAGGAAAACATTACAAAAGTATCAATTAAAGCTAGGTACACCTCTTCTGTCATTCCCCAACACAGAGATGAAGATCATACAAGCTAAAGGAATAAAGGGAATCTAAAAATAGCCTAATCAATCATTCATTGGGAGAGAAAAGGAGAGCAGGAGTCAAAAAACCTTCCCTCCTTAATGTAATTCATTTACTGACAACTCAACTAATCCCTTCTTTGGAGCCTTCTTCATATCTGCACAAACCCCTGGTCCAAACAGACAGGGCTGCCATGCATTAACTGTGAATGCAGATAAAACTAATGAATTTTGTGAACTGTGGTCATCACGTGCAATTAAGCATCCACTGCTCTCCTAGAGAACTACTCATCACCAAATAAAGGATGTGATGTTTAAGTAGAATTCATCTGAGAAGTGCCATCTCTCTAATGCAAATCATAAACAGGTGGCACCATTTTCCATTACTCTTGAGAAGTTACCAAAAACATCATAGCATTTCAACTGAGCTTCAGTTGAGAATGAATGTCATTTTATTATCTCCTTAAGCATTAGAGGATGAGAAAAGAGAGGAGAAATTAACTGTCTGCTATTTTCTTTTTATAGTCTTGACAGAAGTAGAACCCCAACCAACTGATGGACAGTGGCACAAAGGGGCACTAAAGTTATATTAGGAATGTCTGCAACCTATTATTTAGGCTCCATGTTGAACAGATGTCTCAGCATCTTCAAAGAGAATTTAAGCATTATGGAGTAGGACAGTCGTGCAGCAGCCCAGGTAAAGAAAATCCATGAGAAATCAAAGTCATAGAAAGATCTGTGAGAAATATAATTCAACCCAATATACTGACTAAAGTCATATTTTTATCATTGGGATTGTTCTAGAAAGTCACAGATAATTTACATAACTTACAGGAAATTTAAATTATGTGATAATCTTTAGCCTGCTGCATAAGTAACAGATGACTTTCCAGAGTCTAGCAAATCCAAAGGTAGACAGAGCGAAGGGTAGTGGCATTGAAGGGAGATGAAAAAAATTCAGCAATCATTTTTTTTTAATTGCCACACCTAGTAACCACTTTATGTTCATTATGTGAAAAAAAAAAAAAAAAGAAAATAGCTTGACATCTGGCCAGCCTCCTCACTCTGAGGAATTATGCTCAGTTCTGGGCCTTTAAAATAAGCACATTGGCTTATTAAATTTAGAAAAGCCTGGGGCCCAGTTTAAAGCATATGGAGTTCACCTTGAAGAAAGGCCCTTTAAAAAATTATAATCTGTGTGGAAGTAACCGAAGTGTCTTACGATAGATGATTGCCTAAAAAGCTGTGGTACATATATACGGTGGAATATTACTCAACCGTAAGAAGAAATGAAATACTGCCATTTGCAACAACATGGATGGACCTTGAAATAATCATACTAAGTGAAATAAGCCAGATAGAAAAGATTGAAAATCACACGATATCATATAAATGGTATATAAACCTAAAAGCAGCAAATGAACAGGACATCCAAACAGAGACTCATGGACATGGACAATGGACTAGTAGTTACCAGAAGAGAGGGGCGAGGGAGAAGGGGAAAATAAAATGGTAAAAAAATAATAATAAGTAAATAAATAAGTAAGTAAATAAATAATTATAATCCTGAACATTTACTACGTCCTATTGCTACTGAGGCTTGTTACCTCTGTGGGCTCTACTTTAAGCCCTTATTAGTTAGAGTCTTTAATCTGATAAATTTCAGTATTTTTAGCTACATATTAGATATTAAAAATAATAAACACTTCTATTGGAATTGTTATTATTAATGACTTTATTAATATAAAACATCTTAGCACAGTAACAGCCACATTAAAGTGCTATTGTCATTATTAATACTAGCTTTGTGTTGATGACTGCATTTGAAGAAACACACATGTCTGAGACTTTATAGATTGACTCAAACAAGGAAAGACCTTCACCAATTAGCGCTGCTAAAGTTTCTGGTAGTTTCTTGAATCTTTTTTTGTGGATGTGCATGTTTTACTCCTCTCCTTTCCTTCTGGGAGAGAAGTTTTAAGGTTGTGTGTCTTTTGCCAGTAAGATAGAGGTGTGTTGGCCACAATAAGCCACCTGCCCCTTTTAATACTCAACTCTTCTCCCTTCCTCTTGATGGGCAAAATTTAGAATTGAATGTATTCTTATGTCACGAAGTCATCCTCCCCTTTTCCTAGGACAACACACTGAAATTCTAGGACATTAGGTTGAAGTTCCACTTCTCCTAAATGAGAATTCTCAAGACTATGTACCTTCTTTCAATTTTACAGAGCCATATCAACTACTGAAAGCTGTCTGCTCTTTGCTTTGTTTTTAGCTGTTTAGGGTGTTAAAACTATGCAAGTTCTCTCTGCATTCTGGGTGAGATGAGACCATAGCAGGTCTCTTTGCCAGTGCCCTGAGATTGGATGCTCACTTCTCTTTCTCTTTCCCCTCTGATTTCTATTGATGCGGAGCTACTCTGACTAGGGGGAGGACTCACACAGGTAAAACGAAACCGTTCTTACCCATTTCAATGTGGCTATTGTCAGTTTTGTACTCATCTAGGGTACTGAAACTTCTTAACTTGATTCTGGAATTTCATAAATGTATTCGGGTTTTTATAGTTATTAAATTAGTGCTTCTGTAGGAGGATGAGGGTTGGAACTTCCTAATCTGCTATCTTGCTGATGTTATTCCCACTAATCTAACTCCATTTCTGCTCTCTAAATCAGAACAGAGTAAGAGGAATGTCTGTCGTAAGATAAAATGATGTTTAATTTATTTTATATTATGTCATCAAAGGTAGTTTTAATAGATGTTCATTTTACTTTGAATCTGTTGATAGACTCTACTCTAGGCTTATGATACCCTAATTGAAAGTCACCCTACTCATCTTTAGAAGGAACATTATTCTTTACCCCAAAGCTCAATTTTGAGGCAGAATAACACCACTGAAAATGTAATCACCAAATATCTCAGGTAAGTGAAAAACTCACCCGCTCCCTTGTTCTCTAAAGCCATTTCAATTGCATGATTTCCTCTATATTTGTCAAGGGAATTTATACATTTTTGATACTTCCTCAGAACATACCAGAACTTCAAACCTGGAAAATCATATCGCTACTATTCCCTCTAGGTCCACATAGATTATTTTAAGAATCAGAACATGTTGTATAAGTGTTCTTGTACAATGATAATGACTGTACAATTATAATCAAGATTAAACCCATATATCTTTGAAAATATGTAGGTAGAAATATATTTATGGAAATCTATTAATCTAAACATTAATATGGAAAAAAAACTTCTGAGGTCATATGACCTTGTATTTTCTTACATCTTCTGGTCTTTAAGATATAAGTGTCTAATCTTGAGTTTCTGGGTAAGATGACTCACAGCTTATCTACTGAAGCACTCTACTGTTATGGACCAATCATTCCCTGAGAAGCTTCAGGAAACCACATTATAGGGAAGCTGGATTTAAACTGAAAAATGAATTATGCTGCAATAGACAGATAAATCAATTCTTCTATTTGTACAGAAGCCAGCTACATCTATTACTGAGTAGGATATTCAATGATTCCACTTCGGGTGACATTAAAAAAAAAAAAAAGAACAAGAGATGTCAAGGAAAAACTATATTTTTGGAAGTAGAATCTACATTTTGTTGTTAATTTAAATTTCTTATCACCAAATTTCATGACCTCAATTTCGTTATGAAAATCTACTTTGAGCAGATTCAATAGCTGGAAAATTAAAGTTCATCTATAACCAGATTAATACTTTATTTGATTCAGTTCTTAAATATTTTAATTATTCAATGTGATAAAAAAAACAACCTTGCAATAAAATTTCCTACAAGAACACATTTCAAAACACTCTACCCAAACTCTGTTTAAAAGGCTGTATTTCTACCCGCTTAACTATGCATTCACCCATTCCTCACCCACTCACTAACTACCCCTGTACCACGCCCATTCCATTTTCCACTCTACCAAGTTTGTAAACCAGCTCTCCTTTTACTTAATTTCAGGATTTCAGTGTATTCCATAAAGAGAAGTTTGCTCTTAAGTACAAGACAAAACTTTGTATATTTATTTTTATATAAGGTAAACATTCTAGGAAAATCTCCAAAGGATATGCCTAACACTTTTTTTGTGTCCAAAAATGTACCTTTGTGGTTTCTCCTTCCTTGAAGTTTGTGGAAGTCGAGTTGCACATTTGTTTGGGGGGGAGAAAAAGTACCCTAAAAATTAAACTGAGAGAGTACCGACTGCCAATTCTCATCCTGGCTGAGCATCACTATCCACAATCTCTGTGGTTCAACACAGTCTGGTTGAGAAAAGTTGAGTCATAATGGAGTTCTTGGCTTTTGCCATCACCTTGTTTGCTGGTGCTCAGGTGCTCTCTAAGAAGTCACTTCCTTCACCTCCTCCCCATTACTTAATGTAGTCAAAATGCTCATTATTGATTAACATACTTTTGAGAAATATAAGCTCATTTCATATTGGAATAGTTGACAGAAATAGAAATGCTAGTCTAGTTGAAAAGACAGACAAATAAACACACATTTTCAATCTATGAGAAGCAAGTTTGAGATGCTATGGGTCAGAAAATTAACACTTTTTCTGGCTATTTTAGTTTTAAGGGTAACCAAGAGGGCTTAAAGATCCCCTCAGTTTGATTAAATTTTAGAGAGCTTTCTTCCTGACTTTAAGCTCTTGACTTCCTTTTTCTTAGTGCACTTAAGAAAATGTGATTGTGAATCCTTTCTCTGCCCCTACATGGTGAAAATATTCTCACAGCCCTTTTATAACCTACATAAACCTTTGTCAAGGACCTGGGAGCCATCCCTTTAAAAATAATCAAGAAAGATATGACCCCTATCTCCAGTCTATGTAGGGAGTAGGAGCTTAACTTAGATCAGCACCAATTAGCCAACACAAATGGCCTAATCATATTAACCACCTTCCCCCATAACATCTTCCGTATTTTTCCATTAGCTCACTCAGCCCTTTAAAAACTCATCCCTTTGTTTCAGAGGAGTTGACTTTAATCTCTCCTCATTACTGCAATATCTTGAATACAGTCTCCCTTCCCTGTTTACATGTACAGTATATAATTTTTTTTTTTTGACAAGAGTCAACCAAAAATATAAGATCCCAAACAAAATTTGGAAAACTATTTGAAGCAAGATAAATAAGCACTATCATAGTTGCAGGAATTTGGCCATTTCTAGGGGCTGGGTTATTTCCTCCTTTTTTTTTGGAAAGAGCGCAAAGCACTGTTCTTTATTGCTAGACCCTTTTAATTTGTCCCAGCAGCTATCCTGAGCATGAAGGAAATCTCTAGCATGGAAAGGAAAGAACATGATTCGTCCTCACCTGGATTTTTTTGTAATGTTCTCTTTACACATGTGTCCACTACCTTTTATAATGCATTTCTTTAGCCTCCACCTCTCAACTCATAAAGCATCCCTTTACCGTGGTCTTTTTAAACAGAACATAGTGTAAACATTTCCAAGGCTTGGTCATACTGGTTTTTTTCTGGAGGAAAATTCTAGGACAAGATTGCTGAAAGCTGTCTTAATTATTTCTTAGATTTGGACTCTCTCTGCCAGAGTCTCCTTTTTTATTCTTTTTTTTTTTTTCCCAGTATCACACCAACCCTAGGAGAATATTATTGGTCTTGTCTCTTTTTCCTCAAATGGGTAAAAAAACTAAATGCTCTTTTATTTTCCCTTATCAAATGTAATATACAATTATATTATATATGTCCCATGGCAAACTGCAAGGGTAATTAACTACAATGATGGAAAGTTAAAAAGGATAGAGCCATTTGGTTTGTACTATTCATATTTGAATTTCAACAAAATTTATAAAACATAAAAATGAGTTGTTTTCATCAAAGACAAACAACGTAGAGCTCCTCCTTCTTCTTGGTCTTCCTCTTGTCCCCTGAAATAGCACTGAGGATCTTTCATTAAACTTTAGGTCGTTGAGAAACTCAAATTGAAAGCTATTAATCTAGAAGTTTAGACTCACAGTGGTAATCAAACATCAGGATGCATAAAATCATTGGGAATCTCTGGGGAAAAATGTTTTCAAGTTAAAACTAAATAGATGAAGGGGAAAGTAGATAGCTGCAAAACTCGCTAATTAGTTAAATTAGACTCTTCAAATGGTTAGCAAGTTCATCTTTAATTCTGTTAAGCAGTGCTTCTCATTTTGAGTTCTAGGAATCTTACAGTACTATCTTTTCAACATGAAAAGAATTACTTTGGAAATATAATTAAGACATATAACAAAGAACAAGCATCCTTTATTCTTCTCCCACCTCCTTTTCTGTGCTTTGAGGAAAAAAAAAAAATGTTGTTGACAGTTGGCTTGCCATCTGTTCCAGCAGGGCAAAAGTATAGAAGTTTGTGATGTTTTTCAATGGAGGAAGTTGATTATAGATAACATATTATTTTCAGAAAACATATCTGTTAATGTCTCATTAAAACATTAACCAACAAAACAGTTGGTCTAAAAGGAAACCTCAGGATTAGAGCTGGCATACTCATCCTCAAAATACATCTTTTTTTTTTTCATGTTAAAGTTACTTCAACTTTAAATCATATGTTTGGGCAAACGAGAAGGATAGTGGAGTGGGGATACATCTCTAGCTTTCCAATTCTACATTGCTGACTGCATAGGCTAAGGGCTAATTGGTTATTATGATTATACTAAATATTATAATAATGGTGGAACAGTGACAAATGGCAAACTGTTGTGGAATAAGTTCTCTGGTTACTAAATGAGAAAATGGAAAATGTGTTGCAATTCATTCCAACATCTTTCTGTGATGAGTAGCAAGCCCTGTTTACTTTCAGCCATCTAGAAAATTTGTGTAGTAAATTCATAGTAGTCTACTCACTAAATCTCAGTCTTTTCATCTGTAAAATGGTAATAACCATATGCACCATAACCATTCTTGGCTTATAGTATTTTCCTTCTTCTCTCAGAAGAAAGCTCAGTGAATCATCCTTACTGATACAACCAGTAAGCTCTGAGAAAGGCACCTTTTATCTGCAGTTCAGGTACATGGTGCCAGGAGGTCCACAAAGTTATGCGGCAGGACCCTGGTCAGCTGGCAAAACATGTCAGAGTGAAACTTTGTTAAATGCATCATAATGGAACGGACACTGAGAAGGCTGTCAATAGATATTGGTATTCAGGCAACCCACCCATTTCTTCTCATAATTAACTATTCGTTCTCCATTTTCAGTTGTTTGAAATAATATTGGTTCAAGTTATTGGCATGGTGGGACTTTAAGAAAAAATCCATTCTTTTTACCAATCCACCCTAAACTGAAGCAATCACTCAATTTGTCTTGTCTTTGTACAACTTCTTTCTTTCTGTTACTCAGATAAATTTTAAAATCATGGTCTATAACCAGAATTTTTCTTATTGGGATAAAAGTGTTTCCCCTTCTTCTATTATCAGTGCTGACAGTTGAAAATTTTCATTGTAGGTCTCCAAGCAAAATTTCAAAGTGGATCCCTTGTCCTTAGTTAATTATGAAATAAGTACATCTTTTCCTTTAATTGCCCTCCTGGCCAGCAAAGGTTGTGTTGGAAGAAACCTCATTCCCGATAGCAACCGTCTCTCTCTCTGGGAAGTCTCCAGTTGTGTGAAAAACATATTTATTTTGCTCTCCAAGTTGCTTCTCTCCAGAACGAATAAACTCAATATCTTTTATCTTTCCTCTTGAGTTTTTCTCCCCCATACCTGTGTCCTTTTCTCTTTGTACAAAATATTCAGAAATAACAATTTATGACTGAACAAAGTTACATGTTATAAATGTATAGTTAATATAGCTAATCTATTTATCAATGTTTTTGGGAAAAAATAGTTTTAAAATGTTACCTTCTTTTCCTTAGAGAATATTCAAACCCACAAAATATTGTAAATTTTTTGTTTATACATTGTTATTTTTTCTCTAACTAGAGATAGCACTTGTTACATTGTGACTCTCTTGCAACATATACTGTTCAAGGCAGAGCAGGATTGTGTAACTTCATTCCCTGTTGACCTTATATGTGTAATCTAATGGTTTATTTACTGAAAAAAAAAATGAATCGGAGATACTTAGTCTTCATTAAAGCCTTTTAGGTCAACAAAAGTGTAATAACAATTAAAAAGAAATCTAATAACAATGGAAGTGAAGAAAAGAAATCAAAATGTATTACTCCACTAATGTGCTATCACTCCCTAATAAAGATAAAGTAAATTCTTCCTGGCCAACCAAAGGTCAATGTTAACTTGAATCTCCTGTATTTATATATGTCCCTGTCACTTATAAAGACCTTGAGAGACCCGAAGGGATAACTTGTGTGTTTCTGCATAAAGTCTAATAACACTCTAAATCTTACTTACAACCCTATGTAACCAAGACATGAGGTGAAGATAAAATTAATATCATTTTTCTGCTCTCTCTACCAATAGACCAACTTCCCTTACACTACAATAACTCTATTACCAGTTAATATCTGATACCTTAAACAATAACTTTAAATTTCTATAGAAACATATACAAATATATATGAAAAGATCCTAAAGGACATACACAAACATTTAATAATAGCCTCCTCTAAAAAGAAAAGGAACATATAGAGTGTGTGGGTAGGAGGAGAATAGTGGTTGTATCTAGTTAAAGAAAATGTTTGATTTTTAGTTTAAATACTTCAATATTGTTTGGATTATTTTACACCAATGCCTTAATGCATTGTTTTGTATAATTCTAAAATAATGTATAGTTATAGCTTTTGAAAACATTAATATTCTCTAATAGCTCAAAGAAATATCCATAAGTTGGTTAAACTTTTTACCTGAAATATAGTATCCATTCATCCTAGATGTTTACTTTTTCCCTTCTTTTTCTAATACGCCTTTAGAAAAGTTTAAAACTAACAGGGGGGAAAAAAGTATTTGGGATGTACCTGCATTTCCCAAAATGTTCAACACTAAGAATCATATTTCTGGAAGTGGCAGTATAGAAAATCATCATATATCCCAGATAAAGACAATCACCAGAAATAAAATCATAAAAGCTCTGGCCATATTATTTCATTATTTAATCTATTTGCGTTAGTAACTGGCTTAATCTCAAGACAGTCTGTCAAATTTGGATTTTCTGCCTCAGGTATGTAACTTTCTTTTTATAGAAAGCATTATTATTGGGTACCTTAAAAATACTGCCTAATAAAAATGAATTTTGTTACTATTTCCACACCGTTTAACTGAGAGGTATACCAGGATGCCATCAAAGCAATAAACACATTGCTGCCTTTAAATCATAATGTTCCCTGGCACAAAACTACTCAGGAGGTTACACAGAACAATGATGACATCCAATGGCCACATGAACAATGTGCAGGGCTTGACTTGTTCAGTAGCAGGGCCTCCCCTCAGGTGATATCACTCTTGGTACAACCCATGTTTGGTATCTTCTCTATCCAAATAAGTATAATCTCTTTATTGTAACTGAGGCATGGAGAACCCAGAAGGAAGTAGAATGAAAAATTGAGACAAAAATTTTCTCTGAGATACCTTGCAAAGCCAGCCTCTGAAATAGATAATTTCTTTAGCGAAGCTTCATGGGAAACATTTAGGTAGATGTTTCTATGTTTCAGATATGGTTGAGTTGAATACTACTTCAAATAATAAGGTTTTTCAAATCAAAGATCTCATATCACAAGTTAAGAATATTTGAGAAAATTAAAAATTATTGTAATAAATCTCAAAGACACTGTTGTGAAAGACCCCATTTCTTGTGGTGCTTGAGTTCTGTTCCCTGGTTTTAATACAGTCACAACATTGATAAGGCTATCGATAACTTCCAGAATGATTGTTACTACATAAATTTCTTCTTGGCTTACATCCTAATTTATTGCCATTAACTCAAATGTGGCTTTTGACAAAAATGAGAAAGGACTCAAGAGTGAATCGGGAATGAAGAAGGGGAAAAGCTTAACATAACACTGTTCCATGAATGTGTTGTGTGCGTTAACCCTCTCTGCTTTTGCTTATACTGATCTTTATGACTAAACTCATATTCCTTTGTACTTCCAACTATCTAAATTCCACTAAGACTATAAGCCATAACTCAACATTTTAATATAGGCTTCTTGCATCAATCTATTTTAAGCCATTCATTCTTTCCTAGGTTGAGGGACAACTTTTTTTCTCACTTTCAACTAGTCGCTGTCACATTTTGTCCTATATATCTTTTTTTTTGTTTGTTTTAAGATATCTATTTATGATTCCCAATTTAAGATTATTGAGAGCAGGAACCAGATATTATCCATGTTTGGTTTTCCATAGTAATAACAGAAAGCCTGATATTCAGGAGGTACTCAATTTATGTTTATTTAATTACTGTCTTCACTTTATTACATGGTGGGAATTAATTTCTCTGTAGTCATAGTTTTTAATTTATTAGAAAAATTAATACATTTTATTATCCCTCCATGGTTAGATTAGGAAACATTCTTCATTTAGCTTTTAAGACACCACAATTTCTTTTTTCTCTCTCTCTCTAGACATCATTTTCATTGTTGTCTGGTTTTGGCTCATCTCTACAGATTCCAAAGATGAAGGACTGATAGCTCAGTGTTCTCAAACTACATTTGCTTGTTTGGGAATCTCATTCTATCTTATGGTATTAAATTCTATTGATATTCTTTTGAATATCAAAATTATATTTTTAGCCTGACTTACTTCAAATTGAATATAGTCCTAATTTGAACCTTTGACCTTTACTTTGAATTCATCTCCTATTGCTCCTTTTAAAAAATATTTTGTGTATACATGTGTATTTTTAAATTAAAGTTATTGCATGACATTAGTTAATAAAATTATATAGGTTTCAAGTATATAATTCAATAATACATCATTTGTATATGGCCTCATGTTATTCACCACCCAAATCAAATCCCTTTCCATCATCATATATTTGACCCCTTTAACCTTATCTACCTTCTTTCCTACTGCCTTTTGAAAGCAGTAAATTGGCAGTTTGATCTTTCACATGTTCAGGCCAAAGAACTTGAGATGATACTTGTGTTATATAATGCATTCACTATGCACAAGTGATCCATCATCAAATCCTGTCAGCTCTTCTTTTTTCTCACCTGGTCCAAACACCATAATTATCTAAAGTGGATTATTAAACTAATCCTCCAACTTATCTTTCTGCTTCTGCCCTTGTCTTCTTTCAGTCTATTCTTAGCAATGTATTCAGAGAGATCTTTTTATATATAAGCCAAATTAAGTCACTCCTCAGCTCCAAAATCTTTGGTGAATTATTTGTTAATCAGGACAAAAAGCCAGAGTCCGACAACACCCTGTACAGTCTAATATCCTGGACCTCATCTCCTTCAGTCTTGTCATTCACTCTCCACCTCAATGTTACTGGCTTCCATGCCAAGTGAGCTTCTACCTCAGGACCTTTGCATTGCTTCTTCATTTTCCTAGAAAGCTCTTCTCCCATATAGACACATCTCTCTCTTTTTACCTTCTTGTCTCTCCTCTCATATATCACCATTTATAATATTTGTTATTGTCTGTCTCTCCCTGACAGCCACATTAAAAATAAGACTTTATCATTGTATTTATTACAAATAAATAATAAAATATATTATCTGCAACACCCAGAATAGCACACAACTAAAAGAAGGCACTCAATAAACATTTCTTGAATAAAAGAGTAAATGAATAAATGATCAAAACTACTTTGAAACAGAGGATGAATTCATCTGGTTCTTCAACATTTAAAGTTAAGCATTCTTTTCTAAATTCCTGGGGCAAGTCAATCTATAGATGGTAGTTTAAATATATAATAGATTATGCAGTTATATACATTGATGTTATAAAACTATATTGTCATACATTGAAATATTATCTATGATATTTTTTTAGAAGGAAAATAATGATTACAAAAGATCATATATAACCATTTTTCTTTAAGAAATGGAGTAGAAAAGAAAATGGAAATAAATAAAACATTTGAGGAATATAGAGCAACATATTATCAGAAGTTATCTCTGGGTAGTAGAATCATTTTCTTTTTATATTTTTCAATTATCCCAATTTTTGCAAGTTCGGACCTGAACTATAATAATCAGGGGGGAAAAATGGAAAAACAGGTGTTTAATACTGAAGATTACGATTTCCTTGTGTCTAGACCAGGGGACCCCAACTCCTGAGCCAGGGGTTGGTATGGTCAGTGGACAGTTAGGAACTGGGCCGCACAGCAGGAGGTGAGCAGCGGGAGAGTAAGCAATCCAGTGAAGCTTCATCTGTATTTGCAGACACTCCCCAGTACTATCATCACTGCCTCAACTCCACCCAGATCATCAGACATTAGAGTCTCATAGGAGCACAGAGCACCGTCCCTGGTGGTAAAAAGTTTAGAGAGCACTGGTCTAGACTACCATTTTCATTATTTAAACATTGCTGAAGGGAATAGCTAGTTGAACAGAGTATTCTTCTTCCTTAAAAAACTGATTTTTAAGTTTTTCTTATAATTTGTGTTGGAATCTCACTTTCCTCTATTTACAATTTTTTTTTTTTCTATTCTGCTTTGGTAGAAACACTAAGAATTTGGTACATAGTTCTTTTGGGATCTGAGTTACAATTTCACTCTTTTTCTACTTGTCGCTATAGGAATGGTGTTTCTTGTCAGTTCCATAATTCCCATCTCCAAAAAATAAATAAAAATAAAAACCCCAAAGGAAAAAAATTTTTTTAATAAAATCACTAATATTTTTCTGACGAAGACATTTTTTTTAAACCTTAATGCTTAAAGGTAAAACTTGATTGTGATGGAAAAATAATTCGTCTCTAAATAATTTTTGAGAATCCAGATTGCTTGAACAGTGATGAAGAAAGCAATCACTTTGTTTCTTTAAAACAAATTAATTTGTTTACAAGTTTTCATTTTAAAACGGTATGAAAGTCTACTGAAATTTTCACACCTTATATTTTCAGTAGCGTAGATCTCATGTTAACTAGTTAGATCTCAAATTAACTAGAGGATTTTGGGTAGCATATTTTTCCCTTTTTATTATTTCTCAGTAAAAATTTACTTTTCTTCCATACTTTACTTTTTAGATTTTTTTTCCTCGCAGTTTTAACATCTTTATTTTCATGTCAATAGGAATAATTTTTAAATGGTTTTATTTGCTTGACCACATTTTTCTCTTTCTTGAGGAGTGAATATTTTGCTATTGGGTAGTTAGGTAATGCACAAAACTAAAATATAAGAACCTTACAACAAGGAAGGATTGTTTCTTGTTCAGGAGATACATGTGTATAAGCATAGCTCTATATAGAGAGCTACAAGCTGTCTTCATTCCAATATCCAAGCTGATGTATAGTTCTTATTCTGGATCATGGCTGGAGTTGTGTTACAGAGAACATAAAAAAAAAAAGCCTCTGATAAAAGACACATTTCTTCCTGGAAATAGATCATTGTGGCTCTCATTTCATTACCAAAGTAAGTTAAATGGTCACTTCCAAGTTCAACAAGATGGGGATGTATAATACTTGCACAGAAAGAAACAATACATTTTAATAGTCTTATAACTTATGGCATCACTTTTTCGAGAATGGATTATACACACACACACACACACACACACATATAGTTTTTTAAGTTAAAATTTTTATGTAAACAGCATTGTGTATTTGAATGCTAACATAAATAAACAAAAAAATTGAGAAGCTGGGGTTTAGTAGAAGTGAGAGCCCCAAGTAGGTGAGCTTTGAGTAAGATCTTTTTTAAAGGGGAATCAAAAGGCCATGATATAAAGATCATGTGCAAAGGAAGTGGAAAAAAGGCATCAGAAGCAGGACAAGAGTAGAGAGGATTTTAGGCAGATGACTCTCTAGGTTAAAAACTAGGAAATTGATGTTGTTGGTAAAGAAATAGGACTGGTAATGACTCAAAAGTTGGCAGTAGACTTCACATAGAAATACAATGGAGTCACAATAATCTTTTGCATATTGAGTTGATGTAATTTTTTAATAGCACTATTTGTAGGCATTTAATACTGAGTAAGTGTAGGCGGTGAAGTCTAGGTGCTTATTTAGCAGTCTGGTGACTTTCAGCATGTTGTGTGTATGTGTGCATATATGGGCTTCTGCATGTGTAGTGTGTATTGAGGGGGGGAGAGGTGGTGGATTTTGTTGTGGATAACTACCACTGATTGACTGCTATCGCTATGAAAATACTATTATCTGTCCAAATTAGAAGTTTTAAGAACAGAAGTTGACTCAGAGCAAGTCAAGCCTAAAATAAGTTAATATAAATATGTTGGGCACCTCAAATCAATGGAAAAGCTGGAAAACCAAGTTTAGCTAAGCAGATGGGAGAAAAGGCCAAATGCACATCTTAATTTTGGTTTGAGGTGGAAAATTCTTCTGCCTTCATTACCTCTACCAGAAAGCAACCACTTAGGCCCTTATTTCTGTTGCATTTAGCTTCTGAGACAGAAACAACATGCATGATACTGTCTGTGCCTAACTTCAGGAAATCTAGATAAGCAAGTTCTGGCATCTTTCTCTTTAGAAGAAGATAGCTTTTTTCATGTCAAACTTCAAAAATGTGGAAGTCCCAAATATTGAAAGAGGTCTAGATGCTGATTAATCAAAATGAATGAAAATGCCCATACAAATAGATAGGAAAAAAAGTGATTAATATGAACAGAAAAAAGAAAAACCAATTGAAAACATGAAAGATGATAAAAGAAGAATTAAAGTTAGTTTGGGAAGTTTTGTGCTAAGGGCTAAGAAGATACACTCACTCAAGTGTCAAGAAAAACACAACCTATGGAGCCAAAGAGAAGAGAATTTAAATATTTGACATGATAAGTATTGACTCTGTGGTCATCGTCAAGTCAGTTTAGGAACCTCAGTGAACTGGAGATAATACTAGTATGAAAATCAAATAAGATAATCTATGTCAAGGCCCTGTCATGCTTTCTGTCATATAGTAGGTGCTCAGCAAACATTACCTAGCTACCAATTCTCCACAAGGCCTTGGGTTAAAAGCAATGAGGAAAATCAGTATAAAGATTTTCATGTTGTTCCTGTATCTAATGTCTTGAATTTCTCAGGAGATGATGAATGATAAAGAAACAATAATAGCATAAACAAAATTTAGATGTAAGTTATGCTATTAATAAGGGACAGAGTTGTTCTGAAACTTGATTGGATCACGTTGTATCCTATGACTGTCCTTGTTTTCTCTCAATCAAGGTACTGAAGACTACTCCCCGAACAAACTCAGCAAGCAAGTCCTTCAGGTATGTTTCCTAGACCTTCCTCTGCTTTACTACCATTTTTTTTTTTTCAAAAAAAAAAAAAAAGTGCATTCCCAAAAAGCCTCATCTTTATCCTTCCTTTGAATCCTTTCTGGAAGGAAAAATAGAAAGTAGCCACTTTAATGGTAATTCAAGTTGAAAAGCTTAGGAGTTGCAAAAGTTCTAAAAAGTGCTCAAATTTAAATATATTAATAAATGTTAGCATCATCCTTGGGCACTATAATATAAGGTAGTCTGAGTAGCTAGGGCTAAGAATTGTTTGACCTTCTCAAGGCATTCCAATTCAAATTATTTTAAAACCCAGGCAAATTAATTATAAATGAAGGCAGATAGCTGCCAGGTTACAGACCATGACCTATATCTGGGGTTTCTTAACTTCTGTGCATCCTCTTGCCTCTGAGAAAACAGAGAGATGATCGAAGCCCCAAAGTGAAGGCCTTTTGGCTTTAACTCAAGCAGCTTTACATTTCATATATCATTTATTTTGAAGTCACACAAGATATTATTTAAAAACAGGGCTCTGTACCTAAAAGGAAGTCTAGGTGGTGATGCTCTCTTATGCAGACTTTAAATACTCATCACATTTATTATAAGTGAAGATGATATTTTCCTTTTACCAAAGCACTTCCACATATACTCTTTCATATGGCTCTCTCAAGAACCCACTGAGAAAGGAATACCACTTTGGTATTTGTGATCAAGAATATGGTGACTTATAATTTTGAGTCCATAGAATAAAACTTTATCATCTTTTTTGAAAGCTAAAAAGGGAGACTTGGTTTTTTTTTTTTTTTTCACAGTCAGTAGTTTTTACAAAGTTCCTGATGGGTCCACTCTTCTTGTAAAAGAATGTATTTGAGCTGTGGAAAATGAAACATAAAATTAAAGTGTTTTGAGGGCATGAGCCTTCAGTGAGGCCTCAGCAATCACTATATTCCTCATTAGTAAAACCCACTGGAATTCTTCTGTCACTGTAACATTATAATCCAAAACTTAAGCATGTTCTAAAAAAAAAAAGAGATGTTTCCATGGCTTTTCTGGTACCCACCCTTTTTATTGGATCTCCCCGAACATTTGAGAATTATGGGATCTAATATTAAAAGACCTAATGGTACTTGAATTGTGTTTTCTCCTTATGTCTTGAGAACACTAAGGCTATATGTCTCTAGAATTGGCTAATTCCTTCTCAATTGCACCAATTATTTAAAAGTGTCATTTATATACAGATCCTGCAGCTATATCAGTGCAGCAGGAACTTAATATAACATAATCCATTTACTCATTTGTTTAATTAACATTAAGTGAACACTTAAAATGTCTGCCTTTGCTGTAGGTGTTCTGAAGTAGTGAGAGAACTGGGGCCCTCCAAACAATCCCAGCAAGTATGGACAACATAATCAATAAACTGCTTGGTAATGGGTAGTTCAAATCTGTCATTGCTACCTGCAGTCATTAAATACCTAACACTACTATGGATATTTACAAATATAAAAAACACAGTTTTTGCTTTTAAGAAATCCAGTGATTGGAAAGACATAGATACTAGTTTATGTAGACTTCTTTCAGCATTTGAAAGTTAAAATATATACATTGGAATATTATTTCTATGACATCACTAGTCACAATCATATGGGGTAAGTTTGTTCTCTTTGTTATCCTCAGATTTTTATACTACCTGGTTAGCTAGTGAGATTTTTGTGACGAATAGGATAAGGTATATGAAACATGTAGCATCATAGCTTGTGTGGAGTAAACTATTCTGTAACAGCTGGTGTAGGGATGAGGTTGATGATAATGATGATGATGACTGTAATAATGCTACCTGCTGTTGCATTTTTTATGTAAATGTGAAAAGAAGACAATTAGAAGACAAAGAAGACAAAAGAAATAGCAGAAGAGCAAAATATCAACTATTCAACAGCAAAGGAACAATTTTGTCTACCAGTTTCCCATCAAAAGTCGACTACAAACTTGAACTCCATTTTAGAATTGTTTCGATTGCATATTAGTAGATTATGCATAAAGACATATTGATTACAATAACTTTGGAAGCCCTTCTGAGGGCCATAAAACTGCTACTCTAGCCAAGCAAGAGGAGTCTAGCAAAGTAGGAGATGACAAAATAGGTTTATGGCACACAAACACCCCTTACATATTATAATATATAGTATAAAATATATATTTGACAATCATGTTAATTGCTTTTCATTGTGCACTTACTATGGACCAGGTGTTGCATTAAGTATTTTATAAGTATAATTAAGTTTATATGCATAATTAATTGTTACAACCACCCTATGAGGCAGTTATTAGTATCTCCATTTACAGAGGAGAAAAATAAGGCTCAGAGACATGAAATAAATTTCCTGTCTTCACTTAGTAATTTGAGGAGGTACCCAGCCTGACTCAAAGACAATCTCTTAATCATCGATGCTATACAGAGCCTTTTAAAAGTAAGTCTCTCTGTGCTGAAAACCTGACTCTTCTGCAGCTTACCATTTATCGTGAGCAATTTATTTAAACTCTGAGTCTTAGTGTTCTCAAGTATAAAATGGGGATTATAATAATATTTACTTTAAAGAGTGAGTGTCAATAAAGTTATATTCCTAAAAGCAACTAACATACTGTTTTGTATTTAGCATGTGGACAATAAATATTCCTAAATTACAACAGACTAATTGAATAATTTCTCTTCATTGCTGCTAGTTATAAAAATGAAACAAACTGAAACAATCTACAGCTATAAAACAAAAGACTTCCTTATTGAGTCCACAGTACCTGTGGTTGAGCCACAATTATGGAAAAAGTTAATAGATATATAGAGTTTTCTATATGTAATGTGTTTTAAGTGCTTTTAAATAGTCATATCTTCTTTTACTGTGCTATGTTTTATTTTGCTTTATAGATATTTCATTTTTTACAATTTGAACGTTTGTGACAACCCTGCATTGGAACAAGTGTATCAGCTCCATTTTCTCAACAGCATTTGATCACTTTCTATCTCTGTGTAACATTTTGGTAAGTCTTAAAATACTTCAAAATTTTCATCATGATTATATCCATTATGGTGATCTGTGATCAGTGATCTTTGGTGTTACTATGGTAATTGTTTGGGGCACCACGGACAATGCCCATTTGAGAAGCAAATCTAAACCATAAATGAGTGTGTTCTGACTGCCCTACCAACCTCTGTTGTTCCCCAATCTCTCTCCCTTCTCCAGGTCTTCCTATTCCCTGAGACACAATAATACTGAAATTAGGACAATCAATAACTCTACAATGGCCTCTCGTGTTCAGTACAAAGAAGAGTTGCATGTTTCTCACTTTAAATCAAAAGCTAGAAATAATTATGCTTAGTGAGGCAGGCATGTCAAAAGCTAAAATAGGCCAAAAGATAGGCCTCTTGTGCCAAATAGTTAGACAAGTTGTGAATGCAAAGAGAAAGTTCATGAAGGAAATTAAAAGTGCTACTCCAGTGAACACATGAATGACAAGAAAGTGAAACAACGTCATTGCAGATATGGAGAAAGTTTCAGTGGTTTAAATAGAAGATCAAACCAGCCACAACATTCCCTTAAGCCAAAGCCTGATCCAGAATAAGGCTCTATCTTCAATTCTATGAAGGCTGAGAAAGGTGAGGAAGCAGAAGAAGAAAGTTTGAAGCTAGTAGAGGTTGGTTTATGAGGTTTAAGGAAAAAAGGCATTTTCATAACATAAAGATGCAAGGTAAAGCAGCAAAGGATTTAAAATATTATATAAACTTATTTGATAAAGCACAATGGTGTTTGAAAGATTGACTCCAATTTTGAAAAAAGCTCTACTGTGGGTAAAATGTTTTCAGACATCATTGAATACTACAGAGAATTGTTTGCAAATAGAATCCATGTGACAAATGCCATTGTTGTCTTATTTTAATATATTGACCAACATTCTGATCAAGATGGTGAAGAGGTAAACACTGCCTGCCCCCTCTTATTACCACATCAAAATTACAATTAAACTACAGAACAACCATCATTGAGAATTGTCTAAAGTATAAATAGAAATTCTATGATTAAGGATATACAGAAGAAAACGAAACAAAACAAAATTTCATTGAGAAGTGAAATTGAGACAGGTAGGAGATGAGGAGAAATGGAACAGGCCGATTGATTCCCCTGAGAAGCGAGGAGCTGCCAGCTCCACACCAGGCTCCCCGCTCAGGGTTCCAGTGCCAGGAAGGGAAGTCCCCACAAATTATGGCTGTGAAAACCAGTGAGAATTGTGGTTGAGACAGGGCTGCTGGAGTCCCAGAACTTCCTCTTAAAAGGCCCATGTACAAACTTATTTCCTGATAGACTCACTCACTCTGAACTCCACTGAAAAGCTATCAAGAACAGACAAAGAGTTTCTCAGACAAGAAGTTAAAGGAATTTATCAATACAATACAGTATTACAAGAATGTTAAAGGGACTTCTTTAACAAAAGGAAAGAACAAAGATAAAAAATATGAATAATAAAATGGTAAAAATTACATGTCTATTAACAATTACTTTAAATATAAATGGGTTAAGTGCTCCAATCAAAGACATAGAGTGGGCGAATGGATAAGAAAACAAGATCTTTACATATGCTACCTACAAGAAACTAAGTTTGATCAAAAGACACACACAAACTGAATGTAAAGAGATGGAAAAGATATTTCATGGAAATGGGAAAGAAAAAAAGCTGAGTTGCAAGACTTACACAAGGCAAAATGGACTCTAAAACAAAGGCTATAATAACAGACAAAGAAGGACCCGTAATCTCATTTCTGGGTATTTATAAGAATAAACCCAAAACACTACTTCTAAGGGACATGTGCATTCATATGGTCATTATAGTATTATCTACAACTGCCAAGATATGGGTGCAACCTGAGTGTCTATCAAAAGATGAATAGATAAAAAGAGGTGATACATATATACAATAGAGTATTACTCAACCACGAAAAAAATAAAATAAAATCTTATCTGCAACAACATGCAGAGACATAGAGGGTATTGTGCTAAGTGGAGTATGTCAGAGCAAGATAAATGCCATATGATTTTGTTACATGTGGAATCTAAAGAACAGAAAAAAATGAACAAACAAGAAAGAAACTCATAGATAACTCATAGAAAGGAACTCAGAGAACATATTGATGGTTGCCAGATGGGAGGGGAATTAGGGTGCTGAGTGAGAAAAGGGAAGGGATTAAGAATTACAAATTGGTAGTTACAAAAGAGTCATGGGATATAAAGTACAGCGTATGGAATATAATCAATAATATAGTAATAACTATGTATGGTGTCAGATGAGTAATAGATTTATCGGGATCACTTCCTAAGTTATATATATGTAATCACCATGTTGTTCACCTAAAACTAATATAGTATTGCATGTCAACTGTAATGGAAAATAAAAATATATAATAAAAAAAGAAATTGCCAGTTACCCTAACCTTCATCAGCCACCAACATGATCAGTCAGCAGACATTAACAATGATGCAAGACTCTTCAATCAACAAAAAGATTATGACTCACTTAAGACTCAAACAATACCTTTATAGCAATAAAGAATTTTTTAAATTAAGGCATATACATTGTTTAGTACAAATATAACTTTTATATGCACTGGGGAAACAAAAATTTCTGTGACTCACTTTATTGTGGTGGTCTGGAACCATACCCACAATAACTCCTAGGTATGTCCGTATATTAATTTGTTTAATCCTCTTACAAATCTAAAATATATTTATTTAACAGATTAGGAAACATAATCACAGAGATATTAAGTAATTCAAACTTGGGTTGTCACTCAGAGTTTTCTCCTTTAACCACTGTTCAGTATTCCTCCAATAAAGGCCAATCCAGGATTAATCCTCTAACCAGGTACCATGAATCTATGAGCTATTTGTTATTTTCATTTTTATAATCAATTGAGAATGTATGTATGTATACACACAAAAAATAATCAAGATTATATATATATTTATATATAACAGAGACCATATATAAAATGAAGATTACATGCAATGGAGATTTTACGTATATATAATGAAGGTTATATATAATGGAAATTATATATGGAAGGCTAAATTTTCCACATCTTCTCTTCCTTCTTATTCTTCTCTTCTATTTTCCCCTAAAACACTTCATAATAAAAGATCTATAAGTCATTCCCTTTTGGCCCACCCACTATAAATTTTTTCTAAGTATAAACAACTCTAATTTGATCTAACTATAAAGTGTTCTTCTCACAAGGTAACCAGAAATCGTATTTCTAGGCCACCTGTGAGAGGAGAACCCTTGTATAGGGATGAGCAGAGGAGATTGTAGGGATAGAACAGAGCACTGAGCCGAGGAAGAAATCCAAAATAGAGAACCCATCTCACACAGACAACTTGCAGCATAGGAATTGTGCTTCCTCTTTAGTTTGAACTATTCTGTCATATTATACAAAGTGAATGGCAGAAATAGAGAGCCGTGTACTTTATTGGTTGTAAAAATGCAAATTAGGATCATTTTTCCCTTCCCAGAAAACAATGTGTCAGGCTGGCATGAGGAAGAAGAGGCTTGGGGTGGAAGAGGGCTCTGAGCATTGGTAAAGCTTCCTTGAGGAGACACAATGGCAAGGTCCTGCCTCTTGCCTTGTTTTACCTTTGGGGAATTAAAAGGGCAGAATTTGTCTTGTCCTTCAATTATATTCCCCACATGGCCAACTGGTACCTGGCTGTTCCTCTGACTTCCTCTCCCCACAAGCTAACTTGACTTTCAGGCTCTCCGCCAGTCTGCTTTCAGGGCAGTGTGTGTGCAGGGCTCCTCCTCCCCCAAAGCTTTGTACTCTGCTTATTACGCTCTTTCCATTCCATCTCACCAAGTAAATTCTTATTTATTCTTCTGATTTCAGCTTAAGTCTCATTTCATCGGACCAACCTTTTTAGATTTCCCTAATTAACCCAAAGCCCCCAATTTTAGGTTCATGGCACCTTTGTGCCTCTCCTTTGTGGGAATTATCTAAGATACACATTGGTACTTTTGAACACATTATTTAATTAATGCCTATCTCCTCTGCTAGTCTCTAAGAGGAAAGATTGTTTCTACTGTTGCATCCCTAGGACCTAGAAGAAAATCCATCCCATGGGTCTTCAATATCTGTTGACTGAGTTAATATAAATTGGCTCATACTTTCTAGCTCTGGGTGTTCCCCCTATAAAGAGACTTTCAGAAGTGTGTCATGTTTTAATTTTGAAGGTTGTAAGTTGTATATATTATAACAATAATTAAAATTTATCTTATGTTTGCGTTCTGTCTGGCATCATTCAAAATTCTGTATGTACTGTAATTCATTCCATCCTCACAATAGTCTTAAGTAGTAAATTTATCATAATTCATTGGATCTTAGAGGCATTGATTGTAAAACACACCATTGTTTTGTTTATTTAACTCTGAAATGTCATCTCTATTTTATGAATGAGAATTCTGAGATGAAAAGTCTTCCATAAGAATAGGTGGTAAAAAATAAAACTAGTTTCACTCTTGCAGGATCATTTACATTAAAGAGAATGGAGACTAAACTTAGACTCCCCGGACTCAAGTTCCATATCTGCCACTCACTCACATGGTGACCTTTGTTAAGTTATTTAAACTGGTCTTTGCCTTCTTTTCTGTAGAGTGAGAGTAGGATAGAATAACTGTTTAACAACAGTGAAGGATAATGCAACCAGCATGTTTAAGCATAATGCTAGGCACTTGGCAAATACTTAAACATTATTTGTGTTCACATATTCATTATCTATCGAAGAATATATGATTATTTTTTCAAATAGTTGGTTAGACTTAATATGATAAAGTACACTGACCACTTAATCCCTCTTATGTGATCATTACTGTCAGTTTGTTTGATGTTTGCCATTTTATTTTGAGAATATTTTTAATTCCTAATACTATAATTTTACACAGGCATTTTTTGACATCATACAAGATAATTGCAACCAATTTCCTCTATTGTCTTCTCTCACCCTGAATACCCTATCAATTCTGCATTTTACTAACTAGTCATCTTATAACTACTTGTATTAGAGAACTTGCTTACCAGGTGACATCGATACTATCCCTGTCTACAAATTGAAGCCTTAGCACTTAGCCTAACATTGATCTAACCAACTCTTATCTTCCTAAGCTTCTATCCTACTGTTGCCATTCAGTACACTTCACTCCAGCCAGTCGATTCCTGAATGTAAGATGCTCAATTCTACCTTTGTGCCTTCGTCCATATCTTTCCCCCAAGAATGTTATTTTCCTCCAATCTGCTAAACCATACCTTCCTAACAGAAATCTACAAAGTTCTCCCTGAATCCTGAAATTTGCACTGCTTTCTTGCATGCTGGGTGAGATTGTCATAAACTGCATTCTAATTTTCCTTCCTCTGCTATTTAATTAACTCGATAAGCCTAACTCTTCATTCCAAAACATTCACACTTCTTTATATCATTCATAACACCTTTGCATATAATAGTCCCTCGAGAAATATTTTTTTACTATTTCACTCATTTGTTTTATTCAAATGAGTGAGAAATACCTGTCGGCATTTCCTCATCAGTGATTTTCATTTATCTAAGTCACTGACGATGGTTTTGAAAGTGGCAGGGAAAAGCAGGAGTTTTCAAATTCTGTCCCTGACACTAGTCTCTGCAAACTTAAGAATTATCATACTCTCAGAATTTCTGGTTAAATAGTTCAGACAGAGCCTAAATCACAGAGCAGTGGAGTTCTTTATTCACTCATGTGAAATAATCTCGACAATGAATTTGCTCATTATTTCCAAAAATATTAGTTGAGCTACCCTTATGCCAGTCACTGTGGTAGGGTTAGAGATACAAAAGTGAATAAGATAATTGCTCCAAAGAGTTCAGAGTATAATAGAGCTTAAGATTTCAAACATTTCTCTGGTATTGCGGTCTGATACAACATTAGTGTCTTACAAAGTCAAGTCTCAGAGCAATAAGCCTCAGTGACTGCCACATGATGAACTAACCCAGTGGATGGGGGAATATTATGAGCATTTAATGGAAGGACAAAGACATTCCAGAACCCAGCAGTGGATCCCTACCACTGTCACATAGGCTTCCTGTGAAGCTGAATAAAGAGAAACAATAGCAAATCTCTGTTAGTTCTCTGCCCACATCTGCTCTGGGTCAATGCCTTCAGTGGGCATACTACTAAGGGAGGATAGCCCATATTGTCCCTTGGGTTTTGGCCTGAGTGGTGGTCCACCAATGGTTAGAAATTTGTCTTTTCTGCTGTTATTAAAGGAGGTGACATGTATGCTTAATTTGCACATCTAGCATTCACCACCACCAACTAGAGGGGGTGGTAAGTAGACAGGAAAGACGGCAGAGTGAGGACATTTCTTCTACCTCAAAGTCACAGATCCATCCATTTAGGCTTTCTCCATATACCTCAGACAAAGAAAGGGCAATTTGCTATAAACCTTAGTATTATCGCTCCTCTTACTGTCTTTCTTGGATTTGACACTCCCTAGAACTCCCTTCCCGGAGCCCATACCTCAAGGGAACAAGTCCTTCTCTTCAAAAATAGGGAATTCAGACAGGACAGGAAGCCAGAGCTACTTGTCAATCGAGGACAGCAGCTTTATCCTTGCAAGCCACAGGATATTGAATATGTGACTGAAAGTTATAGCCTTGAATTACTGCTCTTGGATGGGATGTTTAATGGTGTTGCCCAGGAAATGTCACGGCATCAACTCAGACTCTTCTAGCCAAGAGTGCTCTTAGTTCCACTTCCATCCCCAGAACTAGCATGACTAACAGATCCACGAGGAGAGAATGCTGCTGCCAGAGCAACTATGGGCTCCTGGGGTTTAGAAGATACTGACACAGAAAGGCAACCCCATGCTGCCATTTTCATTAACAAAGACTCAGCTAGTGTCTGGCAGAACTGAATGTGGTGAAATATGGTCTTTCATATGAATTAAGTGATAAAGACTCTATACTTACAGACTGCATTTTGAGAAAGTACAGTGATAAACTGAGATTTAGCGATAAGTGTTCTGAAGCAATAGAAGTCTTAGAGGAAGAGAACAATGTCTCAGAAGAGATAACAGCAGTGTGTATGCCTGGAAGAGTATCCAGAAACTGTCCCTGTGAGAGTCACTCTGAAAAAGAATTCTTGCCAATGTAGAAATGAGTAAGCTAAGATGGATTTTCAGAACTTACCAATGTTTTGATGCAGAAATATTGGTAGAGGCAGTGGTATGCCATGCCCGTTATGGAGCGTGTATTGAGACATTTTCAGATGTCTCATTATTTTCAATAATTATTGTGAATATTCCTCATTATTGGTTATATGTATAAAGTCCTATGTTAAAGAACAATTCTTCCACTACATAGAGATGACTGTTAAAGTCAGAAATCTGATGTCCATATAGGACCTCCAAAAATGTTCATTTAAACTAAAAATTTAATTTTATCAAAAGTGGCCCATGTTACTTGTATGCATGCAATAGTTTCTAAAAGTACCCTCCCTGAATTGTATTATGTATAACTGAAGTAGAGTGAAAATGAAAGCGATACCTAGAAGCACCTGGTTAGACTACTTAGCAATTTATTAACCTCCTTTTCTTTGCCCCACCCAAACACATACCACTGAAGATAAACATCAAATGCATAACCAATCTTTCCATTTTTATTGCTTTAACATACATGGTTTAATTATCAGCTGAGCAGAGTATTAATAAACTACAGAGTGACATTAGTTGAAATAAAATATTGTTTCAATTAATACTATGTAGAACTTCAAAACAAAACCAGTGTTACATACAAATTAATTGAGAACACAATGAAAAAAAATCATTGATTTAGTTAAACACACACCAAAAAATACAGAATTTCAAGGAGTATTTGGACTTCTATGTCAATGTCATAAAGGTATCAAAGAATTTTTCTATTCTTGGATAAATAATTCCTTTTTATTGATTGGTGAAATTGACTTTAAGGGTAAATATGGACCAGAAAGATCCACAAGTGTTTTTGCCAAAGTTTATCTATAGCCAAACCATAAAAGTGCTTTGAATTGTTCATTACAGTAGTGACCTCCCCATTGCCTTCACTTGGCCCCACTCTGTCTTTTGTACAGCAGGATGAGATGTACAAAGCAAGGTGGTCTGAAACACTTCAAACACCACTAAAATTAAGCTCTTAAGGTATTGCTGCACTAAAGATAATTATTATCAATTTCTTACTTTTATTTTATCTCAGACTCTCAATTTAAATCTGCATTCATCCTAAATTATAATGTTCATATTGCCTTCAGCAATGTCTCTAAGTTTCAGCTGTCAAAGCTGTTGCTTGTTAAAGTACATAACATAAAGTATTTATTTATTTTTTTGTCAAGTCACTGTGGAACTTAAAACATAATCAAAATGGAAAACAAGGGCATCTGGAAATCTTTCATTGGACATTTTAATTCATATTTACTCACCCAAGTTGTCCAAGAAAATTTTGTTTTAAGTTCCAACTATTAGGTACTAAATTGGGCATACATAACATATGCCTACTTCTCTTTTCAGGGATTTGTTAGCCATAGATGTGGAAGAAAAATCATTACTTTGCCATTTAGGCCCAATGAAATTTTCTTTGGAGGGATTGTATCACACAAGGAAAAAAATCAAAACCAATAGAAAGGACAGCTTGACCTGGCAAGACAGTTGCTGAAATTCTCATGTTTATATTCCCATGGACATACTGTACACCAACACTTAATAGTTATAATTGCATAATTTGGCAAGTAATGGCATGCTATCTCTACAGTATTTTTAAAATTAATTTTAAATTCAAAGCCTCAGAAGAAAGGAAAGTTCTGTTTAACAGAGAGCATAAACTACCACCACAGACTTGCTCTTGCTTTATTAATCAACACTCCAATTTAAATTTCATTTTGGAAGCCTAGGTCAAGAAAATCCATTAGTCCAAGCTAGACTACTAGTGAGTACCACAGAGAGATTCAGATAGTCACAACAATGAGAAACTGGTATGACATACTGAGAATTGACTTGAGACTGCGTAACATATGGCTATTTAAATAGAAAAAAAAGTTATCTGTAGGCTTTTGAATTCTGACTTAATTATTAAAAGGGGGTTTTACAATGTTTAAAGAGATGCTACCTGACTTCAAAACAAAATAACCAGAACTAAATATAAGCATTCTTCCTGAAAATACAAAGGAAAGAAAACTTTAGAAATAGAAAACGTCTCATTGAAAATGAAAATACAGAAACCATTCTGTTAGAACCATTTACATGCCTTTTGTGTATCCTACATCGAAGAGAGTTTTAGAGATGATCTTTAAAAAAACAGCCTTTTTCAAAGAGAATTTCATTCTTTAGAGCTTTCTTTTCTTATAGTTGGAAACAGGCACCATCGTGACTTCAAGGTACCCAAAAGTGAAGACTCCAAATAAACATATTACTAGTTTGATAACATACCTGTGGCTCCACTGTATGACAGATCCGGAAGTCATTTAATCACCCACTCACCCCCTAGGCAGGAGACAGAGAAGCTTATCCAGTAACACGGACAAAAAAAAAAGTCTAGTCTTCATGGATCCAGGAAGAAGGATCATGTAAACTTAAAGGACTAAATTCACCTGCAGTCAGGCATACACTGCATACATTTGTGACCTCCATAAAGAAGGAAACATATATTTGCTATTATTGGAGTTAGTTTGAAATACAAGGAAACTGTAGTGTATTTCAATAATCTTTGGCCAACACTTCCCAGAGATCCATACCTTTAAAATCCCACAGACACAAATTAGTAGTAAAAAGGAAAGAAATGATGCCAACAAATGTTTTTCGCCAATCAATGCTGAAGATGAGTTTAAACAGGTATTCCTGTTGAGTATTTCTCCTCTATGGTAATAAAAGTAATTTGAAAAGGGTTTTCATCTTATTTTAGATCACATAGATAAAATATTTCTTTATATATTGGATACTTTACAGTTATTAGAGGTGAGAATATGCAGCTAATTATGTATCTGTCATTTATCTGTTTTGAATAATGTAGGTATGAATTAATAATAATTTTTTTAAAGTTTGAATTTTTTGCTCTTACATAAAAAGCCAGCAAGCATTTTAAATTTGTATCTCATTTTCAACTGGGAAATCCAATCTCATTTTCCAGGAAGTCTGGATGGTATGATAGCTAACAGTTTAGATTCTAGAGTGCAAGAAACTCAATTTTAAAGTGAGTTTTTAAGCAATATTTTTATCTTGTTTAAGTCTCAGTTTCTTTATCTATGGAATAGAGCTAGTAAGCTCTGTTTATCCTCTTGAGTTTTTGAGAGAATTAATTAAGGTAAGAGCATCTAACACAGAACTGGCACATAAAGGCAAGGATCACTGTTTTGTTATCTTCCAGCAGTGCCTGGAACATCATAGTTGCTCAACAAATACTTGCTAAATATGTGAATGTATGATTATCTTGATTAACTCTGACATCAGGGAAAATTTACCCAGTATCAGCCTAGAACCCTGGCTGAATTTCTATTTCTCATTTTGCAAACAGTATCACTAAATCATTCTCAACTGCTATATAGTTCATTTTCCTGCATCTAACATGACCTCACCCAAACCACCAAAGACAACTGCCCCATCTTATCCTTAGAATTCTTCTCAAGAGGAAGCTGCCTAATCCTCATAGAAGCAAAAACTCTTCCTCTGGCCATAAAAGGTACCTGCTTCAGCAACTACCTTTCTTACTCTCAACCCTACCTTTGTCACTTTCTTACCCATATTTTTTTAGAAATGTTTTGTATTTACTGTTTTTTTTTCCAACTTGTCAACCTCACTTCGAAAATCAATCCTTGTGTTTGTTCCCATAAAACAGTGGGGATCACTGGATGCCATAAGCCAGCCTGCAGGCACGAGACATCTCATCCCAGGATACATATAAAGGTCAGCTCTACAAATCATCTATTACTTGTAGACAGAATTCTGGTAAGGTTGGTTTCCATTTGGATATAGGATATTTTTCTATCCTAGTAGGAAAAAAATATTCACATGTAAAATGACTAATGTTGTAAACTATTATTTCTTTTGCTTTAATAGAAAATGTTTCTTATTTGTGTGATTTGGTTAAAAATGGCAAAAGCATTGTATTTAATATTTTAATTTTTTCTTACCTTTCTCATTTAGATATCTAGGATGTATTATAGCCTTGATAAGGACATTTTCAGTTGCATACACCTGAATTATCAACATCCTCTTTAGACCAAAAGGGCAAAAATAAAAGCTTTAAACTACTTTGTGTGTAGATGCTTTTGCCATTAGGCCTGCCTTGTTTATTTGGTACTTACATGCAAAGTACTAATACTAAAGATCATAATGGTAAGGGCAAAGAGAAATGACCAAAAAAAAAAATGCTATAGAATTTTCACTTAAGTATTGATTTCTGGTTTGTGATAAATAAATAAAAATGATATATGAATATGCATTTCTTGGATTACAGAAATTTTCCTAGTTTACTTAAAATGAATTATTAAAATAATATGCACATTACAATCTTTTACTCAATGTCCTTAAACTTTCTGACCAAGTTAAAAAATAGTTATGATTTTCCATACTGAAAAATGGCTAAGTAATGGGCAAGTTGTTTGAGCAGAAAACAGGCTGACAAAAGAAAGTACAGATTTCATTCAACTTGATATTCTGGTGCCTGCTCTGTTGACCTAAAGAATTAGTTGAAATGATACTGAAACAGGATGGCAATTCTGCAATGAGTTCACCAGAGAATGATAAATATCAAAAGGAAAAGTCTCAAATATCATTCTCTTCTTTCTGACACTACCATACAGAAGTCTGTCCCACAGGAACCACAATTTCTAGCCTGGAGTATGCATTTGACACCAAAAAGAATAAGAATGTCCTCGGGACTAGAAACAACCCAGGAATAATGCTGTTGGGAATTAAAATTCGTAGTTTTAACTAGAACACCATAGAATATGTTTATCAGTTTGTATGTAGCAATGACACCTAAGGAAGGAGATGAGAGCTGGGAGAGAGAGACTTTTGGTGCATGAACAAAGAGGAAAGGACATTAATTGGAGACAACTTACTGGGATGAGCAGATTCAACTACATCGTCTGGCAGAAAAGTATCAGCAGTTAAGAGGTTACCCAGACCAGGAATGGGTAAGATGAGATGACTACCCTAAAAGTGAAGGTGTGGAAAGTCACCGAAATAGTTTCTCCATCTCATACATTAATTATTTCAGCCACTCATTATTGAATGTGGGCACTTAACTGTATTTTCACAATTTTAACCATCTTGCTATAGTACAACTTGAAAACTGACTTCTTTGAAGTTGTTAAATATGCAAGGAAGACAGTGAAAAAGTGGGCCTTTCTGTGGAACTATGGGGATTCTTCCCCCCTAAACATAAGGAATTTTACAGGGCATATCTATTTATTTTAATACTGGTAAATTAAGAGATTTGTAAAGCCAGAGGCACATTTAAGATTATTGTATTCTCTAATATATTCATAGTTTTTACTCATGTCACAAGACAAACAGAAAGGAAATAATTGGCAAATTAACTTAGACATTTAGGGCTAGAATTTTCTTCCTGACTCATTCATTGAATTGTACCCAGGAATTCCATTAGAAAGAAACAAATATTTTAATCTAATACTTTTCACTTTGTAAATAAAAGGGAGAGATTTAAATTTCTCACCTTTCCTATATAATGAAAACCTTCTAGTTTTTCTAATTAGAAGGATTTTTGGTGGATTATGATTCCATGGATATTTTCTAAATTATTATTCTGATTTCAGTCTAATGTTTGACAGTTAATGATAGTGGCTAACCAGAATGGAACTGTCCTTGTAGGCAGTCTAAACCATCTCTTCCCTCTCAAGGATGTTTTTTTTCCTCTACATGAATTGATGTCTCTAATAGAGAAAGATGAGTTTTGATTAGTAGGATAAAGCAAATGTATCATCAGAAGAAGCACCCATCTCTGTGATATGATTTCAAAAGATGTACAGAGGGGCCGCCAAGTCATCACTCTAATTAAATTTGTCATTTCCTTATAGAAGAAAGCCTTAAGTATAAATATATCTAATACATTTATACTTACTGATTAGATATATTCAACTATGTTTTATAATGCAAATATTTGTTAATATATTTGCTGCTAATTTTGTGTGTGTGTGTGTATAAACACTTTATTATTAGCAGTTTTGAATTGGACTAAATCTTGAAATGTTGCCCACTGCAGGAATTCACACAGGTGAACAGATGCCTTTCTCAGATCTATGCCTCCTGTTCTTATTGTACCTTTGATTACTACAGCAGAATTTACTCCTGGGATATTCTCCAACTGAATTTTTTTTATTAGTTTTGTTTCAGTTATTTACTTTGAGATAAGCTGGAAATCTATCTACCTCGAAAAGGAGGCCTTGCTCATATCCCGTTTTGGGTAGAGTCATTTTTTTTTTTTTTTAAGATACAGATTATTTGGTAATTTTATAATTTAAAGTTATTTCTGTTCTTTTGGCATCCAATTCTAAATTCCAGCTTGTGGAAAGCTGATGTAGGATCAAACAAACAGATTTTCTAAATGAGACTCTTATGCTTCTTGAGCATGTGGCTTTAGGAACTAAGCTATACATACGTCTAGTAGTTTGGTAATATTTTAAAATTTTACTTTCTCAGCTAAATTATACATTTGCACTTCTACCTGTGAAATGGATGTGTCATAGATGTCACTCTTGTAATATTTAATTACAAGAAAACAATAGTGGCATTTCGACAACAACAAAAATCCTTATTTTGCCTTATTTTTCTAGATAGTTCTGGAAAATCCAGTTATCTGGATTTCCTAATTCCTTTTTTTTCTGCCTTCTCTTTTAGGGAGTGGATTCTGTCCATAATAATTATTGTAGGTCAGTGCGTAGGCAAAACAGAGAGGAGCTTATTGCTTTTATTTTCTAGGAAGTTTATATGCTGAGTCCAGGAAACCCAGAATTTGGAAGAACAAAATAATTCATTAGAATAAAAAGAAATTCACATTTTCCCATAATTAATACTAACCTATTAAATAAATGCTTTTCCCATACTACTTTACTTAAAATACCATACACATTATGCTCTCAACACTTATGCTTTTTTATGTTTCACTGGTCCTCCTAACATTAATTGGTGCCACATATTTGAATTTTACTTCATCAAACTGAGTCGACATGGTTCTTGGAACAACTTGCTAATGGCAATGTCATACAGAGTGCAGTTACATTATAGTATCATTTTGATAAAGGTAGACTAGGGAGGAATGCTTTAAAATCCTGTGAATGGGAACTCTATGTTTGAGAAAATGTGAAACTGTAATTTAATTCTTCCAAAGAGTGTGTGTGTGGGAGGGGGGGGGAGAGCGAGCGTGTGTGCATGTGTGAGGGAGAGAAAGAGGAGCAATGTACTAGACTCTGAGACTATTATGAAGTTCATTACAAACTTAACTAGGTATGAGCACAATGATTGGGATTGTGCATAGTGAGCACAGTTATAAAATGACCTCAATGACTTTTGTCTAAAAGGATGTATTAAACACTCCAGACTTCATTGCCATTATTACTTTAACTGCATATAGTTCAATGGTATAATTTACACAGTTACATTTTACTCAATGCCAAAGGTTTTCCAAACTGGCTTTTTCCTTTTAATTACAATTGCAAGCTGGTACAAATTGATTTTTAGAGTCACACAGAACTGCTTACACATCTGTTGGCATAACTCACTCAGGGATATTGTTAGATATCCATTTCCCCAAGTGGGTGATAACTCTTCCACCACATAAGACTTCTGATGCACCCATTTAAACCCAACACTCAATGTGCAAAACTGCTAAACACAATGGAACCCTAAAAGGCACATTCAGGTCACAAAATTCATCATAATCTTTATAAAGTTAATAAATTGCTTTATTAATAATTGAGGCTGACTTTAAAAATCTAGGAAGTTGCTGGACTGCTCAAGCTAGTTAGTTTTGGATGGATTTAACCTAATCAGTTAAAATAGATACAGATATTTAGAGACTGATATTTCTTTTTCCTACAGCAGGAACTACACATCTCTGTCAGGTTAGCCCAGGTCAGGTAAAGAAAGTATGGAAATTAAACAGGAAAATATTTTATGAGGTTTTGTTTCCATTGAAAGCCAAGTAAAAAGCTCCTGTCAATATTTTAATTCAAAATTAAAAAGAATGTACTCAAACGATTACAGATGAAGAAGACTCATTTGAATCTCCTCTGTTCATTTGGTAATGAATGTAAGATATTCTCTGTGATGAGAAAAGCTGAATGACACCTAAAGATTTCATTCATTCAACAAGCATATATTGATTACTTATTAGGTGCTGGCATATAGAATGACAATGACATGATCCCAAATATATGTTGCTTAGGTTGGTTCACCCTCTAATGTTTTACATTACTTGTGGGTTAACTCTAAAAACTATTGAACTTTCAGTACTAATCAAGTGTAAAATTAAAGGAGTGTGTTTAGCCAGGACTTTGTAATATAGACACAAGTAGAACAGTGGTTTCAGTAGACATGTCTTCCTCTAAATTCACTCATGACCTGTACTGGGTGGATTTTTTTCTTTGCTGAGCCTCGTCTAACAGCTGCATAAGTTTCTTCTGGCTTCTCCCTTTTAATTAAGGGTTTTTTTGCAGGAGCCTTCATTCTCCACATCACAACTGGGTGCCGAGGCCCAGCAGCACTCTGAATTCGGATGATCTTGGTTGAGGCAATGTAAGACATTTTCACTGTTTGCACTACAGCATTCATTAAATTTTTGGCTGCTTGGATTAGGGATGTGACGCTGTCCAACTGTAAGAGAAAAAAAAGGAGCTATTATTCAAGAATGCAACCAGAAATCTAAAGAGATTTAATGTTATTAAAACCAAAAGGAGTCACTTTGTTTTTTTTTGTACCAGAAATGAGTTAATCCCCGTTTTATATATCTATGTATAATTCCATCAATCTATCCATCTATCTTTGAATATTTATTCTATACACAAATAGATCCATACTCTGTCTTCTAAGATAATATCTTGGAGAAATTAATTTATTTCTCTTGATTTTCAGTGAAATAGATTCTATAAATTCTATATAATATTTTAAAGTCCAGATGGTCATTGCTTTCTTTGTAATGGACCTCCTATTTGCAGACGTGATACTGAGTCCTTTCTATAAGACATCACTGTCCACAATAAAAGCTATATTATTTTTTAGTAATTTTACAAGAACAACAACTGAAAATTCTTCCTCTCAGGGAATTCATAGTTTAATTATCATACACACACATGAATGTATACATGCATGTATACTACTTACTTTCATTAATATTTCCAAAATAATTTCACCTAAAAGAGTCTCTTCAATAAATACCAAACTTTTAAATCTATCATGCAGGTTAATAAAGCAGAAAAAGCCAAGGCTTTTCAGTCAAATAAAGTTGGGTTTAAATTCAAGCCTGCCATTTTGTAACTTGGGCATACCACTTAACCATTTTTATACTGGTTTCCTCAGATATTAAATTGGAAAAAAATGTTTACTGAAGTTATATCTGTAATGAACCTACTAGAGTGACTGCCAAATAGTTGATTATTATTAAATATCAATTTGTTTTTTAAGAAGACTTACAAATTGCTTAATTATGAATATGTATCAACAACATTACTAAAAGAAATGATCTTATTTTTTAATCATTATGATTTTGGGGTTGTTCACAAAACAATCTCAAGGAAAAATGGGGTGGTATTCCTGGAATCTTGCAAAATACCGTAGAGCTAAGCCAAGTTGATTTGTTTTTTTTTCAACTAATGCCTATTCCATTATTTTAGTTTGACAGATTGTCATCTACAACCAACTCATACTGGAAGATGTGCCTCTGCTGTCACCTCTCTGTGATATGTGTTGTCAGGGCTGAGACTCAAACATCAGCTCTAGAGTAACTAAAATCCATCAGTCACTGCCTGGCCTGAGTACTCTACCTTTGCAGTTTGAGGAGTCTCATCTCACATACAGAATAAATGAGAAAAAAAAAAGTAGTAAGCTGTTATGTGCCTGGGGCAGTGGTCTAGCTGACTGCTTCCTAGGAAAAAAATTTAATTAGCTCCAGTATATGCCAAGCCTGAAAATCCTTGAAAGGGTAATATTAAAAAACGTGTAATTCGAATGGTAGTAATACTTGGCAACTACACATCTTTAAGTCTTTTTACTTATTGAAGCCAGAATGTAAAATCTGTACGTGTGACAGGAATGACAAATGTTTTATAAACATTAAAAAGGATTTCATGAAGCACTCATATGTATTTCAAAGGACACTTAGAGCTTATGAATCTGTATACAGCTGAAAGAAACAAATAGATTTTGAATAGAACGACACAATTTGTTATTAATATTATTCTATGGACAGATTGTAG
Organism: Eonycteris spelaea; assembly: GCA_003508835.1. Taxonomy (NCBI): domain Eukaryota; kingdom Metazoa; phylum Chordata; class Mammalia; order Chiroptera; family Pteropodidae; genus Eonycteris; species Eonycteris spelaea. The sequence goes on from PUFA01000252.1 coordinate 966,351, forward strand.
GCTAAAATCTTTACTTTAATAATTAGAAATTTTCATTAAAAACTTCCTGGACCCACTTAGATTCCAAAGTTGTTTCCAATCTCACCATAGGAAGAAGAAAATTTCTCAGAATGATGAATTTGCATGGATAATATTGAGGATATTTGGTAAGTTTCACTTTCAAACAGGAAAATATTGGGTTTATTCCTGGGTCTCTGTGCTACCATTAATTCTACAGAAGGTCCTAGTGACCTGCTGTCATCCAGGATTCCACCAGTGGCTTTGGCCTTCTCACCCTAAAACTTATATTCTTTTTCCTTCCTTTTGACTCTGTAACCTTGTCATGTACAGATTGTATTTATTTCTTTTTGATTTTACTAAATAAGCGGTATATATAAACCAGTGGTCTAAAGGAGATGGGGGACTCAAAGGAAAAAAAAAAAAGGACAAATTATCCCTCTAGGAGAGCATGAAGACTAGTTTTGCAGACACATTAGGACAATTGCTACAAGAATGCCATTATTTCAGGAGGAAAGCTTTAAGACATTCTATGAGGATCTTTGAGGTCTAAGAACTCTGTGCACTAAGATGCATAACTCTCTTGTGATTAGCCAAATCACAAGCCACACAAACAATGGGCACAGACAAGCTGAATAAATGGTAAAGGATTTTGTTGAAGGCCCAAGCAAGTAGTGATTCAGACCTACCTATGAAGAATAACCACAAAATTCTATGTCTGTAAAAAATTATTTAAGTCCCCTTACACAGGTCTACTTTGATGAAAAAATCCTTCAAAAGAAAGATTCAATAGAATCCTTTCTGTGAAAATGAAGGCAAATTTGAGTATGGTCTCTGTTCAACTTATTGAACAAAGTTGTCTGAGTTTCGCAAACATACCTGTGTAAGACAGAATGTTAACTTACTTGAAAAACTTGGTAATCAGACTATTAAACACAGGTCCAAAAATTCCTTTACCATTACAAATCACTTTCAATTGAAAATTCTTCTAGGTAAATGTAACTTGAAATACTTAACCATAGAAGGAGTTATTTTCCCTAATATCCCTAATATCCTCTCTGATCTAGATGAAGTGCTTTTAATCAAGGTATCAATTGAAAACAAAAATGACTTCTAAGGTCTTCAAACCTTCTAAGGTTATATGTAAATATCTGCATGCATATACATAAAAACAGCTTCCTACCCATCTCCCCTTTCCATAAATGGAACAATTTTACAAAGAGGATTCTGACCTAAATTAAAGGACTCTGCTCTAGATAAATCAGAGGCCTGCTCTGCTACCACAGTAAGTAGCAAGATATCCACCCATCCTATGTTGATGACTTGTGCTTATTCTTACAACACAATAACAGCTTGTTAATTTATTAATGACACGATATGTTTCTCATATTGTCTATGTTCAACATAAATTTGAAAATTCTACCTCATTTTTTGAGGATCTCAATGAACATAAAGTGATTATGTTCAATAAATTAGCTCTTAATCTAAGTGCAAGATATATTTGCAACAAATCAAATTATAACCATCTAAATAGAATCCTACTCAATTCTACTATTCTGTAGGAATCTCAGTAGTGTTTCTTCTGTGCTTTGTAGTATAAACTTCATGATTTCAGTTAAGCTGCAGTACAAATTTGTCCAGTTCTAAAATGTTTTTAGACAAAAGGCTCAGTCCTACTTAGGGATATATCTACAACGTTTGCTACAGAAAAGGAGTTTAACAAAGCAAAAGGTATATTCTTTTTCCTCATAAAATGCCAAAGTTATGTCTATGTGTCTAGTATACATAGAACATCTGGATCTTTTTACAAAAACTAACATTATATACCTGTGATGTAAGCCTCGGCAACTATGTCAAGCTGGAATGTCTGCTGGCAAATCTTTGCCAAAATCTTATTGTAAATACTGATAGCCAAAAGAAATATTAAGAAAAAAAGGACATGCTAGTTATTCATTCTTTTATTTTCTAAATTACTCATCTATACTGTGTCAGAACACCAGAATGTCCAATACTCATACTAACTCCCCATATTCTAGACACAAGACCAACATCAATTATATGTTTGCCTGAGGATGCTAAGTTTAAGTGAACCTTCCCATTACCATGGATCTCATCTCCTTGCACCTGGGCTGTCACCTAGGGAAAGTATAACTTCCCAATCCCTGAGTGAACTGCCATGCCAATTACTGCTGCTGGACTATTGTGGAGAGAAAAGCCTAAAGTTTCCTGGGGAAAAAAAAATGCATTTTTTTTGGTAAACTGGGCTAAGTGTAGCCCATGATATTTTTGTGACTCAGTGTTTTCCTGAACTTGATCCTTTATGGATGTTGTACTTGCAAAAATGCAGTACTTAAAAGGCAAATATGGGGAGTTTGACTCTAAATATAATAACAGCTTATAAAAATTGCTAGTATCTATTGTGTGCTTCCTATATGGTGGTGCTGTTCTAAGAAGTTGACATAAATTAACTCACAGTAACTTTATGAAGTAAATACTGCTATTATCATCATTATGTAGATGTGGGAAAAAAAGAAACTAGGAGTTAGCTTGCACAGGGCAACATAGTGACAGAACTGGAATTTGAGCCAAGGCAGTCCGGTTTGGGTATAGTGCTCTCACCCATTATATAACTCTGTCTCTCTATAATATGTCACTTCCTATGTGTACTTATTTTAAGACATTGGAACAATCACACTAACATTAATATAATGTCTATTTTTAAAAATTGACTACCCAATAACTGCTTTTGAGAAAGTTATAGAATTTTTGTAATGTATATTGGTACAAAGAAAAATTGTTAAGATGGTGGTCATTGGCTGCATTCAGTTTTATATCCCACATATGAGTGAAATCATATGGTTCTCAATAAACAAACAAAAATTCATTGACACAGACAACAGTTTAGTGGTTACCAGAGGGAAAGGGGGAAAGGCAGAGACAGAAAAGGGTACAAGGGATCAAATATATGGTGGTGGAAGGAGATTTGACTTTGGGTGGTGAACACACAATGCAATATACAGATGGTGTGTTATAGAATTGTATACTTGAAACCTATAAAATTTTATTAACTAATATCACTCCTATAAATTTAATAAAAATGAAGAGACTATATTACAACAGAATATATAAATAATTTTAAATATAGATCTTAATAAACAAATCAAAGGCAAAGGAAAATCATAAACAAATCATATTTAGCTTCTAGGATATGGAATCGCTTAACATTTGTTTTTAAAATATGTCCTCATATAAATACACACCAAACTTTTCTCTGTATTCCAAATATAATTAAATCAATTTGCTTACTTTGGTTTTGCAACAGAAATCAGGATTTGGTCTCTTGACCCTTAAGTTCCTGTTAAATCCTTACTTAATTTTAACATTTTCAGTTAAACTATTTTGAAATAAAGTTAGTGTAGGCAATACAAAAGGGCATGTATTAAGTATGTGTGTTGGTAGATAACAAGTAACAGCATAAATAACTAATTCTTAAAAAAAACCAAACTAAATATTTGTGTGTATACTTTCCAGCTTACAGTTGCCATTTTTATCTGTATTTTGATCCAACAGTGGTAGCTGTACCTCACAAAATACTTGAATATATATTTGTTTAGCTAAAATACATCATCTAAATCATCTATTATCTATCTTGAATCTCTCTTGAGGACAAAATTTTGTTCCAATACTTGCTTAACACATTTTTAAATTTGTTTCTGAACAGATTTTTAGAAGAATGGCCTGTATTGAAAGCATTCTTCCTTTTTAGATGCATTAAAAAATGCTAAACAACCAGACTGGCTTAATGGGGAAATCAAATAATAGACTTTGTTAAAGCTAGTCAAAATGGAGTTACATATCTAAATTGAAATTGTCAAGTTTATAATTAAACTGAGAAGGTAGTTCCTTATTTGAATATGAAGAGTTATTCCAATGGGAGATTGATAGAATTTGCATAGCAAATTTGTTCTTTGCCAACACTCCATTAGAACATGACAAGAGAAAAGGAAAACTTAAGTTGAAAAAAGAAAAAAAAATGCATGGAATAACTAAAAAAGATAACACAATTGAGATGACCAGACATGAAGTGAAATATGCATTTATTCAGTTGTATCTTGTCCTGTCAAAAAAACATTTTCAAAGCTAATATTTTTCTAACACAAATACTCTAAACCCAAAGCATTTTATATCATTTTAAAAGGAAATAATCACAAACATAATGACAGTTCAGGTGGTTACCCAGAATGTTTTCTCATTCTATTTAAAATGACCTATTATAAAAATATGGTTGGTAATACTAATGATTAGCAATCTTTCAACCATGCTGATTAAAGGAAAATGCTTAGCTGAAGAAGAAATTTTCTATAAAAATTATAGCCTAGGTACTAGTTACGCCAATTCAGAAAAATCAATATTTATTTCTTAGGTAAAGGTGGCAGAAGTGGGCTTGGATTGGTGTAGTTCTCTGAACATCCATGTTTTAAAATTTTTCCCCCCCTCTTTAATTCCCCCACTCCCTACTTCCACCCCTGACCAATGGATGTTGCCATTTCCCCTTAAGAACTGGATCTCTGAAGGTGGGGTATCTCCTCCCACATGCTCTGGGCGTGCACCCAGGCCCTGGCACATCTGGGGTATGGTCCTTGGCTCCACCTGGGTGGAGAACCCAGGACCTTCTGTGTGCAAAGCAAACATGCTAACCACTACACTATGGAGCCACCCCATGAATATCTATCCATTTTTAACCTGTGCTTTCTCTTCTCCCCAGTATTAGACATGGTGTTGAGGTCTGACCTCTCCATAGAAATCTACTGATAATATTCAACCTGACATCTCGTCTACATTGCAAAAACTGGTTGAAAGTAAGAAAGCACATGTGTTGGTCCCAGATTCCAAATTCATCTCTTACATGACCATGGGCAAGGAAAAATGAGGTTGTGTAAAGCTAAAAGTCTAAAAGGCATCAGTTTTTCAACACGTGCAAGGACTTCCAGTCTATAGACTCTTTCACATTCTTACATTTTTCAACTTCTCTTCATTATAATTATTATATCATTTAGTTCTACTATTAGCAATATTCAACATTTTTTAGCTCTCTTTGCTCTACTACAAACATCTGCCAGAAGAGAACTGTCCATGCCCCCAGAACTGATCCAGTCACTCTCTATTACTTTTAGAGAATCCCTTCATTGTGCCAATTGATTTATAGACAAATTGGTGGTCATCAACCTGAAGCTGACAGAAAATGCATTTTTGTGTCTTTAGCCAATTATTGCACTCATTCTACCCAAACACTATTTCAAACTTCTACTCTCATCAAACCTCCAGCATCTCATATTGTCACTTTTTCTGCAGATTACTTCACTTAAAATAACTACAAAACAAGCAAGTAAAAAAAAAAAAAATAACAACAGAAACAAATATAGAAGCAGCAAAAGGAAATTGCCCAAACCTCTTTTATTCTAATCCATTTCTATTAAAATTAAAAAAAAAAAAGTTAGCTCTTTTCTCTCCATAACTGATACTTCTAACTGTATACTATGTTCTATTTCTTACTTGCCTTCTTGAGGACTCTGCAGAATTAGTAATTTTATATATGAATGTATCTTTATTCTATTCCTTTCCCTTGCAAAATTCACTAATAATTCTTATATATTTTTCGAGATTCTTTTAGACTTTAGATCTACACAAGAATGTCAGTATAGATTAGATGTACCTTTTCTAGAGTTGCATATAAATGGAATTCAACAATTTGTACTTTTCTGTGTTTTACATCTTTCACTCAGCATTATATTAGTAAGCTTCACTAATGTTGCTCATGTATTAATAGTTTATTCTGCTTATTATAGAGGAGTATTAAATTTTATACATATACCACCATTTGCTAATTTATTCACCTGTTGACTACATTTGGTTTGTTTACAATATTTTATTATTGTGAAAAACCTGCTATAGTCATTTTTGCACAACTATGCATAGCATATGTTTTTATTTCTTTGGGATAAATATCCAGAAGTAAAACTGCTATGTTACATTTTAAGTATATCTTTAACTTTATTAGAAACTATCAGTTGACCCATTCTTTTACTTTTTTAAATCTACATCAGAAATAATATCAGAATTACATTATTCTACATCCTCAGCCATACTGGGTCAATTTTTTAAAATATATACTTTAAAAATACATACATAGTTTTCAATCTTTTTAAATTTTAGACATTCTGGTATGAAGAGTATAAGTATAAAGTAAATGTCATTGTGGTTTTAAGTTGCTTTCCTCTGATTACTAATGATGTCAAATATGTTAGGACATTCAATGAACGTTCAATATCATTTTTAATATAATATCTGTTAAATATTTGGTTTTTTTTTAAACATTTTCATGTCATTTATATATCTGGATACAAATCCTTTGTCAGACATATGTATTACAAATATTTTCACCCAGCCTGAATTTTTTTCCCTTAACCGAGTCTTTCGAAAAGCACAAGTTTTTTAATTTGACAAAATTGAATTGTTTTTTTATTTTTATAGTTAATGATATATTTTTTGTCCTATCAAAAAATGTTTGGCTATGACAAGTATACCAAGATTTTCTTTATGTTTTCTTCTAGATGGTTAAAGTTTTAGATTTCTGTTAAAGATTATGGTCAACTTTGTATTGATTTTTGTTTATTTAGTGATGTACAGTACCATTTTTTATATATAGATATCCAGTTGTTCAAGAATCATTTGGTGAAAATGCTTTTCTTTTCCTTTTAAATTATCTTGGAGTTACTATCAAAATTAGATTGACCATACATATGTGGACTTATTTCTGTTCCATTTCAATATTTACCTTTATGTCAGTACTGTATTACCTTGAATACTTATAGATTTCTTTTAAGTTTTGAAATAAAGTATATTAAATATAAATTTGTTCTTTTTAACAATTGATTTGACTATTTTAGGTCATTTGTACTTCCATATAATTTTAGATCAGCTTGATAAATTAAAAAAAAAATGCCTGTGGGGCAAATTGCAGTTATATTTAATATAGAGATCAATCTAAATAGAAATGAAAATTAACAATATTGACTCTCCATCTCTGAACATAGTTTTCCATTTTCAATGTTTAATTTCTCTCAACAAGAGTTTGTAGTTGTCAATTTAAACACCTTGCACATTTGATGATAAATTTTCCTCTAATATTTTTGTTTTGATACTATTGTAAAGCTATTTTGAAAATTTTGATCTCTGATTTTTCATTGTTTCTATACAGAGATACAACTAATTTTTGTTTGTCTTTTCATATTTTGGTCTCGTTTCTTGCAACATTTCTACAGTCTACAAATTGTCTCCAGGAAGAAATCTGGGTAGAATGCAGGGCTGACCTTGTTTGTTTCCTTTCTCTCAGGGATTATAGCATTCTAATATTTATTGTCCAGTATTTGAAAATAGTTGTGATATATATATTTAATTCAGTGCTGTGGTTGTTCACGTTAGCAAGGAGAGTCCAGTCTGTTACTAGAATATACTAGGAAACAAAAATCCAGTTTTGTCCTTTTTAAAAAAATATGTACATTTTACATACAGTGCTGGGTTCATAGAGATTTGTAATTATGTACTGTCTTCTTAAAAAAGACCTCCCCATCACTGTGAAATGCTCTTCTTTATATGTACTAATTTCATTCGTTTTAAATTCCACTTTGCATGATATTAGCTTAACTTTATCAGCAATCTTTTGATTAGTAACTGATGAGCATATCTTTTCCAATATTTTACATTCTACTTTTACTTATAACTATATTTAAAATGTGTCTCTTTTTTAAGCATCACATAGTATTTTCTTTATTCCAGTCTGGACATCTTAGTCCTTCATTGGCTCCTTCAGTTACTTATATGTAATATAATTACTAAGTAGATATGTTTGGTAACATTCGTTTCACTATTCACTTTTTATTTGACATTTTTCTATTATTTTTATTTTTTTATTTCTTTTGGACTAATGAAATAGTTTATATTATTCCACTGTTCCTCTCTACTACTTCCTCAGTTATATTTACATTTTATCTACTTTTGTTTGCTTACTCTAAAGGTTAAAATGTTTCTTTGATTTATAAGATATAATATAAAATATTACTTTTACCACATTTCTGTAATGTTAAAATCATAGAAATTTTTAATTTTACTTGCTCATTTCAATTTCTATAATATTGCCATTATGAATTTTACTCTAAATATATTTTAAGTGTACTGGAGCAACTGTAATGTTACTTTGTACAGTTAGCACTAATTTCTATTTTCTCACATGTGTACATTTATTTTCCATTGCATTTACATGCTTCCATTAAAAAAAAATTCCTTTTGCCTGAATAACACCCTTTACCATTTCTTTTAAAGATGGCTTAGTGGGAAGAAATCACTTCGGTTTTTATTTTTCTGAAAGTATCTTATTGCAGCTTTATTTTGAAGGATATTATCATTAATTATAGAATTCCAGATTGCCAGTTATTTCCTTTCACCTTAAAGATGTCATTAAATTTTCCTTAAGCTTCCATTATTATTTTTGAGAAGTCAGTTATAAGTTTTAATGAATCTCCTAATCTCTTTTGAAGAAAACAGATCTTTCTTTTCTGGTTGCTCTTAAGATTTTAGCTGGCTTCTCTACCCCCTCACCCTCGCCCCCCAGCAGTTGACTATGGTGTACTTCACAGTCAGACTTTTTTCTTTTATATGCTGCTTTGGATCCACTGAGCCTTTGTATTTGTGAGTTGATCTCCTTAATTAGGGAAAATTCTAGGTAATCAATTCTATGGAATTGTTTCTTTGAATAATGTTTTTATTTCTTCTTCTTAAAGAGGTCTAAATACATGCTTGTTACATATTTTGTGCTTATTCTACATGTCTCTTATCTGGCTTTTCTATTTGTTGCTGGTGGAGCCATTTATTTGTCATAACCCACTATATTCTACCCAGAAAACAAAGCTTTCTCACTCCAATGTTCATTTTAGTTTTTATCTTTTATAAATCTTTAATATTCAAGACTGCTAAACATGTTTTCCTTCTAAAAACCTTTCTTCCTTTGCTCAAGTACATAGTCTAGTTTATCCATTTACTTTCAGTTGCTCCATGTAGAATTTTTCTGTGCAGGATGATTTTTCCAGATGTCCCTTAAATATTTGGGTTTTAAACTCTCTCTCTCTCTCTCTCTCTTTTTTTTTTTCTCTTAGTCTGAACACACCATTGACTCCTATGGTTATATAATTACCATTAATTTGCATATGATTAGGAGTCTCAAAATCTCATAATCTAAACTCTAAAATTCCTTATCTCAGTTAAGCCAACATCAATCAATCAGCCAATCAGATAAGCAAAAACTAAAAATCACCTTTGACTCACCATTCTCTTTCACCAATTATGTTAAGTCATTCACCAAGGCCTTTCAGTCCAATCCTATCAATATCTTTCCTTATCTATTATTCCTATACTAGAGCAGGTAATTACCTTCTCTAACTTGGACAACTGCAATATGTTTCTGGGCTCTCTCTCTCTGTATTTTTACTCCCTCTGGTCAATTCTCTATAATAACACAGAAATTATCTCTCAAAAAAAAAATCTATTTCTTTCACAATAAACTGATAGATTTCATTGGACATTCAAAGGTATCTTCATTTAAACTTTTTGTTACAGATTACAAAAAATTAATTAAGAGCTTGTCTCTTCCTGCTTAACCACTTTATTTCCTGCTTTTACATTATGTGGTTTAGACATATAATGAAACTAAACTAAATTAACTAAAATATTTGTTTTTAAATATGCCACATATTTTTCTTCATTTCCAAGCCACCTTTTCATAAAACATTTCCTCTGTCTGGAAATAACCTCTTCTCTTTTCATCAGGGAAACTCCTTTTTCCCCCGAAGGTCTCACAGTAATATCACCTTCTCAGGAAAGTATTCTGTGATACCTAGATTAGGTCAAACTGTCTTTTCGTATGCTATTATAGCAATCTATATTTCATCTAAAATTAGAGTCATCTTAAGAAATAAGATCCATGTAGAAAAGATAATACCATCTTTTTCACTTTATCTATTGCTTGAGATAGGCTCAGGAGATATTTAGCACACAAATAAATTACTTAAAATAATATTTGAATAAGTTATAGACTATAAGTACAGAAACCATATAAAAATATTTTCAAGATAGACATGATCACAATTATTCTTTTCTATTGTTTCCCAAAATAATATTTCCTATACATTTCATACCCAAACTCCATAAAACAGGAAGTTTTTGGCATCTAGGAACGGCACAAAAATCCTTGATCAGATGATTCTTCTCAATATTCATATTTAAATCTGAACACAAATCTGTTGAAAGACTTGTTTATCAGAAAATTTCAAACTCCCACATTTAGATTAATATCATTCTCAATGATTTAATGTAATATATCAATAAAAATATGTCTATTAGCCCCCAAAATAAAACATCACTTGTTGACAATACGAGGACAAGTACTACTACTCTCTCCTATCCCAACATAAACACAAACACACACTCTTTTCACACTTCTCAGATTAGCATGAGGTCAGCCAGCTTTTCTAATCACAGTTCTTTTAGTGAGTGTATCAGTCAGGATCTAGTGAGAAAAACAGAAACTCTTCTGGTGTTTCAAACATGAAGTTTAATACATGAAATTGATGATTGTGAGGCAACCCTCACTCAAGTCACCATTGGCATGAACTGGTACCATTCCTAGTACTGGAGGAGATGGAAAAGATGAAGCCACAACCAGCAACTATAACACCGAAAGTGGATGACTGCTTGCCAATAGTATGCCAATTGTCTCCTATTGGTTAAACCTAGCTGAAACTAGTAGTCAAAAAAATTGGGGTAGGGAAAAATTCTGAGAGCAAAAGTAACTCACTGCCAAAATGAGATTTTTGCATAAGCAAGCATGTTCCCCTAAGTATCAATATACCATGGTTTTATTCATAAAATCTCACAGTACTTACTTTTCCATTTCTAACTTTACAATATTGTATGTGTGTGTGTGTTTTTTTTAAGTTCACATGTCAAAAATAACAAACTAATCAAAAAAGACTCACAAATATAAAGGACAAACTGGTAATGGCCAGAAGGGAGGGGGATTTGGGGTTGGGAGAAAGGGGTGAAGGGTTAAAGAAGTATAAATTAGTAGTTGGAAGATGGTCACGGGGATGAGGAACATGGCATAGGCAATACAGTTAGTGTTAATGTAATGGCTAGGCAGAGAGGCAGAGGAGAGAAAGAGCAATTAGGGGAATTGTTTTATAAACTATATAGATGTCTAACCAATGTTTTGTAGACTTAAAACTACTAATAAAATAAAACAAAAAAAAGTTCACATGTTCTCATTTAATAAAAGAAATGTTCACACAAAATCAAATAGCTATTTTCCCTACTTCTGTGCTTTCATATATTTGTGATCTTTAAGATATTGTCAAACATGCCTATGCTACTCTGGGAAAATTTCAGTATTTTATTGAGAAAACGGAGGCTATAGGAATAAGGGGGCTGGTGGTGGTACATAAATAAACTTTAAGTTATTACTTATAAATATAAGCATCTAAATTGTATATACTTATGTACAGAATGTTGTTTTCTAATTTTAAGTAAAATGTCAACTTTCCTAATGTTTTGAAACACATCTGAAATTCTCCCTCATGTTGCAAATTTCCTTTGTAACCTAGTTTTTCCAGTGTCTTTGAAGATTTAACCATGGTTTAATATGACTCTCTATAAAATATAGCATTGGCCTCCATTTTCAAATTAAAAACTTAACTTCACAATTATTTAGAAATAAGAGCTATATTGAAACTATGACTAGCTTTAGACCATTGCAACAACAAAATCCATTTTACAGTTGCTGGTTTTCTGTATTCCTATATGCTATTTTAATATCTTAATATCTTCCCATAGTCTCATTTAATTGGTAGATCTGGGTGCTATTCCAGCCTCATGCTTGTTTTGATCTATGGACATTATGATTATGTACTGTATCAGTGTCTTACATCTAGGATAAGAAGCAGCAGCATTAATTTATACCATTAATGGTTCATCCACACACTGGAAGGAAAGGGCAGCAGGTAACAAGACAGAACAGTGCTTAGGAAATCATTTCAGGAGAAGCCTGGAACAACAAAATGCTGTTATCTCATATGTGAATCATGGAATATTTCAGCTCTAAAAAATGCACCTTGAGGAAAACAATTAAAATGTCTTTGTAATGACTGACTTTTATTTATTTGAGACTCAAAAACTTTGTATCTGAGTAAATTTCAGAGGTTGGAAAGTGTACGCAGTGGAGAAATACTAAAAAGTTCTATTCTTGAATTTAGTTTCTTTTCAAATCAGAAATCTCTCTCATTCTACCATGAGTGTCTTATAAAATACAAAACAGTCTTCCAGAGCCTGCCTATAGATAAGCACAGCTGTCCCTTAGTTGAAGGGATGAGATTTAAACATATTTCAGAGCAGCTGGTTGTTGCTCTTCCAGCTGCTTAGAAAATGGGAAGCTATATTGGCAGCAAGCTTTCACCCCAACGCAGTAGGTATCTAAACTAACCTATTCCCCAGGCACTGGATTAAGTAGGCAGTAGAAGCACAAAGCCATGTGTGGATTTTAATCACTGTGATCGTAGCCTTTGTTCGAATTTAAAGAATAAAGCCCACAGGGTCGGTGGGTGACTATTTAGGTGTGTAAGTGTGTGTAGGGAGAGGAACAAAAAAATAGAGCTGAGTGGTTAAAAAATATGGACTCTGGAGTCAAACTGCCTAAATCCCCAAAAAATTCTTTCTCTGAGTCTCAGTTTTCTCCTCCATAAAATGGAAAATCAAAATTATTACCTTATAGTGTTTTTATGAGGACAGATGAATACAACAGCATAATATAATGTTATATACACTGATTTACTATCATTACTATGATTATTAAGATTTTGAAAACAACATTCCTTCCCAAAGGTCACTGCGAAAGTAAAAATGAAGTTATAATAATGAAGAAAAATGAAGTTATAATAATGGCCCCCATTTTGTAAATTTGTGTTAAGGCCATATACTTTAAAATCTTATCTATAATCCTAATAATAACCATATGATGAAGTTATTATTTTTCCCATATATGAGATAAAGTATCTAAGAACAATGACTTTGGAAACTTTAGTGCCTTGATCATGGCACATACGTACTAATAAAAGGTAAAGCTGGGATTAAACACAAATCTATGTAACTCTAAATCATCTTCTCTCTTGTGCTGCTAGACTTTCAAGAAAAGAAAATGTTTTGTAATATAGTAAAAAGTTTTCTTTCATTTGGGGCTGTTTTGTTCTGACTGAGATTTCCCAGCCTGTGCTTCTTATTCTACTGCAGATATTTTTCACTGATATAATTCTTCTTCTTTAGTTGGGGGATCATTTTGTTTTAATCCTTGAACTTTTAACTATGTTAATAAGCTCCACTCAGTCTAACTCTTATCTCCAGAAACATGCCAAATGTGACTGCACAATAGCTCTTCTGCTATAACTTAATTGTACCTTTTCAAGAAAAAGATTGACTTTTGTGATAAGAACTTTGAATTTGTAAGTAAATATCTATATTTGTAGATTTTTAAGTGTTTATTATATGCTTACCAATGGGCTGAGTGTTGTGTGTGTGTGTGTGTGTGTGTGTGTGTGTGTGGTGTGTGTGTCTGTGTGTGCTCTAAAATCCAGGTTTAAAACAAAGTAATCTATAAGCCCAATGGAACAGTGGTTGTAGGTATGGATCCAATCAATGTAATATTGAGATATTGTTCAACAATACTTTGAGAAAGAAACATAAAAACATGGACAGAGCAGTCATGAGGAAAGGAAAAGACAACATTTTGGGAGAATGGAAAGAGGTCAAGGCACACAGTTTGCATCAAGGAACAAAGGCAAGCTCACTTGGAAATGAAAGAGCTTAGGTACCAGGGAGTCAGAGTTTTCACTTTGGGTAGATATTGACTGAGAACTAGTAAAAGATAATTATCTTAGGGATCTGTGTGGCTTTTTAGAGCAGACACTGGGACCTAGCATTGCAGAACTGGCGATCTCACCATCTAACAGAACCATAGCATCACTGAAAGGGAAGAACTGTCAAGTGGAGAAGTAACAATGCCAGAGAGTTATATCTGTTTTAGAGCATATAATGAATACACCTCCAGTACACTCCCATAGCAGTTGTATTCACAAGACTTGTACAAGCCAGTGAAATTTGAGTTATTTCTGTCAATGTAATACTCCATATGTACAATACTCGGGTTGTTCAGGCCTAAATGATTTTGAGCTACAATACTCTTTTGTCTTAAGAATGTACTTTTGAACATATCTTTACTTTTTAAAAAATATATATACCATTTAAAAGAAGAATAATATTTTGTTTGCAAGGAAACAATAAAATGTATTTTGCTAGGCTTTCTTTACTTTCAGAATTTTTAGAAATGACTATCAATTTTATGTAGATAATTAATAATAACTCGCATTTGTATTTTTTTTTTTATTTCATGGTGCTGCTTAAAATCATGTCATGTTTCTAAATTGTTCTCTTCTAAGATATCTGGTAATTATTCAAATTAAGCAAAAGTGACAAGGTAACTTACCCTATGCTAAAACTTTGGCAAATTGAAAATGATTGTTTTTCATTTTATAGAATTTTTATTCAAAATGTCATTGCATTTAAGAAAAGGCTCTCTGAACAATGATACAGGAAATGAAGCTCAAGTAAGGATAAACTTACTGATGCTAATATTTCATAGTTTTTAAAATTATTTTGTTCAACAAAATGGTAGGGTATATCCCTTCTAATGGATGGAAAATCTTCCAAACTAAAAAGGGAATCCAAGGGATATCTTTAGTTAGTGAACTTCTATGGGTAATGATACAACAGTGTTATAGCTCAGCCATCATGAATGCATATTTTATTGGAACTGACAAAGTGAGGTGAGCTGTGGAAAAGACAGTTAAGAGTTTAATTAAGTTTTACAACAGCATGGAAAATAAAGTATCAGTCTTGCCTCTTTGTCCAGATACCTGATACACCTTGGCCCTAAGCTTTACAATTTATTGTCCAAAATGTTCATTCACTAGGAAAGACAAATGACTTTTTCCAGTTGTTTTGTAACAATGGTAAAACTTAGTTTAGAGAGTTTACAACTGGATTTAGAAGGAAGACTACTCTGGTTGTTCAAATCTAGATTCAATAATAACCAAATGTTGATTAGTATTCTCCATTTATTTAAATCAGCTCTTAGTATCCAAGATTAATGCAGTTAGAGTGTAGATGTGTACTGTATGTGTCCACATATTTTGGTCAAATAACTGTTTCAAATATATACAAATCATGTAACCAAATCTATTCATGAAACAATAAAAGTTGTTGTTTTAACATTATAAAGGGACTACATCTAGAGATTCCTGAAGGCATCAAGCTGTTTTGAATTCCCTGCTACTCTTTTTGGGTCAATAGGAAGGAGTATGTATAGTTTCTTGGACATATATATTACTTCAATTAACATTTATATACTGAAACATTCCACATCTCTATCTTCAACTGACAGCTCTTTGGGGTTGCATTATTATGTTTCCAATTACCCTTTGGACATTTATACACAGATGTTCTCTAATAACCTCAAGTGAAATTCACACTTACATTCTTGTTCTCCCTAGGTAGATAGCATAAAGATTAACAGTGACTAAAACTATATTTTTGAAGAAATTAGCCTATGCTAGAAACTTGTCTCTGCCACTTAACTGAGTAAACTTGGATAATGTATTTAATCTCTGTCTACCTCAGTTTTCTCATCTGAAAAACAAGTATAATAGTCATATCTAGTTAAGTTGACATGACAATTTAATAAGTTATATATGTATATTAAACACTTGGAAGACTACCTGGCACATAGCATGCAGTACATATAAATATTTAACTACTAATATAATAGTCCCCAAATATGTGCCCATTCTGCTTTTAGTCACCAAAATATGTATTCATTTTATCTCCTAAATCTCTCTTAAATCCAAACAATCTTCTTACACTTTACATTCACTTCATTAATGCAAGTCAATTTCCCTTTTTATGTGAACCATTGAAATAGCCTCTCATTAATCTCCTAGGGTTTCCCCCTTTTTAAATGTACCTCTTAACTATAGACAGAATTATCTTTCTAAAATATAATTCTGATAATTACTTTTTTGTTTTACAAACTTCAATGCAGCATTAATAACCATAAAATAAAGTCATGAGTAGTGATGTCATATTCTCAAATAACTTTGTCAACCTTATTTTCCACCAATCCAAATACTCACAGTGCCTTTCTCATAGCATAAAATAAAAATCACATCTCCATGCCTTTGTGGATGTTTGCCTCTATTTTAAGTATTCTTGAATTTCAGAACTTATGTTTCAAGAATCAGCTGGATTATCCCAGTTATTCTCTAGTGAGATAGTCATGATATTTCCTACTTCATTTTCCCCTTTGGGTGGGGACTATCACTAATAGTTTATTAGTGATAGACTATTTTACTCTGTACACACTTCTATTGTAGCACCTACCATAATAAACTATTTACTTGCCTTGATCCTCTGTGAAAACAGAAATATGAAACAAAAGCTGTAGGATAAACCAAATTCTAATTTTATTTGGTAGTTGGCTCACATTTTTAAGTGGTGATTACAGTTTTTTAAAGATCCTAGAGAAATGACTATCATTTTATTTGATTCAATGGATCTATAAGTCATGACACTTTGCAAACATGTTTGACTGCTAGAATAACAAAAATAAAGAATGGAAGAAAAATTACAATTTAATCAAAGCAGTTTCAGAGTCATTGTCCTATATCAAAAAGAAACACATTTACAGTCTCTTTTGATGTTACCTTAAAAGAAACCAAGAACATTTAAAAGAAGAGAGGCTGCTGATTACAATGCTCCATCAAGGAATGTTAAAATCTTTTTAAGGTAAATAATGGGGGTGAGCAGTCTCAGTAAGAATGCTATAATTGAGATAACACATTTATTCCTAAGGTGAGTTTGGAAAATGAATAACCCTCTGAATTTAGTTGAATGCTATATTCTGGAGTATTTGACTCCATTAAAAACTGAAATCTGAATGCTCTATTCTACTTCCTAACTTTTTGATACTTACGTATGCTTCATAAATCACCTGATATCAAAACATATGAGTAAGTCTATGTTTAACCTAATAGTCCAAGGAAGAGAATGCATAATTGTTTCTGTATTCCTTAGCAGAGTTTGGCTTTCCCTTCTATGTCAGAGAGATGATGCAAAACATAACTGATGTTATGAAATGACTGGTCACCTCTATAACTTTGGCACTGTTTGCTGGAACTAAGTAGGCAATAAGATGATTGGAGGCTTAAAGGGGATGGTAAAGGCCCAACAGAAGGACGTCTGATTTATAATATTTTTCACTTGTGAATTTCCGAAAGATTTCAACTAATGATCTTCTTGGATCCCAGCCCTGAATTTCTTTAACCTTGTGGCAGTATCCAATATTTCCACAGCTTTTAGGTCTTGCTCACATCAGAACCTGGAAATAATTTTGTACAGACATGAGGGCTCATAAGGCATCATTGCCACATCGCTCACTGGCTTGATATTGATTCTCTTTCCCTGCTACATGCTACTAACTTGGGCCCTTAAGTTCTCATAATTGTGTTCTGATTTCTGATCTGTAACTGGAAGTCAATACAGACTAGTAGTAAGAATTTCTTAACCACAGTTTAAGAGACTAAATGTTTAATGTTCACTATGTATATTGATGATTATATCCTAGTTACTTGTCTGAGCTAAAATTTCTTTGTTTTGCAGTATATGGATTAGATTAAATGATGTATAAGTCCCATTTAATAATGCTGTCTTAATGACAACCTTTTTGTCTATGTCATCCTAAAGGCACTTGAAAATCATCACAAGAGTTTGTATCAGTGACTAGATTCTTTTCCTTAAATTGTTCTCCTTACATTTAGTTTCTTGATACATTCAGATTATCTTCCCCCACATGCTATAGACTAAATTGTGCCCCCTCAAAACTAATATGTTGAAGCTCTAACTTAAAATGTGACCATCTGTAGATAAAGTCTTTGGGATATAATTGAATAAATATGGGATTTGTAGTCCCAGATGGAATTTTCCTGAACTCACCCTCTCCTACAGACAACAAATCAACAGCAACACATACAGCAATTCCCTTTGAACAAAATCCAGAAACTAGCTGAGCAACACCTACACATCTGATGAATGAGAAAATGCCCACATAGAATGGATAAGAAAGGCTGAGAAACACTCTTATCATAAACCCCAACCCTGGCAGAGAGACATATCATCAGGAGGAGACTCACAACTCAGTTTCTCCCTAAGAAGTGACAGTTTTGGATCTAATATCTAGTACCCTACATGAGAGACAGGAAATCAAAACACCCATCTAAAAAGCCAATGGGGCTTATATTCATGAGACCCAGACTATAGCAAACAAAGAAACAGTTCTTAACAGGCTTTAGAGGACTTGTTGTGACTAGAGCCCCAGGGCTCAGTAGGGAGA
Organism: Eonycteris spelaea; assembly: GCA_003508835.1. Lineage (NCBI taxonomy): Eukaryota > Metazoa > Chordata > Mammalia > Chiroptera > Pteropodidae > Eonycteris > Eonycteris spelaea. Next base: position 984,946 of record PUFA01000252.1, read on the forward strand.
GAGCAGACAGAAACACTCACTTTCCAATCTTTCCCTGGTGTCTGAGGGTCAAGTTTCTAATTTAGCACACATTTAGGAATTGACTGTGGTCCTTCCCAGAGACTGAGAAGACCAATAGGCACTATCTCCACACTCTTCATCTGGCCCACTCTAGATCATTCAGTCTCTCTTGAAGGAGCTTGTGCATATGCCTGACACTCAGCTTTTGCAGCTGCCAACCAGAAGACAAACAAAATCCCTGATTGCCTGGTCTTATAAATAGTGGAGCTTGCATTTCTAGGTCCACAGAAAAAGAAACCATTCTTAATCAGTCATGCCCCCAGGGCTTACTACAGAGGGAACAGATAGGTCTGTCTCTGGGTCTTGCCCTGAAGGATGCCTAAATGCATACCTTAAAAGCTGCTGCCCAGGGTCATTTTCCTAATTTAGTATGTATCTAGGGGCTGAATACAATATCATTAATTCAATGATGGATATATAAAAAGACAAAAACTAAGAGAAAACATTAGACTTAAATTACATGTTAGACCAGATGAACTTAATAGATATTTACATTTCATCCAACAGGTGTAGAATACACATTCTCATGTGAACATAGAACATTCTCCAGGCCAAAAGCAATTCAATAAATTTAAGATTGAAATTATATCCAGCATCTTTTCTGATCATAATGGTATAATACTCAAAATCAATTACAAAAGAAAAACTGGAAAATTCATATATATGTGAAGATTAATAAACATGCTCTTGAACAACCAACAGAGGAAGAAAAAAAATTTTTTTAAATAAGAAATATTGTGAGATAAATGAAAATGTAAATCCAAGTATCAAAACTTATAAGATGCAGCAAAAACAGTTCCATAAGGGATACTTATAGTGATAAACACCTACTTTTTTTTTTAAAAAAGGGAAGATATCAATTAACATAATTTCAAAGTTCAAGGGAGTAGGAAAAAAAAAACTAAGGCTAAAGTTACTAAAGAAAGGAAAAAACAAAGCAGATGAAAATGAATGAAATAAGGTAAAAAAAAACATTAGAAAAGATCAATAAAACTAAGCTGGCTATCTGAAAAGATTAACAAAATAGACAGTTTTGTTTAGACAGAAAAAAAGAGGAGTCAAATAAAATTAGAAATAAATCAGGATACATTACAAGTGATAGTACACAAATACAATGCATCATAAGAGCCAACTGTGAATGCTTATATGTAAGCAAAGTAGACAAACTAGAAAAACGAAGTTCCCAGAAACATAAAACCTACCAAGACTGAATCAAGAAGAAATGAAAAATCTGAACAAATTAGGAGATAAAAAACTTTATACAGAAAACTATAAGACATTAATAAAATAATTTGAAGAAGACACAAATAAATGGAACAATATTCCATGCTTATGGATTGGAAAAACTGACAGTGTTAAACTGTTCATATTATCTAAAGCAATCAACAGATGCAATGCCACCTTCATCAAAATCCCAATGGCATTTTTCACAGGAATAGAACAAACATTCCTAAAATGTGTATTGACCTACAAAAGACCCTGGATAGCCAAAACAATCTTAAAAAAGAAGAAAATGTCTGGAGCCATCAAACTTCTTGATTTCAAACCATTTTACAAAGCTAGAGTAATCAAAACTGTATTGATATAAAAACAGATATATAGATCAATAGAATAAAAAGTCTCAAAAATAAATGATCACAATTAAATTGTTACAAAATGTCAAGACTATACATGAGGAAATGATAGTCTCTTTAATAAATGGTAGTGGAAAACTGGACAGCCGCATGCAAAACAATGAAAATGGATTACTATCTTACACGATATAAGAATTAGCTCAAAATGAATGCAGATTTAAACATAAGACCATGAAATCATAAACTCCTTGATGAAAATAATGGAGTAAGCTCCTTTGAATTTTGTTTTTCCTTTGATAATAAAAGCAAAGGCAATAAAAGAAAATCAACAAGTGAGACTACATCAAACCAAAAAGCTTCTGCATATTAAAGAAACACAAAAACAAAATGAAAAGACAAAATACAGAATGAAAGAAAATACTTGTCAATTATATCTCGATAAGGGGTTGCTATCTAAAATATATAAAGAACTCATACAATTCAATAGCAAAACAGCAATCAATCTGATCAAAAATCAACAGGGAACTAAACAAATATTTTCTCAATAAAGACTTATGAATGGTCAAATTGTACATGAAAAGGTACTCAATATCACTAATCACAGAAATGATTATGAAATGGAAATCAGTGCAAATGAAACGTAAATCAAAAGCAATATCAAATACCATCTCAGAACTGTTAGAATGGCTATTGTCACACAGATGAGGCGGTAAGTGTTGGTGTGGATGTACAGAAAAGCTAACTCTTGTGTATTATTGTTTGGTATATATCCAAAGGAAATTAAAACAGGATATCAAAGAAATATCTGCACCCCCGTATTCATTGCAGCATTATTCACAATAGCCAAGATGTGGAAACGACCTATGTCCATCAAGGGATGAATGGATAGAAAAAGTGATATATATATATATATATATATGGTGGATTATCATTCAGCCATGAGAAAGAAGGAAATCCTTCCATTTGCATCAATATAGACAAAACTTGAGGGCATTATGCTAAATGAAATAAGCCAGAAAAAGATAAATATTGCATGGAATCACTTATATTCAAAATCTAAACATAAATAAAAAGGGACTTGATTCAAAATGTCATAAATTCAAAGGCAGAGGCTGTACACATCTCCTTTAGTGACCATACCAAATTTATTACAAAACTATAGAGTAACCAGTATGCAGAGTCGTCAGAAGCCTGGCTTAACAGATGTCCTAAAATAACAGGTCACCTCCTAACAGTAGAAATGGCAGGGACACAAAATGACCCAATTCCACAACTGCATGTGGCCATCTAGAACTGGGAGGACTATCTTAGCTGAAGAGCCCCTCCCCCACCTGAGGGAAGAGGGGTCCTGGCTGCACACTGGGCTCCACAGCCCAATGTTCCAGTGTTAGGAAGAGAAGTCCCTACAACCTCTAACTGCAAAAACCAGCGGAGGTTGCGACTGAGTGAGTGATTGAGCCAGAGACCTTCCTCTTAAAGGGTCCATGCCCAGCCTCACTCACTGGTAGACCTGCTCTCTCTGAGCTCCAGAGCTAGGGCAACTGCTCAAGGAATGCCAGGGACATATGGTGAAGCAATGAGCTGACAGGCTTTTTCTGTTCCTTCCTTCCTGCCTGCCTGCCTTCTTTCTTTCTTCTTTCCTCTCTTTTTCTCTCTTTTCTCTCTCTTTCTCTTTCTCTTTCTCTCTCTCTCTCTCTCTCTCTCTTTCTTTCTCTTCCTTCCTTCCTTCCTTCCTTCCTTCCTTTCCTTCCTTCCTTCCTTCCTTCTCCTCCTCCTCCTCCTCCTCCTCCTCCTCCTCCTCCTCCTCCTCCTCCTCCTCCTCCTCCTTCTTCTTCTTCTTCTCTCTCTCTCTCTCTCTCTCTCTCTCTCTCTCTCTCTCTCTCTCTCCCCCCTCCCTCCTTCCCTCCCTCCCTCCTTTCCTTTCCATCCCCTGCTTTATCTACAATCTGAGGACACAGCAAGAAGACAGCCAGCCATCTGCAAGATAGGAAGGAACCAGTATCCTGATTTTGGACATCCCAGCTTTTGGAACTGTGAGAAAATAAATTTCTATTATTTAAGCCTCCTGATTTATGGCATTTTGTTATTGCAGCCCAAGCTGTCTAAAACATCACACATGCCACATATTTTCCTGATTTAATAGAGACATTGGGGACATAATCCTATATGAATATTTTACCCACTCTTTGACATTCACTAGAAACAAAATACATTCTAGCTGATGTAATTCTATGAGATAGAGTAGTCTATCTCCTAATGCTAGCATCCCTGGTGTAACCCTTCCAAATTCTCAATGAACAAATCAATTAACAAAATATCACCTATTTACATATACATTAGGTTCTCAAACTACTATCGCTGTGGTGCAGTTTTGATAATATAAACAAGCAAGAATGCATTAGAATATTATTACTCGATGAACTGGGTAACTATAGGATCTTTTATGTTTTAGTGAGATTATTTACAACAAAACAAAGTATGGTGACGTTTAGAGCAAAAGTAACTTGAACACCAAAGCTTTTCATCTTGATCAATAAAGGAGGCAACTTGAACTATTTTGGCAGGGATTGTGTATTGTTCAAGAAAAAAAAAAATCAAATGGAATGGGCAACAGGTTTTTGTTTATCAAACAGTGTATTTGAGTACCTACTAACTGGCAAAATTAAAAATTAACAGAATATTTCAACCAAAAGAAAACACATCTACTCCTAATTTAATTTAATTTTAATTTGATAGAACTCAATATTTCGCTTAATGTATAAGAACATTTTTATCTGTAGAAGCCTGAAAAAATTATTGTATTATAAAAATCCAGATAGACTGCAGTATTAAACATGGAATGTCCTTGCTCCTTACACTTTCAAAAGTGAAGAAAATTTTGAGATCCTCTTTAATATTATTTCATAATAATAGGGAATTGGGTAGCTAAAAATTGAGAGGTAGTATATTTGATGATATCTACCCTCAGATTAGTCTAAAACATGAATGATCTCCAAAGCGTGGACATTTACACACCTCAGTCTCACCCCAACATACCAGAAAGCTAGCAAAATATGTTACTTTACTGTATGTTTTCTATATTCATTGCCAATATACACTATGGTGCTTTTATGGATTTTGTTAGGCAATCTATACTGCCCCTTTTACAACATATCATTGAGAAGAGATTGGATAAAATTTGGCACAAAATATTTATTCAGAAAATATGTGAGTCCATTTTACCTAGAGACGGTTTTACACACTTGGGTTTTTAGCAAAAACAGGATTTAGGTGCTTAGGCTTCTATCTCTGCAGTGCAACAAAATTTATCTAATTTAAGGATCATGGTCTAGGTATTTAAATCTCATATATGGCAAAATACTGGCATTCCCAGATTCCCAATCAAATTTTGGGATTATAGCCTATTTATAAATCAGTTTTTGAAATTTGGAATGCTTTTCACAAAAGAAAGCAATACTATACATGGTAGTATGCTTTCTCAGGCTGTCCATTAATTTTTTTTTTTCTTAACTCATGTTATATATAAAGTATTTGTCATGGTTATCATGAATCCTAAAATAATATTTTATATTTACTGATTCATTACCATAACAAAATTTTTACATTCATTATCACATCTATTCATACAAACAAACCATACAAATCCTATGGGATATATAAAATTGAAATTTTTATTTTATAGACTAGTAATGGAGGTTAATTATCTTTCCTAAGACCACAAGTCTAGTCAAGACTTAAAGCTCATGTTTACATAATTTAAATTAACAGTAAACAGAGTGATATATACTAAGAAAGATTAAAGAGCTTCACATTTTTAAATAACTGTTACCTTCCAACTCCTCATTTTGTATTAATATCTTTAATAAGGTTGATTCTAAAATTTTCCTCCCAAATGTGATGGTGGTTTGTTCCATCTGCTTAAACCTTAATCAAACTCACAGTCCTGAAATGTTTTTAAAATATTTATGACTTGTGACAATGGGGAGAATGTAAAGGGGTGAAAATTATATTATGTTTATAACTTATTTTGAGAACTGGTGTTTCTGGACCACTCCATTTTAACATAAAATATTCATTTCACATAAATTCCTACCCCCAAACTGCCATTGCCTGTTTTGTTTTATTTTGTTTGTTTATTTAGATAGTACAGAAGGAAAAACATGTTTTGCATAGGTGGATCTTTGAAAGTGTCCAAGGAGCAGATGTTACTTAGATTTCAGAGAACTTTATACTCCTCTGTTCAATTTTAATTAAAACGTTTTGATCTTGAAATCATTAAAATAAAATTATGAGCGGGATTCAGGCCAGGCTCTCTGGTGGCCTGGAGAGCAGTCAGAGCTGCATTAGAGTTTGGGGATGATGGCCAGTTGATTGCCACTGGCAGAAGAGTCGAAACAGGGAGAAGTATTCACACAGATTCGCTTTTTATCGTCTCTTTTCGTCCTCCAGTAAGTCTCCTGATAGGAACTTCTTATAGGGAGAAGGGAGAGTCACCAGTAAGTCTTCTGATAGGAACTTCTTACAGGGAGAAGGGAGAGAGTGAGAACTAAAAAGATATTTAGAAGAGATAAATATTATATTCCAGAGCTAAAATAGGCTATTCATTTACTTAAAGAATATTTAAGTTTGAGAGACGTTAAAATGTACTGGTTAAGAGTGCAAACTGGCGTCAAAAGGCCTAGACTGAAATTTTGGTTCCACCACATATTTATTGTGCCGCCTCATTGGCCAGTTACTGAAATTTCGCCTCAGGTTTTACTTTACAACGTGGTGATAAGAACAACAGCAATCTCATAAAATTATTTTAAAGATTAAATAAAAATAATACATGTAAAAACCTAAAAATATTCTCAAGTATATAGGGAGCCCCAATAAAAGTTAACTATTGACATTGTTTTTGCTATTGGTAATAGTAATGCTATTGTTTAATAGGCCTCATGTTCCAGATGCTAGTTTAACACAGAAATCTCTATTAATCATAACTGTATATATATTCTCAAATATTGTGAATGGGATAGCTTAATGAGAAATCATGCCACATTCTAAAATGAAGTAGGAAAAAAATCTTAGAATGACCTGACATCAAACCCGCTTGCTATATGCAGCTAGCAGGGTGAATGGCAAAGTACATCTTTCTATCAGGATTTCCATTTACACGGGATCATGGACCCACAGATATGAACAATACAGAAACCATGGAGGGTGTAGGCATCAAGAACATGTCCTTATTTTATGATTCAAATTCTTTACAGAGCAGGAACCTCTTAACAAAGGACATAGGTGAACTTTGGAGTCAGACAGACCGTGTTTTCCCCCGGCTTCATTTTATAATAGGTATGTAAACATGAACAAATTATTGAACTTCTGAGACATAAGCCCATCACTTGTAACACAAAGATAATGCTACGCAGGTAATAACCTAAGAAGATGATGTATATAAAACATAGCATCTTACATATCATGAGGCTTTAGCTAATTACCTATACTTACGTTATTATATAGAAACTTGAAATTAAAAAAATCAAGCACAAATTTACCTTTTCTAAAAAAATAATTTTTGTATGTATGTATGTATGTATATATGTGTATATTTTTATATTCAGGTGAACACCTTTGGTATTTGTCCTCAGAGATCAATGATAAAACGCTTATTATTTGAGGAGCCCTTTAAAATCTGAAAGGTTTAGAACAGCAGATTCTTAAGTTCTCTTGTATGAATTAGTAGACCATCATTCTCAGCTTTCAAATCTTTTCCCAGTATAGACTACAAACAGTCCAAATATTTACACTGACTCCTCTAAAGTAGAAACAAGCTGGGGTTGTTCTGGAGCTTCATTCATCACTTTCCCCTTTCTTTGCAGCTCACTCCCAGGCACTCAATGCCTTTAGGCAAAATTATGCCATCAATAGCACGCATCTGGAATGGCTCATGGTCCTAGGTGGAGAGGCAGATGTATAATGGACTATTTGAAAATGCTACATTAGAGAAAGAGCTCTACAAACAAAATTAGTAAGAGAATGCTGAGGATTGCTCTTCCTTCTGTTCCATCATAATTTATCATCCAGAAAAAGAAATTGCCAGGTAAACCATGGAGAACAATTAAGGGGGAATGCAAAGTAGAGGAGTTTTGTGGCAGCAACCCCTGGATATTGCCCAGGGAGAGAGAATGCAAATGAAGGCATTCAGCTCATACGTCCGTGCACATTAAGCTATTTAGTTAGCATGTGGAACCTTTGAGGTTATTCCAGGTATGTAGACAAGGAACTAAATATTGACTCAGCAAGAGCTCAAATAAGAGGTCTAATTAAATTAAATGGTACAAAGGGGAGGCCTGTTTCATAGACTCTAGTAATTGCTTACAACACTAAAGAGACCAAATAAATGTCAAAAAGATATAGTAATAACCATATATATGTGGTTTATTTTTATATATCGTAATATACTATATATATATATATATATATGGTATAGTAATAACCATATATATAGTTAGATGTAGGGAAGATGTGAGCATAGAAGTGACTAAAAGTTCAAAGGCTATCAGTGGCTCAATTGTGAAAATGACTGGATATTGTCATAACCATAAATAATAAGTGATGCCTTTTAGGTAATGTCTGACACTGACACATGCATCAGCATGTTAGTTTTAATTTTATTCTAATGACTGGCTATGTGAAGAAATGTCTTAGGATAATTCTCATTCTATGGAAGAACATAATTAAGAGCTCATGGAGGATAGGTGTAATACTTCTGAGCTCTAAAAATAATGTGTTGCAATTCTACTCCAGAAAGGAATGAGTGTGAAGAACTATGAGCGTGACTTGTGTACTCAGAATACAACATTGTATTTCACACTATGGTGTTGGAAATATGGATAGCATGTATGTGGACAGGCAGACAAATAAAGAAGGACTCTAAGTTCATCTCTGATCCCATAGCTACTACACTGAATACTGTGGTTCGCAAAGCCCTTCCTAGATGAGAGAGAGCTACAGGATGGGGATAGAGGAGGATAAAGAGACGGATCTCTTTCCCTGTACTTAAATTCTCTGAGCCTTAGTTTCTCATTTATAAAATGGAGATAATAGTGGGAGTTGCTCTGAGCATTGTCGTGTATATAAAATAATGAATATATGTAGGGGATTTAAAATAATGTCTGTCATTAAGAGCTCCATAAATGTTAGTTAATATTGTTATCATTACTCTTATTATAATTATCATGGAAGTGAACAATAAGAACCTTGTCTTAGAAAAGCGGCCCATCTGCTCAAAGTGTGAGATATGGATCCTGAATCTGCTCAATTTCCCATTTTTGCTAGTTTCTGACTCTCCGTTGGGCAACTTAGCCTTATATGTATTTGTTAAGAATCAGGGGACTAAGTTTAAGTTTCAGTTTCCATATTTATAAAATAGTAATAATACTGGCTATTTCATACAACTTTTTTTGATAAGGATTATGAAGGCAAATACATTTCAAATATTTAGTACAGTACCTAGCATTAATGAGCACTCAATTTCATGTACATACACAGGCAGACATATGCATATATTATATAGATGGTTTACATATATAAACTATGCTTACATGCATACACACAGAGCACCATTTATTCTTTATTTCTTTAACTCTAAAAAAATCACAGTATTTTTTAGCTTGATGAAACCTCATTGTGTCCCTCATTCTTTCCACCTCTAGTCAGTCTCTGTTCCTGTCTCTCTCTCACACACACACATAAAACTATGCAGGAAAAATGTTTGTAGGTATATACTTATACTACTCCTCAATCCAAACAGACCTTTCCTGATTTATTATTTAAAAACTTTACTTTGCATTTTAGAGAAATGTATACTTTCAGCTTGATTTTAGAGTCCTTTTTTCTCTCCATCTAACCAAATTCTTCTAATTCTTTATTATTCTTTATTATTAAGCTCAAATCTTGTATAAAATTTTTCAGACAATTCAAATCAGAGTACTTGCTTTACTACAGATCTTTGTCATCTATTGCCCAAAACATTTACTTTTTTTTTTTTTATTAATTCTGTGCTGCTCCTAAATATTCTGTGCAATACTAGCCTGCTATACTCTGCCCAGCATTTTAAAATTCATGCTATCAGAAATGTTAAGTTTGCTGAAATGACTCCCCTGATTTTTTTTGGTAGCAGAAGTTTTACTCTATATTGCAATTGAATAAATCTGAACATGTGACATTTGCATAAAGACTCTAATGTTGAATAAAAATATCCCAATGCCTGATCTTTCTTTAAATCTAAGGGCTAAATGTCTCTATTTGCATTGTCAAGAAGTTTAGATTTAAAGGTTTTCCAAAGCATTTATCTGAAGGTTTTTACCTTGTATTGATTACAATTAAAGGTAGCCTAAGGTTTACTTTATATATTTCTTCCATTACTCATCAGCTACATGTGGACCAAACTCTAACCTTGGCACAGAGCAAAGGTGATTATTCTTTCACAAAGCCCATGTTAAGTGCTGTTGCTAAAACTGGATTATGAGATGCAGAGGAATTATCTCACTAAAAGGAAAACACTTCTCCCTAGGCTTCTGTCTTTAACCTTAATTTGAAATAAACTTTTATAACAATTAGAAGAAAACATATTAATAAATAGTATCACTTCATGGTAAAGTTATCATTATCCCATATTAACTAGTACTATGACTACTACTTTAACGATGACTACTACTACTTTACTTAATATTTGAGTACCTTCTATAGTCTAGACAATATGCTAAGCACCTTACATACTGTAGTTTATTTCTCTCTTGGAAGGTATTTATCAGCCAGTGAGTGACTCTTCTGTCCTTTCCTTTCCTAGTACAGAGATGATGAAGGCTTCATAGTGAATTCTAAGAAGTACATAACCCATGATTCTGAGTAAAAACAGAGAAAAGCTTCCTACGAACTTGTATCAAATTTAAATGTGAACAAATGTAAAAGCTTTTTTGTTTTAAGGCATTGAGAATTGGGAGTTGTTTACTAGACGACAGCAGAGCCTAATCTAATTTGACTAATTCACTGTTGTTGTTTAAAAAAAAACCTTCCTTAATTTGTTTTTCAATTGTATTCTTTTTCTTGCTATGTGATACAGAACCTGAGGCTAAACTAAAAATGATTTATCTTTGTGCAGAAGAGGAGTGGATTTGTACTCTGCATCTGACTGAAAGCATAAATGAAGCTCCTAAAGTTTCATGAATGTCAATTTTGTCCTTGGGTATAAGAAATAATACCATGTCTGTGTGTGTGTGTGTGTGTGCGTGTATACACACACACGTGCTCACACACATGAATGCACACAAAGACACAGTAGGAGCTCAGTGTTTGAAATCTGTATGTGATATCTATGTATTCCTTTTGAAAAAAAGAAAACACATAACTTTATCATAAAAGTCAACCATGAATTATTGCCTGTGACCCAGGGCTTGACCAAAAACTTTCCTGAGAAATCTAACATTGTAGAGATGCTTTAATGAACTTGTCCCCTAGCATGGTCAGTGTTATTATTTATTTATTTACTTATTTATCTACCTATTTATTTATTTATTTTTATCAGCTACAACATCAGAAAGCAGCATTTCCAGATCATCCTATCATAACTCTGTGCTGAAAAGCCTCACTAAATTGAGATTAAATGTTGTATTTTCAGGTATTCTTGAAAGTCAGTGTAAGAAATGTCCATTTGAACATTTCTGTCTTTTACAGACCCCTAGGTTAGGACATCATTCATCATATTACCAGTTGTTACACAGATAATGACCACACATACTAAATTCCTCTTTAAATTTTGATAAACATTTTTTTTAAAGACACATCTATGCTATCATCAGTGACAACTATATGATATAGTTAATTATTTATTTCCAGTTGACTATGACTAGACTAATTGATTTACCCAAAAGCTTGGTAATATTCATTGTTTTCACTTAAAAATATTCTTTAAGGTCTGTTTTTATGTTTAATTTTTAATTTAAAAAATTTCCTTGATTAATGAAATTGCTACAATTTTTTGAAACATGAGAAATACAAATACCATTTGTAAATTAACATTTGCTTAATTATTTATTTAATTTTGCTTGTCTTTTCTTCCTAAAATTCATGAATTCCTTGAGAATAGGACCATGTTTACTCATTGCTGTGTTGTTGTTTCTGGGTGGCAAAATGAAAATAAATATACATTAGTGTGGACCGACAAAAGAGCTCTGAAACTAGAGCTTGGATTCACATTTTCACTCCATCACTTACTCACCATATGACATTGGCAAATTATGTTTATCTATTAGCTTTAGTTTTCTTGTCAATCTGCGCCACAAGTTTACTTGTTGCATTATTGAGAGGATAAAATAATATACATGTAAGTGTGTCAATAGGAGAGGGGTAATCACCAAATGCAGCTAATTCTACCATCACCTCTTTCCCACCCACAAAGAAGAAAGTGATACTAAGAACACAATGATACTATCATTTGTATCTTGAGTATATACCTTCAGAGAGAGCCTAAAAAATTGTGCATGCAATTTATGGAAATCCTATTCTCAGAAAAAAATGTAGGGAATTAGAAAGAATAGGGTAGGTGAAGGTAGAGGTAAATAAGAACATTCAGTGTCAGCCAGACAGCAATTTTGGTCTGATTTCATAGGGGACTGTGAAATTGCGTAGCAGAAGTGGTTCCACCTTGAGGTAAGGAGTCTGGGATTTTGTATCCTCCTCTCAGTCAGTCAGTCACTGGCTAGAGGCTTTCAGGGCTTGCAGGGTATTGGTGCATAACCACCCAGACAGGGTGACTCCTGTTGGGCTGAGGCCAATTATGCAGAGAAGGGAACAGCTGTGAGACGTCAACAGCCAACGCAATAGCTGGGAAATGGGTGAACTACCAAGTAAAAGGATCTGTCATGAGTAGAAACATCCATAGGAACATTATTAGCTTTCCTTTAATTTTTATCTTCCCTTAGGCCAACAGTTCTCAACCAGGGACGGTTTTGCATTTGATAGTGTCTGGAGGCAGCTCTCCTCCCCAACGAGTAATTATCCAGCCTCAAATCCCAAATGCAAACAGTGCCAAGGATGAGAAACCCTAGAATAAACAAAAACTTATGTCAATATTAACTATTCATTATTAAATTATTGATTTGCTATTGATGTCATTCAGATTTTACTAAGCAAAAGAGGAAAATGCAGATTTGTATTAATTTTGCTAGGAAGCACACACACACACACACACACACACACACACACCACAAACACACCCTCATGGTATCTTGTGAGTACAACTAGCATTACTTTATAATCTGCAACAAATGTAAATTTAGTACAAATCATAGACCAAAATGGCTACACTTGCAAATCTCACCTGAACTGTCTTGTGCCTTTTTTCGTATTTGCTTTCAATTTTGCTTTCACTCACACCCTTATGAATTTTGATGCCAGCATTTTGCCGTCCTAAAATCTTGAGCTCCTTGACTTTTATTTTTCTCTCCTGTTTATTTCTGGCTTCCAGCTGAACTCACAAACATCAGGAGCTCTGCTCCTTTCCTTCAGCTGCACTTCGTCTAATGGAGAATCTGGCAACATCCTATAGCTGTCAAATACATCTTGGTCGCTTTCATGGCCTCTCTTTCTACCTCCTTGAAATTCTGTGGCTCAAGTTGTTTAGCAAACAATAAAAAAATTATTCCCCCTCTTTTCTCCTAAGAATTGATAAAAGTTAAGTTTTTTTCCCCTAAAACAGAAAGTCTTTTCTATTGTTTTAAATTCTTCCAATATTTTTTAATAATACAGAACGATTTGACATATAAATGAGAATATAGCAACTATTATAAGGAGTAAATTTAACAGTAGAGACACTCCTTTACCCCTCGATTTCCTTCTCAGCCTTGTGTGTGTGTCTGTGTGTGCATGTTCTTTGAGAGGTACCACAACAGTCTCAGTAAAGCCATGTCGTCAATCCTATAATCATGAAAAATATAGTATACCATTTTGATATAATGTTTCGTTTTCCCCTAGATCTAAAATGATCAGGTATTACCTAAAGCATCTGATTTCATTCTCATTGATGTACATTGTTTAAACAAACCTATAGAAGCATAATTGTATGATAAATCAAAACAAAACAAAACTACTTGCTATGTTATATTATAATTTGTCACTTGGTGAAAAGAGGATAATTTTGGAAAGAAACTGGGAAGGGAAAGGGACAGCAAAAGGAAGTAAGATCAAGAATTTTGGAAAGATAGTTGAATAAAAAGTATCAGAAATCTATTTCCCTACCCGTACTACATCTGTACTGGTAGAATCTGTCTGATATAACTCTAGAGTCTATTGAAGCCTTGTAACTTCCAGAGAAAGGCTTACAATGTACAGCATAGTTAATTTCTATCAATTTCAGCTCTTAGCACAGTCTCAGCTGTCCATATCCCACCCCTCAACCACTTGGCAGGTAGCTTTGCAAGTGTTCCTAGAACAGCTTGCATGCAACTTGTGAGAGCCAGGATGAGCAAAAAGAACATTGTCCTCCAAATATCAGAAATCTGTGCCCTGATCACTAATTGATGTTTCTCACCACAGAAGTGCATACAAAAAGGTAGTGACCATCACTCTTATGCATACCCTTATTGTTGTAATCCTTTACACCCTGGCTGCAGTAACTTCCAAGGGATTTAAAGATCTAGCATCTTCATTTACCACCTTTATTTTTCTCTCTTTCTCCATTTGGAAGCCAGACATGGAATACTACGACATTCAAAAGTAACCAAATACAGGGGGAAATACAAGTCACTGTGCATGCCCAGGGGAAGACGCAGGCTCAGGAAAGACCTGAGAAGACTTTCGGTTTACACTTCAGGCTGATTCTCACACATACATAGGCTTAAGCAATAAAGCAAAACAAAACAAAATAAAAAACCCTCACAAAAACAAAAACAAAAAACAAATGAACAAACAAAAATACAGGAAACAATGGTAAAGGAGTATCAGACTTCCAGAGTAGCCATATTATTAGATTCAGATGTCCAGTTTTCAAGAAAAAAAAGTTGAATATTCCAGTCAAGGAAAGAAAAGAAAGAAAGAAAGAAAGAAAGAAAGAAAGAAAGAAAGAAAGAAAGAAAAAAGAAGAAAGAAGGAAGGAAGGAAGGAAGGAAGGAAGGAGGAGGAAGGAAGGAAGGAAGGAAGGAAGGAAGGAAGGAGGAAGAAGAAGAAAGAAAGAAAAAGAAAGAAAGAAAGAAAGAAAGAAAGAAAAAGAAAGAAGGAAGGAAGAGAAGGAAGGAAGGAAGGAAGGAAGGAAGGAAGGAAGGAAGGAAGGAAGAAGAAGGAAGAAGAAGAAAGAAAGAAAAAGAAAGAAAGAAAGAAAGAAAGAAAGAAGAAAGAAAGAAGAAAGAAAGAGAAAGCATCTGAGAGTAAGGCATAATGACAAATCTAGAAGGAAAAGACTTTAAAACAACCATATTAAAAAATCTCAAAAACAAACAAACAAACAAAAACAAACCTAAAGGAAGACATAGCAAATGACAAGCAAATGATATAATAACAAAACAAAAATATTAAACCAAAAAGGAATTCTGGAAATAAAAAGTACCATATAAAAAAAATCACTACAGGAGCCTTCCAATTCAGAGTAGATGAATGCTGTTCTTGCCTCCTCCGGCAACCACATCAAATTACAACTAAACTAACTACATCATTGAGAATCACCAGAATCTAGCTAAACAGAAATTCTAAAACTAAAGATATACAGAAGAAGCCATGTTGAGGCTGGTAGAAGTGGTGGAGATTCAGCATGATCTGATCACATTCCCATGTGTGACAGTTAAAAAAAGGAAGGGATATCTCAGCTGTGTTTTTCCCCACCCCCGAGGAGCTAGGGATCCCAGCCCCACAACAGGCTCCTCAGTTCAGAGTTCCAGTGGCAGGAAGAGAAGTTCCCCATAACTTTTGACTGTGAAAAACAGAAGCTTATCATTCAGTGAGAAGGAGGGCAGCGGGAATCTCAGGTGATCTCTCTTAAAGGGCCCATGCACACACTTACTCTCTCATGTACTTACTCTCTGAGCTCCAATGCTGGGACAGCAGATTGAAAGGTGCCAGGAACATACGGGGAGGAAATAAATTGTCTGGCTTCAGAGTATGGACTGGAGAGGTAGCTTTCTATCAGACAGAAGCATTGGCAGAAGCCATTGTTCCTTTGCTGAGCCCTCCCACTTCTGCTTGAAGATGCAGGCAACTGCCATATCTAAATCTCCATCACCCTGGCTAACACTAGTCACCTATTCTTCCCTAAGATCCCACCACATGTCACTCAACACATGGGTTCACCAAAGTAGCTTCCACTGGCTTTTCCATATAAATTTCCTGTCATAGTTCATGTAGACTTTTCTAAAACCTCTCAAAGTTTCACAAATCCCAAACAAGCAGCATCTAGCCTCCACATGTCCCATATCTCTTGCTAAGCAACTCCAAGCCCCATGCTAATTATGGCTGGTCTCCATTTGCAGCGTAGCCTCTCCCAAGGACTTCCAAGCCCAGCAAAAGTGGCAACTATCTGCAGCTCACTTTGTAGCTCATACATACCAGTGGCCCTGGGCAGCGCACAGGCAGTGACAGATCTTGCCTGCAACAGAGACCCTCCCAAGTACCAACACGCACAGTGGCCAACTTCATACCACATCATAGCACCAACCAACCACCTTCATAAATGACATATCC
The DNA here is from genome assembly GCA_003508835.1 of Eonycteris spelaea. NCBI lineage: Eukaryota > Metazoa > Chordata > Mammalia > Chiroptera > Pteropodidae > Eonycteris > Eonycteris spelaea. The sequence goes on from PUFA01000252.1 coordinate 1,001,289, forward strand.
AAAGGGTAGAGTTGGCATGCACCAGGGCCCCCAATAAAGTGAATCTTCTCCAGAGAACAGCCCCTGCACAACAGCTCCTTCACTATAGTCTCGGCCAAGTCCCTACAACCGATCAACCTGAGGGTCAATCCTTTCCACTGATGTGCCAATGGCAAGCAAAGGTTAACTACAACAGGGACAAGGGACACACCTGGAGCACCTGGCTCAGGTGACCATGGAGACTGCCCCACTGTGCTTTGCAGGACACCTACTACATAAAGCAACTCCATGAAGACTGGGAGACATAGTAGCAGCTCTACCTAATACATAGAAACAAACACAGGGAGACAGTCAAAATGAGGAGACAAAGAAATATGTCCCAAATGAAAGAACAGAAAAAAAGCTCTAGAAAAAGAACTAAACAAAATGGAGACAAGCAATCTACCAGATGCAGAATCCAAAACACTGGTTATAAGAATGTTCATCACTCTCAGTGAAAACATAGATACAGATAAAAAACATTTAAAAAGTAATAAATGAAGAATATGATAACTGAAGTTCAGAATACATTACAGGGAAGTAAAAAAATAAAAACCTATTTGAAGAAATAATGACTGAAAACTTCCCTGACCTGACAAAGAAAATAGACATATAAGCCCAGGAAGCAGAGTCTCAAACAAGATAAACCCAAAGAGGACCCAATCAAAACACACTATGATTGAAATGCCAAAGATAATAGACAAAGAGAGAATCTTAAAAGCCACAAGAGAAAAACAGTTAATTATCTACAAGCGAGCTCCTATAAGACTGTCAGCTGATTTCTCAACAGAAACTTTACAAGCCAGGAGGACTGGCAGAAAATATTCAAAGTAATGAAAAGCCAGGACCTACAACCATAATTATTCCACCCAGAAAAGCTATCATTTAGAATCAAGGACAGATAAAGAGCTTTCTAAACAAGAAAACACTTAAGGAGTTTATCAACACTAAACTAGTATTACAAGAAATATTAAAGGGACTCCTTTAAAAAGAAGGAAAAAATAGATTAAAAAATATGAAAAAGAAAATGGCAGTAACTACATAGCTGTCAACAATTATGTTAAATGTAAATAAATGCTCCAAAAAAAAAAAAAAAGACATAGGTGGCTGAATGGATAAGAATACAAAACCTTTACATATATTGTTTACAAGAGATTTTAGATCAAAGATACACAGATATAAAGTCATGGAAAAAGATATTTTATGAAAATGGATATAAAGACCAAAAAAAAGCTGGTATAGCAATACTTATATCAGAAAAAAAAAAAAAGACTTTAAAACAAAGGCTATAAAAAAAAGACAAAGAAGGACCCAGTAATTTCACTTCTGAGTATTTATCTGAAGAAACCCAAAACACTAACCTAAGAGGACATATTCATTGTGGCATAATTTATGTTGGCCCAGATATGGAGGCAACCTATGTGTACATCAATGAATGAGTAGAGAGAGATGAAGTGGTGTATGTGTACAATGCAATATTACTCAACCACAAAAAAGAATATCTTGTCATCTGCAAAAACATGTATGAACCAGGAAGGTATTATGCCGAGTGAAATAGGTCAGACAAAGAAGGACAAATACTTTGTAATTCCATTTATATGTGGAATCTAAAAAATAAAATAGATGAGCACACAAAGCAGAAACAAACTCTTGGTACAGAGGACATTGTGATGGTTGCCTGATGAGAAGGATGTTGAGGGACTGGGTAAAAAAGGGGAAGGGATTAAGAAGTACATATTGGTAGCTACACAATATTCATGTGAATGTAAAGTATAGCATAGAAAATATATTCAGTAATATTGTAATATCTATGTGTGGTGTCAGATGGGTGCTAGATTTATCAGGGTGATCACTCTGTAAATTATATAAATTCCAATCACTATGTTGTACATCTGATACTAATATAATATTGTATGTCAACTGTAATTGAAAAATAAAAAAAAAGTAATATTAAGAAAAGAAAAGGAAATAACTATGGAGATTCAAAGGCTGGTTTAAGCAGGCAGAGTAACAAATCAGCAAACCTGAAGATAAGACAAAGAAATGAACTAGTCTGGGGGACAAAAAGGACTGAAATAAAATTAACAGATCCTAAAGGACTTGTGGGACATGGTGAAGCTAACATACTCATTAAAGAAATAATAGCTGAAAGCTTCTCAAACTTAACATAATATATTATATAAATATCCAACAATCTCAATGAACTCCAAGTTGGATAAATAAAAAGAGACTCATACCAAGACACGTTATAATTAAACTTTGAAAGCAAAACAAAAAGATAATTTTGAAGGGAACAAGAGGGAAGCAACTTTTCTCATACAGGAGCTCCTCAGTAAAATATTTCTCATCAGAAACTTTGAAGGTCAGAGGGTGGTGGATGATTATTCGAGGTGCTAAAAGAAAAAGTCAATTGAAAATACTATATCCAGCAATACTTTCCTTCAAAAGTGAGGGAGAAATTAAGACTTTCTCAGGTAAACAAAAGCTGAGAGAGTTCATTACCACTGGACCTTCCATGAAAGAAATACTAAAGAGAGTCCTGTAAGTTGAAATAAATTAAAAAAAAAAGAACATTGGTCGGTTACTCAAAGTTTTATGAAGACATAAAAATTTCAGTAAAGATAAATACATGGGTAATTATTAAAGCTAGTATTATTGTAACAATATTGTGTAATACCGCTTTTTGTTTTCTACAGGATTTAAGAAGGTAATACACTTAAGAAAATAATTAGTTTAAAGTTAATATTAATGTAATTTTGGTTTCTAACTCCATATTTTTTCTACATAATTTAAGATACTAATGCATTACATTTTTATTAGTTTATGTTTTTGGACTCAGAATGTATAGATGTAATTTCATGATATCAACAACTAAAGGGGTGGAGAACAGATCTGCTAGAGAAGGATCATTTTTATATGTTATTAAAATTAAGCAGGTATAAATTCAAGTAGATAGAATGTTATAACTTTAGTATGCTAAATGTAATTCTCATGTAATTACATGAAAAATAGCTGAAGAATACACAAAAGAAATGAGAAAAGAACTCCAATATTTATTGTAAAAGATAATAAAATCAGAAATTCTAAATTGGAAGGAAACGTAGAGCTCATTTAATCGCAAACCTTAGTTTTATAGATAGATGAGGAAAACAGACCCAAAGAGATAAATGTCTAGACTACAACTTGGGTCTCCTAGTTTGGAGTCCAGTAGTTTTCCTATTGCCTTATGATAGTGTCTCTTGTTGAAGCTTAAGAGTAAATTCTGGTCAGGTTTCTTAAGAATCCAGGATCATTAAAATCATCACTATTAGCAGCTCTAGTCAGTATTTTCTCACATCTTTCAATTAAAACTATTCCTTATCTCCTGATATCTTTAGCAATAATCCTGGCTAGGTGTACTAATACCACTTCCAGTCACTTTGTCACTAAACCCACTGGGAGGCCATCGGGCTTACTTTCAGTAGCAATAAAATAAAGAGCATGAAAAGTTATATTCTGGTCCTGTCTCTGTCATTAGATTCCTTCATGAAATAGGGTAAGTCATAGGAAATCCTTGACCTGTTTCATTGTTTGTAAAGTTAATTTGAATTAGACAGTATAACATGAATAGATTATTTTTAAGTTTCCTTCAAGTGCTATTACAACTGGATGCACAGCATAATCATTTTCAAGAAAATCTAATTCACCATGACATAAGTTTACCTGGATACCAAAATAACTTCTTAGTCCACTTTACCACAATGCAATAAAACAAGAAAACAGCACCTCCACACCTTTTCTTGTTTTTAAAATATATTACTTGAATTACTAAGGTCCAATTACTTCCATTTGCCTCCTACCTAGCATTAAACAAACACACAAATTACTCTAGAGTTAATTTTATTGGCAATGTGTATTTGTTGTCTTTCTTTTTTCTCCTTGTGCTCTTTGCATTCTTTTCCCTTTATTTCTTTCTCCTCTCCCCATTCCATTTCATACATTTCCCTATCTTTTTTTAAAATCTATAAATACTTCAGTTAATTTTCCAAATCTTCTTTAATTTTCCCAATTTTCTTGATGACTATCAATGATTGCAGTAGGTGCAGAGGCTCATTAACTTTCCCTTAATGACTTAATATGGCAAGCACATTAACCTACTAAGTCATTCTGTATGTACTTTATTGCCTGTGTTTTGTAGACTCCAGTGGCTCTTTCGGACAATTGCTGTACTGTTGCTGTTTCCTATTATTTCTAATTGAATGCACACTACCCCTTGATTTCTGCTAAAGCTAAGTTGCAGTAACTTGGCAAATTTTCAATCTTGCTGATCTTTCGCCCTGACCAATTAGTTTTATTTATTTATGAAATTTTTTAAATTGTGGCTTTGGCACACCTACCTCAGGGTAAGACAGCACAATTAAAACACATTGAAGAAAATATACAAAAACATGACAATTAAATAATCAGTTTAAAGAAGTATAAAAAAAAATTGCTGGCCTAAAAACATAACACTTAGGGAAAGGGTAATTTGAAGACTTTAAAATCTTTTAAAGTATTTAATTTTTGCCCACTGAATTATATACACATATAATTACACCTTTCACAAAATATATAAGAGCTTCCCCACATGGCACTCTGTATAAGGACACTAGAGAAATAACTGATGGAGTATTTACGAGAATACTCATGGATGACTCGGGTACACTTTAATCTTCTTAGAATTATATTTTTACTGTTCATAAATTAGTACAATAATAAGTCAAGGTGGCTGAAAACTGATCTGCACCACTATGTTGAATTACATAATTTTGTCATATTTTGCTATGTTTTCCAATTTAAGTTTTACATACTCCATCTTTCTTTGAGGAATGATAGCCATTGAAAGGCCACATTGATTTATTTTCATGTGACTAAAGGATAACCTAAATTGAGTCAAGTTTCATAATCTAGGCAATGTCTTAGACCTCAGTTCTGGTATATGATGTATAGATATATATTATATAGTATATCTCATTACCATCTCAAATCATTACTGCTAATTTATATCTCTTTTCCTAATTCCATTTCCTTTTCCTTTGCTTAACACTTTATTCTAACAGTTATAGTCTTAATTTTTCAAAGAATCATTCTTCTCTGGATTCTCCTTGCTCTTTACCCAAGAATTTTCTCAATTACCACCATCTTAAAAAGTACATAAATAAAAATGGTAACCACCCCCAAAGAAAAGAATAAGAAGTTTCCAGCAATTTCATCTGCCTCAAATATCTCTTCCTCTCTCCCTCTCTTTCTCCTTCCTTTCAACTACAAACTGCGGAAAATAATAGTCTATGATGCTATCTTTTCTCTGTCATTGCACAATAAATATTTAGGCCACTGTAGTCTAATCTTTGACTTCACCATGTTACTGATACTGCTTTGGAAAAGATATAAAGATATAAGTGCAAAATCCAATATGCACTTTAAAGCTTAGCCAATCTGAAATTTCTGCTTTATTTGTAGTCATTGGCTTACTGTACCTCAATCATTCAAAAATATTCAAGGACATTTTTAGTCTAGTGGGAAATAGGGATTAAAAAAGCAGATAATTACAACATATGTGAGTACTGCTGTGATTTTGGTACTCACAGAGGGATATGGTAGAAATTGCTCATTGCCACCCAATATTCATTCTCTCTTCACAGAAACAAAACTGATTTAATTGGAGAAAGCAATGTACCCAGATTAAAACACAGACAAACAAACAAACAAATTTTACATCTTGCAGCATCCCTTGCAGTTATGTATAGCCATATAATTAAGTTCTAGCCAATAATATGTAAAATAAACATTTGGAAGGAACTTAAAAAGATGTAAGAAATGTTTGCTTCTGTTCTTCTTTATTTCTACTGTCTGGAATAAAAAAGCCATAGCTATAACTAGTAAAGACACATTTTGACTTCACTAGAAATGAAAGTCAGAAATCAAGGATAATAAAGCAGAAAAGCAAAAGTGCTTGATTCCCTGATGACTTTGCAAAGCTGCCATAACAGTCCTGGGTTGCCCATTCTCAGACTATTTATATGAAGACAGTAGACTCCCAATATGTTTAAACAGCCACAATCAAGTCTTTGTGCATATTAGAATCACTTGTGTGTAGAAATTTTATTTTCTAGATGTCTTTTACATTTTGTCTTATTCAACATAATTTTTACTGGATGCTCCCATCTTTTTCCTTTATACCTGTCTCCTGAGTTCCAGAACCATATACCCAACTTCTCTTAGACCTTTCTCTTTGGATGCCCCTTAGTCACTTAAATTTAACAAGCAAAAGCTAGATGAATTGCCTTACCCTTCTCAATTTGCTCTTTATTCTGTATAGAGCTTTCGGTTAATGATGGCACTGTTGACTAAGTAAGATACCAAATCTCAAAACCTTGAGTGTAAATCAATTCTTTCTTCTTCATCCTTAACATTCAATAAATTATTGACTACTTCCTTAGAATTTGTTCTTACATGAATACATTGCTCTCCATTCTCATCAGTATTGCCTTAATCAAGATTTTCAGTGTTATTTTTAAAATGTACTTCTTAAATAGGCCTTTATCTTCAAAATCCCTCATCTTTTTATCTTTCCTATCTATTACCACCCTGTTAAAAACAGGTAACTTCAAAATACATGGATTTATTTATGCCCACCTCAAATGTAACATTTTTCAACTCAATTGCCCACACATTAAAGTGAAAATATTATAAATGGTCCTTTGAAACAGCCCAAATTTGGTTTGTAGGTCCTCTTCTATTCTTCTCCCTCCCTAATATACACACCAATAGTACCAAGTATAATTGTTTCTAGTCACGTCAGACGTTTGCTATTTTCATAAAATTCCTTATCTTTCCCTATTTCTATCTTTTTATTTCAGTTGTCTCATCTATCTTGAATCCTTTTTCTCTCCCTCCCCACTAAGTAGAACCTTTGATTTTACTTATCAATCAAGGTCTAATTAGAGTTAAGCCACTTAGAGATTTCTCTTATCCACTTGTCACATCAATGGAATTAATTATTTCCTTACCTCTTACTATGTGCTTTTGGGCATACACTATGTCATATAATTCATTATATTTAATTTGGAGTCATTTTGTATATTTAGGTGTATTATATGTATTTATTTGAGCATCTTTAAAGGAGGCACTGTATATTCATCTTTGCATCCCCTAGATGTTCTGCGCTACCTGGCACAGAGAGAATACACATTTTATAGTTGGAATTTTGAACTATTAACACTTTGGTTTCCTTACAAGTAATGTGTAACTTCAGGGTAAGTGCTTGTAGATAGATGTAAAAATGATTGAAAAATAATTTTAATTAAATGATGTATTTAATTAAATGGTCTACTGAGCATGTTTTTCTAATTCCTTTATGCTATAAATTCATCTTTTCTCCAGAGTTCTTCTTCCTAAAGTACTCTACCCATTTACTCTGGAGAAATGCATTCCCATCACACTTATTTCTTTTTTAACAAAACATATTTGCTTAAGGTAATGTTTCATGAATCTGATTTTGGAATGTGAACTTTAGTAAACTTAAAATAATCTGTAGATTTGAGTACAAATTTCAGTAAATTTAATGAGTTCCCTACTTAGAAACATGCTCATTAATTTTCTAAAAAGATTTCATAGTAAAATGATGTTTTAGATAAGAACTTCTTCTCAATAAAAAAAGAAGAAGAAGAAAGAATTGAGGGTCACCAAGAGAATTAAAGCAAGTGTGCTTTGGTGTAAGCATAGTGAAATTATTTAAAAAGCTTTCCATTCCAGACAAGAAAAAGCCAAGGAGTTCACGACTGCCAAACCAGCGTTGTAAGAAATTTTAAAAGAGTAGATTATTTAAGCAGGGAAGGGAAGAAAAGGAACAGAAAATATGAAAAAATAAAATGACAATAACTACATACCTATTAATAATCTACTTTAAATGTAAATGATTAAATGCTCAATCAAAAGACATAAGGTACGCTGAATGAATAAGAAAGCAAGACCCATACATATGCTATTTACAAAGAAACCCACTTAAGATCAAAAGACATACAGAGATTTAAAGTAAAGGGATGGAAAAAATATTTCATGCAATTAAAATTTTTAAAAAGCTTGGAGTAGCAATACTTATATCAGACAATATTGACTCTGAAACAAAGGCTACAACATGACACATAGAAGGACATTACATCATGATTAAAAGATCAATCCAAAAATATATATATAACCCTTGTAAACATTTATGTACCAACATAGGAGCATCTAAATATATAAAACAAATATTGACAGACATAAAGGGAGATCAACAGTAATAACATCATAACAGGGGACTTTAACACCCCATTGACATCAATGGATAGATCTTCCAGACAGAAATTTAACAAAAAACCAACAGCTTTAAAAGGCACATTAGACAAGATAGATTTAATTGGCATTTTTAGACAATTCACCACAAACAAGTAAAAGATTCATTTTTTAAGTGTACATGGAACATTTTTCATGACAAATCACATGACAGACCACAAAAAAGTTTCAGAAAATTTAAGAAGATTGAAATCGTATCAAGCATCTTTTTCAACTACAATGGTATGAAACTAGAAATCAATTACAAGAAAAAAATTGAAAAACACAAATACATGTGTGCTAAATAATGTGCTACTAAACAATGATTGAATTAACAATTACATCAAGGAAGATATCAAAAGATACCTTTAGACAATTGGAAATGAAAACACATGACCCAAGATCTATGGGACACAGTGAAAGCAGTACTATGAAGGAAATTCATAGCAACACAGGTGTACCTCAAGAAACAAGAAACATCTCAAACAGTATAACCTTATACCAAAAGGAAGAGAAAAAGAAGAGCAAAGAGAGCCCAAAGTGAATAAAAGGAAGGAAATAATAAATATGAGAGTGGAAATAAACAGAGTCTTTAAAAAAATACAAAGGATTAATAAAACCAAACCTGGTTCTTTGAAAAGATAAATAAAATTTATACACCTTTAACCAGATATATCAAGAAAAAAAGAGAAATGACCCAAATAAATAGAATCAGAAATGAAAGAGGAGAAAAGACAACTGATATCACAGAAATACAAAGGATTATAAGAAAATGCTGTAAATAATTATATTCCAACTAAGTGGACAATCTGGAAATAATGGATAAATTCCTAGAAACATATAATCTTCCAAGACTGAATCAAGCAGGAACAGATAATCTGAGAAAACTGATTATTATTATTAAAATTAAATTAGTAATCAAAAAATTCCCCAAAACAAAAGTCCTAGGCCAAACAGCTTCACAGGTGAATTTTACCAAATATTCAAAAAAGAATTAACACCCATCCTTTTCAAACTTTTCTAAAAAACTGAAGAGGAGGGAAGGCTCCCAAGCTCATCTGATGAAGTCAGTATTATCCTGATTCAAAAACCAGACAAAGACATTACAAAAAAAAATAATCATAGGCCAATATTCCTGATAAACATAGATGTAAAAACCTTCAACAAAATATTAGAAAACCAAATTCAGCAATATATTGAAAAGATCATATACCATGATTAATTGGGATTTATCCCTGGGATGCAAGGGGGGTTCAATATCTGCAAATTAATTAACATAACATGCCACATAAACAAAATAAAAAATAAAAATCACATGATCATATCAAAAGATGGAGAAAAAGTGTTTCATAAAATCCAGCATTCATTTATAATAAGCATTCTCATCAAGTTATGAATAGAGGAAACAAACCTCAATATAGTAAAGGTCATACATGATAAATGCATAACTAACATCATGCTCAAAGGTAAACGTGTTTTCCTTACATTTAGGAATGAAATGAAGATGTCCACTTTCACTACTTTTATTCAATATAGTATTGGAAGTCCTAGCCAAAGCAATCAGAAAAGAAAAAGAAATAAAAGGCATCTAAATTGAAAAGGGAAAGATAGAACTGTCATCATTTGCAGATGACATGATACTAAATAGAACCCTAAAGTTTCCACCAAAAAAATAATAAAACATAAATAATTCAGTAAAGTAGCAGAATACAAAATTAAAATTCAGATATCAGTTGCATTTTTATACATCAATAATGAATTATCAGAAAAGGAAATTAAGACAATAATACCATTTATAATTTCATTAAAAAAATACCTAAGAATAAATTTAAACAGGGAGGTAAAAACCCATACTCAGGAAAATATAAGATATTGAAGAAAGAAATTGAAGAAGATAAAAATAAATGGAAGCGTAAACCATGCATATGCATAGAAAGAACTAATGTCTTCACAATGTCTCTAGTACTTGAAGCAATCTAAGATTTAGTACAATTCCATAGGTTTCAAGATCTGTATTTCTCTGTTATAGAAATGAATGATAGAAAATGAGTATAAAGTAATTATTTCATTAATTTTCAATTACATTTGCATTTATTTATGAAAATTATACTATTCTGTACTTATTGGTGGGATCACTTCATAAATTATATAAATGTCTAACCACTATGCCGTACACTTGAAACTAATATAAATAATAGTGAATGTCAACTGTAATTAAAAATAAACAAAATAAATAAATAAATAATAAAAATGAAAAGCTTTCCAGAATCTATCTGCAATCAGATGGCTGTAAGACATAAAAGGGTGCATGCTTCCTTTTTTCGGATTTATTTCTTTCTAATGAGAAATTGTGGGTATAATGACTCAGTTTTTAAATTGTAAATCATGAATTCCAAATGGCTCAGGTGTAATCTATCTATAAAATATGTAAAGTTCATGAATTTGAATCAACATACCAAACATAAAGAAATGCAAACACAATTTATACATCTGGAGAAAATGATATTTTGGAGGGGACAATTAACAATAACATATTTCAGCAGTAATGTATAGGCTGAACTACCAATTATTTTGAAAGCTTAACTTCAGACAACATGAAGAAGTAGCACATAATTAGAAAATAAAATTCATATGGATTTAAACCTTGTGAATGAAGGTGTGTAAAATTCAGAAAAGCAAATAGCAGACAGACTTGGGTCCAAAAATAATTTTTTACACACTTAAAGCAGTATAATGTTAAATGAGAAAGCAAAGACTAAATGTCTAACAATAGAAAATAAAGATATAGTATTTTTCAATGTGCATAGAAATGAACACATGCTATGTGTATATATGCATTCATGTATACATGTGTGTATAGATTGTATTTAAAACACATTTTCCTTTGTAAAATGACAGGGCACCAATATATGCAATGAGTTGTGTTAATTTGTACGTTTTTTGTGGGTTTTTTGCAAAATATAAACATAAAAAACAATCACCTTAATCTCTAATAATAATTGCACATAATATCCAAATTATTCACTTTTGATTGGTGCTCTTCAGTTTCATCATAGATTCAAGGTTGTTCACCTGAATACAGAAGGCATAGGTGTTTGAAGGTAAATCTGAGTTCTGACATTTACTAGTATGATCTTGGGAAAGCTATTTAAATTTTCTGGATTTCATTGTTTTCAATTGTTTAAAAAAACAAGCAAATAAACAATATATGAGGCATGCTATTATGAAGATTAAATTAGAAAAAAATTAAGAGATAGATAGTTAATAAGGATTATTCCCTGCTTTCTACCATTGATCGTAATTCTTTGCTTGTTTCTGAAAATATATTCTTTTTAAGAATGTTATTTCTTTGAGGGAAATTTGAATGTCAGGCTATTGAGGTCCTAGACATTTCAAATTTATAAGTATGCTGCTATCACTTTGAAAAATTTGTCTTCATGAATATAAATTCTTAGAACATTCATGATGTTTCACTTTAACTTAATTTTATAATGTTGGTCTATGCCCTTCACAAAGTCACTGAAAACTGAATCTAATGTAGATATCAAACATTATTTTATTACCTTACCCACTCTAAAGAAATGATCTACTGTTATTAAAAGATGAGTAGAAAAGTTAGACATTATTTCTACCATGGTCATTTTATAGCAGATTGAAACTCAGGGTCACCAAAAAATTTATGAAAGTTCCCCCTATATCTGTAATGTTCTATCACACTCCACTTCTATAATTACATGTGGAAATAAAAGTTTTTAAGATCTGTATTTCTATGTTATAGAAATGAATGAGAGAAAATGAGTATAAAGCAATTATTTCATTAATTTTCAATTACATTTGCATTTATTTTATGAAAATTACAGGATTCAATTCAGAGTTCCATCTGTACTCTTTATGAAGTCGGAAAACCATGCTGTAAATTAACATTTATTTCTTATCCAAATGGCTTCCAAAAACTGATTCATTCTAAAATCTCTGAAGTGAATTTAAAAGTTATATCTATTTAACATTTCCTTAAGAAATCCGATGAGATATTGCATTAGTTTAATTATATGCAAAATTTTATACTCCAATTGATCTGGTAACCTATATGGGTCTATATGATTTGGTGGCATGAGAAGGGGTGTAGCTGCTTCGTTTTCAGCAACTTCTACATGTGATGATAGAAATGCTGGGCAATACTCACAGCTGACATGATGAGCTCTCCCCCCAGGCTCTGGATCTCGGCTTTAACTTGACTGCAGATTTTCAGTTGGTGAGAGTAGAATTTAATCTGTTCTAGGTAGGCCAACAAGTCCTGTTTGCATGATGGATCTGGACACTAAATATGTGTAAAGATAAAAATGGAAATAGCAAAGTAAATAATAAGTAGAACAAAGTGAGTAAATATTGACATTATGGCACTTCATGAAGCAGCAATTTTATTTTCATTGAACCCCAATTCTCAGAGACCAAGCTCACGTAGATTCTGATATGCCACCTTTAGCAGAATTTATTTATGTTTTGCTTGATTTCTTCAGCATAGGCAAGAGAAACAGTAAAGGAATTTCCAGACGTAAAAAGATACATAAAATAATGTCTTTAATTTATAATAAGTTTAGAAATCTTCAGATTATATTTTTAGGTAAATCTTAAAAAATATTTAAACTGCAATTATTCCTTTCACCTAAAGTTGCTATTAGAATATTCCTGGGAACCCATAATTCTGATTGTTTGTGCTTTGTTATGTACATGGGTACAAAAGATGTGCAAACAAAACATATATTACATGCATTATGTTCTCTTACATTTATCATTTAAAGCTCTTAACTATTACAGAAAAAAAAAATCATTTTTACCTTAGATAACAGCTGTGATCTATCTGGAGCCAAGAAACAGATGACATTCATGTTTTAGAGATTAAATTTTTTCTACCAAAAGCAGTCTCCTATATTATATTATTTTCTGTAAGGAACTTACTACTATACAGCTTTGAGCTTCATTATAACATGATAAATATCTGTGGTCAGTGTTTAATCTTTGTATTCTTTCTACAATGCAGTTCTAACAGGTTTTTAAAAATACCTGATAACTCAATTCTACTTTAAATACATTTTCATAAGGATGGGGAAATATAAAGAGTAATTTTATGCAAAGATATTCATTGCAGCATTACTTAAAATAGCAAAATTTGGAAATAAATGTCCTATACAGTGAAACACTTATATAGTATCAAGAACATGATATTTTCAAATATGTGAGAAAATGTTTTTGGAAAGTAAAAAACTTAGTATTTAAAATTTTATATACTATCTTAATCAAATTGTGTAAAAAATGGTTGTATTTGATTAAAACTGGGAAATATGTTAAAATGGTAAGTAAACATAATAATCATTTTCCTCATATTTTGCATATCTTAAAATAATACATATTATTTTTATAATTATAAAAATATTATCAAAAAGCTTTAATTTTAATGGCATAAAGTGCAAATTAAAATGTAGGAAGAAAGACAAGAAAGTATTCCATGTATTTCTGCTTTTACCTAAACTGGAATATTGCTGGGAAATTCCTGAGAATTCATTCTCATTTATATTTGCTAAATAGACTAGTCTGCATAGCTTCAGAATGAGTGGACGAGATGAAAACATGTGACCCTTGAGTAAAAGTTAATTGACAAAGAGAGCACTCTGTAGAAATACTATCAGCTAAATAAGCATGGACATATGAATGGACACAAAGATACATGATAACCAAAGAGATAATCAGAGATGATAGAAACATCTTGACTTTAAGGGTGTTTCTTATATTTTAATTCCCCAAATCTCACCAGAAGTACTAAGCTGTAATTAATAAGGAGGAAAAGGAGAAGGACAAAGAGAAAGAAAGAGAGAGGAGTGGGAAGGAGAAAGAAGAAGGAAGGAGGAAGAAAGAGGGATTTCTCCAATTTACAGATGACAAATCAAAATCTTGAAATCAAAATTTATATTTTTCCAGCATTGAAGAGCTTATGCCAGAGTCAGTATTTGAACCCATATCTATTTGCTTTCAAATTTTTATTTTAAATCACTAAACTTAAGAGAATTTGGAGTGTATATTTTTCATCACAGAATATTATTGTGTGTTGCATAGTTTCAAAGAAAAAAAAATATGGCAAAACTATGTCTCCAGCACTATTTTGAAGTGATTAGTACTGGGGTTTTTTTTTTTCAAAGTCAAAATTAGTTACCCAGAATGACCTATAATGATGAAAGGCAAGTCATTTCATTATTTTACCATGGCAGAAAGTTTATCTCTATTAAGTATATCCCATGTGCCAGGCACTGTGCCACGTCCTTTACATGCATAATTCTTAGTTCACACAGTGCCATTTTACTTAGATCTTATTATTGTCATTTGCTCATTTGCAAACTAGGTTTTGAATAGAGTGTATCATTTGTCTAAAGATTTGAATTTAATTTTCTGTTTTATACACTGTATAATGATCTCTTCTATATAACATTCATTGAAAATACCATTTTTTGTTGTCTGTTCTCACTGAGTAAGGGCTTTATCTATTCTTTGTTCTCATGGATGAATTCAATGATAATCCGACACGTATAGTGTTTTATCTGTCATATACTATTCTAGGTGCTTTTCTATATCAACTCAATAATCACACAACTCCACGCAGTAGATTCTATCATTATCCTTTTTCTAACAAGGAAGGAAACTGAGGCACACAGAGATTAATAAACTTGCTCAATTTTATTAATTGCTAGAACTAGTACTCGAACTCATGTGATCTGGCAACACTTAACCTCTGCAATCTGCTATAGGAAAAATATCAGTCTTTCTTCTAGTTTTATCTTATATAGGCAAAACAGTAAATTGCCACTCTGATTTGTATATTGATTTTTTTAATTGACATTCTTATCTATAAATTATAAGTAGCATTAGGGTGGATTTTTTCATTTAAGACCAGTGCCACTATGTAACTTCTGATAAAATTGAATTTATAAATTAAAAATTATATTTTTAACCAATAACCAGTGTTGCAATTGCCAAGCAAAACACAGTCTCTCAAGGGACTCTTTCAAAGCCATACTAGAAGAGTTTATAATTCTCTTAATGAGAGAATGAGTCAAATGACTAGAAAATTTGAAGTTGAACTTTTGAAATTAAAAGTTGCTTGACCCAGATGTACCCTTCATTCTCAGAATTGATGAGAATCTTGGTTACACCTAACCATGATAGATTTATAACTGTAGCAAAAAATCCATACTAACTGATAAATTCCATACTATAAAATTTATTAAAGTTTCTTTCCTATTAATATTTGGAAAGCTTCTCTGAGTAGGTTTTGACTTCCTAGATGCAGAACATGGAGAATAAGTCATTTCCATTTTAAGAATGCTCTTCTATTAATTGCCAAACCTTTATTAAGTCAAATAGTATTTTCCCACCATTTGTATTTTTACATGAAAGTGACAGAAAAACTTTGGGCCCTGGATTTGTAGAATACTTTTGCCCTTGACTTTTTAAAAATAAAATTCTCATAAAAATAACTTTTTAAGGAACTCTGCTAGGAACTTTCAGGCAAATCAAATGGTAAAATATCATAACACACTTTGTTGATTTCCCAGTTTATTAAGATAGGAGATATTGACCAGGACATCTGGTTAGCTTTTTAATGCAAAGATTTTATATATAGATAATTTAAGTTTTACAACCACTGGGACACTCACTACAGGCAAGCAGATGGCATATCAGCCTAAGTGGTTTTTTAAAACCAGCTTTTCTAAACCAGCTTTCACCTTTCTAGTAAGACACTTGGTATCAATACAAAATAGATTGTTTAATAATGAGAGGAAAAGTAAAATACATATGTTACTTCTCAGTTCAAATTTTAAGAGTGAATTAGCAAAATATAGACTTTAAAGACCTTTATTCCATGAGCTTAGTTATTTTATTGCCCATATTGGAATGTAAACTTTATTTAAGCAACATTTAAGATGAATTTTGCAATTATAAACAAGTTTAATTTCTGCTAAGCTGGCAAAGTTTGTTATCAAAACATATTAGGTGTCATTGTGAATTGCTGGAATAGAAATGTCAAGCAACAAGTGATAGCAAAAGCATTCTATATCCATGACCTCTCCTTTCCCAGAACTCATTACTCTACCAGAGGCTGTCTCATTTCACCTTCCTCAGAGTCATAGGTCATCAATGATCCCATCTTTCTCTGTACTTTTAATATTTTCTTTTTCTATCCTTGAATCTATCAACTTAAAATCTCCCAATTACCCTTCCTCGACCCTGTAATCCTCTCCTCTCTCCTTGCTCATGAACATGCCATCTAAACAATTTTCAACACTGCCATTGGTGTTCCCAGTTTTTATTCTAGAGCATCTTTTCACTTTTACCCTCTTTTTGGATAATAGTACATGATGCTTTGGCTTTATCTATCACTTACAAAATAAAAATCACTAAATCTCTATCATTCAGTCTTATATTCAGAAGACTCATATACCTATTGACATTTGTTCATCTCATTGTCTTATTAACATTTCACTTTCAATAAATAAATCTTTCAACTATCTCATACTCCATCTTGCAATCTATAAAACCATTTTTCTTGTTTATTAATTATCTCAATAAAGAGTTCTTTCTCCCTCTCTCCCATCTGTTAAACTTGGTCAGTCATTAATTCAAGATAATTCTCCAGCTAGAAATCTCGACATACTTTGAACATTTTTTGTTGTTGTTGTTATGCCTATCTTTGCTGCTCCTTAGCAAATTGAGGTTTCTAAAACACATAAGTGAAGAGTACCTAGGGAAGTATGGTTAAAAATATAGTGGGACTCTTAATAATGTCAAAGATGAAGGACAACACAAACTCATATGGTCTACATTGACCATGCTGACTTGTGACAGTTATATTTGGGAAGGTATGGCTTGGCATTTTTCAATGTATAATTGTCATTTTACCAAAAACTAGATATGCTATTCACATTTTGTCTTATCTCTCTAGTTAGACTAATAGTATCAAGTATAAGGATTGTTTCCAAAAAAAAAAAAAAAAAAAAAAAAAAAAAAAAAAAAAAAAAACACAAATTCATTTTTAGTTTCACCTTGGTTTGGACATACAGCCTTTGAGAAAATGCTATCAATGACAGGTACTCTGAACATCAAATTTAAGATGAAACTGTTTTCCATCTTTATCAATACTCCTTTATTTTAGTAAGTATAAAGTTCTGGCCTAACCTACTTTTTCAGCTTTATGTTGACTTCCTTGAGAATTTCTTAGAAGAATTGACTTCCTTATGTATTAGATTACAACTCAAAAATATTATCTCTCTCCCAAACATACTCAATATAATAAAGACCATATGAAAAAACTACAGCTAACATTATACGCATTGGGGAAAGGCTGAAAACATTTTCCTTAAGGTCAGGAACAAGAGAAAGACGCCCACTTTCACCATTCTTGTTCAATATTGTAGTGAAAGTCTTAGCCATGGCAATAAGACAAAAAAGAAATAAAAGGCATCCAAATTGGAAAGGAAGAAGTAAAGCTCCCATATATTTTGCGAACAACATGATACTAAACATAGAGAACCCTAAAGATTCCACCAGAAAACTGTTAAAACTGATCAATGAATTCAGTAAAGTAGCAGAATCCAAAATTAGCATTCAGAAGTCAGTGGCATTTTTAAAACACCAATGATGAACTTTTGGAAAGAGAAATTAAGAAAACAACCCCATTTACAATTGCATCAAAAACAATAAAATACCTGGGAATCAAATTAACCAAGAAAGTAAAAGACCTGTTCTCAGAAAATTATGTGTCACTGAAAAAATAAATTGAAGATAAAAATAAATGGAAGCATATACCATACTCATGGGTAGGAAGAATCAACATCATTAAAATGGCCAAACTACCCTAAGCAATCTATCTATAGATTCAATGCAATCCCTATCAAAATACCAATGGCATTTTTCAGAGAGCTACAGCAAATAATCCTAAAATTTATATGGAATCATAAAAGACCCCAAATAGCCACGACAATCTTAAGAATGAAAAACAAAGTTGGAGGAATCACACTATCCAATATCAAACTATACATAAGGCTACAGTAATCAAAACACATGGTATGTCGGGGGCCATTACAAGACACCGGAGGTGTCACATAGTTTGGGGGCCATAAAACAGTTGCTGAGACTATGTTATCAATGGTTAAAGGAAGCAAATGGTTGATTTAATCAGTACTGACCCTGGAGGGGAGGGTTTGCCTTCTAAAGAAATCCTTTTAAGATAATGGAATGTGTTACTTCCCAAATAACAAGAATGTTACATGATCTTGCGTGAATGTTAGCATTCAAATGATATACCTTGTGCTTTGCTATTGTATCCTAAAACATATATAAAGGCTGAGCTAAATAAAACAAGCTGCAGCATTGACTGTATGCCCTCCCGAAGCGCTTTCCTGTCTTCTTCTTTTTTTCCTTAGGCTTCACCCCACTCTTTTAGGTGCTGTTTGACTTTAGCCGGCTGGCTCCAGCAATGGTACTGGCATAAAAACAGATACGTTGATCAATGCAACAAAATAGAGAGCACAGAAATAAATCCACCCTGATACACTCACTTAATTTATGACAAAAGAGGCAAGAATATACAATGGAGTAAAGACAGTCTCTTCAATAAATGGTGCTGGAAAAATTGGACAGATACATGCAAAAAAAAAAAAAAAAAAGAAACTGGACCACCTTCTTACACCACATATGAGAATAGACTTAAACGGATTAAAGGCTTAAATCTAAGACCCAAAACAATAAAACTTCTAGAAGTAAACATAGGCAACAATCTCTCTGATATTGCTACTAGTAATTTACTTTCAGACATATCTTCTTAGGAAAGAAAAACAAAGGAAAAATAAAAACAAATAGGACTATATCAAACTAAAAAGGTTTTGCACAGCAAAGGAAACCATCAACAAAACAAAAAGACAACTGACAGAATGGGAGAAGATATTCACTTATGATACTTCTGATAAAAGGTTAATATCCAAAATATATAAAGAACTCATACAACTCAACAGCAAAAACCCACAAACAATCCAATTAAAACATGAGTCCTGAACAGATATTTCTCCAAAGAGGAAACACAGATGCCCTGTGCACATACGAAAAGATGTTCAAGGTCACTAATCATTAGAGAAATGCAAATTACAGCCACAAAGAGATATTACCTGACACCTGTAAGAATGGCTATCATCAATATATCAAAGAACAAGTGTTGGCAAGGATATGGAGCAAAGGGAACCCTCATGCACTGTTGGTGAGATTGCAAATTGGTACAGCCACTAAAGAAAACAGTTTGGAGGTTTCTCGAAAATTAAAAATCAATCTACCTAATGACCAGCAATTGTCCTTCTGAGTATTTATTCGAAGAAAAATGAAATAAAAATTTGTAAAGATCTATGCACTCCTATGTTTATGGCAGTACAATTTACAATAGCCAAAATATGGAAGCAACCTAAATGTCCATCAACATGATTGGATAAAGAAGTTATGGTTCATATATACAAGGGAATATTACTAGCCATGAGAAAATAAAATTCTACCATTTGCAACAACACGGATGGACCTAGAGGTTATTATGCTAAGTGAAATAAGTCAGAAAGAGAAAGAGCAATGCCATACGATTATTTTACTTCTTTGTGGAATCTAAGGAACAAAAAGAACAAGCTGATCAAAAACAGATTCATAAATATAGAGGACAATCTGGTGATAGCCAGAGGGAAGGGGGTTTGGGGAGCTGGAAGAAAGGAGTGACGGGTTAAAGAAGTACAAATTGGTAGTTGATAGATGGTCATACGATTGGGAGCATGGCATGAACAATACAGTTAGCATTAATGTAATGGCTGGGTGGAGAGCCAGAGGAAAGAAAGAGCAATCTGAGAGATTGTTTATAGACTATACAAACATCTAATCAATGTACTGTATACTTGAAACTAATAATAAAGTAAAATTAATAAAAAATATTATCTCCCTCCCTAAAATATGTTAACCAAAGAGTTACTTAAATTGAAAACAAACTAATAAAACTGTTTTCCCTATATACAGAATCAGGATTTGGGAAGGATGGCAAAAAGGTAACTCAGATAAAATTTGATTATTTGGAATTTTGTTTAAAGACGGCCAGCCATCTATAAAGAAGATGTTTCTTCTTTCCTTTTCCCTTCCTCTACAAAATATCCCTTCCTTCTAGACCCTACAACTTATTTTTGGTTTCTAGGATCATAGTTTTGCATCTATGAAATAAGACTGAATATACAGTAACCCTGAAAGCATTTCAGACATTGTTTCAATGGGAAAATGACAAATATTCAACAAACGTGGGAAATAGTAAAACAGCACGCCTTTTAATAGACTATTGCTTTAAGAATGCAACAAATCAAATATTTCAGCATTTATATATTTATCTATGCCTATTTACTCCTGAGAACCTGCTATACATTTATTTGTATAAAGCAGAAGTTCATTAATCTGGAGAACAAATCTAGTTTTCAATATATCTGCTTAGAATAAATTTTAGACAGATAAGAATATCAAAATACAAATATTGTCTCAAGATGAATCTAGGAAATATAGTCTTAAGAGACCTGTTAGAATGATATAATAAATGCTTCAGAAGTTTCATTTTAATACAGTTTTATTATTAAAAAAATTGACTCTCACAATATCAGCAGGGAAACAATTCAAATGAGGCTACCCATGGCAGTATTTTGTCAAAATACCAATATAAATTACATTCAGAGATTGTTTTGTTCACAGTTGAGTGCATTGTGTATGATTTGCTTGTAATTCTTTATCTTGTTCTTTTTAATGTCATCTTTTCTTGAATATATCATTTGCTTTCAATGTATTTAGCACTTAAAATTTATTTTAATTGTGTTCAGTTATGATTAGGGAGGAGTATCCAATCAATAATCTAGACATCTTTGCTTTGGGAAAAATTACAGTGAAGGAGTATTAAGCTTCAGACATACCCAGGGGTCAAAAAGTCTAATTTTTCCTCTCCTCGTACAAAACATTTTAGCAGATGTAATTTTATTTTAGGTTCTACTCATCTCTTTTTTATTTGGGATATATTGTTTCTGTAAGAAATTGAGATATTTCTGGGTAGTTTTTTTCTACTTTGTAAGGTATTATCCAGTTCATTTGAGTACAGAAATACAAATAAATTGACCTTGGATTTATAGAAAGGGTATGTCTTCAACTTTTCATTGTCTGTATTCACCAAGAAAATGTTTAGGAATTGTGATAACGAACAACATTCTGTCCTTTAGGAATATACTGTCTAATATGTACTAGAATTCAGTAGGACTTACACTATATGGTCATGAATGACATATACAATCTACCATACTATCTCAAAACAATTCTAAAGCTCAAGAGAAGATCCGCGATTGGGAAAAGTAAGCTTGCATTAGGCTTCCGATGTTAAAACAGAAGGTTTTTGTTAATCTCTTCCTTGCTAGCCACAAAATAGCAATGCCTGAGTAGTGAAGTGTACATGACACACATAAATATATGTTCAAGGAAGCAAGACAGAGAAGGGAGAAGAAAGAGAAGAGGAAGGAGAGGAGATAGCAGGAGAGAATAGAAGAGGAGAGGGCAGGAGAGGAGAGAAGAGGAGAGGGTAGGAGAGAAGAGGAGAGGAGAGAGGCAGAATTTGAAACCTCAAAAATAATCTGATAATCATTCTCCACATGTGAATTTTGACTGATATTTTCCAGAATGAAACTAAATTGGCACACACACACACACACACACACACACACACACACACCACACACACATTCATGTTGAGTAGAACTGAAAATCGATTGATGTTTGACTTTCTGACACTCTAGTAGTAAAAAATAGACTAGCAAGCATCATAAAAAAACATTTTTTGACCTATTAAATTTTTCAAAAAAAAGCTACCAATGCTCAGGCAAATTTTTGTTCAAATGTACATAGACACGAAATTGCCTTGCTTACATTATTCAATTGTCCCACTACTTCAGGTATTATTCTCTGTCTAAAATTTTTATGTTAGTCTATTAAACAATATCAGAAGCACAGTCATAAACAATCTCCCCATGATCACTATAATAAATAAGTTTCTTTTTTTCCAATTTTGATTCTTCAGAACCCTATTTGTTCAAATGTAATTCATTTGAAACTACTTTACTATATAAAGTGAAAAAGGCCAGAGAGTCATCAAGAAGAAGTTACATGGAAATGAAACAATACTTCTGCTTTCTTCCATGATATAAAAAACTGAAAGAAACAAATGAACAAGACAAACAAACAAACAAACAAAAACTCATAGACACAGAAAACAGTATAGTGGTTACCAGAGAGAAAGGGGGCAAGAGGAGGTAGAAAAGGGTAAAGGGGGTCAAATATGTGGTGACAGAAGATTTGATTTTGGGTGGTGAACACACACTACAATATACAGATCATGTATTATAGAATCATACACCTAAAACGCATTTCATGTCATTAACCAATGTCACCCCAATAAATTTAATAAAAGTATACAAATAATAAATTAACAAAATCAGTAAGGTATATAATAAAATGTTAATCATTAACTTAAAAAATAGAATTCAGATAATGCTAAAAACAATGACATAATTTAATAAAGCTATGTTATAAAAGTACCTACTGAAAGGTGATTTGATCCAATTAAAGGAAATCAGTATAAGAAAAAAATACTTCAAAGCGGACAATTATTCAAACTTTGAAAATTGTGCATTTTGAAATAAACAGGCACACTGGTAGAAAACATTAAGTATTTAAAAAGTTTTTAATGCACATAAATCTGTCAAATGCATTATGGTTTCACTTATTTTGTTACTATTCAGTCTCATAAAAGTAATGAAATAAAATTTTAAATGATGGAAACCAATGGGCAGATTTGGGTTTCAGTCATTTACTCACATTTAGATTTTGAATTATGTTTTTTAACTATAAATAATAAATACTAAAAATTAATAAATGTTTATAATGTTTAAAGTGGCAGGATACCAAATATATATACATACACACACACATATATATATGTACGTATTCAAGAATGTTTTAAAATATTTTTTGTTATTATTATTCCTTATTTGTTTTTCGTCCCTTATATCCACAAATATATCATATCTAATAAAAGAAAGTTCTTATTGTTCCAAGAAACAGAGGTAAAAGGAGTAAATAATAAGTAGCCCAATAAGGTTCCTATAAAACTATATAATAAATACTATGGAATAGTTTCAAAGTCAAAAAAGTAAATTTTCTAAATGGAGATAAATATGTATTATAAAGTCAAATACTAACAATTGTGCAAAGTAATAATACATTTTCAGTTTGAAATATTAATTAAACATCTCAGTACATTAAAAAAAGAACTGAGAGATCTTTCAAATAAAGTGAGGTAACTGATAATGTAGCTGTTGCTTAGAAAATTGATATATAGATGAGAGAAATATAAAGAAAAAAACAGTGTTTGGGGCATCAGTATAAGGATTATATAATTTTATATTTTATATCTTCACTTTAATACACTAAAAATTACTATTTGTCTTGCAGTTTTCCTTAGAATACCAGTAAATATTGACACAGAAAACCTAATATACTAGAACTTGAAAAGTACTGATCTTTGAAAAGGAAAAATAAGAAATCTAAGATATTAAGAAAAAAAATACTAGCATTGGGTATTACAACCAGTTAAAGTAATTTGAGTACATTTGAAATTCAAAAAGCTGATATTTAAAATAATCTGAATATATTTGAAGCTCAAAAATCTTAGAAATAATGAAGCTCTAATTACTACTTCTGCTGCTAATAATGCCCTAAGAAATATTTAAGCTTCTTTAAAATGAATGGTTCACTACTAGTATATTAATTGTTCAGTATAACTAAAAAATAATTCAACAATAATACACACCAATCCAAGAGAGGAAAAAATTAACTTTTTATTAGTCAATGTTGAAATGGCAGAAAACAATTAACATAGATTTTTATCAAGTCCATTTATAGAAAACTCACCTGGTTGGCAATCTGCCGTGCAAGGAGATCCATCCTTGATCCTGATTCTGATATCATTTTAGCTGCATAGATGACATCAGTTGTGTGCTTTAGCGGCCCTTTGCCCCTTAAAGTAAAAGATGCATGTTACTTGCAGTGGATCATGCTAACACACATACATACACACACCAGATTTGTACTCCAAAGTGCTAACCATTAGCTTTACATACTTCAGTTTTAGATAGGCCTAAATTAGACTTAACTATAAAATGACAAGAAAGAGAGAGAGAGCGGGAGAAAGAAAGAAAGAAAGAAAGAAAGAAAGAAAGAAAGAAAAGAAAAGAAAGAAAGAAAAGAAAGAAAGAAAGAAAGAAAGAAAGAAAGAAAGAAAGAAAGAAAAGAAAGAAAGAAAGAAAGGAGAAAAAAGAAGGAGGAGGGGGAAAGGAAGGAAGGAAAGAGAAAGAAAGAAAAAGAAAAAGAAAAAAGAAAAAGAAAAAGAAAAAGAAAAAAGAAAAAAGAAAGAAAAAAGAAAGACAGGCCTGCCTGTGGTGTTAAGATTCAGGAAATACTGCCAAGACGATGGACTCCATTACACTTCATGCTCAGGTATTTCTTATAGTAAACCTCAGCCTAGAAATATTCTTGGAGGGTATGGATACCTCAAGGCAAAGGTATTTTCCTGCTTCAAGGAGGAAATGTGTGTGTGATTTTAATATTATATCTGTTCAGTGGTGTGCTTTGATCAGCAAGTCTTCTAGTCTTGCTCTTTTTAATCCTTTTTTACTGTCTTTCAGTTAACTACATTTTTTTTTTATGATATTATCTCTCCTGCATAATTAATTTGTAATAATATCATAGTTAAGTATGAATATGGAGTTTCACGATCTTGAACTATTTCTCCAAAACCAATCGCTTATTACTGTTTGTGAAAGTCGAGCAAGATAAATACCCACTTTGTGCCCCAGTTTCCTTGGTAGTAATAGAAGCACCCACCACATGGAGTCATTCTAAGAATTACATGCATTAATTTCTACATGTTCAAAATGTTGCTTTAAACAAAGCAAGCATTCAATAATACAAGTTGTTATTGTTGTGGTTGTTACTTGAAAACAATCATGGTTCCTAATGCCATGGAATAAAATTTGGGTTCATTTAGTGATTTTGTAAGATAGTTAAGAAGAAAGAAATACACTTCGTACATTTTTGTAATGGGATGAGGTAGGGAGGTATTTGTCTGTCTTCTTTTTCCTCAAAAATAAATAATTACCTAAATCAATATAACTGTTTCATCCACATAAAACCACTTCTGTCCTTACTTATGTCCAATTCCTAACCCTCTGTTGAGTGTCAACACAATGATTATTCTAATCATTTGGGTTCTATTCCTTGTTCCTAGCAGAGAACAGAACCTGAAGGAATTGCTCATTCACACAATTATTTTGATGCTTCCTTGTAAGTGTGGAGAGGTGGGAGGTATGGAGGAGAAATAAACTGATTAGGGTGAGGAAAGGAAGATTTTGAGAGGCCAAAATAGAGTGGCATTAGAAGAGGAGAATGAAAATAATCTTTGTCTATGTCTTATTTATACCTTGAACTGATCTTGAAGGTTGATGCCCTTATGTTAAATCTAATGATATTTGTTGTTAGAGGAAAAGCATTATGCACTAAGAAGACTTATCACTGTTGTAGTGAATGAAAGACAGAGGGGATTTCATGCAAAAGGGAAATGATCAGATTATTCTGTGCCTGAAAATCTGAAACACCGAAATCTGTATGCCAAAAAGTCCCTTTCTCACTGCATTTTTTATCCATCTTGGTGCCTCTCAAATTCATTATAAGCAAGTTTTTCTTGTAAAAATGGAACATCATGTCTAACAAAATGAAAACCTGACCTCTGAGGATGGTTATCATCATACTTCTTCTCTTGAAATCTGCTGCCCCAGGTTGCTTTATAAAAAATTAATCATTACAATATTTCAGTTGCTCTTATCAAATTAATATCAGGCAAGACTAGATGTTATACACATGGTTATGTTCAAGAAAGGCATTGCATTTTATTATTTCTATGTGTCTCCAGACAAAGTTAAACTTAAAGCTGTCTAAGTTCTTAAAAGGCAATGCATCAATTTTCAAGGTTTTAAATAACAGACAAAGGTTGTACCTAAGGAGAGCAGCCAATACTCTTAGCTTAAACAATGGACATAGAGTTATATTTAAGGGATGAAGCTAATGCACCTTTCCCCTCCAAATAATATATTTTCTCCCATTAAAACCTCAGGCCAATAAAAGAAAATTACTTCTAGCTTTAAATACATAACTTGTTATAAGACCACTATCTTAAATGCATGGAGAACTTAAAAGGAATGATAATACATTATGACAGACCACAATTATTCTCTTCCTCATGTTCCTAATTAAATGTATTGCCTGGCAAGCTTCCTACTGAGTGCCAAACAAAATATACATTTTATAAATGATTCCATATCACGCCAGGTTCCAGACGAAGCTGCAATTACTGAAACTATGATAAATTTTTAACATACTCAGCCTGAAATGTACTATGTAATGAAGGCTTTTAAATTGGGAAATACATTCAAAGGTTGTTTGCCGCCTTCATTTTCATAATGGGGTCTCAGGATCTCCTGTCAGCAAATTGAGTCTTAAATCATTGAGTTTGGATCCTAGAGAGAAAGACATTCAAAGGAGGAGGGAGTAGACAGAAATATTTTTTTAAAAAAAATTAGAGGCCAGAAATCTTTACTAAATAGTGGTTACAATAATAACCTATCTATTCTCCCCAGAAAGAGGGCAGATCAACTTCTGAAGTAGAGTCGGCCAATTATGGGTTAGAAGGTATAATGGGAAAGGCTGCAATAACACTGTGATGTTGATGCCACTGAAAATTTTATTAACACAAGTGAAAGGGATGCCTTTAAAACTTAATTTATTAGTGTAGCATAAATCTTTGAGTTATTTTTGACATTGCTCCAACCTTGACTCCCATTCCTCTCCCTGTCCTCACCCTGTTTCTGGCACCACCATCTTAATTAGCACAAGTAATAAGATGATATAACTGATCAGTAACAGCTCAACTGACTAGAAATCTGATTTAATAATAGAAAATATCAAATAGTCTCGTGAATTTATTTTGTGTTTTTAAGAACAGAGAATATTTTTGAAATAATTTTGTATTTTTTGCTATTAATTAAAAACAAAACAAAAAGCTTAATTATAACTTTTATACTTTGTAGCTCCTATATCTCTGATAACATAATCTTATTTCCCACTTCAAGGTTGAAATCTTCTCCTTTAATCTTCTTTTCTCTTGATATTTTTTAAAAGTTCAGGACATAGTGGTTAACTTAATAGATAAAAAAATGACAGCATATATTTTGTTCCATAAGAATAGTTAACACATTTAGCATTTTCTATGTGCTAAGCACTATTCAATATGAAAACTAATTTAATTATTATTATAACCCTATGAGTTTAGAATATTACCATCTTCATCTCACAGGAGAAAAAACTGAGGAACAGAGGCAGTAATTTATATACTTTTTTTTTTATAGAAATACACAGTTATTATGTGTTGAAGATGGAATTTGAACTTGGGCAACTGGTTAATCTGCTTTTAATGACTATTTTATACTGCTTCCAATAAAGCACACGTGGTAAAATTAAATTATTAAATAGACACTGATGGGAGTTACCAGAATGCAATAGAGAGCAAAAAGTAAGGGTTAGATTTAGGTGCTTGATAGTTAGGAGGTCCACCAAAAGTGACTCGATTACACAAAACAACCTCAAGAAACAACCTAAATTTGTGTCACAGTCCAACAAAATAAAAATATGCTTCATGATATAGACTTTTAGAACCATGTCAAATGAGTGAAATAGCATCAGTAGTCTGCAGTAGTGGGATTTTTTTCTTGAAATATTATTACTTTTCTTCACGAGTTATGCTTGCACCTTACCTCCCTCTCCTTCTCTTTCTAAATTCAAATTACTAAACTCAAACTCAGCCATTACAGACATCACACGAGATGAGAGATTGCACTTTGATGTTTATTTATAATATAATAGAACTTTTATTTGAGAATCGTAGCATTAGACATTTATTTTATTCTAACACTCAAATTTATTGCCATAAAAAGTTGAATTAAATTAATATGGACTTTAGTCTGCAAAATACTTTAGTATTTTGTCTGCATCCCAGTATTGCCACTTATTAGTCATGTATCTTTTGGTAAATGACTTAGTTGGTCTGAGCTTATTTTTTTCTTCAATAAAATACTGATTGTGATACTTTCCACATGGCAAAGATACAAAAAAATCACATATTTTACACAATATTTGGCACATATTATGTGCTCAGCTGATAATTTTTTTCTTACCCTTGTCCCTTTATAGGTAATGACTTTTTAATAATTATAGTACTTTCAAGAACTGACTTGAACTGACTTGATTTTATAATATCCTTCTACTAAGAAAAAAACCAGTATAAAATATATAAATTCTGTATGTGTAGTCCATTGTTGCTCAAGATTGTTCTTTGACTCCTTAAAATGAGTTGATTTACATTTAGTGGACAGATCTTTTTTAGTAGTATAAACTTTCCAAGATCAATTATTCAACTTTACAACTGTACCATCAGAATTATCTTATAATTCTGGCATTAGATACAAAGGAAAAAATAATTTTCATGGGGCAACTGAAAAATGATAAGATAAAGACAGGTAAGAGACTCAAGCAAGAACACACTATTTCTCTACTATTCAAATATGAAATTTTAATTAGGCTATTCTCTCCCCCTGAATGTTAGTTTCTTTTGTAAAATGTCATTAAGTTTTGAGGACCCTATAAAATTCCTTTAATAATAGTGAATAATCAGCTAACAATCGCCCTGAGTAATCAGGATCCTGAAGAACCTTTAGGATTTAACTCTGAAAAAGGTATTGTCCTATGAAAGAGGAAATATAGTCTTAACACTGTGTGGGTGTATATATTTTTCATTTCTACTCTTCTCATTCCATATTATTCAGAGTAGCCTAATAACATCAAAATATCTTAGTCCTTAGCCCAATAAAGTTTATTCCTCTCTCATATCACAGTCAAGATGAATTGTGGGGTGATGGGCTATACACCACGTAACCACTTAAGAGCTCAAGCCCCCCTCATTACAAAATAATCTGCCCCTAAGGTGTTACAGCCCTCTGATGGATCCATTCCATTCAGACATCTGACACAAGAAGAGAAAGATGATTTCATGCGAGATTTCAGGGATCAGGATAAAAATTGGAAAACATCAATCCCACCAATATTCCAAGATCCAGACACATAGACTCATGTAACTGCAAAGAAATGTATTCTATTTGGGCACAGGAAGAAAAGAAAACAGGGTATTTATGAACTCATAGCATGTCCTCTGCACATATTCCCAAGGGTGTTATAAACCTATATTTTCCTTTTTCATTTTAGCAACAAAATCCATGTTCACTGTGAAAGAATCTTTGGATGTCACCAAGTAGGTGGAAAAAATTGGGAAAGTACCAAGGTTCTTCTCCAATGCAGCTGAAATTATAAAACATATACTCTGCCTGGGCAGAAGACCAATTCTATTTTTGTTTTGAAATTGTAACAATGTATATGGTCTATTATTAAAAATAAAAATTATATACCTTTTACTTTGTACATGGTGATAATAGTCTTTTATGTCCAATGATGTATTTTATTATGAAATGAGATAGGACTTATTTTAGAGATCTTTTTAGTGATCAGCTGCAGAGAATACTTTTAAAGTTACTGTTATTATTATTGTTGCTGCTACTGCTATTGTTGTTATTGTGTGTATGTGTACATATGTGTAGGAAGTAGAAATTCCCTTCCTCAAATCCAAAAACTAGTTTTTCTAAAAAAATCTGAGACATAAGTCTTTCGTCAGTCCCCACATTCCCTAATTTACCCTCTGCTAGTTAGTATTGTATCAAATCTAAAGACTATAAAATTTAGAGAAGGATTTCATAAATTACTTTTAAGGGTCAAAAACCACTAAACACATAGGTGAAAGCAGAAGTAAAATCAGAATGAAAGATTTTTTTCACAAAGTTTATTCATTTTTAAGTTGTAGGCAAAGACGAGGTAAGCTAGCCAGATATTCTGATTTTTGTCTTTAATAAAATGGATAAACCTTTTCTAGTTCTTCCTAAATATTAAGATTTTACTATTTTCTGCGTAATTTTGTACTGAAACCACACACAACAATAAACTTCTGTGCTCCTAAGTTCCAAGGACTGTTAAATTGCTGTTTCCTCACTAAGTTCTCGTACCCAATATTGCTCATTGCTACATAGTGTTGTGCAGGTTGTTCACTGCACACATTAGTTGCCTTTCATATCATTGATACTACCATAATTGTTCGTATCACAACTTATGCTACCTTACATGCTCATTCTGCTCATAGAATCTATTATCTTCAACCTATAAACAAGAAAACAGAAGCTTATAAGCTCAACATTCCTTAACTTTAATCTCCAACATATATGAATACCGACCAGTTGGTCTAAACTTCAGTTTTACTTCCAAAGCTGATTAAAAGGAAACCACGTAGATGCGAGTGTCATCACAGGTTTTCTGTCAGCATGAGTTTGAAGCACTGAAATTCAATAGGTAGCTATGAATCAGTGTAATGTTTCATTTACTGTGAAGAAATGTATAAGAACAGGGGGAAAAAATCTCTTCTTTGATTGAAGTTCTTTTAACAGCAATCTGGCATTTCTCCCTCCCTCCTCTCTTCCCTCTGACCCTCCCCCACCTCTTCATTCTACGTAGGGCTAAAAGCAGATATATCTAGGGAAAAAGAAAGTTGCAATTGCTTTTTCTCTCTCAACTGGGCTTTTGACTTTTGACTTTTGATTTAAAAAGAAATGTAGCCTACCGGTGGGAACCCAGGATCGACCATCAGAAGTTATCTAGAACCCAAAGTGGAGCCATTAATGCTCATTTGAGAATAGTGACACTGGTAAAAAATTGTCGTATATAGTTTTTTCTAGTGACCTTAGTTCAATTTTTCACTAATTAAATAAGTTATTATAGTATCACATCTAAAAATCAATAATAACTATGAAAAGGACTCCATGTGTAGAAGGATCAAGAGAACAATTGGCACAAGAGTGATGCCAGTTGTGCATTACAGAAGGAGCAGTGAGAATTAGCAACTATGCAGCTATCAACTCCAGTTTTTCCTTCAGGTCAACTTAAGAATTTCTTTCCCCATCTACCACGCATTAATTTTAGCATGCCTTTCTCTTCCCTTGAGGCTACACATGAAACACACACAATCATTGAAGGCACATGACTCTAGCATGGGCAAGAAAATGGGAGGAGTTCAATTCGGGGGAAAATGGGGAAAGTGTTTCAGGTAATTATTATATGTATCATTTTCTTCTTTGACACCTACATGCCTTGGAAAGTCTGGAACATGTTTCCATAAGACATTCAGAAACTATAGCCACTGCACACTTAAAGGGGTCATTTAGGGATATTACAGTTAAGATCTCTTAGGAAAACTTTGGTAGCAATTTTTTACTGTGACTGTGAAATAAGGAATAAACTTCTTAGTGGTGGCTCTCTGGGGTCACATGGGTAGTGAGGATTGACAAGTAAATCCATTTGTATCATCTCTCATGCATGGGAAAGTAACCTCTCCAGCACCAGCCCTCCCCCACCTCCTTTACCCCCGACAAAAAAGACCCTAAGTCATTATTTAGCGATACCTTTTCAGGCATAATGGGAAATTCGTACTCAGCACCAACACTTAAAAACAGATTTTTTCTCGCCTTTTACACATTACTTCTCTGAGTACGTACATTAATCAAAGCCAATGTACTGTAAATACAATTGCACTCTCTGACTGTGGGAGTCCCTCTTATTGCTGTTGGCAGTGGCCTCAGCGTTAATCATGTACACGATTGGTTACAGAGCCTGGGCATTTTTTCCAGCTTCCCCTTAAACCACTGTGATATACTGGATACTCCTGCTCCTTTAAGATCCAGACCGCATTTTATGGGCTCAGAAAATAACCATTTTCAATTTATGAAAATAATATAAATGAGCTTTTCAAATTTAGCATTTGACGGTCTTAAAGCCTACTTACCAACTCACTCTAGTCAATGGCCCAACATTATCCTAAGATCCAGTAGAAGAAACATATGGGGGTGAAAAGGCCAATAACTTAGTGAAGACTTATCACAGTTAATAGATTGGGTACTGAGACAGTTCAAGGATCTGGCTTGCCACCAGTATCCAGCCTTGCTATTATTTCTGAGATGATAAATACTACTAGTATATCTTGGCATGGCCTCTCTCTTCTAGTCTAGTCAGTTTTGGCTACAGTTTATTAAATATTAGGACACTATAATGTAGCTTAATATTTTCAATTGCTTACCCAGAATGACTGTGAGTTGATATAAACTCTTTGATGCGGCTAGTGTTCATGTTAATGTGCCACTATTTCCACTCTCCTTTGATTTACATGTTTTACTGAATTATTGTGCAGTGACCCAAAGCTGGTTTTTAAAAAGGGGGGCGATGCTTTTAAAATTTGAATAAAATAATCAGCTCCAGTTCAGACACACACATTATTTTTTACTTTGTCCTCCTGTCAGTCCTAATACCCAATTATGTATCTAATGCTATCTGAGACAACATACTTAATGTCTCATCAATTAAAAGAAGATCAGAGTAGTTTATAAAACAGTAGTTATCCAGCATCAAGCCCAACTCTGTGATACACCCTCATGTCTGTATGTACTGGTCTTTGTCCTAAAAATCTCTTGCTTTAGCATAAAATAGACTCATAAATAGTTTAGCCTGGAGGATCACATGTTAGTATCAGATCGAATTATGTTAAAAGTCTATAATATAGTTTACAATTCTGTGTTTAATAATTTATTTCTTATTCAACCAAAATTACAATGAAAAGACATAGTAAAGGAAGTCAGGGCTTAGGATTTATTCCTTCCTTTCTTCTGCTTCCCTCCTCCTATTCCTCCTCTTCCTCTTTCTCCCCTTCCCCCTTCCCTTCCCCTCCGTTATTTTTTTGTTGTTACTTTCTAGACTATTTGCTCTTTGTTAAATGTTAGTACTTTGGCGCTGCCCCAGCAGTGTGCCTTGGGTCACAACATTAGTATGTATTGGACCACAGATCTCCTCTACCTTTTTCTACAGGGGTCTATTTCATTCGAGGTTTGTCAGTTCTCTCCTTCTGAAACTAGGACTCAAAGGTTTTCCAAAGTTGTTTTGAAAACTTTAATAATGGCCTGAGAGCATATTGAGACTGCTTTTCTCTCCTGCCTAGAACTCCTCCTCAAGCCTCAATGTTTCATTTTTTTAAATGTTCATTTTCTTTAAAAATAATATGAGATCCTGGGTTCTAATCAAGTGGGGTAATTTAGAAAGAAAAGAATAGGAAACAAGGAAACCGATGGTCACATGATAGGATGGTTATTCTGAAAGAAATCCAGATTTTCAGTTCTCAGGAGGAAGCTCATAAAATTTATTTCTATGGATTACATTCTGGTGCCGAATAACTTCTTATTCATTCATTCATTCATTCATTCATTCATTTGTTGCCCCAATAGAGGGAAAAAATGATATTTTCCCACAGGCTAAACTCATTAAGATTGTGACTATTCCATGGGATCAATTCCAAGAAGGCTAATATACTTATGCCAGAAGCGGGCATTCTGAAGATGTCCCTTCTTCACATTGAACTTTTGGTGCTTTAAACAGAAAATATTCATAGTTTTGCCAATTAGGTTGCTTCAGGGCCCTTTTTCAGCCTGCTCTGTCAAGCACAGAATGAGATAACACATGTTTTACTTTCAACCTCTCTCTAATATTTATCTATGTTACATGTATATTATTGTGCTAATAAATTATGTATATTATAAAACAAATATAGAAATATTAATTGTAGAAATACATTTAAAGCTGAATAAACTTTTAAATATCTTGCTAATTATACTGTCATTAAAAACAATCTTAGGGCACAATATTCCCTTGAGAAATTTAACATGAGTATTAAATTATGTAAATCCATAGTTCATGCAGTTTTCTTGATAATAAATTTTATTGGCCTAGTTCCTATCAGTTTCGATGAGATCATCCTTGATTTTACTTTGTAATGTGGCTGACCAATATACCTTTTCCTAG
The DNA here is from genome assembly GCA_003508835.1 of Eonycteris spelaea. NCBI lineage: Eukaryota > Metazoa > Chordata > Mammalia > Chiroptera > Pteropodidae > Eonycteris > Eonycteris spelaea. Next base: position 1,035,879 of record PUFA01000252.1, read on the forward strand.
AAATTAAAAGAATTGTCAAATTTGACAATTTTTTCTTCCTTTGGCCTTCTTTTCTAATTATTAAATCCCATTTTTTTCTGAAAATTTTAAAATGGATTCTATTTAATGAAGTTTAGCTTAGTTAAAACTAGATAGTATAGTTTATAAATCTAGTTAACCAGGCACATGTTAATCGTGGGATGTTTGACAGCTACTGGACAAGTAAAGGCACCATAATTGATCTTTCCAGACTGTAGAACTCTCTTGTCTGGGATATGCAGTATAAGAGAGTACCAGTGTCAATCATATGTTGAATACTGGTTACAAATATAATTCTTATATTTTGATAACAAGCATAAATAAAATGTCAAATATTTTTCCCAGTCTCCAGCAGAATATCTCACAGCCCTACTTTGAACATTACTATTTAAAGGTAGAGCTCAAATGATATCTTTTCCAGAAAGTTTCCTGTTGCCCAAAGCAGGATGTACATATTTGGTTCCTCTGAACATTTCTCCCGTTTTACCTTTACCTTTCATGAGATTATCACTTCTTTCTGCCTCAGAATTATATATACATGTCTTAATTCTTAAACTTGGCTCTAGCTAATTGGGAGAATGGCCCATGAATGATTTCTGCTTGGATTTCCCAGAGCACCAAGAGACAGGATGAGCAGTAGGGAGAACAGCCATGGACTTACATATCATAGTTCTTCCAAAAATTTATGTTTTAAGAGATCAATCAATTCCTTGCCTCACTTGCTAATATACTTCATGATCTGAACTTTTATTTTGTATTCTTGCCTCTATTAGGTATTATCAAATAATAGATTACTAGAAGGCAAACAAGAGAAGAGCTAGAAATAAGAAAAGGGTATTTCTTTAAAGATTCAAAACAAATGTCAGATTCGCAATGAATAATCACCTATGAAAACTGAAATTAGGCAATGAATGATTATCTTAAGATACTTTGTATTCTAAATTTCAAAAACGTGCATGAATATACCCTCAACATATACTAATTTATATTTTCCTTCTTTCTTTCTAAATTAGTTCCAAATAAAAACTATAAATGACCATAAACCAGATTTTATTACTCTTCATTTTAGATATTAAATATTAGAGAAGAAACCATTATATAAGTTTAAGAATAACTAAAAACAGTTTATTCCTGTGAACACAGATCTATAGCAAAGACAACGGAATTATTTTTAGGGGCTTTTTAGAGCAGCAAAGAACTAAAGGTGAAAGAAAAACCCAAACTGAAAACCAGAAAACATTATTACAAATAAGAAAAAAAATGTCCAAAAACAAATAAGGAAGTTATTTTTAAACATAGCTATTATATCTGGAAACATGGCAGATACTCAAGGGGCCAGAAATTGTAGATTCTACTCTGTCTTCTGAGAGCTGAGCTTGGCATCCTCTACAGTTTTTTACATATTTAGATGGCTCTTAAGGATCACCAAAGTGAGATTAATGATTTAATTTTCTTTTCAAAGGTTATGTTCCCATTATTAAGCCATGCACATGATTACTAACTGTAGGGAAATTGTACCAGGTCAGGCTGGTGGAAATGCAGAAGTTTAAGCTAGACCAAATTGGATAAAAGTAAAGGGCAGTCAAGTAATTTGCACTGAGGATTCTGAAGGTCATATCCTACTGCCAGAAGGGAACTTCTTGCTAGAGTCTGTCTATGGGAAACAAAATTTCATATCAACCACCTGAAAGGAGGTTTTAGTAAGCATGAGCATATGGTCTTGCCAGTTTGTTTTTTATTCTCAAATGTAGGCCCTCCTTCTCCTGTCTTTAACCAAAAAATTCCAGTTTTCTAAGGTTCTTTTGGAAAATCTATCTCACTTCCATGAAGGGTGTTAATTAACTCATACATTTAAGAAAATTATCAATTATCATTATATGTGAAGTGCCTTGCTAGGCAATATCATAGATAGAAACATGAATAAGGCATAGCCTTTGCTAACTGTAACGTAGAATGACTGGATAGAAATTTCACTCTCATTGAAAGACAGTGTGAGAAGACTGCCTTTCCTAATATCTTTAGTTTTGTGGATGCAAAAGTAGAAGTGTAATTCATTCAGTCATCTGTTTATTCATAAGTTTATTCATTAAATATAACTATTGTGCATTTTAACTACAGAACAGGATTTTTCCTAGGCATCTGTATCCTTGAAGCTTGAAATCTAATAGAAATACAGTAAAGTTAACAAAAAAAAAAAAAAAGAGCATAATAAGGCTGCTTTATTAAAGCCAAGCTAGGGAGGAAGAAAATAAATAAGTGGTAAAACACCTGATAGTACCCCAAGATTTAGGCATATCTGGAGAAGCACAGTGTTCTTATCAAAACTCACCTCTATTATAAAGAGAAGACAGCATGAACAAACTGAGCCAGCTTAGATAATTATAGTGACAAGCAGCAGAAATAGAGAGAGACATTTTAAAACACTTAAGGCCACATTTGAATGACAGAGTAAGGTGTCAGAATTGATATCGTGCAAAATAGGTTGTGGTAGTCTGATGGCTTTATGGAAAGGGAGAGAGAGAGAGGAAAGAAGGCCAGCATTAACTTTTGTATTTCAACCTTCAGTTAAAATTAAATTTATAGTAAGATGAAATTTGAGATTTAATACAGAACTAGATGTTTCAGCATTTAACCATGCTTATGGATTAAAAAAGTCAATAAATGGAAAGAGCTATAAATTTTAGGGTCAAATAAATTTTGAAACACTCACTATAGTTAAATTTTCATCACCTAAAAGTGTAAGTATGTGTGTGTGTATAATATATGTGTGTGTATGTGTATGTATATATACGTGTGTATATATATGTATATATATATATATAATACATATATATAATATTGTTGTATGTGTATGTATATACGTGTGTATATATATATATACACACGTATATACACATACACATACATACATACACTTTTTCTAGATTGGCAGCTTTAACTATTAATTAAATAAATGTATAATATATCCATTCTCTATAAACAGAGTTTTGTTTCCCTACAGACAACTTACAGGCTATGTTCAGCCTTGTGTAGCAGCCATAGCATTTTTCCCTCATTGTTTATTTTGATAGTTATCCTTGGATTTTGCTGCTTATATATTTAACAACCAGTTTTTGCCTCTGCCAGAATTGATGCTGTTAACACCAGATGCTGGATGCCCATGCCAGTTTGCTGCAATCTTGAGGGGTGAGGTGGGGACAGTAACTACTTACAAGCAGTCATTGCATAGTCAGCCTCTCTAAGTATCAGATTTAACATCTTTAAAAAGGATATAGTAATGTCACCTGCTCATCTCATGGAATGATTTCCTTAGTTAAATGGGTTAGCATATATGGAAGCATTTAGTGCATTTCAAATTTCTATAGAGATATATGAATGCTATTAATATACGAATATGATGTTGGAATTACTTGAGAAATATTTTAATACTCTTGCACAGTTAACTAGTACACAAAGCTTTAAGTGATACTTGCCTAAATATCATATAAATTTGAACAGGAAATTTTTCATAATTAGAATTGTATTGAGAAACATAAGCACAATTATACACTAAAATATCTCCTCAGCTCAACTGTAGATATTTTTTTGTTTATACATGCATTATCTCTTTGATAATATACATTACTAATTTATTGAATGTATTCAAATAATCTATATTCTTTACATATGCTATTTATATATGCTTTTCAAGGAAAAAAATATATATATTAATCTCAACAGTTTAGTATATATAGACCAGTGTTCAACAAATAACGTTTTTGTCAAAACCTATAAATCTATGTAACATAGATATATGAGTATTAATTAAAATTATATTCACTGGATTCCAACTATCACAAATTTTAAAATAGTGAATCCTAAATTATGTGTATATATATGTGTATGTATTTTATACACACACACACACAACCACACACACATACTCCAAACATACACAGACCACATCAGTATTTTGTTAATGTACTTTAAACTAATAATTTCAAATATTCATGCAATAGACTTTGCTTTCAATAAAAATGTTTTCAAAATTTTAAATAAAAAAAAATTCCATTGAGAGAAATCATATCAGCATTTGAAATTTAGTAAAACAAATAAGATAAGGTCATGAAACTTAATTTAGGCATCACATTGTAAAGGAAGATGACCAAAATTTTTAAATTTACATTTTGGGTTAGCTGTGTTTTCTAGAACATCTGTTATACTATTATGGCAGGTGTTTATTAATATGGATGTCTAATCAAATCTCTTGGTTGCTAATAGCTTGGCAATTCAACATCTAAATATTGTCAAAATCCTTGATTATATGTTAGAAACTGTAGATAATTGATTCAAGACTGTTTCCCTTGACTAGATTAAAAAAACTAAAGCCTTTCCTGTGTACTTTCTTTTAGAATCTCAATATTTTTTCTGAAATTTCTAAAACATTTTGGTAATGAGAACTTGTGAAGGAATAAAGCCTTTTTTATAAGCCAAAATGTGTCTTTCTTCTTTGAGACTTGTGGAGTTTATTCAATAGGTACAAATGTTTAGAATATTGCATACATTAAAAAGGCTTTTTAATAGAAAATATTGTTTGACGCGTATTTTATCAAAACTAGACATTCTAACATTATCACTACTAGTGTCTGTGGAGTAAAGGTAACATTGATTTTCCCATCTCATTTTTTTAGCAAGATGTCTTAAATTAGACCTTTTATTACACAAGTACAAATTAAATAATCTTAATACCATAGGCTGGAAGTGAAGTGAGTTCATAGCATGGCATTAACAAAGTAACAGTTATACATATGAAACATAATGTGTGTGTGTATACATACATATATGTGTATGTGTGTGTATTTATATATGTGTGTGTATATATGAAGCAGGGGGAGGGGAGAAAGGAAGGAGAGACCTACGAAAAACCCTTTTGCATGCATGAAAGCTCAGATTTTTTAAATTAAAATTATTTAATAAATCCTGAGTAGTACAAGTTAACAAGAAGCATTTGGTTCAGTAGCTTTGATGAATGACATTTATATTGTAGACTCCAAACTAAAATTACTTTTGAATAATGCAAGGGCATGACACAAGTCTCTAGGAAATTTCTATGGTAATAGTATTAAATGAAAATCTTTGAAAGTCTGAAACTCAATAATTATAGATTCTGAAAGTGTAGAATTTATTTCCTCTGGCATTTTTTTACTTCTATTACTTCTTTGAGAATGTTTGCCTTTTTATTATAATAGTTGGATATGGTTTTAGTCTAGTATCAGCATTGTTCAATAGAACTTTCTATAATAATGGACATGTTCTCTATGTTATCAATATGATAACCACTAGAATCATGTGGCTATTGAGCATTTGAACTGTGTCATACAGAACAACAAAAAAAGAATTTTTAATTCTGTTAGTTTTAATCAATTTATACTATTTAAATATCCCCGCTTGCCTAGGGGCTACTGTATGAGATGACACAGGTATAAATAATAATATATGACTCTGATTTAATAAATTCACTTCATTGGAGTTTAGAATAATGATAAATTACTTGCACAGATAGCTGTGCTAGGATTCCTGGATTTTTTATGTATGGGGAAAAAAATAATCAGCATCTAATAGACTAGTGATCTTTCTAGACATTGTTTGCTATGTTAGAAATGAAGTCACAATACCAATGGACATAGTTTATTAGAGTGTAAATATATTAAGAGTCTTTTCCATATGACCTACAGATCAGGTTGATAGATTATGGTTTACATGACAAGTTCAGTCCAGCATCTCTTTTCTAAATATAATTTTATGAAAACACAGCCATACCAATACATTTATGTACCGTCTGTGACTACTTCAGTACTATGATGGCAGAACTGAGTAGCTATGACTAAAACCATATGGTCTGCAAAGATTAAAATATTTTGTATCTGGCCCTTTATGGAAAAAGTTTGCCAACCTCCGACCTGAATGAATGATTATATGATAAATGTTAGAATAAAATATCTCTAATAAAGTATACTTTTCTTAAGTAATCCACCATGTGTAAAATATATGACATAATATATACAATAGATGATGTTTATATGTAATTTGTGATATATGTTATAATCTATAGTTATGTATGGTACATGTATATCATATACAGCATTTTAGCAAGTGAGGTATTAAATTCTCAAATACACACACACAACACACACACACACACACACACACACACACACACAACATTATTTACCAAATGAATCCCTGTGGGTTTTCATACAATTTCATGGTAATTTTGATACGCAATCATTTATAGCATTGGTTTTCTAGTTTATGTGAAAAGCATAAGTTAACTTGTCTCTGTCTAAAATCTTGGTGATCAGAGAGTCTTAGAGCTAGAGTGAAACATAAAAGTATATTCCAAACTCAAGTTAAAGATAATAGCCTGAGAAGCTGTGATATGCCTAAGTACACAGAGATTACAACCAGTTAATCGAAGTTTATTTGTTGAGACACATCTATTGATATAACCACCCAGTTATGTTTATATGCGTGGGATACAGCCTGGAAGGGAAATCCTGACAGTTGTCACTGTGATTGTGCTATATGTGACATCTCAGTCAAAAAGGAAAGGGAGTCTTTAAATTAGATTCCCTTCTTTGTTTCTGCAGTGAATTTCATGCCGTGAGCTTACATGAGGACACAGAAGAAAATGGCATGCACCAGGGAAAGCTTATGGTGTACCATTTAATGATAGAAAAAAAAATGGCAAAAATCTAAATGACTTATGTATCCTATAGGGTAGATTGTAGTTGTTCAATTTAAGCACTTGGATTTTAGTTTGTTTGTTTGTTTGTTTTTAACATTAATTTTGAGTTGTTCTGAAGACTTACTCCAAAATAGAAACAGCCCCAATTAAGTTACAATGGCCTAAAAACAAGTCTAATTTCATTGGGATTCATTTAAAATTTTTCCTACAATGTTAGAAATACTCAATTAAAATTCACTTTCTGACCTCAATAAAACTAGTACTTTTTTTTTCTACAAAGTATGTATCAAAACAGATATGCCTGTATTATTAAAGACAATCTAAAATATTTACTTGGTATAAGTTTTAAAGTAAAATATAATGGCATTATTTTCATAAAATATTTTCACTAAACTCATCCTATAGATTTCTAGAAGGTGTCAAAGATGGCAGTTATAATTTAAATTAACATATGACAGAAATGGATATTTCAAATTCTACATTGATAGAGCTTTTAACTTTGCCAGAATAATCTTCCCATATCAGATGCTTAATTAAAAATTAGTATCTCAACTTAAAACTTTTTCTCTCTTCTTTCAGCCTAGCAGTATAGATTGTCAGTTTATAATACAATTAAGTCCACATTACAATTTTAACTATACAGATTCCTCGACTACATTTTTACTTTTTTCAGAAATGTTTGGAATTGGGTCTCTGATTGGATTGTGGCATGCAGAGGTACTCAAAAACAGAACCAACCAGTCATTTCAATTAATTTTAATGTACAACCAAAAATATTTAGAATAACTTCTTCGCACTTTTCAGAATCATTGTTCTTATCTCAGTGCAGTACCTTATTATGAAATCAGTCCTATGAAATCAGTAAGATGGGGATAAAGATGACACAAAAGCCTTATCTCCATATTTTATTATTTCAGAGCCAGCTTTGACCACAACAACCAATGGAGAGGTTCCAAGCAAAGCTCACGATAGCCAGTAGTATACTATATGTAGCAAGGCTTAGAACATTGCCTCTGGCATTTCTGTCAGAAGAGGTAACTAAATCTCTCCATGTATTCTTTAAGTTTTTACATCAGCAACTGAAATATTATAAAAGGAATACCATTTAAACTGCAAGGAAAGTTAGAAAATTTTGCCAACTTATACCGTGACAATGAGTTGGTGAATTAGGGCTAGTGATTTCTGGCAGCTAAAGAACTTCTAAACCTCTAATGTGTGAATAGGCACATAAACAGAAGACAGTGTGGAGCATCGTAAATATCGCTTTAATCATGGTGCTAAATAGAACAGTTGTTAACTGACAATATGCTATGCATCAAATTTCTAGCTTGACAACTGAAAAATGACCTTTGTTTGTGGTTCTGAATGACATTTATAAATATTGGGATTATGGTCCATTAATGGGTTGTTTTGGATTAAATCTCTGAAAATAATTCCATTTTCTCTCAAAGGTGTATATATATCTAATTTGTTCTTATATCCTATCTAGCCTTCTTTATCTTTATTGAACTAAAACTAAAATGGTTAGGTATACAAAAGTGCATGCGCTTGGGACATAAATCTTTTGTATCATCTTAACTCCTTGACCACAAAGAATATGATTAGTTCTGTAGAGATCTTCTCAGTTTTACCCCAGAAAAAAGTTTAACGTTATTCAATAGTTGTCATGTTATATACAAATTACAAAAGACATACATACCTACAGTCACTGCCCAAGTGCTTATCTAACTCTGTATTTGGAAATAAAGTTAAGTCTTCTCTCTCTCCTCTCTCTCTCTCTCTCTCTCTCTCTCTCTCTCTCCCTCTCTCTCTTCTCTTTCTTATGGTGACATTGGTTAACAAAATCCAGTAAGTTTCAAGTGTACAATTTAACAGTAAAACTATATTAGAAAGATGTTGCATTGTGTGTTCACTGCCCATAGTCAGATTTCTTTCTGTCACCACATATTGACTTCTTTTCCCCCATCAACCTCCCCCTCTCTCCTATCCTCTGGTAACCACTAGTCTACTGTCCATGTCCATGAGTCTCTGTTTGTTTGTCCTGTTTGTTTTTTTGCTTTTAGGTTTATATCCCACATATAAATGATCCTGTGGTTTTCAACTTTGTATGTCAGGCTTATTTCGCTTAGCATGATTATGTCGAGGTCCATCCATGTTGTTGCAATACAAATATATACAAGCACTCTTATAGTCTGACAAAGAATAAGTGTAGAAGTGTTGAGTATATAAAAAGCCTATTCTAAACCAGTAGAAGTCTTTTTATTCACTGCTTTTTAGTTCAGTTTTATTCAATGTAGCACTACACTACTTTATTAATTTGTTTTTGAAAGTATATACAAACCATCACATTTAAGGAAGGATATTATTTATGTGAACACTGTGGAAGCTTTGGATTTTTTTTTTTCTAATATAGCTTTGCTATTATTTTGAAAGAAAATAATCAGTCACCCAGAGATGAACATTCAGATTGCTTAATGAGAACAATTATGACATCTAATTCACCAAAGTCATTCTTCATGGGCTCTCACAACTCATGGAGAACAATTATATTACAACATGCTTTACTTTATGTAATCAAGAATTCTGTTTTGTGTAAAGTGCTACATTAAATCTAAACCCTTAAAGTGCAATGACCTTCAGAGAAATATTAACCATTTCCCACATAATCACCCTGGAAGAAATACGGAATTTTTAAAAACAGGAATTACCTTCCCTATCTCTAAAATAAATGAGTTGAACAAAATAATACTAAGGGAACTTCTAGCTCTTAGGTCTTATAATTTATGCCTTTTTTAAAAATAAATAATTCCTCAAAATTAAATCAAGTACATCTTTGGCTTTAAAAAGTAAATTATGTAGCAATAAATAACCAATCACATTTATATTTATAGTGAAAAGTACTTATTTTCTATATTTGTTATAAAGAAAATATATTTTCAGATATCTGAAACCACTTAAGAAAATAGCCACACAGATGATCGACCATATGGCATTAATAAATGTATAACTAAGACAGACATGAAACATTTTATAACTAAACTGCTAAACTAATTCATGAAAATCTCATATATTACCTATTTCGCTGAGAGTTTTATAGCAGAGAAATTGTGTCATAATTAACAATTAACGTAGGACCAACAATTCTATTTTATGGATACACCTCAAACAAATTAAGAAAGATGAGTTACCTTTTATCCACATTCAGTCACAGCTCCATACTATTACATGTAAGGGGAAAAGTGAATACCTTTAATTAAATAAAAATGACTCAATTATCTCTATGACTAGTATTTACACAGAAGATCAATAATTGTTAAACTATCTTCCACCAAGGTGACTGGATATCCAAGAATACAGGATATAGAAGTGGGGAACCAAAAGGATGCCAATTTGGAAGACCTTATGCCTCCCACTGCAATATCTCCTAGTTCATCTTCATTTGTTCACATCTGTATGGTGTAACTACATCTACAGTTTTGATTTTTTAAAAGATTCCAATGATTTAGAAAATTTTTAAAAATTCTGTCAGTGAATATATTAAATAATCTAAATAAACACAGGACTACAGAAAAAATAGGAGAAAAATGGAGTAACTCATAAAAGACAAGGAGTAATAGCTATTCAAAAAAGAAAACAGGCATAATAAATATATTTAAAAATCTGTTAGTATAATTTGATGTTAGTGTGCCTTCCACATCTACAAAATGAATAGGTGAGATAGGAATATTTATTTTGTTAAATTTCTGCCTAGAAATGGAAATATTTTTGCATAATTAATCCATTAGTGTTTCCTCCATTTTATCAGTGCAGTATTGTAATTAACACAGTATTACATTCACTACTAATTGAAAGCAACTTATTTTCCTCAGGAGATTACAAGGAAAAGAGATGGAGTTATCTAATCCTACTGGATTTTCAAGCATTTGGACTTTAATAAAAAATAAGACATTTACTTCAAAGCTGCTCTTTCCTCCATTGCAAAGTACTCAGAAGCAAGGTGGTTGAACATGATTTTATTTATTTCAATTGTGTCAGTAAAAATGGCAAATGACACCAAAACAAAAAACAAAAAACAAATTTTGCTATCATTTTAAGATTTAAAAGACCAATTTTATTTGGAAGCAAGGTATAGTCTGCTTACATCTACCTTAGAAGGCTAAGAGCAAAATTGTAGGAGTGTAGACTTGAGCTTGTAGAAAATGAAGGAAGACTTGGCCAAATGGAAAGGAGGATGGGTATAGAACACATTAGTTATTAAGTTGCTCTGGAAAAAGGTATCTAATTTGATGAAAACAGAGGATTTCCGTTGAAGAGTGTTGAACAAGAAAATAGGAGAGTAGGAGAGGGACTTCCGGTCAACACAGTGGAGAAGGTAAATGCTATGCTTGCCTCCTCCCAAATCACATCAAAATTACAACTAAATTATAGAACAGCCACTCTTGATAATCTCCTGAAGATTAGCTAAGCAGAACTCTTATAACTAATGATATAAAGAAGAAGCCACATGGAAACTGGTAGGAGGGGCAAAGACGCAAAACATGTTGGTCCCAAACCCACATGTGGTGGTTAAGAATCGGGGGAATATCTCAGAATTCGAGGACAACCCTGAAGAGCAAGGGGCCCCAGTTCCATACTGGGATCCCCAGCCTGGACCACTAGTGCTGGGAAGAGGAGGCCTCACAATATCTTGTTGTGAAAATCAGTAGGAATTCCATCTGGGTAAGATGGAAGACTGCAAGAGATACAGGCAATTCTCTTAAAAGGCCAGCACACAAACTTACTCACTGACAGATGCACTTACTCTGAGCTGAAGCACTGGACAGCAGCTCAAAAAGTGCTAGGGACATACTGGGGAGAAACTGAACTGTCTGCCTTCAGGATGAGGGCTGGAGGGGCAGCTCTCTCCAGAACTAACATGCTGACAGGCTCCATTGTTCCTTTGTTGAACTCTCTCCCCTTGAAGTTGACAGGAACAGTAGGCACCAAATCTGAGTCTCCATTAACCTGGCTAACACTGTTTTCCCTGCCCTGATGATTCTCTGAGATCCCGTCTCACCTAATTCGCTCGCTTAGTCCAAAGTTATTTCGGAGGCTAAACCACAAGTAGTTGTCATAGGGCAGTGTTGTGTATATTCCTAAAATCTCTCAAAGGACCACAAATTGCAAAAAAAGCAGCGGCTGCTCTGGGTGTGCCCTGTACCTCTTGCTAAGCAGTTTGTAGCCTGGCACTAGTGGCAGCCAGCTCAGTTAAGAATATAGCCTTTCTCAGGCACCTCCAAGCTCAGCACAGGCAGCTACCAACCATAGATCACTTTGTAACTACTGCTAGGTAACCCCGGGCTAGGCACAAGCAGCAGCTGACCTGGGCCTGCACAGGAGCCCCTTCCAAGAGGCCCAGAACCCACACTCCCAGAGACCATCTTCAGACCATATCAGAGTACCACCCAATTAGTTCCACAAACAATGCACCCAATGGGTGAGTTGGCAGACACCAAAGACCCATTAAGCAAATTCTGCTCCACAGGGTCAGTCAGCCCCTCCTCAACAGCTACTCCACTGTAGTCACATCCAGTCCTCAAAACCAATCAGCCTGAAGGTCAATCCCTCCCAGTGACATGCTAATAAGGTTCATCTACAACAGTAGGACAAATACAACATAGTCAAGAAACATACTCAGAGCTCCTGGCTAGGGTAAACAGGGAGACAGTCATGGGGCCTCAAAGGACACCTACTACATAAGGCCACCTTACCAAGACTAAAATGTAGCAGATCTACCTAATATGTAGAAACAGAGGGAGGCAGCCAAAATTAGAAAACAAATAAACATGTCCCAAATGAAAAAAACAGGATAAAACTCCAGAAAAAGAACGAAACAAAATAGAGACAAGCAATCTAACAGAAACAGAGTTCAAAGCTCTCGTTATAAAAATGCTCAATGAACTCAGGAGAAGAATAGATGAACTTGATGAGAACTTCAACAAAACGATAATAAACATTAAAAGCAGTTGGACATAGAAACCATAAAAAAGAACCAGTTAGAAATGAAGAATATAATAACTGAGATGCAGAATACATCAGATGTAAGTAACAGCAGATAGATGAAGCAGAGGAACCAATCATCATTTTGCGAAACAAGGTACTGGAAAACACCCAATCAGAATAGCCAGAAAAAAAATGAGGATACTTCAAGGGACCTCTAGGATAACATCAATTGTAACAACATTCACATTGTAGGGGTACCAGAGGAAAGAGAGAGTGCAAAGATTGAAAACCTATTTGAAAAAATAATGACTAAAAACTTCCCTATCCTATTGAAAGAAATAGACATACAAGTTCAAGAAAGCACAGTCTCGAATGAGATGAACTCAAGAGATGTACACCAAGAGATGTATCCTTAAAATACCAAAAGATAAAACGAAGAGAGAATATTAAAAGTAGCAAGAGAAAAGCAGTTAGTTATGTATACGGAATTCCCATAAGACTGTCAGCTGATTTCGCAACAGAAACTTTTCAGTCAGGAGGGGGTTGGCATGAAATTCAAAGTGATGAAAAGAAAGGTCTTATAGCCAAGATAACTCTACCCAGCAAGGCTACCATTTAGAACTGGAGGAGAGATAAAAAGCTTCCCAGACAAGAAAAAAATCTAAAGGAATTCATTACCACCAAACCAGTATTACAAGAAATGTTAAAAGAAATCTTTAAGAAGAGAAGAAAAAATATGAATAATAAAATGGCAATAACTACATATCTATCAATAATTACATTAAATGTAAATAGGTCAAATGCTCCAATGAAAAGATATAGGGTGGCTGTGGATAAGAAAACAAGACCCACACATATGCTGTCTAAAAGAGACCTACTTCAGATTGAATGGCATACACAGAATGAAAGTAAAGGGATTGAAAAAGGTATTTCATGCAAATAGAAATATAAAAAAAGCTGAGGTAGCAATGCTATATCAGACAATATAGACTTTTAAACAAAGGCTATGACAAGACCCAAAGAGGGACATTACATAATGATAAATGGATCAGTCCAACAGAAAGATATAGCCCTTGTAAACATTTATATACCCAACGCAGGAGCACCTAAATATATAAACAAATATTGACAGACATGAAAAGAGAAATTGACAGTAATGCAATCATAGTAGAGGACTTTAACATCTCACTGACATCAATGGATAGATCTTCCAGACAGAAAATCAACAAGAAAATAGCAGCCTTAAAAGATACATTAGATAAGATAGATTTAATTGATATTTTTAGACATTTCCCCCAAAGCAGCAGAATATACATTCTTTTCAAGTGCACATGGAACATTTTTCCATGATAGACTACATAATAGACCACAAAAAGTCTTAATAAATTTTCAAAAATTGAAATCGTATCAAACATCTTCTTTGATCACAATGGTGTGCAACTAGAAATCAGAATAAAAAATTTAAAAAACATAAATATATATACACTAAGTAAATGCTACTAAACAATGAATGAATTAACAATTAGACCTGTACTCAGAAAATTATAAGACACTGAAGAAAAAAATTGAAGAAGACAAAATATTAGTAGGCATATTGTCTCCTAGATAGGAAGAATTAACATTGTTAAATATCCCTACTACCCAGAGCAATATAAGATTCAGTGCAACCCCTGTCAAAATACCAATGACATTTTCACAGAACTAGAACAGACAATCCTAAAATTTATAATGAAACCACAAAGACCAAATAGTCATGGAAATCTTGAAAAAGAAGAACAATGTTAAGTGTCATACTACGTGATATCAGATTATACGACAAGGCTATAGGAATATAAACAGCAAAGTATTGGCATAAAGCAGACACATAGATCAATAGAGCAGAATAGAGAGCCCAGAAATGAACCCATGCCTATATGGTCAATTAATCTATGAGGCAAGAATACACAATGGGGGTAAATACAATCTATTCAATAATTGGGGAAACTGAAAAGCTAATGCAAAAAAAAAAAAAAATGAAACTAGACCACATTCTTACACCACTTACAAAAATAAACTCGAAATTTTAAAGACTTAAATGCAAAATCCATAAACTCCTAGAAGAAAAGAGACATTGAACATTCTGACATCACTTTAGTAATATTTCTTCTGATATATTTCCTCGGGCAAGGAAACAGAAGAAAAAATAACAAAGGGAACTACAGAAAACTAAATAGTTTTTTACTCTCAAAAGAACTCAACAAAGGAAAAGACAACCAATAAAAGATAGAGAAGATATTCACCAGATTAACATTGATTAAGTGGTTGATATCCAAAATTTATTAAAGAACCTATAAACTTAACACCAAAAAACCACAAACAGTCCAGTGAAAAATGGGCAGAGGACATACAGATGGCAAATAAACATATGAAATAATACTCAATGTCACTAATCATCAGAGAAATGCAAATTAAAACCACTGTGGTATATCACCTCACACCTGTCAGAATGACTATCATCAATAAATCAACAAACAGCAAGCATTGGCAAGAATATAGAGAAAATGGAATCTTTGTGCACTGTTGGTGAGATTGCAAATTGGTATAGCCACTATGGAAAACAATATGGAGGTTCCTGAAATAATTAAAAGTGGAACTACCTTATGACACAGCAAAAAAGAAAGAAATTCTTAGATACAGAGAATGAATTGATGGTTGCCAGGTGGGTGGGCATTGGGGAACTGGTAAAAAGGTGAAGGGATTAAGAAGTATTTACAAAATAGTCACAGGGATGTAATGTACAGCAGAAGGACTATAGTGATAATATTATAATATTATGAGTGGCATCAGAGGGGCATTAAACTTATCAGGAGGATCATTTCAGAAATCATATGTGTCTAATCACTATGTACACCTGAAACTAAAGTAATTTTGAGTGTCAACTATAATTGGAAAAAAAAAATTAAAGAAATAGAGTGAGTATAAGGATCAGGTATGAATAGCCTGGAATACTGACATGTTAGAAAACCTCTAAGCTTGACACTCTTCAACCAAAAACAAACATGTCTGCAGAGAAAAGAAACTGGAAAATATCTTAGCAACATCAATTTCTCTTCCACTGTAGCCAATAAACTCTCTGATGTCAAAAAGCACGACTGGCCTCAAAGATGACTTGCCAGTTGATTGGGTTGTTCATAACTCTCAGAGTGTGGCCCCTAAACTTAAACACTTGGTGATTATCTGAATTTTACTCATGTTTGATCACTAACTCTGACCCTCTACTTGACCACCAACGGCTTATAAATGTCTCTCTCGTCTCTACCATTTAATCTTACTTTCTTAAATGCTTTTTATGGATGCAATCTCTCTCTATATATATTTGTCAGATGTTATTTAAAGATAGAAATTCTGGCCTAAGTACTTTTGCATACTGTAAAACAAAGCATAAGGATGTGAATGCTCAAAGAAGTCAATAATAAGTCTGGATTATATTAAACTTATTGAAAGTTTTAAAAGGCTGAATTTATTTACTTTCCTGGTAATGATGAAAAAATCAATGTTACTAAGGAAAAATGTAGATTTATTTCTTGTAATAGGATTGCCATACTGGAGGAAATTGTAATGATTATCTATAGGCAATTTGTGTTTGACATTATTCTGTGTAAATTAAAATGAAAATTATTACCATACATGCTTATAATAGTATTTTGAAAGTGTTTACATTAAGACTAACTTGAGATATTTGTAACACCAATATGTTAAAAACAAGCAGTGGACTTTTGCAGAATTCTTACTCACTGATTCATTTACATTTGCATTATTTATAAGATGCTAATTGGACTCCAAAAAAACTATAAATATGAGCTATAATTTACAGAAGAGTGAACAACAAATATTCATAGAGCTCTCAAATTCTAAATTCCATATTTGATAAATCACAATATTTGTGACAAAAGTTGAAAAAAAATACTAAACAAACTAAAAATAATTTTAGCTGGATTAAATAAATACTTCAACTGACATTTTCTCCCAAAATTATCTGGAAATTCTATACATAGTTATGTATAGAATGTTATGTTTTTTATGTTCTTATTAGATGATGTCTTTCATAAGGTAAGGAGTTCATTTTTGACCTTGAATTTCCTCAGACTAGCTAGTGACATCTTCAAATTTCATCTGCTAGGTTCTTCTCACTTTCATACTAACCTGCCCAAATAAAAAGCAAAACTCTAGTAGCTTTGAACAAAAGTCATATTTCAAAAATTAATAATGTATGCAATTATTCTCAACCTATGTGCAAAGTACAAAGTTGATGAGAACTTCTCCTTTGCTGTGACAAAAGAAAAGCTCTACTCATGATTTTTTCCTAATTTTTTAGTATTAATGTTTACCAAGAACAGTGTTCATTGCTCTACTACCTGAGATGCATTAAAGATAACAAGCCAGTATCTACTTTAGAGAGAAGGGCAAAACGGGACTGTACTTGTTCCACATGCCTTACCAACAGCACAGGACCCAAAAAGAGGAACATGACCTGATATTAAAGTGTGTGCATGCGCACACACACCCAAAAAGCAAGCAAACTTCTTAGCAAAGCATTAAAGACTATCTGGATTCTACCTACCCAGCCATACCTCATCATACTCAACTACTCCTCATCATACACCTTTTATACTAACTACATAGACTCTTTTACCCTTTATATGCCCTTCTATTCTTATCTCCATCACTTAGCTTTTTCTGTTTTTATTTAACCTATAATCTCCTTCCTCCTTGTCCACCTAGTGAATTCCAGTACACCCTTCGGCATCTAATGTTTAAGTTCTACTTCTTTTCTAAAAAATAGATGGACCTCCGCCAAATAATGAGTTATTCCTTCATTGTTTTCCCATAGTACTTAGTATAGAACATTGACATTAGTCCATATCTAGCTATTTTGCTGTTGTTCTGAGCAAAAAAAATTGATTCTTTGCTATAATTTGAAAACTTCAGAGGCTGGGTCCAAGTTTTTATTAACCATCTCTAGTAGTTAGAGCAGAGCTTATCATGAATTAAGTGCTCAAATAAATGTTTTAAGAAAGTCTTTAGCAACCACTTATTCTACATGTTTGCTTAAAATATTAACCCAGCAAAACGATGCTGAAACAAATATTAAAAATAGTTTCTGGGAACTTGTGGAATTACTATTTTTTTCTTGAATTTCAGTAGAGGAATCAGTACAACTTTGCATTTAAGTTTTGCCAAATATAGAAAGCTTTTGACTTGGTACTTTATTAGAACACATACTTCATGAATTTGAAGAGACAGAGACACAATATTTGAAGCAGAATGTTGACTCATATTGACATCAGCAAAAGCTGATTTAGCCAACCTAGCTTCTCCATTACTTTCATTACTTTTTCCAATAATGAAAAGATGGAGGTGATATATATTGCTCTCACGTTACAGAAATATAGGTATCAGACAAATTAACCAAAGTATGCCTATGAACATTACAATAAATTCTACTTTTAAAATACCAGTACAAATGTGTTCAGTGATGAAATGCTGCTCGAATAAAGATATTTGAGTTCTCCCTAGATGAATTATCAAATTGCTTCTTGAAGCTTTTCTGAGACTCATTTCCTTATGTATAAAATGAGAAGATGGACGAGAGAAACATGTAGGCCTTTTAAACATTTGAAATATAACACTTGATAAGATAACATGTAGTAGTTCAATTACTATATCACTGTTGCAGTTCTTCAACAAGCCCTCTTTCAGAAAAAAACAAAACAAAAACACAAGTATTTATATAACCAGAAAAACATCCAGATCCAACATATACCTTGTTCCAATACAAGCTTATGGTGACTATGAAGAAACACCTCTTCTAATTATCTGAGAAACTGACATGATAGATGATAAGTTTAAAAAAATTTGGAAACTTTGCCCAAAGTCATTGAGATAGTTTCCCAGACTGATAAATGGTACAAAAATGCCTACCCATACTCTGGTATATGAGCTTCTTAACATAATTACACCACCCTCTGTAAAGACAGACTATACCAATGTATAGTTCAAAAAATCTACATATTGCCATGTTCTTTTATTGACAAATCAAAATAAGAAACAATCATCAAACTCTAGGTCCCTGGCAATATAGTATGGCAACTATAAACTATCTGATAACATTGTCCAAATTAACAAGTGGAACATGGGTTTTTAGAGATGAGAGGCAGATTTGGGGAGCTAATTAAACACAGATTCCAATGGTGAAACTAATCTACGACTATCCTGGGACAAATCAAGACAAGTTTCATGAATACATAAAAGTAACATCAGTTACATGACTTAAGAATCAGTGTTACAGGCAGCAGAAGACTATATCCTCTGTAGGCAGCACCTGGCTTGATGGTACATCATGGCCTGAGGAGAGAGGCTGCTGATACTTTACAGATGACCATTTCTAAACCATAGATATAAGACTTTCTAACATTCATAGCATCATCTCTATGACAGTTTGGTATCTATTTGAGTGCTTTGGTTGAGAGTGATTAATTAAAAGGCTAATACTGGCTTCTTCAAGAAAACCTTTCATTTTAAAATGAAAATACGGTCAATATCCATCACGATACATACCCTGTTTTTGTGTGTTTGCTGTTGCAAATGGCACACACACTCCATCGCAAACTGGAGAAGTTAACTCAGTTGGGTACAGCCCTGGGTTCATGAGAACAAGGTCACAGATTTTATCCCTAAACAGCTCAGCTAACTTGGCAGAGAAAAAAACTTGCTGCACAGGCTCCAGCTGTTATTTCAACAAGCCCAATTGTAAGTGCCTGGCGTGGGTCACAGTGGAGGTGATCAAAACAACCCACCCACTCAGTTTCCTGGAAAACAATGCCAAACACCCATGTTTCAAGTTAACAACTGTGTATTTTATTTAAAGGACACCATTTCTTTTTTTTTGAATGTTGCTTAGTTTTGAATACTGATAAAAGATATAAGTTCGGGAAAAAAATTTCACATCATTGAGTGTGTTCTTGCACATAATCTACTTTTTGCACACCTGTGTTTTGTCCACCTATAACAAAAGAATAATTCACACATCCTAAGCAGCAGCATTCAACTTGCATCAGGCAGAAATTGTGATTTCCAAAGGTATAATTATTTAAATGAAGTACATTTTCTGAGACTCAGATTTAGAGGAGGATTTTCAGCAATGGAATATATTAAACCACACTAATAACAAGCATTTTTCTACCTAAGAATTATGAGTAAGAGACATTCATAAAGGAATCAGGATTTAAAAATGAGTCTATATGGTATATTAGTAAATCGTCTGCAGAAAAGATTCTGCATGACCATGCCAAATATTAGAAGCAATACATACAACAGACAGTTGTGGACACATATTTACACACACATGTATGCCACTCACACACACACACACACATTTGTGTTAAAAATCGAACTGTGAGTTTTGCCATCTCATGTAAGTCATTTTATATCTCCCCCACAAACCCTCTATTTTAAATTTGCAAGACTATATCATTAAAGATCTTTAAAATCCAAAGAAAGAAATTTTGGAAAGTTAAATACACCTTCTGGTTTCTAGTTCCACTACTGAATTTCTATGTGATCCTACTTACATGGGCTTTAGATAAAAGACTATGACATTTGCTTCATGTAGAAAAAAAAGTAAAAACAAAGAATTAGCTCAATATGCAAGTCATTACAAAAATCCCCATATGAAATGCTCTACGTTCCTAGAAGGCTTTCCATATTAATGTTTAGTTTGGTAAAGGTATTTAATCAATATATTTACTGCATTGGGTTCTATTATTCAAATTTTGTTCCTTGATCTTCTATTTAGTCTGAATTGATTTCTAAAGAACAGAAAAGGAAAGGCATACATCTAAAAATTTTTCAAAACAAAATAAAAGAGCAGAATCATTAGTCTTCAGGAATAGCTGCAGATGGATTAAAGTCAAGAAGAGTTCTTGAAATGAAACATGAAAGTGTTCCAGTTAAAAAATTTCACATTCTATTAGACCGTTTGACTGATAAGTAGTTTCCCTTCTATCTCTGTCACCTACAATGCTGAGCACCAAACTCTGTCTCGTTTCTCCATTTTAACATTCTTGTTAATTTCATGATGCATATGTATCACTTGGTTAGCACTGCAGACATAAGATTCTGAAATAATACGATAAATCAGAAGAGAATTAGTTTAAAAGCTTTGATGGCTGGATGGTAATTATCAGAGTTAACATGACTCTCTATGAAAATGGTGCTTCTAAGTGATCTTGTAAAATTCTAACAATAATACTGACCCTGTGTTAGCGTTTCCATGTTTTTTTTCTTTCTCTTTAGATCAGTTTATTTTAATTCAAAACACTGATATACACCAAATAAAAAAAGCAAAGTGAAACCAGGGCTACAAGACCAGAAATGTTAAAGGTTAACTTACTAATTATTGCAAAATACAGTTTTATTTCACAACGGTAATGTTGAATATTATAAGTAATACATATAAATTATTACACATACTGGTACATCAGAATTGCTAATTATTTTAGTAATCATTTTATTAAGGTGAATGTATTAATATTTTCATTTTATGTACTTTTGTTGTAACAATCACTGCTATTAGTAATACTTTGTGCAAAAAGGTGTTATCAACAGCATGATAACAAGAAAAAAAACAACAAAATAAAATAACAAAAAAGGCTATTCACACTATGTTTTCTCCTGATATAAAACTTTTGATCATTCTATGCCATGAATATGCTTTTTACCATTTTCTGTCACCAGTAGTCAGAACTGGGCTATTGTCTTCTGCTACTTCAGGTGTCAAGAAAGAAGAAAAGAAAAATGATCGCTTCAAAACTACAGTTTAAATCAAATCAAAATTACAAATACTCTTAGCTTCATTTGTATGTTTCTTACATCTACCCATCCTATACTGTCTTTATAATCTCTTTCTAATAATGTTAGTACAGTCATGAGCCACATAACATTTTGGTCAATGATGGATTTGTTAATTTAAGAAACATACAAACCTGCAGAGAATTTTTAGATGAGTTTATTTGAGCTAAAACTGACAATAATTGTCAGGAAGCAAGATCTC
Organism: Eonycteris spelaea; assembly: GCA_003508835.1. Classification (NCBI taxonomy): domain Eukaryota; kingdom Metazoa; phylum Chordata; class Mammalia; order Chiroptera; family Pteropodidae; genus Eonycteris; species Eonycteris spelaea. The sequence goes on from PUFA01000252.1 coordinate 1,057,697, forward strand.
AAATGCTCTAGAGAGTAATAGCCTTGCAGTTTCTTTTATACATTCGATATTAATGAGGGAATATAAGAAAGATTGCTTGAAGGTAGGACTAAGCTAGGTGGAATGTAGATTACAGGACAGTTAACAAGATTATGTGCTCTCTATAGGGTGGTTATGTCTTTTCCTTGTATTACTTTTGGCATTTCAAAAGTTTATTAACCTAGATGCACAAAAACAGTGAACAGGGCTTCCTTAAAATTTTTTCACTAAAGAAGTTATAGGTCTAAGGCATGACTGCCCACAATGACCTGCCCAGTTAGAAATTTATGATTACAGCACCCCTTTTTTTTCATCCACAGACTGCATAAAGATGGTGGTGGTTCCATAATACTGTAATAGAGCTGAAAAAGTCCCATTACCTTGTGAAACACACCTAACTTAATGTCATAAAATAATGAATTACAAAAATAATTACCAATGAGTTACAATTCTCTACAGTATTAAGTATAATAGGTTAGCCTAAGGGCTATAGGAAAAAATAATTTGTCACCCCAAAATGTGTTTCTTTGGTGTATTATTTTAGGCTGGTTAATTTTAGAAACAGCAAACATGGAAGAAGCTCTGAAACTAAGTGGAAATTACCCTTTGTAAAAGACGTTTACATTTCTAAAGGACATCTTCATTTGTAAGGGTTGTAACAGGAAAAGAGGGATGAATTTACCTCTAGAAACTCTTATGCATGGTTGCAGAAAGCAAGGACTTAAATAATCTGCTTAACAACCCTACCTGTATCCCTCTGTCAGGCTAAAGAGAACATCTTAATATGTTATGTTTCAACTCCTGAGCCCTAAGGTAAGACTACTCCCTTGGCTAATTCTTGAAACTGGTCCTGGAGACTGGAGCTGATCTCAAGATCTGAAGAAATAATTTATTAGCCTCCTCTCACCTCTGACCAATAAGCTCCTAACTCAATCTGGAACCGCTAACGCATGGTGTCTTTTGATTTTGTCCTATAAAATCTGTAACCTATATACTATCAGGGAGTTGGGTTGTTTAGAACACAAGCTCTCCTGTCTCTGGTTTGGACAATTCTAATATACTAATTCCTTTCTTTACTTCAAACCCCTGCTCATGCATTTTTTGACCAGAGCGCATAAGCAGAACAAACTTCATTATTTGGCTTCAGTAATACAAATCTGCAGAGAATTTTTATAAGAATTTATTTGAGCCTAACTGACAACATGTGCTAGGGAACAAGATCTCAAATGCTTTGGAGAATAACAGTTTTGCAATTTATTTTATGCATTTGAAATTAAGGAGAGAATGTAAGGAAGACTACATGAAGATGAGAGAAAATAAGGCTGGGACTGGATTACAGGACAGTTTAGAAGGAGGGATCTGTAAATTTTGTCATATATTTGAAGGAGGGGACCAAAAGGGATCATTTCAATGGTGTGTTAACCTAGATGTATAGAAATGATAAACAGGGCTTGCTTAAGGCAATTATAAGCCTTTTACTAAAGAAGTTATATGCCTGAGGCGTGACTACCCACCATGACTATCCAGTTGGGAATTTATGATCAGATCAACCTTTGAGGTTATTTTCCACAGATCCCTTGTTCTTGTATGGAGAAAATAAAAACATGTGACAAGAAAGAAAATTTGAAATAAAAAACTTTCATTAATATAATTTCAATGGGGAAATTAAATTAAAAATCAAGGACAAGAGGCCGAACTTTTGAGAGAAAAAACCTGAGAGATATAGAATAAATAGGGCAGATCCAATACTCAACTAATAGGAGCCCCAGAAAAATAGAAACTAGAAAAATGATGAAAATTTCAAAGACATAAAAGGCATGGAATTCTCAGAGTTGGAGAACACATCGTGTTTGTCCTTCATTCCTGTTAGAGCCTCTAATTAGTCTCTTTGATTTTATCCTTGCCTTATATATGTTTTTTTTTTCTCAATACAGGAATGATATTTTAAAAACATACTACAGAGCAGTTGACATCTTTATTCAAAACTCTAAAATGCCTCTAATGGCAGAGTAAAACCAAATTTCTCACATAATCTCATTTGTACTTCCCATCACATCTTTGACCTCATCTCATACTACTTATCCTCGCCTCAAAGATTAAGCACACTCCCCAACTGGGGTATTCTTTAATTGTGCCTTCACCTCAAACTTTTTCCCTGGATATCTACATGCTTAACTTTCCTGTCTCTTTCAACTCATAACTACGAGGCATCTATTCTGATCATATTATTTAAAACTATAACCCAAACTCGCAAAACTGCTCTTTCTCACTCCACTCTGTTTTCATTCTCCCATTTCTATCCAAAATATGATCCAGTTTATTTATGTATTGTGTCCACTCTTTATTATCTGTCTCTGTTCAATGGAATATAATGGAATATATTCAATGGAATAAGCTCTATGAGGTCAGGCACCTTTGTAGTTTTCATTCATTACTATTTTGCAAGAGACTGGAATAGTTCCTGACACATAGAAGATACCCCAAAACTATGTGTTAAATAAATAAATAAATAAATAATTTCTCCATTGAGCGGCACCAGACATTGTAAAGAAGACATTTTAAAGAAGCAGACATTGTAAAGAAGAAACTACAATCTGAGCATACCACCCATTGTGATGAACATTATTATCTGTATAATATAAATCATATTTACTGGTTTTTAAATATACAGAATCAGCCAGTAGACAGAGCATAAATGATATATTATAAAGTAACATTGTAAAGCAAAAATCAAGATACACTCTGACAGCAACATGTTTCTTTCCACTCCCCCACACTAGCCTCAGCCTGCTCACCGGCTATCAAAAATGATGAAAAAAACCACTTGCTATGATGTTTTGGGGGTCAAACCCAATGCCACTCAGAAATAACTGAAAAAGGTTTACAGGAAATTGGTTTTGATGTACCACCCTGACAAGAATCCAAGTGAAGGAGAAAAGTTTAAACAGATTTCTCAAGCTTATGACGTATTCCCTCATGTAAAGAAAAGGGAATTATATGACAAAGGATGAGAACAGGCAATTAAAGAGTGTGGAGCAGGTGGCAGTTTGTATTCCCCCATGGACATCTTTGATATGTTTTTTGGAGGAGGAGGAAGGATTCGGAGAGAGAGGTAAAAATGTTGTGTATCAACTCTCAGTAACCTTAGATGATTAATGTAATGGTGCAACAAGAAAATAAGCTCTGCAAAAAGAATGTGATATGTGACAAATGTGCAGGTCCAGTTGGCTAAGAAAGGAGCAGTAGAGTGTTGTCCAACCCCTGAAATACGAGATGCAAATAAGATACAAAATCATCAGATATGATCTGGGATGGTTTAGCAAATTAAGTCTGTGTGCATGGAGTGCCAGGGTCATGGGGGAATGGATCAGATCTAAAGAAAGATAGATGTAAATGCTGCAATGGAAGGAAGAAGTTTGAAAGAAGAAGATTCTAGAAGTTCATATTGACAAAAGCACAAAAGATGGCCAGAAGATAACATTCCATGGTGAAGAAAACCAAGAACCAGGGCTAAAGTCCAGAGATATTGTTATTGTTTTATATCAGAAAGACCATGCTATTTTTACTGAAAAGGAGATCTTTTCATGTGTATAGACATACAGTTGGTTGAAGCATTATGTGGCTTCCAAAAGCCAATATCTGCTCTTGACATCAGCTCTCATTCAGGTCAGACTGTCAAGCATGAAGATATCAAGTGTGTGCTAAATTGAAGGCATGCCAATTTATCATAGACCATATGAAAAGGGTCACCAAATTATTAAATTTAAGGTAAACTTTCCTGAGAATGGCTTTCTCTTTCCTGATAAGCTATCTTTGCTTGAAAAACCCCTACTTGAAAGGAAGTAGAAGAGATTGATGGAATGGACCAATGAGGGCCTGGTAAAACTCAAGAAAGACTACACCATTACAGTGGAGAAGCATACAAGGATGTTGGACATTATCCTAGGTGTGGTGTTCCGTATCAGACCTCTTAATGCGGCCAGTGAATAATACTCACTACTGGCATTTTATATGCAGCAGTGAATGAGTGGAAGACTACAATCATATGCTCACCACTTGTTATTGTTTTGTTTTAATATTTAACTATAGTAATATTTTAAAAGTTAAATAAAGAATAAACTCAAATATAAAAGCTCAAAAAAAAAAAGATACACTGCAAATATTTAGTAAGGTAAAGGGGAGTCAGAAAAGCTAGAAAAAAGATAAGAAAACTACTATGTTCTCATTATACAAATTGACAGTCCCAGTACATTATGCTCTCATCATAGAAACCTAATGATTGGCTACAAAAATGGTTATGAGACTATGATTTTTGAAGTTAGTGGTGTGGCCAAGTGTGAAAAAAATACTCTGTATAAATTTACAGAGAATCAAAAAAACAATGATCATGGCTGATAAATTGTAGTATAACAATATAATTATTTAGTGAAACCCAGGTAACTAAGGGACAAGTTAAATATAAATGTAACTAAAAGAGTTCATATCTTGGAATTTAGATTAGGAGAGGGAAGGTGTGTGTGTATGAGACTTTTTTTTTTAACATTCTCTTACGTACTATTAAATTTTTCTTTAGTGCACACTATTTATTTGATAAAATTTTTAATGTATATGAAAAGAAACAAAAAAGCCTAAAAAATAAATATTAATCATTAATATCCAGTAGATATTATTTTCATTTAGTATGTAAATGAATGTATTTATGGTGAAAAACAAATAAAATTTGCAAGTTTAAAAAGTGTTAAATGACTCAATATTGACCTTATGCACTACACGAATGCTATCTAGTAGGGGCTGAATGATAGTGTGAGGTCCACACTGCACTTCCTCTCAGGGCAGTTATCATCAGTCTCTGATTCATTCTACAGTAGAATTCTGAGAAAGGAAGATGAAAAGAAGCATTTATTGCTGCCCTTTTGTGGCTCATAAATTCCTGGTTATACCATCTCCAGCCAGTTTTTCACAATTTTTACATAATTTCATTAGCAGCAGTAGCACAGTGTTCAGTGATGAAAAAAATAATACGTTTAGTTAGATAATTTGAAAAGCTAGCTTCTCCCTCCTTTACTTCATTTGCATAATCTCAAACTGAACATTATTTTGACCATTTACTAGTTTTTACATCATTTATAAAACTCTAATTTATGCACTGAGTATTCCAGAGAACTCTAATAGCCACTTACTTTCAATTTCCTGTGGCCTAGACATTACTCACTTGAATGAAAAGGGAGCAGTTTTAGTCAATTAAAGCTCATGAAAGGAAAAACAGGTTAGACCCATAAAGCAAAAACCTTGAACTCTGGGTTAAGAATGCAGAATGAATTGTGCGCCTGCAAATCAGGAACTGTTGTGCTTTCCCAGAACATTCAATTATAATGCTTGAATCTCACTCAGTGCTGTTTTACAACTAAATCCTTTTTTTTTTTTTTTTGCTTTGTATATTTTATCTCTTAAATTTTGTTTATTTGTTGTATCACATATACTTTGCAATCCAAATTAAATGTATTTCAAAATAAGCAGGGAGGGTAATTATTTGGATAAATGAAAAGCAAATGTATTTTGGAGGAGTGTGTAAAGCAAAAAAGGACAGAGGTAGGCAATGAAAGGGACATTCCAGGAAAATGAAATAGCATCTCTATACACATGAAGTCCCCAAAATGTTCTTTTTCTTTCACCTTCATCCTTCTTTGGGTGTTATCTTGATAGCCATTAAGTATTTAGATTTAAGGACAAAACAAAAGTTTATAGCACAATGGAGGAAGTACAGAATTCAATAAGCAAATAAATACACAAACAAACATAAAAAATCAGGAGGAAATAGGTTAATATCTCATATAGGAGAGAGAAGTAGAGATAGAAAGATAAACAATATTTTCCACCTTCTTCTTTGTAATAAGCCTATTAGAGTCTCAGTTGAAATTTGGACTCACACTTAAATTTTTTTAGATGAGGTATTTGGGGATACGTTTATATTACACATATTTGTTTATATTTTTATTGCTAACATTCAAGGGTAAAAACCTATGTCACGCCTTATATTTCAAAAGTCTAGCATAGGGCCTAGCTCATTGAGAGAATTCTATAAATAATTATGTGATAGGTTAAGGATGGGGTAGAGATGAAGGATGGGTGAGACTGTATACTGTGCATATTAATTGATGATTTTTAAAAATTGAAAACAGACTTTTCTAAGGAGAAATCAAAATTTACCCGTATCCAGATGAATGCAACAAAATATCATATACTTTTCAATATTCTTTGATTTCACACAGCTCCACACATTCACTCTCCCACACACATACACATATGTAATTTAAGAACAGTGAAATATGATTTCAAATGGTGTAAATGGATAAAGTTTATAGAGTAAAAAATAAGTATCTCTTTCACCACTGCCTGATCCCCAGTGCTCTAGGAAAAAAAAAACATCCAAAAATGTTTTATAGATATATAAGCACACAGTTATGTATTTAGTATCAACACACACAGAGATGGCAGCATACTCTATAAGGAGTTGTATACATTATTATTTTCTCCAGATGATAATAAATAATATTAAACATGCATTTGGTGTTTTTCAAACAGTTCACAGCAGAATAACCTGGGAAGCTAAAAATATTCTCAATCGCTACACTCTGCCATTCAAACTCAGTAAATCCATAGAAAAGGTAAAAATTATGTTTAAAAAGCTCCCCAGGTATTTCTGATTACAGTTTGAGAACAACTGTTCTAACTCCTAGGTTTACTTTCGTAAAAACTATCCACATATACATAGAGAATTCTCTAGGAGTCTAAAAAGAGAATTATTTGGCTTGATCTATATTACAGAGACATCATAAGGGTGCATAAAATTTATATTGTGGTTTCAAATTTTAAAATGATTCCTATATAAATTAAATTGGTAAAAATTCTGGATCTTTATCAAAAAAGCTGCTTGATAAATTCATTTTTCTAGAGCACTATGCCTTTGGGTCAGAATATTTTGGAAATAATCTGTTTCAAAGAATAAATACTAGTTAAAATAACACTCAGATTAATTCTTATCTAACTCTTGCTTGTAACCTAAGACTGTATGCTGCTAAGTATAACTTGATAGTTTCCTTCAATTAGTTTATGAGGTTTGGCTGTTGCCAAGCTCTTCTCAGAAATCATAATTCAATCCACTTTCCCTTCCTTATTTGCCTACTGAACAAATAAATACCTGATTCATATAATGAATCTTCATCTTAAACTTAAACTTAAACATAGCTTTAATAGTAACAGGAGTGAGGAACAAGGATTAAATTTATTCAAGTATTATCACCCTTGTACACCACCTAAAAATACAGAATAAAGTGTGATAAAATGATACCTTCTAAGAACAAAGTGGATTCAACTATATCAAGTGGAATTAGTTCGTGGTGGAGTGTCCTGCCTTCTACCTACTGCATCTCCCACTTCAAATCAACATGAAGGCAGTACAGGAAAGGCCTTTGTTATTATCAACTTCCCCTGTGTTGTTACTGTTACTAGAAAAGTAATTTCTCTGGTTTTCAGCTGGGATGGGAGAACAGAGAAGCCTTTCTTATGTTTCAACCACTTGCACATGGCTTTTAAAATAACTCCACAAGAATAAAAAGCAAATATGCCACAAATGTGAGATTATCAGATCAGATCTGCAGTCATTAATACAGGTATGAGCCTATATGTAAAACATGTCTAAAATATGGCATGCAAAATATTATGTGTATATAAAATATTTGCTTTATGAAGGGTGAATTCTAAGCCAATTAATACCTTTCTTTTACTTGAAGGTATTATTTCTAATGGTGATGGCTGCTTTCTTTGTAGGAGAAACCGAGCAATATGTGTTATCGTGACAGAGTCATGAGTTGAGGTGGCATCTGATAAGAATCATTTTTAAACCTGTTCATGTTTGTGAAGGCGGTACCTTCATGGCTATGTTACTCAGGCCTATAGTAGGCCCCACCAGCCTTACTGTCAGACCAGAAGCATAGGCTGCCAAATTAAAACAATTGTGATCATGTAAATAACTTATTGTCACTAGGTATACATTCGAGGAAAGGCTTTTTTAGTGCTCTTATCTAAAAAATTATGAACATTGCCTGCTCATTTTTGAGGATTCTAATGAGAATTAAGTAATAACTTATTCAGAACTTTAAAAATTATAGTGCACTTTAAAGAATGCAAGTTATCAATAGTTTGGAAGACCTGTTAGAGAGAACAAAAAATGAGCTCTGCCACACTCTCCCTCTCTTAGCTTTTGCCATCATCACCCACCAATCACTAAATGTAGATTCCAAGAGCCATCCAGTCCCTTATTATCTATACTCAACCAAAAATTAAGTTCTGCCAATTTTTTCAAGTAAATAATTCTTGAATCTACTCTCTCTCTCTCTCTCTGATATTGCTGTATTGCCACCCTGATCCAGAATTTTATAAAATAGTCTTGGGAGTGGGAAAGAGAGAGGAAATGGGGTAAAGGGGGTTAAATATAGGGAGGTAGGGGAGGAGGAAGTGGGTAAGGGGAATCAAATATATGGTAGCTGAAGGAAACTGGACTTTGGGTGGTAACACACAAAAGAATACACAGGTGTTAAATTATAATGTACACCTGAAAATTATATAATTGTATTAAGCAATGTTACTGTAATAAACTTAATTAAAAAATAAAAATAAAATAAAATAAATAAAAGTCTCAACTGGGATCCCTAATTCCATTCTTATACCCCTCAAATCTATCCTCTATATACCTGAAAGAATATGTATGTAGTCAAACTAATATCTGATTACAGCCATTCCCTGCTTCAAATGTATCCAAGTTTCCACTTAATTTTAATGCTTCTCAAAGTGACAAATAATTCCCTATACAGCAAGACCATTTCCTGTTTTAAATCTTCCTTTCAACGTTCTCTGACTTCTGTTTACTCTCAGGCACTGCCAAATTATTTGTCTTCTCACCACAGATGCATTTTGTGTCTCTGAGCCTTTTTTCATGCAGACCCCTCTACCTAGCAAGCTCTTTCTACCCCAAATTATTCTTCCCTCAAGACTTAGCCAAGTAGCACATCATCCAGAAATTTTTATTCTTGATGTCATCCTCTCTAAACCCATAGCACCATTCTCTAGGGCTTCCCACAAACCCTGTATCTATTTGTATCCCTGTACTGGGTACATTTTTAATGATTGGTTAATTTATATATCTGTCTCTTATAGATTGGAAACTCCTTGAAGGCCAGGTCTGTGTCATATTATCTTTAGGTCCCTATATTGAGACATATAGTGGACTTAAGTAAATACTTACAAGTCTTAATGAAGAAAGCAGTGGGTAAAGGGATGATATGGAAATTATTACATAAATGTAAGGAGAAAGAGATGGCATAGAAACATTAGAAGTAAGTCACTTAAAAAAAGGAGGTAAAATAAATGAAAGGGGGAAAATAATAGGAAAGAATCATTGATGATATACTGATAAGGTCATATGGAAGTGCCAAATATTAAAGTAAAAATAGGAGAAGGGTATAAATATAAAAAAAATGAGTAGATGAAGAATAGGGCTATTAGAGGACAAGATAAGAGAAGTAGACTCTGGAAAGAAAAGGATAGAATTGACAAATGTAATTCAACTATGTTGAGGTCAGAGAAATAGAAGGAAGGAAACCAGAAGTTGTGTTGACAAGTAGTCACCATAGAAAGCAGCAAACATAAAGTAGCCATCTGGGTAGCAGAAGAAAAAAGAAAGAGCCTAGTATAATTAAAGGAATGATCAAATTACAATACTAAATAAAGGTCATTTAAGGAAACACACCCTCACACAGAAAAGAAAGAGTAAGAAATTATGACTTAAAGACATTAGAGACTGTCTTTGAAATACTAAACCATTTGTCTATTTGTTGGAATAGGGAATTTGCTCAAAACAACATCTTAAAATATCTCTCTTTATTAAAAAATGATGGACAAATACTGAACCCGAGGTCAGCAAACCACTGGCAATGTAGTCATTAAGAGAGTACTATAAAGCTACTCATGCCTTTTTAAGGTTAATTTTGCCATGTAGTTATGTTAAATGAGTTTTGCTTTCATCAACAGCAATTAAGAGCCAGTGTCTGCCTTTAGCTCTAACAAATGAGACAGATTTGAAATATAAAATGTTCTTTTCTATCCATGCACTGTAAAAGACTATCAAGTCCCCACTGGCATCTAAGAGTTGTTTCATTATACTAGGAGGAAATCGGAAGAAAAGCACCATGGGCAGATGTCCTGGTGACATTTATGTAATGTGACTCACCCTGACACCTCTTGGTATTCCATTACAAATCTAAGAGATTGTGTTTTCACTTGTGAGTTACAATTGCCTCAGGTACCCAGATAGTATTCATGTTCTTCAGCAGAGGTCAGCCAATACTCATTGTTAAACACCAAACACATGGTGACCAGCTGGCAAATTGACATTCCTGCAATGCTTGAATCTGATCTTTTTAATCTAATATTTCGTAAGAGATAGATCTTAAGGGATACGATGATGCTAGTTTCAGTGTGTCTAAAAATGTAATGCAACTATTTTTTTTTCAAATGTAGAGTTTCATTTCTTCATTATCACATTGTTTATCCAGAAAAAAAATAAGAACATACAAATCAAATTTTATATCTATTTAAAACAACACTCCTACAATTGGTCTTTTTTTGAAATTTGTTAAGAATGCCTACCTGAGGAACTTTTGTCTCCCCCTCATTTTAGGCAATGCAGAATATAACTTACTCCTCTTCCTACACAATCCATATCACCCAAACTGCACTCCATTTTTTGGCTCGCTTTTAATACAATCTATGAATTAGCATTCACAATGACTGATTCATGACATTTTAGGCCTAAAACATTTCCAACTTTTTTCCGTCATGAGTTGTTAATACATACTGTCTTATTTCCCTCCATGCATTATATGGGTATGACCTATGATCTCTCTAAATTTAGGGGGATTCTATAAGGAATTTAAAGTTCCACATCAACTCTTTCCTGAGGCTTTTTCTCCTGGGATTCACATTATTTTTTTAAAAAAGTTTAAAGACTTCTAAAAATAATAGTCACTATTTATTATATCCTTTCTCTGCTCCAGGGCATTTTTTATATATAATATTTATATAATTGTAACAGCAAACCTATCAAGTGGGTTTTGCTTTCTCATTTTAACAACAACAAAAAGAGTTGAATAAGTGATGTTTCCACACCACAAAAAGTATCTAGTAACAAAACTCCGGATTCAACTCTGGTATGTTGGATTCCAAAGTCAATTTTTGCTGTTAAACACCAGACAAACAAATGGTAGACTCTTGGCATTTTCCACTATGCATAGTACTTTCATATGTACCTGGCAAAATTTAGTGGGAAAGACAATCTGCTGGGAAGAGAAAATAAAACAAAGCTAAAAGTCTTATACAGTTAGAATTTTGGTGACATAGTTCATCTTAATTAAGCAGATATTAGAGAGTTTCCCGTGTACTCTAAGCCTAGAGAAATATCTCAGAAATCAAAGCACTCCATATTGGAGAGAAATGAGTCACTTCCAATATACATTCATGCCACAGTGCTAGGTTTCATCTACCTAGTCCTAAATTCTTGTTTGCTTTCTTCTCAGATCATGTACACTGAAAATTCACACTACATCCACTGCTCTTAAATCTTCTTCGAAAAGCAGAACATAGGGTTTAAAGGTACTACACAAAAATATTACTAATAGTTATAATATTGACATATTCAGTACAGAGTATATTTATTTATTTATTAATATTCTGGTATCTCTAGTGACATCTTTACTGAAACTTGCTTCTAACAATATAAGATGCTCTAACTTTCATTTAAAAAGAGAATGTTCATTGCTTGGACCCTGTTACTAGTATGCATGTGTACCCCAAGGCGGATGAGAGTATTGTGGTACAGATTCAAAGTTAAATTTCCATTTCTTTTTTGTTAGATTGAAGAACTACCGAAAATGTGGGTACATCTTCTAGGCTACTGAACTCCGATCTATAAAAAAAAAAGAGACTGCGGAAAATACAGTTGTATTTTCCATAGAGCATGACAAGTTGAGTCTGCAAGGGGTTCCATAGAACACTTACACAATGTCACCATTCTTGGACCCGCAGAGATGGTATTTTTTTCACATTTCTATAAGAATAACAGACAATGTACAAGAACCTTTCACTAATTTATGAAAGAAAAACAGACTAAATGAATATTTGATATTATATTGAAAATGTTAAATAGATATTAATATCTAGATAATAGTTTTATTCTTTTTTCACATACTTAACTTGAGAAACTCATTAACTCTTACAGCATTCACAATCATCTCTCTGAGAATAATTCCCAAATTTTGATCTGTATCTAATATTATCAGAAACTCTAGTTCTTCTTTTCAATAGGATATTATGTATTTCATTTGCATGATTTATCAGAAATCCAAAATACCTGTATTTGAACTCTTCATTGTCCTAAAATGACCTTTTTATTACTAAATATATATTATAGTAAAAAAAAAAAAAAAAGCATTATCATTTCCCCCTATTTCTATGTACGGACATTAGAGTTATTCTAAAACACTTGATATATCTTCAAGTTTTTTGTGAATTGGAGTTCCAATCTCAAGCTCTTCATGGTGTGCTCCTAACTCAATGCCACTGCTATCTCCTGCTTTTCTTTCCTCTAACCACACCATATATTTCCTATTTCTTCTCTAGGGTGCTTTTCTTCCTCTTCACATGGGAAACTACCACTCGTTCTTTAAGGCTGTGATCAAATAGTTCCCCATCTTTGAAGTCTTTACTAATTCTCAAGGCACAGCTGGTCATTCCCCTGGTTCCTAATTGTTATATTTATTCTTCTAATTTCTACAAGTCCTTGAGGGAAGATTAAATACAAATCTAATTTTTATTTTAATGGTTCAAATCTTTATTCCATCCCTGACTAGTGAACTTATATTCCATACCTGAAAAAGGGGCACATGTAGCTATTGGTCATATAATCAATTTTTTTTTCAATTTTTAATTTTTTAAAACTTTATTGGGAGTAATATTGGTTAATACGATTATATAATTTTTAGGTACATTATCATTTGACATCTGTATATTCTATTGTGTGTTTACCACCCAAAGTCCAGTTTCCTTCAGCTACCATATGTTTGATCCCCTTTACCCACTTCACCCTTCCCCGAGTTACCTACATTTGACCCCCTTTAACTTTCTACCTGCTCCCTCCTCCCCAACTCCTTACTCTCTGGTAACCACTAGTCTATAATCCATGTACATGAGTCACTGCTTGTTTGTTCTGTTCATTTGTTGCTCTTAGGTTTATATCCCACATATAAGTGATATCATGTGATTTTCAAGTTTTTCTGTTTGGCTTATTTCAATCAAAAAATGGGCAGAGGACCTGAACAGACACTTCTCCCTAGAGGACATACAAATAGCCAACAAATATTTGAAAAGATGCTCAACATTGCTAGCTATTATGGAAATGTAAATCAAAACCACAATGAGATACCATCTCACATCTGTTAGAATAGCTATAAATCAACAGGACAAGTAATAACAAGTGTTGGAAGAAATGCAGAGAAAAAAGAATCCTCACACACTGCTGGTGGACTGCAAATTGGTACAGACACTATGGAAAACAGTATAGAGGTTCCTCAGAAAACTAAGAATTAATCTACCATATGATCCAGCAATCCCTCTACTGGGTATTTACCTCCAAAACTTGAAAACCCATATCTGGAAAGGTATTTGCACACCGATGTTCATAGCAGCATTATTCACAGTGGCCAGGACATGGAAGCAACCAAAGTCTTACAATAGATGATTGGCTAAAGAAGCTGTGGTACATACATACAATGGTATGTTACTCAGCCACAAGAAGAGATGAAATACTATTTGTGAGAACATGGATGGACCTCGAGATAATCATGCTAGATTCTGCTTTTTATATGAAGAGCAGAACCCAATGTATAATAGGTGTTCACTAAATATTTTTAAATGCACATATAAATGAATGAGTACATGACTGAACAAATAATTCAATGAAAATTTGACTCCTCTTAACATCTCCTTAGCCATTGTATCACTGCATTTTGTTTTCCCTTCAAACTATTTACTTGAAAATAATCCCCTAGGTAGTTTTGATATCTATTTAAGCCAAAAAAGTCAAAACTTACATAAAATAACTTACATAAGTAAATTCATCTTTTTTCACCAAGGTCACAATACGTTGATGAACTTTAAACACATTTTGTAGTTCCCAAATAGTGATAATAAATTATTCTTAAGAAAATTTTGAATAAACCACCTATATACATATGTAGGTAAATTATGATAACAACAAAAGAAGGTAAAGAATATTTTTTAACATTTTACTGCCTATAAATCATTTGCTTTCTCTTTTATTTATATTTTTCTATATACTGTCAATTCTATTAGGCTAGAAATTTGATGGAACTCCTTCTGAAATATTACCTTTCTGTATAGGACATAAGGAAATGTTTTTTTCAGACAATGATAGAATTTAGGGTGGGGGGCGTTCAGGTATTTTCCTAGGAAAAACAATGGCATTCAGTTCTCCTTTCTAAAACATTTCATTGCCAAGAATAACAAATTCAAAACTCTGCATATTTAAGCCTGCCTAATAATGGAATTTTGATAGCTTTTTTCTTATATTTATTTTTGCTGTTGTTATAGATGGACAAATATTTAAATACAATAAAAATTTTATGAATTAGAATTTGTGATATAAATCTTATGTTTTTCATAAAAAACAGAGTACAACAAAATAAATATAAAAATTTGAAAGCAGGAAATTATCTTTAATGAAGAAAGTAAAATCACTAAAAAAGTCACTGCTATTACATAAGCAAAGAAAAGCAGACTCACATTTTTTAAGTGTCATGATAACTACAATAATATTGGTAATTAATATTTATATAGTTGCACCTGATGGACCAGGGCCCTGTGGGTGAGGTCAATAATAAAGGACCTGGTTAATGAGTCTGTGACAATCAAAGTAGGAACACAGATCAGTTACCATCCACAATCAGGAAATGTAGTCACAAAATGTAAATACCAAAGATTGCCTTCAAGGTAGATACTTGTGCCAAGTGAAAGATGGGAAAGGTGGTGGCAAATATCCGTAATCAAGGTAGAATACTTAATAGAACCCAAAGACCTAAAGTAAGAAAGAGGTTTATCTAGGCAGAGAACCTCCACCCTAACTTAAAAAGGACTTAGGCAACTACATACTAGAGTAGAAAGAATCCAGTATCTCTC
This sequence comes from Eonycteris spelaea, assembly GCA_003508835.1. Lineage (NCBI taxonomy): Eukaryota > Metazoa > Chordata > Mammalia > Chiroptera > Pteropodidae > Eonycteris > Eonycteris spelaea. Next base: position 1,073,021 of record PUFA01000252.1, read on the forward strand.
TGCGGCTCCCTCCCTCCTAACACCTCCTGGTGTAAACACACACCCAAACCAAAAGAAAAGGATGAGCAAAACTCACAATCTTAAACCCAAGCAAAGGAAGGAGATGGCAGTGGTTAAATTGAGTTAGGGCTGAGATTTTGTATGTCACCTGGTAATGAGAGACAAAGAGATTAAAATTTTCATGTGAGAGTAATTATAATATAGGCCAAGTGGTCTAGGTTGTATAAGAAAAGAAAGGAAGAACAAAATGGGTAAATAAATTGGGGCAGGGGTAAAAATGAAAAGATCTGAGATAATAGAACGTGATGAGGTTGCAGATTAGGAAGTAAAACTTTTGGAAGTGTGAGAGCTAGACAGAAGAGTGGAAATTTAAGATAACAAACAAGGAAAAAAACATATTTTTAGAATATATTCATCAAAGTCCAGTAGAAGAGCAAATAAACTCCACATTTCACTAATTGAGGGTTCTTGAAATACTGCGGGAATACGACTGATAAAATTAGTTATACTCGCAAAAATCTATCAGAAAACCTCACTGCTTTTTTAAAAAAACAGTTACTTTCAAATTCCTTGGATTATTGGTTTAGGATGCAGATGATCACAGATTGCTTTTTTCCTATAAAATTAAATATTTTGTTTTTTATAAAGTTAATTTAATAGTTTATACAATTATCTATCCATTAGCATTCCAAAGAAAAGATTATCAGTTAAATTTCTGAGAGGCTGAATACAATTGGACAGCAGCCAGACTAGATGACAATAGATCTTTGACCCACAACCTCTGCAGCAACTAGATTAAGAAACTAAATCACAGCCTCTGCAGCAATTGGCCCAGAATGGTCAGAACTTGGGTAACAACAACCAGCCTACTTGTATTCATCCCTGCTTTAAATTCAATCACAATCAGAGAAAGCACAATAAGCTCCTGAAACCAATCACATGACATGCCTGGCTTCTTCCCTCTGTCAACAAACTCCAGAGACACCTAAACTCTTTTGTTTTGGTTTTCCCTTTTCCCTGCCTGCCTGTGAGTCTCTGCCAAACACAAATGATTCTGACTGACTCTGCTCTGAAAACTCTGAACTCCAAAAAACTCTGAAAAAAATAGTCTCTGTGTTCTCATTTGGGTGGTCTTTGTTTATTCTCACATTTCTAGCAGTTTAGTCTCCTGTGCTCTAAGACAATGTATAATTTAATTCTATCTGCCTGAAATCTCTGAAGATTCACACAATACAGAATTGTTTTGCTACTCGGAAATTGACAAACACAACCATTTCACTGAATCGCTCAACAATTCACTACAGCCAGACACTGAAATGCCAATTTCAGCTAAGAATATCAGTGTTCTCATGCTCAGCTAATTCTAATAAATAATTACTAAGATGTTACATAAGCTGAATAGTTGTCAATTACTTATCAGGTCAGAATATATGTAAATTTTTTAAATAAAAATAATTGGCAGACAGAATCATTCTCTTTATGTTAAAGCATATCTCCTTGGCATTACTGAATTCAAATCTCCACAAAATAAAACAAACCTATTCTTTACAGGGGAAATATTCATGGAAAAGGCAATAATAGTTTATAATTACTCTAACAAACTGTCCTAAAAAGAAGAAAAAAAAATAAGCCATTATTGTAGAGCACAGAAATAAGCCATTATTGTTTAGCAGAGTGATATAGTATTTATTTCAATTATAAAATGAATGCCTTCTTAAAGTTTAAATTGAAAAGCCAGAAATGTTTTTTTCAAAATCGTAAATGATCTACATATCTCATACTTTATATTTTTACTCATTTGCTAGATATTTTTGTGAAACAGAATTCAGTAGCCTTATCAAGTAGCCTTATTAAAAAATCAGATTTCTCTGCCTTTATAGTTTAAATCATAAGACCTAAGACTTTTTAAAAAGAAAAAAAACATAAAATATCAATATTTTTTATTCTTTTGGCTGTGTGGGCTAAAACATTGAAATTGCCATTGTTGTTAACACATTATATTAGAATATAAATGGTTCACCTCAGAAAGAAAAACAATCATATGCAAAGTGATTCCATATTTAACAAATAAAAGGATGTGGAGCTGAGAACACATGAATTTTTATGCATTTTAACAAAACTTCTAGGAAGGCTTTAATTCTGAAGCCCTAACTGAACAGAAGCAAGGTGAGTTTTTACCCTTCCCTCTGTTCATTTTCCATTCCATCTCTCAGAATTATACCTTGGAAAAGAAAAGCAGGACAAAAAGTTCTCTTCAATGCAAGTCCATGTTCAGTGGCTTGTATGCAACAGGTGACGGTGAACAAAGGTACCCTAACTTCCAAATCTAGTTCCTTATCTGCTAACACTCTACAGCTGTGTTATCTAAGGCCTCCTTATCTACAGATGAACGCAACATTATTTCTACATGAGCATTTATGAGTATTCTTTTCTTTTCCTTTCAGTTGGACGCTCTTCAAAGTATCACCTCCCATTGCTCAATCATTACTTAGCATATCCTGGATAAAAGGAAAGCTGGGAGCTCAGGGCTTCACAGCAAACCCCTTTCATCCACACACTCCTTCTTCATACTTCAGGTTAACTTTTGAGTACAATATGACATTTTTAAGTGGGTAGAATGGCAAAACACCTTTAAAAAACTGGTCTTTTTGAGGCAAGGTCGGCTTAGCTAGGTGATTTGGCCAAGATTCTGAGAACAAACTTAGGGATATTGTAGAAATATAAAAACAGAAAGAATTGCTGATTATGATATTAAGTATACAGGATAAAATATAAAATTTTATGAGAATAGGTATAACATCTTGGTATATTTTTGGATAGTTTATAAAAATATTAGTGCTTAAAGAAGTATTGCTTTTGCTCAGGTATTTTCAATTTTTAAAATTTTATTAATAGTAACATTAAAGTAGGTGCATTTAGAAATCATAACTTTTGGCAAAGATATATATGATGTTTTGCATTTCTTATTTTAGGAATAGCTATAAGTTTCTGTATTTTCCCCCATATTTCCTAGCATCTTTTAAAAAAATGCATCCTAAGTACTAATAAAAATATAATTAAATATCTACAGAGTTTTAACCCAAGCCTGTCTTCTGTTTAGATGGGGGAAATGAATTAAATGTTCTCAAATGGTATATAAACCATGAAATGTGGAAAACCGTTAAGTTCATATTCAAGAAACCACTTGAACAGAATTTACCTGAGGTGAGAAAAGAAAAAGGGGGAATAATTTATGAAGAAAACATTAATAAATAATCTAACCTCTAACTATCATAAAGAGAAAGCTTTCATAATCTTTATAAACCTTAGTGGGCTTCCAGGTTAGGATGGCAGGTTGTCACTTGTTTATGTATTTTCTGCTTCTCCAAACCCCACTAAAACTACAGATGATTTTTTTTTCCTTCTAAATATTAAACCCACAAGGATGAAGATAGCAGAATGAAAGAAGAGACATCAGCAAGAAATATTAAGAAATTAGAAAGCAGATAAGTGGTAAATAATATAGTCAACCTGAAAAAATCCAGAGTCCAAACCAGCAGTGGGAAAACTAGTAATCGAGCTGATTTAAAAAGAAACACCCATGCACGACTGAAATTTGGGGTAAAGGGAGAGAATGAAAGAGGCAGTTTGAGCCCCTCCTTTACTCCATACCATTGAACATCTTCCTCTCTTCACCTAGGAAAAGTCTGGATATTATCCTCTGAAGAGGGTGAAATAGCCTTTGCCTTGGAGGTCTTTACACTTATTTAAGGGGGAATGCCTTTTACTAGCAAGTGGAATATTAAATAAATGTTTGAATATTTAATACTAAATGTAGAGTCTACCAGACACTCTACCCTCTACACCTCTGCTCCCAGAGCCCTTTAGTCAGGAATTTGGAAGATGCTTCCCTGGGAAACTAATCAGTACAAGGAAAAAGACTTGCTTTCCTCTAGCAAGTCTTAAGTCCTTAAGCCTGATTCTAAAAAATACCAGAGACTGAAGAAAATAAATACTGAGTTATTAGATTATGCCACAGGCTAGTGTGATAATGTAACGCGGCTAATGTGACTTTATGAATGGCCCTTCACCAAGGAAAAATCATATTTAAAACACTAAAGCCTGAATTTTCTGCCTAGGATGAATGTATCACAGTGGTGACAGAGACGCTTTGCTTTATTTGTAACTGTACACAGACAACTAGAGTAAAACCGATTTCATGTCTCCAATTTAGGCTAGAAGTACTAAATGGCCGGTGTGCCAAGGAGATTGAAACGAGGCTCAGAAATGGCTACATCAAGTTTACTGTAGTAATCTTTTTTTAGCTCCTGACACAATACTTTTTAAAGAAATTTATAAGTTTCTATTAGCCTATACTAGAATTTCCAAAGTCTGTCTAATTATGTGAGCCTCCCAACTGTGGCTAGACCCCCATGGGTTTTGAGTCTCTGCTAGTAGTGTCATCTAAAGGTACCTGTCATTTTTCCTGCATATTGTTCTTAAATATCTTTTCTATAATGCTACCATCCATATCACAAATTTTGAATAGCTCTCTATATTTCACTTAAAAAGTAATAAAGAAAAACCTGCATATTTTCTAAGGCCTTTTATAATCTATCACTTTCTTCATGTTCATCTTAACTTCTTCCTGTATTTATAAAGTTTTCTTAGAGCTTCGCAAATCAGTCTGGCTCCTTCCCACCTCCTGGTCTCTACCTTTGTGAGTTTTCTCATTTGTACCATCTCAATCCCAGATCTCATTTTCAGTGGAATACAAATTCACTTGTTCATACTTTTTGTTTTCTGCTTTCTCTGTTTCCCAGTAATAATCCCTCTCTTTTGAAATTCTAATGTATTCACAGCTAGAAGAATACAATGCACTACCCAATTACTGTTGTTATTTCTAATATGTCTATTTGTTTTCCCCTTGGGGAATGGACTGGGTCTCTTTCTGTGTTTAGCACAAAGGTAAAACTTGTAATATAGTGAGTAGGTACCCAGCTTCTGCAGATGGATCAACTCCAATTGGAACTCAATTTCATTTGTGTGTCCTTGAGCAATTTATCTGACCTCTTTAAATCTGTTTTTTAAACAATAAAATGGAGAATATGACAAACTGTCTTGAGAATGAAAATGAGAAAACATATATAGTCATCATAGTATAGTACATAGTCAGCATTCATCAATGTTTACTATTATTATTCCTTCTTATTAATAATAAAATAGTAGTTGAAGAAAAAACAGAGCATTCGGTGATATTTAGAAAAGATAATTTCTATTTTTCTTTTTATTATTAAAAATTACATAGCTACTTAAAATCTATATGTGAGACGGAGTGTACTATAATGAATGGTCAACTACTTGTTGATAAACACTTTGGGACCAGCAATAACCACTATTCTCACAGTCCCCATTATAAACAAGCTGAAACACCTACAATGAAAAATGTGAAATAGGTGGAACTGAGAAATAGCTTATATATATAAATTGTTAAATTTAACACTCAAAAAAACATTGTAGTGTCTTAGAAAACACTTGAAACAGAATTTGGGAGCAAAAAAGAAGTAGAGAACAAGGTTTTGTTCATTTTAAAAACAATTGGATATTTATTACCGTTTATATGAACTGAAATTAAACTGAGTTTGGATTCAATTTAAGTGCAAAAGATTATCAGAATCCAAAATTCAGTTTTGCTACTATACTTGTACTGCAGTTGGAGCATACAATATTTCTATTCTGTGGATGCCTTTGGTAGTGACACCTATAGATTGTGAGAATGTTGGGCTGTTTAGCTTTTGCAAAACATAAATGTGTTATTTCCCAATGAGTTATCACTCTGTGGAGTTGTGAATCCTCTTCTAACACCCTAGCTGCAGATATGACACGCTCAAAGTCACTGCACAACCTTTTCAAACTCAACTTAAAGTATGTCAACAGTAGAACATTAATTCCTTTGGGAGGGAGACAGATGCAGAGCAGGAAAAACTTCACTAAAGTTTATAATCTCACTACTTGTTGGTGACATATCTTTATCCTTCCATCTTACTAACTTCATTTCCCTTCCTTCGGTGTGTAATATGATTTACAGAGAAGATTCCTAAGGTGAGAGGTATAAAGTGGTTTCTAAAATTATTCCTTGGCAGTTTATTACAAACTCTGCCATATTTATTTACCAAAACCTCTAGAATGACACACCTACAACTTTCAATTTATATTATTTACTTTTTTTTTACCATTTGATTTTCAGCACCTGCCCACTCAAAGAATCTTGAGGTTTCACTAATGTGACAAATGTTTCTAACCATTATAAATATTACAGATCATTTTCCACATAATTACCTTGTAAAGTCTGTCATCTCCATCATTTATCATGCACATCTTCTTGGCCAGAACAATAATATCATTGCTTGTATCATCCCATATTTCGATTTCAGCATCCAGCTTACTCTTTACTTTCTTGAAATCAGCAACTTGCTCAGCAATCTTTTCCTTTTCTGCTTCAGGCAATTGAGTCATCTTGGCCTTAAACACATGATAGTTAGATTTATAATTATTTCACTATGTCAAAAAGCATTTTAGGAAGAATTAGTAATGACAGAATACTTATAAATTATTTTCATTTTAATTTAAAAACAGATATGTCATAGCTTTCTTTTAAGTATATAATCAAAACTTTTCACATTTTATTTTCATACGAAAGATCTATTGAATTATAATTGTTGGCTCCAGAATTGCAATGTTAAATTTGAGAAAAGAAAAACAATGTATAATTTAGTATCTGAACATATTTAAATCTACTTCTTAATATAGATGTTGGACTTCTCAAATTTCTAACATTTAAATTTTAAATTAATCTAAGCCTAATTTGATGCATTACATATGTTAGAAAAGTACATACTTCATTTAGTCGTACTAATAATATGCTTCAAAAGGTAGAAGTATAACAAAATTTATCTTAAAATGAGACTATTTACATATGCATGTATTTATTTAGACATACAGATCCTTACATAAATACTGACTATACATTGATAAACAGTAAAAGTATACATTTACAAGTCCTATGTATATAGACAAGCATATATATACATATAATCATACAGACATATCTGTATTTTATGCATATAAGCACATTCAGATATGTATGTGTATACACACTGTTTTTGGAAAAGATTAAGACTGTTATGAGTAGAGTTTATTAAAATAACCATCTCTAATTAGCATCCTGATTTTGGGGTGCTATTCTCCCAAGCACACTAAACTTAATGTTTTAACATAGTATCAATTCTTTGGATATGTTGTACTTTGAACAGCATGCAATTTGCATCTTCTACTTGTAATTTAAAGTGAGGGATGGGGGTAAAACCATCCATACCCCTAAACTACCATATTCACAACCTTAGCACCTGGAACCTATGCTTTCTGTCAAGTAGTAGTAGTAGTAGTAGTAGTAGTAGTAGTAGTAGTAGTAGTAGTAGTAGTAATAATAATAATAATAATAGATCACCTTGAAGGAAAAGTGATTTGATAATATTAATATCATACAATTTCATACAATACCATCCAACAGTCTTTGCAACCATATTCTCAAAAGGAACTCGTACATATTCTAATAGTACAATGAATACATAGGCCTGAGAGGGATTGTTTAACAAGGATAAATCTTGTAAGCAGAATTTACTTATTGCTTATTCACATGGAATATGTGATACCTATAATGCCTATGTATTTCCAGATGTTAGCCTCCAGGACACCTATATGTGAAAAAATAAAAGATGACCTCAAAAAGCTTTGAATATTCTGGATACTGGGTTCAGAATACTAAAAATATACTTTATTGAATCAATAATGTACAATATCAAAAAACTTAAATATATGAATAAAAGAATTATAAGAATGGTCAATGAAAAATCCAACTACAAAACTAGAATAAAAGAAACAATATCAAGTATCTGTTATTAATTAAAAGCCTAACATAGGGTCTAAAACAACTTGGTACCTATAAAAAAACAAATATCAGGATTGTCCATGCTTCAGTTCTAACCTACTAAAGAAAATAAACAATGAGGCTTTCTGATTTGAAATTTCCTTTAAATTCCTTAGCATGTTTATGTATAATGAAGGCTCAATAAAGAACAGCTGTTTTCTCTTCAATCTAGTTTTTCTATTTTCTATGAAAACATATTAACATATCTAGCACATAAAGTTTCTTTTTTTCTGTTATTATTTTATTGTATTTGAATAATTAAACTAAGCTATGAGACTAGGTTTTTAATTGATGAGCTATACAGGTAACGCAGGTTCTGAAACTAGTTTGTAGTTTCCTTTCTCAAGAAATATTGCCTATGTAATAAGTTAAAAGAAGAGCAACTTTTACTGCTGCTGGCGTATGAGGAGGTACATAAATGAAGACACAGCTCACTTAGTCTGAAATCAATAGTATGCAAAACACATTAAGTGAATTATAAGCTATGAACCAAGCTCAAAAATAGAAATGAATTTTCTCCATCTCAACCATTGGTTACTATCATTCTCCATTTTCATTAAAAAGTGTTTAAACTTTTGAACACTAATAGTTATAGATAGATTCAGTTGGGGCCTCTTTTGCAGTCTTTATTTCAGATATAATAAATCCATGGCTCTAGATCTAATAAATAAGTTTGAAGTGTACACTGGTATATCATGGACAATTATTCGCTATCCTCATAAAAAAGTTAAAAGTATTCAAGAGGTGACCTGATTAAGTGTATTACTAGTTCTGTTCCTTGCAATGCCACTGATTTTCAATATGACCTTGAGGAAGTCACTTAACCCTCCTGTCTGAGTTTCCCTAGACACAAAATAACAATAATTGTAACTACTATCCTCCTGCCATGCAGGCAACAGGGTCGATTATTGGATAACATTGAGACTGACCCTGTCATGGGCGAGAATCTCATCAATTGCACTAGATTTCCTTAATAACAACTCATGTAGTGAATCACAATTGACAGATGTTTATTTCTGACAAGATAAGAGCCAAAAGTTGGGCAATAGAATTCTCACTCTTTCTTACAGGGGGAACAAAAACAATAAAGCATTAAATTACTGACTGAAAGCTCTATTAAAGATTTTAAGTGTTCCTGTGAATGATTTATTATATGTTATCCATCAACTTCAATCAATATGAAAATTTCAAAATAGCATGTAACAGAATACTTGATATTTAAAAATCCTGGGTGAATGTTTCCTTATTGGATTATTTTGTGCAGAATACCCAAATAAACTGAGGTACAAAGCTTTAAGCAAATGAGCTAAGTGGAATCTTTGACATTATTGACAGCTGGCCATACATCTTGGCTCCTATTCAAATCTATAAAGTAGAACTCTAATATAAACAGCTATCAAAGGCTTTTTGAGTTACTGCCATTTGAATAAGATTATATTGTGTATCAGCTGATTTTGGAATCTGTTGCTAAAGACAATGAAAATAGATAACATATATATAAGTAGACACTCTTCCAGGCACCTTACATATATTTAAACTTCAATCTTCATATCAACTCTATGATATAAATATATAGTTATCCTAATTTTATGAATTATAAAACGGAGTCTCTAAAAAGTTAGGATATTTATTTAAGATTATAGTTTTAGTATATACCATACTCATGGATTGGTAGAATTAATATTGTTAAAATGCCCGTACCTGAAATAATCTACAGATTTAATACAATCCTTATCAAAATACCAATGGCATTTTTCATTGAAAAAAATATCCTAAAATTTGCATAGAACCACAAAAGACCCCAAATAGCCAAAGCAATTTTGAGAAAGAACAATGTTTAAGGTATTACACTCCTGATTTCAAACTAAACTATAAAGCTATTGTAATCAATACAGTATAATAATGGTGAGAGAGAGAGAGAGAGAGAGAGAGAGAGAGAGAGAGAGATCGAGATCAGTGGAATAGAATAGAGAACCCAGAAATAAACCCAGGCTTATATGATCAATTAATCTATGACAAAGAAGGCAAGAATATGCAATGGGGAAAAGATAGCTTTTCAAAAAATTACAGTAGGAACACTGGACGGATACGTGCAAAATATGAAACTGGGCCACTTTCTTACACGAATTATAAAAATAAACTCAAAATGGATTAAAGACTTAATGTGTAATACCTGAAAACATTAAACTCCTAGGAAAACAGGCAGTAAATTCTTTGACACCGGCTTAGCAATATTATTTCAGATATGTCTCCTCAGGCAAGGGCAACAAAAAGAAACAAACTAATGGGAGTTTGTCGAACTAAAAAGGAACAAAAACAAAAAGGCAACCTAGTGAATGAGAGACAACATTTGCAAATGATGAATCCATTAAGGGATTAACAACCAAAATATGTAAAGAACTCATTTAACTCAACATCAAAAAACACTATTTAGATCTTCTGCCAATTTAAAAATGGGCAGAAGATCTAAATAGACATTTATCTAAAGAAGACATACAGATAGCCAAGAGACTCAGGAAAAGATGCTTAGCATTATTAATCATTAGGGAAATGCAAATCAAAACCACAATGACATATTACCTCACACTGGTCAGAATGACTATTATCAAAAGACAACAAATGACAAGTATTGGAGAAGATGTGAAGAAAAGGGATCCTTGTGTACTGTTGGTGGGATTGTAAATTGGTGGAACCACTACGGAGAACAGTACAATGGTTCCTCAAAGAATTAAAAATAGAACTACCATATGATCCAGCAAGCAATTTCACTTCTGCATATTTATCTGAAGAAAATGAAAATACTAATTTGCAAAGCTATATTCATCCTTACATTCTTTACAATATATTTAAAATTGCTGAGATATGAAAATAACCTATGTATTCATTGAGAGATGAATGGATAAAGAAGATCTCTCTCTCTCTCTCTCTCTCTCTCTCTACACACACACACACACACACAATGGAATATTACTTAGCCATAAAAAGAATGAAATCTTGCCATTTTTGACAACATGGATGGACCTAGAGTATATTATGTTAAGTGAAATTATTTCAGAAAAAGACAAATATGATTTTACTCATATGAGGAATCTTAAAAACATACAATTAAACAAAATAAAAGAAATAGACTCAAATACAGAAACAAACTAATGGTTGGTGGGGGTTGTGGGCAAAACGATGAAGGAGATTAAGAGACACAAACTTCTAGTTACAAAATAAATAAGTCATGGGAAAGTATATACAGCCTAACGAAAATAGTCAATAACATAATAAATTTGTATAGTGACAGGTGATTACTCGACTTATTGTGGTGATCACTTTCTAAGGTATATTATACCTGAAACTAATATAAATTATATGTCAACAAAACCTTAATAATAAAAGATTAGTGTTAGTAAATGTATAGACCAGGGTGCAAACCCAGAAACTCTGCCGTAGAGTTTTTATTCTATTACTATACCAACCAATTTTCCATAGTACATACAAAAATATCCACATTCTCCTTAATGGTATTTAACACCTTTTAATTTTAGACATAATTATTTTCCAAAATATAGTCATTTAACTTTTAGAATCCAATTTTCTCATCTGTAAACCAGAGACGATGTTGTTTACCTCATAGGTAGTTTTAGATATCAAATGAATAAATGTATATGAATATATATATTTTTTTACATTCTGAAGTGCTATTTATTGTCAGCTGTTACTTACACTAACGGATTTAGTTTTTCACTCTATGCAGTGATCCTTAGAATTCTATTCTAAAGTTCTCCTTTTAAAAAAAAAAAAATCAGAAGTTGTATTCTCCCAGTAGCCATTAGGCATTTTCAAGTGTGTATGTACATATCATTTACAGTTTTAGTTCTAAAACAGGGGTTGTTAAGATAGTAAAATTCATGCTGTGCAGGCCATACCATACCACTCTATCGCATTACTGAACTCTGCTGCTGTTGTAAAGCTAGAGCCGTCATAGACACTATGCGAACAAATGAGTATGGCTATATTCCAATAAACCTTTACATGAACACTGAAACTTAAATTTTATGTGATTTTTCTCATGTCACAAATATTCTGATTACATCTATTCTAATTTTTTCTTCATCCATTTAAAAATCTAAAAACCATTCTTAACTCTTGGTCTGTACAAAGATAGTTAGCAGGCCAGATTTGACCTGCTGGCTATAGTTTGTCACTAGCTATATCCTTTATCTTCTTGATTTTTATGTTTCTAAGTAATACTGCCTGCCATCCAGTCCTGAAATTTCATGGAATTTTTTTTTTTTTTTATTGATGCCATTCTGTTAAGCACAAATTTTATACATTTTAGCTCTAAAACTTTTATCACATCCATCTTTTTTTTTGTATTCCCATTACTGCTGTATAAATTGAGTTCTTAATTTTCCATTTCATTTTCAATCCATCTTGCTACCACTTCACGCAATCTGAATTTGTAGAATTGTGCAATCTTTAGCTAAAAAATACCTTCCATATCTTCTTATTGAATAAAGAAAACTAACTCCTCAAATACTACCATTAATTTTACCTAAAGTGGAAAATTCATACATAAAATTGTCCAAATCATAAATATACAGTTGGAACTGTCTTCACAAATTGAGCAAATCTGTTTACCTAACACCAAACTAAGAAACTAAAAGATGACCAGCATCCCAAAGCCTCCTGTGTCTTAGTCTAGTCACTATCTCCCAAGAACAATCACGATATTGATTTCTAAAATTATAGATTTTTCTGTTTTAAAACCTTATAAAAAATGGAATTATAGTATGTGTAGTCTGTGCCTGGCTTATGTTCAACATTTATATACATTTATATATTTAAAATATGTCTATACTTTTGAATGGAGTTATAGTCTGCTTATTCTTCTTACTCTAGACACATAGTATTCTATTGTGCAAATAAGAATATGCCATCTATTAATCAGTTTTTCTGTTAATGAATTTTGAGAAGTATTCCATTTTTAACTATTATGAACAATGAATATTCTTGTACTTTTCTTTTGGTGAAGATATGGGTGCATTTTTCTCAAATAGTTATCTAGCAGTAGAATTACTCAGTCACAGGGACCACCAACCTTTGCTTTACCAGCCTTATGATATTATTTCTGTTTACTTAAATTCCATGCACTGTACCCTTAAGTCAAATTAAGCATTTGCTCTTGTAGGTAAATATCTTGAAATATTGCTCATTAATTACTTTGTTCAACTTCTTCCCCTTCCCCATCCTTGTTGATTCAAATTTAATCACATTTCCAAGCAAACTTCATATATATAACCCCCTTTCTTCTCCAGCTGCATGTAATATTATTTTTTTTAATTCTGAACATGTTTTCGGTTCTTCCCTCAAGATGTTCATGTTATTCTCTCCATTAGACTAATTATTTCTGAATGTGAATATATTATCTCATTTACTAGAGGAAAGATCTTTGAAAGCAGAATTACTTTTCAGAATAATAGTGTTAACTACCATCTACCTATCTAACTATATGTTTATTTGTGTTTTTTGTTTGTTTCTTTCCTCCAGAGTGTAAGTTTTCTGAAAATAGGGACATATAGATAATTGATGTTTGTTTACAATTGTCAACAAAAATAGTCAAGAGATAAAAAATAGGCTTGTGGGATAAAATTATGTAGCATTTATTTTGCATTTTCTTTGCCACATACATTTACGTATTTTCTAGGCTTGAACTCTACAAGGTAGAAATTAATTTTTCTAATGAATTTTCCTTGTTTACTTTCAAACTTGGATCCTCATTATTCCTCTAAGACTATATTAACACACAAATGATCTTCTCATTTTTATCAACTTTTAAATTTCATTACTACTACTTAAAATATTCATATAATTACATTATCTACTTAAACAGTTTCAATGATTTTCATTACCTCTTTAAAAACATAAAAAGGAAAAAATTTGTATAATAGGAAAAATGTAAAAATTTTTGTCATCTAGAGTTTTATTCAAACTCCAACTCTGCTAAGTACTAGTTTTGTAACAAGTAGCTTAACCATCTGAATTCTAATTTTATCACATTAAAAGATCATAAACCTTATTAGTTTTCTCACAATTAGAGTTATGTCGTCTGTAATAATGATACCTAGAATATATTAGAGATTTAGTAAATGGTACTTATGGTTAATGTATATAAATTCTTTAGCCTGGCCTCCAAGACTTTTCACAATGTTGTGGGAAATGACAGCTAAAAATATCCTCTTAGCTACATCATGGAGCTTAGGAAGAGACCAAGTGAAAAATTTGGAGTAAACACATTCCATAAACAATAAATCATACAGAAACATAAAGTCATTGTAATCATTTTATCCTTAGAATCTCTAGAATACTATTTTCAGGTAAGGAAACTGAGTCCCTGGGAACAAAATTGCTTGAAAAATATTATCAAGCTGATTAGTGGCAGAATTTGGTACTAAATCCATGTGTCACCATTACTAGATCTCTCTTCTTACAAAATTGTTATGCTTACTTAACTATGACTTTTTCATGGAAATTTTATTCTTCAGTAAATCATATAACTCTTTTATTTTCCCTATCTATAAACCTGAATGGAACACAGAAATAGAATTTTACTGATAAATAAGCCACAATTACTTAAAAAAATTTATATTAAAAATTCCTAATCAATTATTATTATTCACATGGGTGAGTAACTAGAATGCAACATTCAAAATCAAATGTGTGGTGTGTGTACACTGAATAAATATTTCTAAAAGGGGAATTTTTTGTTTTTACCTATGGTGTTAATCAAATTTAATAGAAGCATTTATGTATTTTTTATAAGCCCAAAGGCATTTAGAAAATAATGTGTTCTTAATATATCAAAAATATATATAGTAGAACATTTTGCTGGAGGTTTAGAAAACTTGAAGTGCTGCAGAACATTTAACTTAATTAAGATTTGGAGAACAAATTCACAAAAACGGCTTGTACATTGTTATTTTAAACATATTAAATTGTGATTTCAAATATATTACAGAGAATTTATTTAAAAGTTTTCATAATGTTTTAATGATATTTAGGAACTGGAATTGGACCTTGCTTTAAGGAGTGATATGCATTTCTATATTTCTGTGCGTAGTTTCTTAACCAAAATTTACAAGTATATTAGCTTTAAAAAGCTCTGAGTTTTGTCAAAAAATAACACTCTTAAAATCCCATGGGTTATACTCACAGATCCCTATCAGATATAAAACTATCTCATAATAAAACTTTATAGGCTTCAGGGTCTGGGTCTAAACACAGAATTAGCTATTAAATCATCAGGCTTACTTGATTATCTATGTTCTAACAGTAATAATAATGGTAATTAACATTTGTTCATGCTTCACATATGCCATACATTGCATTAAACACTTTTGAAAAATTACCTCTTTTAAATAATAATATCCTAAGGTAGATATTAATATTAACCTTTCACAACCATGAAAATGAAGCCTTCAGGGGACATATGCATATCTCCTATAAATGAAAAAGATCTTTTCCAATTTATTTTTCTTTTATATCATACCTATTGTTATGGTTCATTTGCAATATAGTTTATAGAACTAGGGTTAATTTAAGTCTTGAATAATTAGTCATATATTATTTGTGAACCCAATATGTGTCCAAGTTCTAAGAAAAAAAATGAAGACTGTAAAACACATTTGGGAGACAAGTGGAAAATTTTTAATATAGACTGGGTATTAGGCAAAATTAGAAAGCAACTATTAAATTTCTTCAGTGTGATGCAATATTATGGTTATATAAAAGACTGTCTATTATTTTAGGAGATGCTTGCTGAAATATTTAGATATAAAATGTTATAATGTTGCAAACTTTGAAATTGTTCAGAAAAAAAAGTAAATACTGATCTGGCATTATATTAAAACTCCTATATCTAGGTCCTTGGAATATAGATATACGTTGCATTAATTTTTAAAATTCTCTGTGCGCTTAACTTTCTAAAATAAAAAGTAATTGGAAAACAAATAATATTTTCTATATTTTTGTTTTGTGGAGGTATCAGGGATTTTATAGGCCATATAGTCTATTCTCTTATCTCACAATACCATTCCATCTGTCATACCTCTGACCATTGTTGCTCAGTTTCTCCTTTTACATACATGAAGGCCCAATCCTGGGTTCTATGTGACTAAGAGATAAAGTTGTCCATAAAATTTTTACTAGTAAAAACCAAAACAGTGAATGAGATTTGTGACCTGCAAAAGTAATCCTTGCATAAGAGATAAGTATGACTTGAAGAGTCATAGGTAAAAAACTTTATTCAAGATCTTAGTGTATTATTATAGATAGATGAAATTGTAAATTACAATATGAAGATGGTGAGCATAAGTCTTCTTCTAAAAAAAAAAGTTTCTTAATTCAAGGGCAGTGATCTGCATAGAGCCTCAATAGAGCCAGAGGAGAGAAAGAGTAATCAGGGGAATTGTTTCATATACTACATAAATATCTAATCAATGTACTGTATACTTGAAACTAATAACAAAATAAAATTAAAAAAATAAAAACTGACGTGAATATCCCAGTCCTTTTGACAGATGTGACCCTAACATGCTCATATATTTCTTACAATATATATTATAGTTAGTGTTAACACCAAACCTTTAAAATATTTCCTCTGGTTCTTTTCTCAGGAGATTGTTATAAGTTGTCTTCTAAAATAGACTATCTCAAAGGGGATACACTTTAACAAGCTTATGTGAGTACTTTGATCTAAATGCACACACAAACATACACACACATTTAAAATCTAAATGTTGCAAAGATTTAGACTAATTTAAATTCAATTCCATTGTGTTTTCTTTAGGTTATCATTCCAGGTTGTTGAAATACTTTTGTTTGTTGATGCTGCCAAGATTGACAAGATAGAAGTCCTCCTGTTTTGCAACTACATAGCTACACGTCGCAAAGGAAAATTCAATAAGCAAATATTACAAAGGCTGTGCAAAACAAGCTCTAGAAACTCATTTTATTCACAAAAGTGCCTTTACAATAACTCAGAGCCTAGTAACCTTCAGTTTGCACACAATTTAAGTAAGTTTAGTTACCTGAATTCCATGCCCCAGTTTAATGAAAATTGGAAGTAGACAGGAGGTATAGTGGTCTGACCCCCAGAAAGGAAAAGACTATCTATCAAAGAGGAGACAGAAAGCTCAGATAAAGAGGGTCTTTCAATTTATGAACAAACTCTCCTGCTCATATCAGGACATCTTCATCATATTATTGTATTACAGCATAGTACCATTTATGTTTGGTCATAACACTGACAATGATCATCTGCAACATCATCACCCAGCACTTACTGATTTTCTACTGCTAGTGGAGTTTTATGGCACCATTCCTGCTCTCAAGAAGTTTAATATCTACCTGTGCAGAAAATATCAAATTATATTTAGAACACTTCAGTTGGTAAGTTAGGATGCTTAAAATACAATTTGCAAACCAATTCCAGTAGACAATATTTTTTAAGTTTAAAAAATATATTTTAGTCCAAAATAACTTGTCCTATAGGAATTACAGGAAGTGAAATATTTTACTAAATAGTTTTTATATATCTTTGATGTTGTGATATTTCATGCTCATTTATAACTAAAAAATATTTTGTTAAAGATAAAATCTTGACAAGGTATATGAAATGTATCTAAAATAGTACACCTAAAATAGGTCACACTTTTTTTATAGTTTCTTCTTAATTATACTTTTCTAATGAATACAATTTTATAAAATATATGTATTAGTGTTAACTGAATACAAATATAATTAACAGATTTCCCTCTTACTACCTTATGAGATTTTGAACACTTCATTCCAATAACACTTTTCTTGACAAAATAACAATTTGAAAAATATGGCATAAAATTGCAAAAATTTATAACATTTTGTCCCTATATTATGCATATATGCTTATATTATTATGATTTTAAAAAGTACCTTGATTAACATTCTATAATAAATATGCTGAAAATACATGTCATCACCAATACATAGTAAAAAATATTTTTAAAAAAGTTATTCTCATTAGATTATCAGTTGAATATAGCTTATGTAATCCCCAAAGAAAAGTGAACGATTATATGTAATTATATTTTGTATAATACATAATCAATTTACCACTTGCTAGATATTCAAAAAAATAAAAACAAATTTGGAAAAATCCACATACATACATTTTTTTCACAACTACATTACTGGATAATGAGCTATGTTTCTGTTCATTTGTGATCAAGTCCCACAGCTGAAGTTTTCACACATTAAAATTAAAAAAAGAAGAGTCAACTACTTATCATACATTGAGAATTTCAAATACCTTCCATAAGAGCTCTGTAAATTCTGAGGTCTAATATCTCCATATGCCACCTTTCTGCTCTGCATTTCTGACCTCACTAATCTACAGCTTTCACTTGAGACTAACTTTGTATGGCTATTCCCTACTCACCCTACAGTGTTGATCTAACAATTTAAACTCTTTAAAATTATTCATATTCATAATTTATATTATCAAAAAATTGAAAATGTTTAAAGGTAACATGGGAATTTTACAAATTAGGAATAGAAATAGCTTAAAATTATAATCTATCTGTGATTTTCATCTGAGGATGTAGAAAACTGGAGAAAACCATTGCTCTCACATTGAAAACAACAAATGCCAGAAAACCATGACTTTTTCTTTTAACCTATCAGATGTGTCAATCAAACATTGCTCTGCATAAGTTAAACATGCAAAGAAAATTTTATTTAAGATGATTTCAGTAAGAGAGAGAGACTGGAGTCAATTATGCTGAAACAAAAAGTAGGAGAGTTTTAAACACTGGGATATGCCAGTAGAAAAGTACCAAAGGATATTAAGAAGGAGGTTGTTCAATGTGATTAGGTCACCTGTGCTTGCTAATAATGCATACTAAAGTTAGAAGCCTATTTTACAGAAGAGGCTATTAGATAGATGTACTATCTTTCTTGATTATCACTTTTCAGAGGATTACTCCCAGGTCCTTAGAAAAATAAACTGAGTTGCAAACCTGGCAGAAGCTGAAAGAATATTTTGAGTCTCAAAGAGGCAGAGAAAGAATTTACAATTGTAAGTTTTCTAAAGTTAATGCTCTTCACTAAAAAGGAAGTCAGTGACTAATAGGAAGAAACCTGTCTAAAGGTTAGTCAAGCTGAGGGAACATTAAGGTCATTTTGTTCAGAAGTCACAAGGTGATCAACTAACCTGCCATCTAGGGAGAGTAATATACCCACTGAAAGAAATGCTTTCCAATGCTTGCTTGTCTTGGGAAGATGCCATTGAACATTGGAAAGGCAAATTTAGAGAAGGGGTTGGAAAACTGGTTGAGCTTGGAAATCGTATGATGCTAAAAGTAAGCAATTATTCAAAAAAGAACAGGGAGAACAAGTTAAAACAAAGCAAGAGCCAAACTCGAAAAGCTTCCAATACCAAAGATGGAACAACTTTGTTAACAAAATAGTTAAAATCCTTAGAATGCAATGAATACTCAGGAGTCCATAGTGATAGAAAAAAATGACTGAATAAATAAATAAAGCGTGAAAATGGGCAACTCTTCCTCATATTTCTAATTAATAAGTGCAGAAGAAATAAAGGACACAGAAATTTACTGTTAGGCAAAAACACCATAATAATGTGGCAAGATTCAGTGATGAATATTAAAATTAGTAGATAAACATTTGAGAAGAAATAATATTGAAATAGTCTTAAAGCATTTCTCCTAAGATATTTATTAGTTATAAAGAAAAAAAATAAGAGTAATTTTACAATGGAAAAGCAGCAACTACAACTAACACTCTAACCAAGTTATAAAGGTCAACATTGCCAGAATTGGGACCTATTAACATCATATACTTCTGGATTTGATGGACCAAGGACACATGGATTCTATGGTATTCCCTCTGAAAATATATAACCTTAAAACAAACAAAAGAAACCATCAGACAAATCCAAATTGAAGGCTATTCTATAAAATACCTTATCTGTAACTTTAAAATATCAAGGTTATGAAAGCCAAAGGAAGTTAACTGTCATAACCTACAGGAGACTAGAGGATGGGACAACTAAGTACGATGTTGGATACTGGCTTTAATCCTAAAACAAAAAGAACATTAATAGAAAAACCAATGAAGTCTATAATTTAGTTAGTAGTATAATACCAATGTTCGTTTTTTAGTTTTCACAAATAGACCTTAGTTATGCAAGATGTCAACATTAGGAGAAACTAGGTGAAGGGTATGTATGGAACTGTGTACTATAATTTTATATAAATCAATTCAGGATACAAGTTAAACCAATGAAAAACATACATCTCAATCCTTGAACATTACTACACATGATGATTTATTCTTAGTGGTCACCTTTCTTTTAGTCCCACCTTCTTACTTTGCTTTTTTCTATCATGTGTTCTCCCACAATAAAATATAGTTTAAGCAAACTTTTTAAGTAGTACTGAAATCTATTCACTCATCAGTGCTTCATTACCCATCTCTGCTTATGAAGAAAAAGTCCTCTTTTATAAAGTCTGAAACTATTAATAAGTATGTTTTCCTACTTGCTGAAGATCTTTTTAATGAAGTCCAAATAAATGAGTTCAAAAATAAATAAGAAATCATTATCTTAAGATCAAGGTGCTTACCAAAGTGAATAGAAATGTTTACTTATAAACTGAGAAGTGGTAACTGTCTATGTAGTTTAGGATAACATCATTTCTTAAAGAAAACTTGCCACATTTTAAAGCCAGAAGGCCATCATTAAATGACAAGCAACTTGTGATTTAGGATGCTTAAATGGGTTTCATATCACAATAAAATAGGATGTAGTCTAGAGTGTTCCTGGTAAGAGGAACAACCTTAAATTAAAAAATAAAATGAGACAATTTATAAAATTCGATTTCAAAGGCACAATTAAATTTTATGCGTTTATTATCTATCTACTTATATACTTATTTGTATATTTACTTATTTAAGATGATGGATAACAATTTCTCTACAAGAGTAAGGCAGCTAGACAAACCAACTTGTGCTACTCTTTCCTAGATTTACTTGTCTCTTGTGTATTTTTTCCTAATTACCACTGCCACCATACCCGTGGTTTCAGTGGAGAGCCAAAGGGCTTCCACACACTTCGTACCTAACATCTTGCTTGCAAGGACAAATACAATTTTTACCTATCTATGCCACTAACTTGGGACAACATTAGACAAGATGTTAGAGATTAAAAATGGCCGGCAGATGCAGAATAATATAGTCCTGATAGAGACATCTAAAATCTGGCTCATTATTCCACTCTAGTTATTGCTCATCCTCTATACTGCGGAAATCATTTTAATATCCATTATTGGCCACCCAGGCACCTCTGTGGATGTCGCAGTGTCCTATATAACTATAGTGACCAAGTCCCAGAAAAAAAGATTTTTCTATTCCAGTTCCCTAAGCACCCACTTCTTCAATAATTAATTGACGTTAGAAATGGTAGTGAATCCTCAAAAGAGCCCCAAATGTATTTTCAAAATGTAGTCTTACAGACTCCAAAAATGTGCCCCATCCAAATGTTACATAAAACACTATAAAATATTAGAGTATTCCCACAAGAATGAAACATCCATGAGAGTGGAATTAATTTTAGATCTTGAAGACTGCAATGCTTTAAAATTTACCAGAAACTGAATATACTTTTTAGAATTCTAGATCACCTATAAAAGCACACACATACTTATTAGGTGGATGTTTCCCCAAATAAACATTTTTATCAGTAATATAATATATAGATATATTACATAATATAGAATTTTCTTATAGAATTTTTGAATTAAGAAAAAAGATGACTTTTAGAAAAAATTTTGATGAGTAGACTATGTTTTATATATATGCACACTGCATATTTTTATTTTCTCTAAGCTTCCTTAAACTAAAGATTAATTTAATAAATCTCAAAGTAAATTATAAACTTTCCTAGAGATAAAATCTCATACTTAATAAATGAAATGGAACAATTTATAAAATGCTCATTTCAAAGGCACATTTAATTTTATGTATTTATTATCTATCTACTTAGGCACATATCAATTTTGTGTATTTACTTAACATAACGTAGAATCCAATCAAACTTCCTTGGGACCTTAGAGGACAGAACACTGGGACACTAATTAGAAATCGGTCCCCAAGACTTTCTGGACTCTCTGTCAAGATAAGAATCATCAGGTATTCTTTTAGCAGGAAGTGATAAAGGCCAGAAACATGCCATTCATGAGAATTTACAAAGTGAGCCATATGTGAAAAATCAAGAATAGAAGAACTTACAAAAAGAATCCCTTCAAACTAGTTGTCTTTTGAAGATTGAGCTTTATACTATTTCAAAAGAGCATACAAACAATGAGCTTAAAAAGATTTGCCAAACAAGAATGAAATGAGATCTTTATTTCAAAACTTTAAGGCTATATTTGTATTCGTATTATTAACAAAAAAATTATGTTAGTGAGAAATAAATCATTTGAGAAAATAAATGTGATAGGGCAGATGGACAGGAGGGAAAATGTGACATGCTGGAGAAAGCACTAAGGTTAATAACTCATTAACCTGTGGGCCTACTTTGAGCAGGTCATTTTAGTCTCAGCATGAGTTTTCCATGTAAGAAACTGAGAATGTGTCTGCTGGTATAATTTAATCAGTTGCCATCCAATCAGTTGGATCACAGCAATTCTCAAAGTACAGTTTAAATGCACCTACGATAGATTACGGCTTGTCTGTGTAATAATATTGTAGTATTTTGAATAATTTGTTTTCTGACTTATAACATTATTGCTTGCATTTCTTGTTTTTTTTTTTTTAAACTTTATGATTCGGGGCAGGGGAGGGGGAAGCAAAGAGACTATGGGAGAGTATTCCCAGAGAGTCACAATGTTGGCGTTTTCTAACAATTCAGTCACTAAAGAAGGTAAGTTTAAGTGCTAAAAATAACTAGTTTGCTTTTATATTGCTTAAGTACATTTCCTTTAGTATTTATAATTTGCTAAACAAATACTACAAAGCTCGACATATTTACTTCTTTCTGTATTACACCGTTAGATCTCAGTTAAAGGACTCCTCTCTATATGCAATGAAGGTAATTCAATTCTTTTTTTCTTAGTGTAGTTTAAAAAAATTTATTTTATGCAGGTATTTAAACTAAAATCTGGTACAATTGCTACCTGAGATTTGAAACAGGTAAAACTCCTTTGCTGCTATGAAAATGAAAACACAGGGTTAGCAGAAATACCTATCCCACATCAGCAGCACTAAGGATACAGTAAATGTGTATAACGTAAATCCATATGGTCACAGCACACACTGAAATTAAATAAACAAAACATAATTTTTCTTGTCTTCTGAATGTGAATTTGGAGATGAAAACATCTGGATTAGAAGAGCACTTAGCAGCATACAAGGCTTTTCCAAGTAAAATTCCATTCAGGAACTAGAAATGAGATTCTCTGCTCAAGAAGTAGCATCTGACACATGAGCCTAGCTTCGCACTGAGACAGGATATAGATGAAGCTGTGCCTATGGATGAGCACAAACATAATAAAATTAAGGCCTCAATGAGTTAAGCTTTCAAAGTTAAAACTCTAGGGTGTTTTAAGAACCTCTTAGAAAGATATATACCATTTCGACTGCAGCCTCAATAGAAACAGCTTGCAAAAAACCAAAATCTATAGTAATTAGAAACATTTCAAAGTAAAAGATGAGCTAGAATGTTTTTTGCAAAGGTACTCAAGTACGGGTGTGCACAAATCTGTAACATTTTTTAAAAAGTAGGTAAAACCATAAGTGACAAATGATTCTATTTTATCAAGTAAGGCCTTAAAACACACACACACACACACACACACACACACACACACACGTAACACACACCTTCAAAACAACAACAACAAAAAGATGGCAGAGAGAAAATAACTTTATCACACAAAAAAACCTTACTATCATTTTATATAGAAAAGAGTTATTTTAGCATAAAATAATTAGGAAAAAAAATAATCAAAAACACAAACTTTCCCAGGAATGGCTGGTATTATGGTTGATTTTACCTTTTTCCTACCCTGTAAGTCCCACCTCATTGACATTTGTCAATCCCTTGGGACATTTTTGGTTGTCACAACTAGGGGGAAGGTGCTACCACATCAACTGGGTAGAGGCCAGAGATGCTGCTAAACATTGTACAATGGGCAGGCCAGCTCCCCACAACAAAGTATTATCTAACTAAAAATGTCAATCATGCAGTGATTGAGAAGCCCTGCCTTCCACTAATGTTCTGGCCAACTGTCTGTTGACACTGGCTCCTACAAATCTTGATGTGCTGGTCAGATTGTGAAGTCAGTGATATCTGCTGAGCTTGTTTGTCCTTTTACTTATATTTTGTTTTCAATCATTCTTAATAATAATTTAGCAATAGAACTGAAATGGTGAAGTTCTACTCTACAAATTAGGGCCAGACTAAGAAATTGATTACTAAAGTGCTGTTCTATCACTTTGACATTGATCTAATTTGTTTATTACTTAGTTTGTATCTGAACTTCAACACATTGTAGTTGATCAGAAGGTAGAGCCCTTTATTTTTTGAAGGAAGAGGATATTTCACCAGTTTCAGCTGAGAATTAGTAGCCTCCATCAAAACATAGAAAACAGAAACATCTTATACCAGGCTTTAAAACGCATGCCTAATTATTCGGTAAACGTGTATATATACTTTATCAATGTAACTTCTTAAAGATTAGGTAAATGGAATATATTCATACGATGGTTTTCTCTAGTTAGTAAAAGTACAGGTATTTTTAAAAATTTAATTGGACAATATGGGTGTATAAAATTACGTATAAGCTGTAAATAGTATGATGGACTTCTTTTTGTCTCAGTACTTTTATACATAGTGCTTATGTATTTATAAAATATAGTTTTTTACATCAAAGATAGTGGCTATTCTTGACTACATGTATATTAATTATTTCTAAAAATTATATTATAAAAATGGAATCATACCATATACATCTTTGTTGTTTCATATTATTTTAACATCTTAATAATACAAAGTATATCGATAAAGAGAAAGCACTTTTATAAAGGCTTTCAATTCATAATTTCCAATATCCATTAAGTTCACCCTAATTAATACCCACAAAGAGTGCATAAGTGTCCATTTTACAAAAAATTCTTTCTGACAATGGATCTTTTTTTTTTTTTTTTTTCAAATATGATAAGAAGACAGTGTTTCATTGCTGTTCTCCTTTGCATATATCTTTAATCTCTGGTGAGATGGAACAACTATTTATATGGCCATTATAAATGTGCATGTATTCCTTGTAAACATCTTGTCAGGCCCTATGTTCATTTTTCTATTGGTGGTGAGGAATAGGGAGTGGGAGAGGTAGGGCCACTTTTTCTTACTAATTAATGATAATCTTTTTTATATATATAAGAAAGTTATTTCTTATGAAAATTGTGATTATCTCCCCAAATTGATATTTGTCATTTAACAATTTTTCAGGCTTGATTTTGTGTTTTGTTTTAGTTTGTTTTCTTTTGTGTTCTCAAGAGTAAAGTTTACTTCCTTTTTCATTTGTTTTGTTTTGTTTTGTTTTGTTTTGTCTTTGGTATCATAATCAGAAAGTGTTTTATCATTCCAAGGTCACAAAATATAATATTTATATTTATTCATTTTTATCTAGTACAGATTGTGTTAGTCATATTCTTCAGTTCACGGCACACCTCTTGGTAAACAAAAGGCTCTTCCTACCCCAAGATAACTTTTTTCCTCCTTCCTTCCTTCCTTCCTTCCTTCCTTCCTTCCTTCCTTCCTTCCTTCCTTCCTTCCTTCCTTCCTTCTTTCCCTCCTTCCTTTCATTCCCATTCATTTTATCCCCATTCCTTATGCTTGTTTATTCCATCCCTTCAAAATAGCATAGACTGTTTTTTCTCCAACCTGCTCTGGTTCACCTTGACTTGGAGGGTCATACGTAATTCACTGCATAACACATGAGTCTCTTATGATCTGTCATTACTGAATTTTACAAATACTATAGTTTAATAAAACTTACCAATTCCATTTCTGTCACCACACTAGATCATTTTATACATTCTTTTTAATTATAATACTTCAAAGAAGGTATTATCTGAGTATTATCTCAGAGAAATAATAAATAACCAAGGCTATATACCAGCACATAAAGAAACTAGGAAAATGAGCCAAGATTCACCCCAGAGATAGAGACTCTAAAGCCAGGGGGCTCTTTTGTTTACTGCTAGGCACACCTTATAAAAACAAAAGTAAACAAAACCAAGGATCCTGCATATTTTCACAAACTATACTTTGCAAATAAAATCCCTTTTCCTCATCACACCATTTATATACTTTTAGGAAGTTTTAGCAACAGTAGTTCCTAATTTCATCATTCCACAGAACTACACTAATTTAACACTACACTCATGGCTATACAGTTGCAACCAAATGCATGTGGGCCTAGGTATATAATAGCTTTGATTCTGCTTCTATACAGCTCAATTTCAAAATGTAGATTTCTGCCATTTTGAATGAGATTTTGAGGGCAAAAGTTCCCTTCATTTCTAGTTTCCCATAAATCTAGCAATTTTTGTCAGGAGTATAAAGACAGGTTTTATTCAGACTGGTCCATCTATACTGGACTGTAGGATGGGTGGCTATGTTGTGCAGTGGGAAGAGCAAGAGCACAGGCAGGGCCTTGGTGCAGGCACACCTGGGTCAGTCTCTGGTCTGTCACTTCGCACGGCATATCATTGGGCACTTACACAACTTCTCTGTATCTTTTTTTCATATTTCTGAAGTGGGGGTAGTAATATTTGCCTCAAAGGGCGGTTTTGATGAATATTTAATAAACTTAAAATATCTGGTACATATTAAGAATTAAGTAAATAATCATTATGTTTGTTTTTGACAGTATTGTCAGAGTAGACAACTGTGATATGCCTATGACATTTTTATATATTTTGAAAATAAATTTGAAAAATATTTTTAAACCAGGAGGACATTTTCTTGTCACATTGACTCTGCTGTGGAAGGTTGTACTTATTCCAACTTCCCTAAAAGTAAACTTCAGGTACCAGCTCTATGACACTGGTTGCCTAAGAGTCACATTTGTCTAATTTCAGGTATACTATTTCTTCTTAAGAAGAGATGTGCTTATTCAAAGGTGCATATCTATGAAAGAGGAATACACACTATTTTAGTACAACAAGACATTGAAGGAAATAAAAAATTGGCATTATTAACTTCAATTTTAGTAATATATAAAACTTTAAAGGTCCATCAAAAAGCCAGTAAAGGGTAAATATGTGTCTCACTGCTAATTTTAGAGAATTTTTCTGTCTTTAAAGTTCTAACTTTTAAGTCATTAAAACCATAAAGCACTATGTTGCTACCTAGGTTCTCTACTCTCTCCTGAAATCAGGGCTTTGCTTGTAGAAGGATTCAGACCTCTTATCTGAAGTTTAGCCTACGGGAGGGAGAGGAGACTAAAGTAGCTCTGTCGCTTTTAATTTCAAAGATGAGCTGTTGACAACTGGAGCACAGGGAGCTCAAAACCTTGCAAATTGTTGCTTCAGAAATGCATAGTTTACACTACACAAAAATTCCTTGGAGTGATGAGGAATATGTTTAGTGTCTCATCATGTCTACACATCTTAGACAGAGAATAGCTATATATTTTTAAGTCATAGTCTTTTAGAATCTACTCAAAAATGTACTTGCCTTTATTAAAGTGTGAAAGGTGAATATTTTATCAGCCAAGTGGTGATATTTTCACATTTCTGTTCTGCTAACTACATATTCCCTGTACACATTCCAATTGTTATGTCTTAGATTTCAAGCTCCAAGTGACTAGGACCATGAATTATCTAAGCAAGTACCTCCTAAGCATTTCTTGGGTTGAGACAATCTTAACCATACCTGGCAACAGTCTGGCATTGATTTTCTGTGATACTCTATTTTGTGTGCCTGTGTGAACATCCAACGTACCCAATATCTCCTTATAACCTGATATTGCTCTTATAACCTTCTACCCAAGGAAACAACATAGAGTTCCTTTTATTTTCAGCTGCAGCTTAAAACTAGACCAAGGAAGGCACCTAACTCAAGGACCACTCATCCACAAATTAACCAGAAACTCATGATTAGACCCCTTGCAAAGCGCTTTGGCTGTCAGAGGAAATTTATTCAGGTTGGTCAATCAAACTGGCTCTCTTAACAATCTGTTCTGGAAAATTTGAAGAGGACTAATCAAGAGGGTGAATGTTTCCAACCTGCATACTTAGCAGAGATGTCATAAATGTGAATCCATTCAACAAATGCTGCTGATGATAGCCAATTAAGCCAGACCACTTAACTATGCATCATTTCTTACAAATATTAACCCACAAACTTCACAACAACCCTTTGATGTGAGTAGCTACATTTTAAAAATAAGCACACTGAGACATAGAGAAGTTAAGTAACTTGCAGAACATCAACAGGTATAAGTGGCAGAGTCAGGACTGACTTGGTTATCTGCCTCCAGAAACTGTACACATTTTTGTTTGTTTAGTTGTTTGTTTGTTTAAATTATCTTAGAATCAGAAAGGAGTAGACAGGTCTGGGATGACATATCTAAGGAGCTCTGGTTTTTACAAGTGCATGAGGTTTATAGAGCTGATGACTCCACATTGAGAGAAATGTCTATGTTCTCTGTGCATTCATATTCACACAGGATTTTAACCAAGTCTTAGATACATATAGCGTCATCATCTGTACAGATCATTATGAGAAATATGTGTTCATAATTCTAAAAAATAAGTGTTGGTTAACAATCACTCACTGATTAAAAATATGCAGTGAAAAGCCTAGATTTAGATTGTGGTACTTTTACTGTGCAAAGGTAATTTTTAGAATATCAGAGGATTATTTAAAGCAAGATTTTCTTTTGAGCATTTTCTTTTACTACCTTAACTATTACTTCACATACATTGTCTTTAATAGGAAAAGAAGAAGCACATGTTTCATATTTCACTAGGAATTAATAATTCAAAATTAATTTATAGGTTAAAATTTCAGAATTAAAATAAATAGTACTTTTTCAATGACAATTCAGAGAATGGGCAAAAGGCCAGCACTTGGTAGCCAGATACCTATCACAAACTCCTCAAAACTCAAAAAGGCAAATGATTAACTTAAACAACTTAGCCTCAGAAAAATTTTCCAGTAACTAACATATGTGTCATTATTTACTAAGATACTATTTGAAAAATAAGAATTATCCTATTTATTTTTGTATTCAAATTATATATTGGTTAGATACAAATGCTGGATCTTAAAGAACTCTCCTGCTACAAAATTTTCTGCACACATTCCTTTTCCCAAAGCATATTTATGGTCAGTCAATATCACATGCATTTACTCATTCAATAAATATTTATAACATATTTACTATGTGCCCAGCACTGTTTGGGGAAAAAAGATTAAAATTGTTGCCCTCATTAAATTTACTATACAGCAAATACACAAAACAAACAAACATCTAATATGTCAGCCAGTGAAAGGAAGTAATGGAGAAAAATAAAGGAGAGAGGGGAAGAGGTTTATTTGGGGGGCCTGGAATGGGGTTGCATCGTTAAGCAGGGTAGTTAGTGGTAGCCTTCTCAAAAAGGGGATAATTAAATGAGTAAGTATGTAAAAAAAAAAAAAAAGATTTGGGAAGGATGAGGTCTGAAAGTAGAGGGAAACTTCAATTTTTTGAAGAAAAAAGTGGTTACCACATAATATATAAGATAGTCTGAGCTTATAAAACTGACAAGAAGCATTTAAACATGTTTATCTCTTAAAGGGGTAATGAAAGAATTTACAATTATAAGTTATGTCAAGTACACGCTCCAAGAAAGGGGATATGGGGGCCTAGAATCTGTAAATTTAGAAGCTCAGAAAATTGTAATATAAAGCTATGAATGTAAGATGGCTTCCAGTCTAGTTTGTAAATTTCAAATCTGCCTACCTGACATCTTCATTTGGTTGTCTAATAGACTTTTTAGGCTAGATATATCTAAAATTAATTTTTGATCTGCCACCATCTCCAATCTATTTAATTCAGTTTTCCTCATATCAATATAAATGGCAAATCCACATTCCCAGTCCTCAAGCCAAAAACCTGAGTTGTCTTTGATGACTTCCTTTCCTTCATACTCGATATCTAATTTTTCAGCAAATTCAGTTGACTCACCCATCATCATGCATGCTTAGCCAGCAAATTTCAACCTCTCCATTTCTGCTCAACTTGAATAAACTTTAGACTGGCTTCTTCCTGACTCTAGGCCCAATATCCCTTTTCTAGAAGTGTGTACTTGACATAACTTATACTTGTAAATTCTTTCTTTGCCTCCTTAAGAGATAAATATGTCTAAATGCTTCTTGTCAGTTTTACAAGCTAAATCTATCTTGCCCAAGGACCAGGAAGACATCCCTTTGAAATAATCAAAGAAGATAGAGCCCCTATCACCCCTATCTCTTCTCCTATCTCTGTGAGAGAGTGCAGGCCTAACTTTAGAGGGCACTTTGCTCCAAATTGTAAAACTACCCTTAGTTGTAAAGATAGACAAAGTTTATCTCCTTTGGGTAAGGCTAATTAGCAAACACAGATGGCCTATTATCCCCTTTGCCCCATCTCTGAAAAAGCTTCTGTCCTTTGTTTTAGCAGAGCTGAACATAGGCTGAGCTCTGGTCTCTCTCTCTCTTTCTTATTAATTATTTAGTATTAATATTAAAAATTAATAGCCTTGAATAAAGTTTTCCTTTTCTGTGTAACTTTGTCCAGAGCAATTTTTCTTTGACAGTAGTAATAGTGGAGGTGGTAAAAAAAATAGACAAGTTCAGAAAACATTTAGAAGATTGTAAAACAGAATATGTTGTAAAATTAGCAGTGGGAAGCACTCACAAATGACTCTTGGTTTCAGATTTGTGCAATTGAATGTATAGAAGTGCCAGAAGAAATATAGATCTGTGGGATCTGTGGGGTTACGATGATGCATTTAGGCTTTGAAAAAGTGAGTGCCATAGGTGTCTGTGAGTCATCTGAGGAGAGGAAAGTTACAAGCCTGTCAATATATGGAGCCAGAGTTCAGGAGACCAGATTTGCTTATATAGTTTTTAAAGTTTTATGGCTGTATGAAAATATACAGGAAAAGTGGAAAGAATTAAAGGATGTAGGGTTTAGATCATAATTCTATTGAACCCTAATGCTTGAGAAGTAGACAAAGTGGAAACCAACCATGAAGCACTGACAAAGAACATCCAGAAAGATAGGAAAGCAGAGTTTCTGCTACGCACAGAACTAAATGATGAAAGGATGCCTGCCTAGTGTCGCGCCACTGAATAATGTAATTTCACCCAGGTTTACCGAGCTGTGTTCTTCACAGTAACCTAAACCAAATTATATCATGAAGAAGGTAATGAGATCATGTCTCTCTATATTTGTAGAGTAATTCAGTATAAATTTGAGTTATCAAGAGTGTATTCTAATAATAAATGGGACCTGTTAACATGCTCTCAATTTTTAAAGCAAATCACCTTCCTTAGCATGTTTTCAGCTGACTGCATGCTAAAAAGCAGCAATGAAGAAACTCCCTCATCATCAACATTAAGTCAGAGTGTGTTTTTGTATTTTTTTTTTATCATGAGGAATCATCTGCAGTATTTTAAGATTTGATATGTTCCACTTCATTTGTTGCTGTTGACGTTTTGAGGTTGTGTTCAGTAACCTAGGCAACTGTTCTTATTTCTGTCCTAATTTACTTCTATTTATAGAGCTTATATAGATTCAATGACCTCAAAATATTCTCTAAAGCAGAGGAAGTTTACAAACTATTTGCTCTTAAATGAATATAATTTAAAGATATGACAAATTTTAGTCATCATATAAAGACAACATGTTACAATTTCTTTAATTTTGGATGATCGGTAAATATGATAAATAATGTACCATTTAAAAATGACATAACATTATCATAAAAAATAACTATAGTTGGAATTATAAACTTTTAAGTGTGTTTTAAAAAAATATTATAATCTATTCAACTAAATTTCAGCAATTAGAGACTTCAGTTTCAAATACCTTTAAATAAAAATCTGGACTTAGTACTAAAATGAATTATTTTTTCACTCCTCATCTGCAAGATACTATAAGCAAAGTTTAAATTGTGCAAGACAGAACAAAATTTTTGATTTAGTTTTTAGGCCTTATTAGCTTTCAAGCTACATAGGAAGAGGGAAGAATTATTAGAACAGATATCCTTCATGAACAGGTTAGAGGAAAAAAGGGTGATTTTAAATGATGACCTGCAAAACTGTCTCCAACATGTATGCGATAAATATCAGACTTGTTTTTTCTTTTCTTTTGTTTTTCATAAGCATGTGTCATAAAACCAGGCAACCAAAGTAATCACATTTCAGAAGACTAAGAGACTTTTATTGAAAAAGCTCCTTGAGCTTTTCAAAAGGAAGTCAAAGTACAACACAAGCACACACAAGCCTATACTTATCATGACATTCAATTTTATAAAAATCAAAATTTATTGAGTATTTCCTATGTGCCAGGAAGTAAATCAAAATTTTCATATATCTAGTTTAATCTTCAAAAACAACTATAAAATAGATACAATCATTATTATCACAATTTTGCAGATGAGAAAATCGAAAGTTAAAAATGTAAACTAACTTTTCTAGAGTCCTATGGACACTAATTTGTGGAACCCACAGTTTGACCAAGGTCTATGTGATTCCTAAGTCCATGCTCTTAACTTCTACTCTATATAGCAATGCTAAAAAAAAACAAAATGAGTCACTTACTCACTCACAAAATTCTTTTTTAATCCATCATATTAAGAGACTTTCTAAATCTATAGTCATCTCCAGGGTAGGCTTATGGAACATACTTTTAGCTGCCACCCTGCTGACAAGTTAGCAATTTCCTGAGTCTCTGTTGCCATTGCAGACAATAAACCAGAGAAAATTTCTAGAAATTAGCATGCTCCCTATAATGAAATATCATAAGGACAAATGTGACAAGAGACTAAGGAGTAACTACTGCCCGTGTCTTCTGGATTCTGTTTGAAGACTTCGATTATTGTCCTACAAGGTCCTCTGCTATAAGACTCTACTTGACTATTACTCCACGTGATCAAGGCGAAGTGATCTTCCAGGGAGACTGTCAGGGTCTGGGCACTACTATACAATTTCCAAATGGCAACCAACAGACTGATTTTGTCATTGATGGAAGATTGTAGTATTGGGACACTTAGAAATTTGTGAGGCTTAAACAGATCTGATACTAAGGTTTATGGTCTTTAGTTTTATGAGTCTTCTTTCTCATAGAGGAATTATAATATCAACTCCATAATACCGGCTGTAGCAAGAGAGTAGGGGAATGAGATCTTAAGGGATGATGACATTCTACCTAAGCTTATAAGTGTACTACACTGGAAAAAGTGTGGTTGATGCCAGAAGACCTGAGACTGGGTCACAGTCTACATGACTTATATACACTACTGAAATGTTTTTAGTATAATTCCCCAAATAGTAAAATCAAGGGAAAAAAAAAAAAAAAAGCAAAAGCAAAACAAAACCCTTCAGGGCTTTGTTTAAATAAGGCACCAATTTAGAAACATTCTGTAAACTATAAAGTGTTAAGTGATGACTGGCTCTGCTCTATTTAAATAGAAAATATGATTTTGCATGTGTTTAGTACAATCTTTTAGGAAGCTTTTAAGATTTACCAAAAAATCTTATCAATAAGTGTAGGAATTTGATTATTTTAATAGGAGTTTATTTTACATCTCTTTCAAATTTAAGTTTTCAAGATTTACCCTTGCTAAGGGCATGGACAGAATAAACAAGGAGCTCTTTGAAGAATGTTCTCTAAACCTATAGCAAACTCACACTCATGTATTGCATCACAGTGTAATGCCTGATCACTGGCTATAACCACAGTATCGGTCCAGTAAGTATTTGTGTTTAATAATTAAGACAGTCACTAATTTCTTCTTCTGTTCCTCTGCCACTTCATAAGGCATGCACTAGTGGTCTTTTATTATTTCAATCTCATTGACCATGAACTCATTATTTGTTGGTTATAGACCTTCGCAATGCCCAGTGGCATTTTACACTGATGACAGCAGTAACAGATGATGTTGAGCCAAAGCTACTGGAAATGAAATACAGAAAGTAAAATGATAATAAATAACTGTCACTTTATTACTAAACAGCTCCTGAAATTGCTTCTAGTACATGTTTGAAATAGTGGAGTCTGCATAATACAAGAACCAAAAGCCATACTAATAGCAGCAAACATAAAGGAACCCAACCACTTGTCCTGTGCAGTAACTGGGAATTCCTCATTGATCATGACATGAATATTCAGAGGATTCTCAATGGATTCCACTTCAAAATCTTATGGTATCTTCTCAAATTAATTGTATCTGGGGAATGTGTCAAAAGGTACACTCAGTCCAATAAATATAGAATTCAAGAAAGTGGATAGAATACAGATATAAAGTCTCAAATAGATAGGAGATTAAACATATGAATATATTTTAAGCACAGAGATGTAGTTATAACAAATTTGGAACTATCAGGGATATAATACCTGCCTAATCATAATCTTGCCTCTAGTCAGGCGATTTGAATGAGTGATATATTTGAGCTATCTTGGCCAGCCATCTCAGGTATGAGAGTAAAATCTGTTCTAGTAAACTCACTAGATAGATATTCAATAAAAGGATGTAATTGGAGTTAAATTTTCCATACTTTACAATAATTACTCTTTAAATTTAAATATGTACACTTCCTCCTTTTTTTCAGACCTCTGTGGCATCCTTTATTCTGTTTTCTTACATTCCATAAATGATGTATCAGGTTTGTCATGATGATGGTTATTTGTGTTTTTTTAGTAAAGGATTCATTCTACTAACTCTATGACCTAAGTGAACTGACATGTGGTAACCACCAAAGTTTTTAGTCTGAAGGAATAATCCACTTACTAGATAAATATATAAATCTGAGCCTCAGTGATCTTATTAGTAAAACTGTAATAATAATATCATTATAGCAGAGTTAATGTGAAAATTAAAGAAATAGTATATGTAAAGTGACTATATTTTGTTTCCCCAGCCCCCTCCCCCAGCAAAAAAAAAAAAAAAAAAAAAAAAAAGTTTATTTTGGGAATAGATTTCAAGGAACAGAACTGGGAGCCTGGGAAGAATACATCAGAAAAGAAAGGAGGTCAATCCAAGATATATTATAAAGCCTGCCAATGCTACAAGAATTGGGGCTTAATCCCTCTGGGAATCTCAAGGACCTATGGAAAATGAACTTCAAATGATCCATCTAAGGAGTGAAAGAGTATTGGTTAAGAATTGCTCTGTGGGGTGTTAGTGCCTTACACAAGCTTGTGTAAGTATTAAAATATCTGAGCAGCTTCCTGAGGGATTCCACATAGCAATTTCAGGGAAGCCTCAGGGCAGGAGGTGAATAAAAACCAAGCTATTTGGAATTTATGCAGGGGAGATTTATAAAAGCTGACAGTGACCAGGTTGAATACAATGTTGCTCCCAGGAAATTTGATGGTCAAGGATCTATCTTGTCACTAGACAGTGGTGAGGCTGTCACCCAGGGGCATTTCAAATGAAATGGATCATCAGGGAACTGTGCAGAGTGGAACACAAATCTAGGATTCAGAGCAGTTTCAGGGTAATACCCACAAGTGTAGAAGCAGTGGCTTCTCTGAAAGATTCTTAAGAGCCAGGACCATGGAGATTATCAACACTTCATAACCTACTATGGTCAGCTGGTCATCTAGTTGGCCTGTAATTCCATCCAAAACAAAAGTACAAATACAAATAGTAGTAATAAGAAGCTTCTATTCTTAGCATATAATTTTAAAGTTTATAGAACACTTTCATATGCATTGTCTTCTTTGAAGTTGCCAGTGGTGCTGTGAAAACGTATAATACTATTCTCATTTTTCAGATGAGAAATTTAAACTTTCTAAGTTTGAAGGGTCTTAACCAAGGCTTCATTGTCTACAGTGACAAACCTGAATGAGAACCAAGGCATGTTTATACTAACGCCCTCATTCTAAAAGTTGCCTTTGTTTTAACAAAATTTCCTCCTATCAGTTACTTTGTAAGCCCTAATACCTACCCACCACTTCTAGTGGCTCAGCTGCAACCTAAGTGAATCACTTGCTCACATCACTTAAAGCATGAGCAGTCTACCATTAGAAAAATTTATTTCCAATTTTATCACCATTTATACGGTTCGTTATCTTACCAAGGAGGCCTACGAGATTTGAAGGAAACTGTCTCCAGATGCTGTGATCCCCCAAACAATTCCCAACATAAATTGGCTGTTAGAGGACTGACAAATAATCCAAATAATCAGCAAGAAATGGAAAACTAAGAAAAGCAACATTTCTGATACAACAAAAGTGTTGTGACTGAATACACAAGTTTTAGATAATCCAAAGATTTGAAAACATGTAACTTTCTTAAATTTATCTTTTCCCATATGTCTCCGAGTTCTATGTCACTGAATTTAACTAAATAATAATAATGATAATGATGGTAACTGTACTATTGCTACTACTACTTCTACAAATAATAATAAGTGATTATTGAGAACTTACTGCGATCTAGGCACTGTGTTAAGTGCTCTATTAGTTACCTCAGTTAATTCCCACAATAATCCTCATACAGAGAGCACTATTAGAATAAATAAGAGAACTGAAGTAGGGAAAGTCTAAGTAAGTTTCCTAAGTAATACAGCAAGGAAGTGGCTGATTAGATGTGTTCCAGATAGTCTTAGCCACTGTGCTGCTCCCAGTACATTTAATTGTCAGGGATCTGTCTTGTCACTAGACTGTCACCCAGAGGAATTTCAAATGACCTGGATCATTGAGGAACTGTGATTTCAGACCTAAGTTTTATAGTTCAGTCTGCAGTTGCAAACTCCCAGTGTCTAGAATACCAAACTTTAACAGATTCCCATGCATCAGATATAAGTACAGTGAAGTACAGTATCTCAGAGTATTTGAGAAACTGATAAACAGCTTTGGAGGGTGTGTGTGTGGGCAGTGGGGGAAAGTGGTGGAAGTGTATGTGTTGAGGGTAGGGGCAGAGAGGGCATTGCAGAAAGAAAAGTAGAGGCATACTGCTTCAGAGGTTCATTTGTTCTCTCCCTATAACTTTTTCCTTACAACTTTCTGGTTTCTCTTTTCTACTCTAAACAAAAATGTACACATTTCACTTTGATATTCCATGACTGCTATAAAGATCAAAAGTGGTATAAGGCGATGCACTACCTGACCAGAAATGGTCTCCCTGTGAGCTTTCAGAATATAGGAAACAATCCCCCTCATGCTGGATTCAGAGACTCTTCTCCCTGTGCTTTCCAAAACCAGCACCAGATTCAGTAGTCCCCCCTGTGAGAAGCTGCCTGCATGGACCAGAAGAGGACAGAGTAACAGCTCTCCCCGAGGGCGGTGACATACCCTGTCAGTTTTGCCTTCAGTCTGAATGCTGGTGTGACTGTGGACCTCATGATCCTCTTCCAGGTCAGAAACATCCTCCAGTTCTTCTGGGGTCTACAAAAAGAAAGCAAATCATTGCTGGCGAGTACACAAAATGGAAAACAGTCTGTCAGTACCACAAAAAGCAAGTATAGAGATAAATATGATCCAGCAATTCCACTCCTAGCTATATTCCCAAGAGAAATGAAAACATATGTCCACATAAAACCTGTAAACAAGTGTTCACAGCAGCACCAGTCGTAATAGCCAAAAAGTGGAAACAACTCAAATATACATTTACTGATGAAGAGATAAAACGTAGTAAGTTTATACAGTGAGATATGATTTGGCCATAAAAAGAAATGAAAGACTGATACATGCTGTGACATGGGTAAACCTTGGACATATCATGTTTCGTGAAAGAAGTCAATCACGAAGAACCACAGATCGTATGATTCCATTTGCATGAAATGCCTAGACTAGGCAAATCTGTAGAGACAGATATTTGATTAGCGGCCCCTAAAGGAAGGATGGGGAGTGGGGGAGCAGTGACCGTTATGTGCCTGTGGTTTCTCCTTGGGCTGAGAACAATGTTGTGGAGTTAGAAGGTGGTAATGTTCACACAAACCTGTGAATATACAAAAAAAAAAAAAAATACTGAATTTTACACTTTTAAAATGTTGAAATTTAGTATACAAGTTATAACCTAATAAATTTTGAAGGAAAAAGAAAAAAAAATGATCAGAAGGGAGTTTTCTCTCAGTGAGTGGCATTTAGCTAACCAGTATATGGTTCTTCCAAACCAAGGTATTTATAGGTGAATGAAATAATTATCATAAATAACATCAAATGCCACCAAAATTATGAAGAAATTAAATTGTCTAGGAACGGAAATAATAAATAATTTAACAGTAACTTAAGTAATAAATAATTTAAGATGAGCTTTAGTGCCTACTCTAAAGAGTTGACCTACTTCCATTCCTTTTTTTTCCATTTCAGCTTAAATATCTGTTGTTCAGAAGTGTCTTGCTCAGGAATCCCCTAGACTGGATTGGGTTCCTCTGCCAAGTATTTCCTGATTTCTCTACTTTCAATATCATAATGCTAATCATACTTTATTGTATCATTGTTTATTAAACTGTCTAGTTTGTGAGATAAGAACTAGGTCTTCTCTGCTTACTGCCATATCACTATAACCTAGCACATACATGCTTATAAATCAATTAAGCAAAATTATCAGTGATAGTCAAAAAGTAGTTGGAAATGAGCAAAACACATTAATAGCAACACAAACACTTGTTCTAACTATACCATTACTGTGCTTTCATCTTCTGTATTTCAAAACAAAATTTGTTTTATCTTGTTCTTCTTAGTTCAAGGTTTTTATCCCTTTTGTCTCACTGGGGCAATAATTTAAAGACATCAGTAATTATTACAAAAGCAAGGACAAGTACTTAACAATAATTAACTTAATATTTGCTTTAGTTTACACAGTCTCAACTTCAAGCTATAATTTCTTTGCTGCAAAGCCCGGTGAGAAATCAAGAATACAAACATTTAGGTTTCATAAAAACAACCAAAAGCAAAGTGGATAATCTCTTACATGCACATGGCTGTTAAAAACTTAGAATGAGGCAGGATCTGCCACCTTAGACCAGTTTTGGTTTCTCTTAAACCTTGCATTGCACACAGGCCCTTTGTTTATTCTCAGAGTTGCGAAGAGCTTTCCTTCTACAGAGATGGGAACACGATGATTAGTTCACATTGTGGAGAAAAACTACCAATTTCATAAACACTAATGTCCTCAGATTCTTTCTCATCTTATGAATCTTTAACCAAAACTTTCTTGGTTCTCTAACACTTGCATTGAGCATCACCATCGTTCGCATTTAACTTAATTCTATAAGATATTAATGCCCCCCTTTTACCAAAGCCTTCAATATGCTGAATAATTGTTATTTATATGTTGATCTCTATATGCAGTCCTTCTTTGTTGGATCTATAGGCATTAAGATCACAGAGCAATTTACTCTCTTCTTAGGTGTTAGTAATATGAGTTCACCACCAAGAAACTTCACACAATCACATATTTCGTTATTAGCCACTTTTGTGTATTCTTTTCACCATATTCTTGAGAAATACCTTTGCAACTTCCATCCTTGATTCATCTCCACCCCCTGTAATATCTGAATACATTTAGTTGTCAAATTCCCTTCCTTGGATCCTGTTTTGCAACTGAAAGCTATCAGGCACCCTACTGTGATTTGTTTCTTACAAATGTGTCTTGTTTATTCTTTGGATTATACTCTATCTTGTATGACATACAACTTTGTCACTGATTCAATGTTATTCAACCTCCAAATTAAGTGACTTAACAGAAACTAAGAACAACTGCTGCTGTCAGAAGTCGTGCATACCATTTGTATTAGTGATACTGCAGGGAGAGATAAGCCTACCATTTACTCCCACATGCTTCTGTGCTTTTGTCTTTAGCACAGGACAAATAGTTTTCTTGCTAAGCCACCACAACTGACCTCTTATTTTCATGAACAAAATCAACGAGGGGGTGTTCAAAACACTTGCTGGCAGCATTTTACATTTCTGTAAGGCAAATGGTTGTCTGGAGTTGAAAAGTGAAAAGTTAAATATTCAATATTATGGTTTAAATTAAGTACAAACTGAAAATGAAAAAGGAGTTTTGGAATGGTATATTAATTCCTTCAGGACTGGAGAGAAATAATAATAGAAAAAGCAAGTATTTTTTTTCAAAAGTGAGAGGAAGGATGGGCTACCCTGCATTGTATATTCTTAAAAACATCTTGTTTTTACTGATCTGGTAACTTTAAAATGTTAAATAACTGGAAGGTATATGGGAGGAAATATCTATGTATGAGTTATGTGTGTTTCAATGAATTTTCTTTCTCTGGAAGGAAAGACCAACAATCTTAAAAGTGGGTTGTGTGGTACAAAGACCCTATGCTGTTGAGTACTGTAGACTTGAATTTAAACTCTGGCATTCCAAACAGTCATAATGGGACTTTGGAAATTGACACCCTTTAAGCTTTGGTTTCCTGCAAACCAAATTTTGGGTAGTATCTTATCTGTAAGTTTGTTTTGAGGCTCCATTGTACTATGACACTTTAAGTAAGCCCACAGGCATAGCCTACAGACAAAGCTGGAGTGCAGCAAGTTTGTTTTTTTCTGTTTATTGCTTTTTCTCCTCTTTCTTCATTTTCTTGTCCCTGATCCCACTACACTTGGTTTTTGTATTTTTTGATAAAACTTCAGTCGAAATTTGAAGACCTTTATTCTAAGTCAAGTTCATTATTCTGGATTGATATGGTACTTACTAGTGACCTCTAGCTACATTCACTTGACTTAAGGAATATAAGGTCATTGTGATAAACAAGGTTTAATATAATTCCACATACACTTTTTCTCCTAAATCCCTTTCAATCTAATTTTAATCATGTATTAGAGTAAAATTATCTCTTAAATTGAACCCAGCAAAAATTCACTGTAACATAGATTCTTAGGAATGATGAAAATAACTCCTCTTAGCAAGGCTATATCTAACCAAGCCCAAGAAGAAGATGTCTATTTTATTTGAAAGAGTGTTAGTAAACAGAGGCATTATTCATTTATTTCTCCTATCAGAATTCAGGAAAACTATTTATATTTCCTATTTTAACTCTTGCTTGTTGTGAAGCCTTCTTAGGCAGCCAAAAGTGATTTGAATTAAGTTTAGTTTCTTCACCCATAAAATGGCAAAAATATCACTCAAATTTTAGGATTATTGCAAAGATACAACAAAATGATGAACTGGAACGTTACTCAATGACTAGAAAATACTGACATTCAATATTGTTTAATTACTATTATTATAAGATCTGTTTATTTATGCACAAGAGGCACACAAACAAGTATATAACTTGAAAATATTCAGGCTGAGATTTTTATGTAGAAACTGGGGCTGTAATAAACAGTAGTGGTATAATAGACTTCAGGGTCATAGTGATTTGTAGTTTTAATATATAAATATTTACCAGGGTAAAAGCAACTGCATTTATGTTGCCCTTTTTTTCCCTAAGAAGTTCAATGATTTCTATGGACTTCATCTCATTAATCTTTCTACATCATTAGTGAGACATGTAGGTGATATTATTATAACTAAAAACTAACTTGTATCGGCTTTATAGAGATTTAATAGTGAAATATAGAAACCTGGTAAGCACACAGCAAAAAAAGAAAGAAAGAAAGAAAGAAGAAGAGAGAGAAGAGAGAGAGAAGAGAGAGAAAGAGAAGAAAGAGAGAGAAGAAAGAAAGAAAGAAGAAAGAAAGAAAAGAAAGAAAGAAAGAAAAGAAAGAAAGAAAGAGAAAGAAAGAGAAAAGAAAGAAAGAAAGAAAGAAAGAAGAAGAAAAGAAGAAAAGAAAAGAAAAAAGGAATGTAGGAAAAAGAAAAAAAGAAAGAATGAAAGGAAGGAAGAAAGCAAATGAAAGAAAGAGAGGAGAGAAAAAGAGAAAGAAAGAGAGAGAGGGAGAAAGAGAGGATGGAAGGAAGGAAGGAAGGAAGGAAGGAAGGAAGGAAGGAAGGAAGGAAGGAAGGAAGGAAGGAAGGAAGAAAAGGAATAAGAAAAATAGGGTAGGAAACAGAAGTCATGCTTGACATTTTCCTCTCAGATTTAAGGTTGAATTCTAAATCATACATGTGATTGATTTAACTATAAGTAATACTTCTCTGACTATCCATCACTAGCTTACTAAAATCAAATAACCACCACAGCAATGTCAGTAGATGTCTGACACTCATAGAATCTGTAAGGAAGGATGCTATGAACAGTCTTCTGAAGCAGAGAGCTGATGTAACATGTTCAGTGAGATCATCCTAGTTGAGCAGATAACACAGGATGATTTTGAAATGTTAAAATAGAGAGACTAAAATTAAAATAGTTTTTAAAAATAGGAATTGATAGATCAAATAACATAATTTAAAATTATAAAATATTAGGAAATATCCCTTGTTAAATGTGCAAACATGCACACTACTCCTATCCTGCCACCACTGGCCAAAAAATGGTACCCTATTACTCTGAATGTTCAAACCAGTAACTTTCCTGTTACATTTGCCTTTTTTCTACTCCTCAAACACATCCTACTGATCAACTCATTCCATACCACGTTCCTTGGCTTTTTATGTCTACTGCTCTCTTGCATGTCATGTCCTTCCTACAGCTTTCACATGGCTGTGTCCTTCTCACCATGGGAGCTCAGATGGCTTATTCTTAGCCCTATCCAGTATTCCTAGGACAGTCTCTTTCTCTCATTTAATTATATCATCCTATATGTTTTTTTTTAGGTCACTCATCATGATCATAACCTGAAATTATATTTTTCTTCTTTTTCCTTTTTTGTTTTGAAAGGGGATTTGTTTTGGTCTTGCTCTATTAGAACATAACCCCATGTGAATAGAGATGTTGCCTGTCTTGTTTATCACTCTGAGCATCTGAAACAGCATATACTATCTGTTCAACAAAATTTCCTAACTGAATAAAGAAATAAAGGACTAATAAGCTTTGATTTCAATGTCACAAGACAGCCATAGGAACATTTTTGAGTTAAGGAGTAATGTTTAATCCTTTTCCTTCTGCCTTCGGTAGGTGTTGATCTAATCATTCCTTGCCTAAGAAAAAGTTTGAGGTGAAGATTCCTTAAATTTTTTTAAGCCTAGAGAAATTAGAGACAATAAATTTTATGCAGAGAGATTTTTCACAATATCAGAATTCACAGACATAGAAGTTTAGGAAGACTTCTATGTATCCAATTAGCAGTGCAATATGGATATAAAAAGAATTCAGAGAAAATGCCATCTACTAAACCCAAACCAGAGTTTCAAGTCTCACCAAGGTCTTATGCCACAAACTTGTCATGGAAACAGAAGTAGTAAACCCAAAGGAACTTCATGGGCTAGGACAATGAGCATCTCATTGGTAATCAGTATGAGAAAATTACAAATGATTGGTGGTTCTCTCAGATGCTTGGTTATTGTCTAAGGTTCTAGAAAAGTTTCTCATCCTTGGTACTATTGCATCTGGCTCTGAATAATTCTGGTTGTAAGAGGCTATCTTGTATATTGTGAGATGTATAGCATCATCCCTAGCCTCTACCCACCACATGCAGTAGGACCATCCCAAGATGTGACAATAAAACATATCTCTAGACATTTCCAAATGTCTCCTGGCAGGTAGACTGAGGGACATCATGTTTGAAAACTACTGCTTGAGAAATTGGGTTACCTGTTGTAACACAGTTAGTAGGGAAAAGGGGGAGGCACAATAACTATGTTTAAATTACTCATGAGAAAAAAAAAAGCTTAGTTGACTTAGAAAACATAAAAATAAAAAGTAATTTTTTTTCTTATACATCTGAGTTTATGGTCTGAAATACAT
Organism: Eonycteris spelaea; assembly: GCA_003508835.1. Taxonomy (NCBI): domain Eukaryota; kingdom Metazoa; phylum Chordata; class Mammalia; order Chiroptera; family Pteropodidae; genus Eonycteris; species Eonycteris spelaea. The sequence continues at coordinate 1,117,057 of PUFA01000252.1, forward strand.
ACCCCATATAATATCATTATGGTTACAAAACAGAAGAGGGCACTCTTTATTCATTTTAATCTTAACCGAATAACTGGAAAACAACTTTAGAAAACTTACAAAAATAAAATTACAAACTTGGTTGCAGTATTAATATCAGCATTTAATAAGCTGTTTTCATTCTCTGGTATTTCTTTTTTTAGTTTTACTCATAGAAATTGTTACCTAGAATTATGCAGCTATAGTCTAAGTTTGTCTGATCAGTAATAAAGATGTTAGAAAAATCAAGGTAAATCATCTCAACTAACAACTCATGTCTTTTTTAAATGTATATAAACACAAGGTATTATGCTAGATTCTGAGCATCTTGAGACACATAAAACACAATCCTTGCCCACTGGATAGTTGATGGAAATAAAAGATATTCTCTAGAGTCAGAACGTTTGAGACTGGCATCGAATGGTATGATATTGAGAAATTTCCTTAGCAATGTCAGACAAAAGAGGGGAATAAACATAAAGTGCCCCAAGTGAACATGAGAAAGCATTCCTTGTATTGTCAGAAAGCAACTAGGTTTGTGTTATAGATGAGATTCGTTAACTTAAAGCGTGGATTACCTGGGTCCTCTTTCTAATTTTGCCACCAATTAGTTTTATGTTGTTAGGATAATCTCATAATTTTCCTATTTACTCATCTTTAAAATGGAGACAAGAAGTAAATAAAACTTGATAATTTCTGCGAGTCCTTCAAGTTTTAAGATTACATGAGTTCATACTTAAACTGAAAAGAGAGCATTAACCTGGATAAAATGTTCCCAGTATTAGGAGATCTCAATGCTAGGGGAGATCTGGTAAATATGTTGAGCTCAGTTAATTGACACATCACTTATTTCAATTCATCATTAATTAGACATATGATTAATCTCTTGAATACATGTATCTTATTCTCATAAGAAATGAGGAGGATTCTAATATTGTTCACAGTTTTATAACCTGAGAACCAAATACAGTGACTGGCAAATAGTAGGTACACAATAAATATGTTTTTTTTAGTGAATGAATACAAGGTGGAAAACTAACAGATAAATTAATAAGGATGAAAATAAAGGTATATATCCCCATTTGCTACAATAGATTATTGGTAGATTTTTCTTCTTACACTATTTCAAAAATACAATTCAAATCTCCCCCTAGGTGCCACTATTATTCTGTTTCATAAGCCATTTCCTTCTTCTCTCCCAGCATGTTAAAAATATAACACCATTTAAATTATTCCATCTGATGAAACTAAAAAGCCTGGGTGAGTGTTATACCCCTTAAAGACTGCAACAATTGAAATATAGTTTGACAAATCTAAGTTTCAGAATATAAAAAAAAACCCTAAAGTAAGAGGGAAAAAATACATCTCTAATACACAAGAGGGTTTGATTAAACATAGAGCCAAATAGGATAACTGGGCAAATAAATCCTGAGTATGTAGAATACTGTTGTCAGAGGAGACACAACCGTGAAAGAGTTGTGCATATATTTTCTGTGAAATAAGTCTCTATTAATTTGCTACTTAGAAACCTACCCGGGCCAACAGCCGCCAAATAGCCTACCATATGATATCTTATAGTTGAGTCCAGATTATGATGGTTATCATTATAATCACTTAACTTTATATAAAGTTTTTTTAAGGACTCAAATAATGATGGAATCATACAGGGTAAGTCATATTTTAGCTTCAATCCCTCTGTCAGAAACCTTGTGGGCAGTTATTCTTCTGTTCCTAAGATACTAATGAAGCTAATACTTTTAGAAAAGCACACAGAAAATCAGCAAGAGGGTCATAAATGAAAGTGGCATCATCAATATCATTGTACTTATTCAACCACCAAATGAGTTGATGATCTAGCTCTGATTCCCAGGACTGAATGTCTCATTCATGAAAACTGTCATAAAAAGTATTCGAGCTTGAAGTTTAAACAAAGATATGAAAGATTAATGAAGCCATGAAGAATAGGATTTGGATGAAAGCATATTTTTGGAATGCTCAACTATTATAAATATCCAGACCCAATTCAGGATCTTGACATTCTCCTTTTTGAGAACCAAAAAGTGAGGTAATCATTTTTAATTGAGTTCTGAATATAATTCATGAACAACTTTACTTGGTTCTTCCAAATTCCTTTTCTCATTCAATGTTAATGATAAACCTGAACAGGCGAATGTTATCATTTTAAAACCATACCTGAGGAAACTGAACCTTACAGTTAATGGAACCAGTCCAATGTCACACTGCTAATAAGGGGATCCTACAGGGTAGGTCCAGTACTAGTTCTAAACCATGTGGCTTAGAGGTCACAAATGTATGGTACAAGTGGCAACTGAGTAGTTAAAACTTTTGAATCTAGAAAGTAAGCTTTAAGCAGCATAAATATACTGCTCACAGAGCAAGGCGAGCCCGGTATTGAGAGGCTTTGATCAGCACACCACAAGACAGGTTCTTAAACTACTCCTCCCCTTGCCAGATCTAATTTCTGAACTTCTGCAAACTTGGTGTCTGGAGCAAATAGGTGATTCAGCTCTTCCTCATTGCTCCATGGCCACCTACTTTGAACCATACATTTTCTTTGAAAACCAAACTAAAAGACTGCTTGTTTCTCAGGCTGGCACCCTGGCTTTCAGTCATGCCAGGCTTGAGATAAATTCAGTTTTGGCCTGTAGCATGAGCAAAAGTATACCAATGGAGCTACCAACAAACAAACAAACAAACAAACAAACAAAACTCCCAAGTCATTCCTTTTCTTTTCTTTTTTTTTTTTTAAGTTCTATATGAATTTGATTTTGGCTATACTAATCAGCCAAACTACTAAATGTGTTTTGGACAGACTTTTGATTTTATATCCTATTTCCAAACTGTGAGCAGAAAACCTAAACTAAACTAAGTAACTTGCCAAAGTTCTTTCAGTAAGGAAGAACTGTGTGGAACATAATATTAAAGACTGAGTATCTGGATTCTAGGTCAAATGCTGCTTTTAACAGCTTGGGAACTCAAACAAGCATTTGTTGAGAACTCAGCTTCTTCAGGAGTAAATGAAAGGACTGTACTAAATGATTTGTAAAATCCCATTGAATTGTCCCAGTCACTCTACAGGTCTATTACAGGTTTGGTTACAATATATGAGGAAAGATAATGAATATTTGTTTTAAAAAACTTCGGACTGGCAGGATACTTTTCTTTTAAAATACTTAACACAGTTTTAGATCAGAAGTCTCATTTGGTTTCTAACCTCTCAGAAGTTTAGAAACAACTTTTTAAGCTTGTTTTACCCAGAAGTACCTAGGATGATATGAGGGTTCTTCATAGGCAGTAATTGATGATGCCATTGAGAACTGTGGCGGTGCAATTAGGCTCATTGCTCTACAGGTGGGAGGTGTGCTGCTGTTGAAAACAATCCGATAATAATAATAATAAGAGTAGTAGTGGAGGTGGGGTAACGTGGTGATGGCAGCAGTAATAATAGAGCAGCAGTGGTAGAGGCAGCAGTTGACTAGTAACACACCATGACCTTCAAGTCTTGGTACAAACACTGTACCATGAGTATCATACAAATTCTATTGTATTTGAGTGAGGAAAATCTCACCTTTTCTGTTAAACTCTATGCCAAACAAACTCTGTATGTAAATTTGTGTTCTTATTCTTAGAATAGATGGCTGAAGAGAGGTTATCTAATTTTAAAAAATATATTAATTTTTCTTTTTCAAGAAAACTCTTCTAGAGATATTAATATAAGAGCTTCAGACAGTATCTAATGGCAAAGAAAATGCACCTAATACACTTTTAACTCAATATATATATACATACCTATATATTCTAAGTATATAAAATATATTGCATATATATGAGAGAAATAGAGTTGTAGAGTATTATATCTATTCTTTATAACTTATTTGTTTATAACATATATAATATTTAATATATATATATAATGTATAATATATAATATAATATATAATGTATAATGTATAACATATAACATATAACATCATATAACATATAACATATAATGTATAACAAATATATATTTATTACTTTTATCATCAAGGAAAAAAAGAAAGCAATGAGTATTATAAGAAAATTTGCTTAAGGTTAGATGTGCCATTTCAAAGACATGTCAGAAATAAAAAAGACCAAGATTGCAAAACTTACTGCAGGGAGACAGAACTGGCCATGTCTTTTTGCAGTAGGTCTGTCAATGTGGCATGATAATTGAAGCTGATGTACACACAGACAAAAACTTTCAATCGGTGAGGGGAAAATTGCTGCCTATGTCTTCATTATCGGAGCAAACACTAAAGAAGACTGTTATAGCAGATACAAAGAAATATCCTTTACCCAGCCCCCAGGCTTATTACGCCATATCTTGCATGGTCTTCTTTCTAATTCTGTGGATCTGTAAAAGCAGTTGCTTCATTATTTTAAGTTTCATATTTTCAGTGTCTTGGAAACTGGTTTTACAAAAGTGTTTTATAACAAAGATTTAGAGGGAAAGGAAAGTTATGTTTTGATTTCTCAGCAGGGATATATATTTTTTTACCTACAGGAAATCTTTTACTTCCAGAAATTGTTAGGCGGCCAGATATAACATCAACAATCCTAACTAATTTCATCTATCTAGATTTGCAAAGTAATCTCAGGCACAGTAATAAAGCAAAAAACTGCTTGCTGTATTCCAGCTGTGGATATTATGTAAGGCTAAACAGAATGTCCAAACCCGGCACTCTTATTTCACTGAACTGAAAAAATGAAAATATATGAAAAAAGTTTCACATTACTGAGGAGATGTTGTTCAATAAGACAGTAATTCAGATCTGTATTAGACTTTTGTACATATTATTCAGGGTTACTGGATTGAAGTTTGCTTTATGAGACATAAGAATTCCCAACACTAGTGGAATAAAGTAGCTTAAGTTGGCAGCTTATATACAAAATAGAACACTAGAATGCGACAAAATAAATATTTGGACAACCGCTAAGCAAAAATTATGCTCTCTCTATAAAAGGATTTTTAAGTCCCCAAACTAAAAGGCCTATTTGTAGAAGCAAGTGAATACATCATTGTTGAATATGTAATCAAATGTAAGTGGTTTTGAAACTAGCTTGTGGCAAATGTATCGTGCTGTTTCTATAGACCTATCCTGATCAGTGGAATTAGGACAAGTGGTGGAAGCAAAGCTAATGAAAAAAAATAGATTTTAAATATATGCATGTGTTCCTTAATGCATTAAACATCTACATACCATAGAATTCAGCCACTCCACTCCTAGGGCATTTACCCATGAGAAATAAAAACACATATTCACACAAAGATGTACACAAATAAATCATAGCAGCTGGATTTGTAATAGCCAAGTAGTGAAAACAATCCAAATGTTCATCAACAGGGGAATGATATACCTGTCTATTCAATAGAATATCATTCAATTATAAAATGGAATAGATTATGGATACAAGTAACAACATGGATGGATCATAAAATAATTATACTGAGTGAAAGAAGCCAAATAAAACTACATACTATATGATTCTATTTATACAACATTCTAGAAATTGCAAAACAATCTTCAGTAACAGAAATCAGATAGGTGGTCATTTGGAATCTGAGGGAAGGAGTGATTAGATTACAAAAGAACATGAACAAGTTTTTGGTTTGGATTATATGTTTCTTATTTTGATTGTAGTGATAGTTTTAGGGCTATGTACATAAAACATATCAAATTGTGTACACAGTTTATTAAGGGTCATTTATACATCAATAATTTTGTCAGACATTTGCATCTACTTATTCAAATGCCTATCTAACCATATTACATCAAGTAACAATTGTTTGCTTGGCTCAAGACTATAATTATAAGTGGGACCTTGCAATGGGAAGTTCTCTTGAACAAATATATGAAAAAAGTCGTATTAAAGTTCATTTTTAATCAATTAATAAAGGTTTTTTTTGCTATTACATAATATATACCTCAACTCACAGTAAGGAACTATATACTTAATGATTTTAATCAAAAATGTTAAACATTTTTAGCAATGTTATTGTTAAATGTTAAATTATTATAAAAAATGAGCTTCAGATCATGGCTACCTTATCCATGGCTCATCTCACCACAGGTGCTTAGAGATCAAGAAACATTTAACTTGAGTAAGACCAATACCAATGGCAGGCTTTTCTATACAAACATCAATGTGAAATGACCACTGATAAGAACAGCAATATATTATAGCATTAATGTGATTTTTCTATTACCTAACTGTATTTATAAACTATAAAACCAAGTCTTATAACTATCCTTGGATGAACAATAGTATGTCATCTATACTAAGGGGGTTCCCTCATCTATGGGCATACTAACATTTATTTATTCTGTAACCCTGAAAAAATCTTTGGTACTTGGTTTCATGTACTGTAAATTAAAGATAGCTGTCCCAGTCTTCTTTATGTTCTACATTTTACCTCTTCCTCATAGAATGTTATTATGAGCAACTTAGATGCTGAATGTAGATTTAACTCTTTATGTACACAAAGTAAGGTACACTTTTTATTTTGATGTAAATTAGTTTTATAAAGTCTCTCAGTTCAGGGTACATAGTAGATTCTCACTAAAATTTTCTCTCCTTTCTTAAGAGATTGGTGTTGAAGATAAATTAAGATATGTTCATTGGAATGAAAAAAAAGTAAATCCCATTCCTGATACATCACAGATTAGTCGAGTGACACTGGGGAAGTACATCAAATTCCTCCAATTTTGATATACCTGTTCTTAGAGCATTGTTTTAAGATATATGAGAGAATAGTATGAATTACTTAATCTAGTACCAAGGACACAAAGCACTCAAATAAATATTAGCTCTTATATCTTTCTAACATATGTCAAGATAATAATATTAGCTATAATGTCTAATTAATACTGTTGTTAGAATACTAAATAAAAAATATTAGACCAGGAGTTAGATCATTTGTTTTAGTTCAATCACTTACTGAATAGGTGATCATATTATTTTTAATTTTTAGAGTCTATATCCCTCATTCTGTAAAGTGGAATTTATTATATCTGAAAGAGCTGTGAAGTCTACATGAGTAAAGTATATGAAAATTATTAAAGTACATTATGAATATCAATTGGAGGACAGCTACGAATATAACTAAAAAAACTAAGTAGCATCACCTTTTACTTTCATTCACATTTTATTTTGTCAAATAATTAAAAACACTCAGAAGAACCAGTTCTTAAAGAAGCTAAGTTGGGCTCAGACAGAGAAAGTTTGAAATAATTTTAAAAATACTGAAAACTTCTCTTTAACAGGTATATCGAAGGTAAGAAATACCATATAATTTCACTTATATGTGAAACCGAAGTAACAAAAAGAACAAACTAATCAAAAACAGACTCACAAAATACAGAGGACAATCTGATGATAGCCAGAGGGGAGGGAGTTGGGGTGTTGGGAAAATGGGGTGAAGGGTTAAAAGTATAAATTAGTAGTTGATAGATAGTCAAGGGGATGGGGAGCAAGGCATAGGGAATGCAGTTAGTATTAATGTAATGACTAGATGGAGAACCAGAGGGGAGAAAGAGTAATTAAGGGGACCATTTTTATAAACTATATCAATGTCTAAACAATGTACTGCATACTTGAAACTAATAATAAAATAAAAAATAATTTTAAAAGATAAAGAGAGTGAGAAGAGAAGCAAGAAAGCAGCAGAAATCTGAAATGAGGTGATAAGTGGTTCAGGTGGGAGGAACTGCAAACATCTAGTAGTTACCCAATGCAAATGGAAGTATATAACTGAAGCTGTGAAAATAGCTCAGGTGAGAAGGCCAGTGACTTTCATACATTTTGTGCTTCTCTCTATGGAGTTCATTTTCTATATGAAATCTAACTCGGATATCCTATAATACATAACATGACATGGAGACATGATTTACCTGAGGCTGGAAAACCAGAAGCCCTGTCTACTGAAGACCTCTCTCTCTTTCACCAGCACAGAGGCCCTCAATTTATTTCTTTGGAAGATTCAATAAAACACAGTAGCTCAAGAAGTTGCGGTCAACAGTGAAATTATATTGGGCTTCTTAATTAAACAAAAGTCTTTATTAGCCTTTGGCCTAATTTTGGTAATTCACAGTTAAACAGTAAAATTAAAAATCACTAAATAGTATTGCTTATGGCTCTCTACACCTAATTTAAAGCACTGCTGTTTGTAGCTAGCTAGAGGGTCCTATATCTTTCAACCCTCTCTGACTTTAAAAAAATCTCCAAAGTTCTTTGACTGTACATTTTCCTTAGTATTCCCTTAGTTTATTTTTTTCTTAGTTTCTATATATACACACACATAAACATATACACATATTACATTATATATACTAGCTTAATAGGACCATCACTTGGCATTTCAGAAGACAGCAATATTTTTGGAATGAGCCTGTGGAAAAAAATAATTGAAGCTTACTAATTGAAATACTTGCCCTAAGACAACCAGTGAAAACTCATGTGCTACAAAAGATTTTCATGGTTTTTCTACATCTCATTACAAATTAGAATGTCTTATATGTTATAGTTTTGTTTTGTGAAATTAATCACATAAATAACATTATCAACTTTAATATTTTTGTTTCAACAACTACCGAGAGTGAATTAATTTTAAATATGCTACTATCTTTCTTTCTGTGTCAATAACTTAAATCCAATTTAATTCCAGTCAAAGCATCTGCTCCATATGGCAGATCCCCAAAAAGTTCTGATTCCTCTAAATGAAGCATGGTATTTAAAAACTAAGAACAGGAACTAAGTGCGCATTGTAGCTAAGCTGTCACTGCTTTAATCTCTCTTAATGGACAGTGCTAGAAAATAATTTTCAAAGATTATGACTCCATAATGATAAATACAGCAGTATCGTAAAAAAAAGATAAATACAACATAGCAAAGTGGGATTCACTTCATAAATTCAAGAAGATTCCAATGCTAGAAATTCCAATGAGATAATTCATGTTATCACCAGATATAAAAGTAACAAAATATATGATTTCTTTAGATATACTGAAAAATCTTTGACAAAATTCAGTACTTCTCCTTAATTAAAACATTAAATAAAAAAATTATTATTACTACTTCCTTAATGTTTTACACCCACTTCAGCTCTAAAGTTAGCATGCTAGTTAAAATTACCATAGGCATTCACACTGAAGTTAAAAAGAAGGTTAAATATCAATAGTCTCCATTATTTAACACTGAGAAAATAGACATAATTGTTAGGGAGATTAGAAATAAACTATCCCTGTTATGATATACATGAAATGTAAATACAAGTAATGTTATATATACATGAAAACTAAAAAATTCAAACAAACCCTAAAAAATAAAATCACTAATGAGATTTCTGGTTTCAGTTCTGTCATGAAACGAGCTTAGAAGTTGTCCTAACTATAAGAAAAAAAAAAAAGCCAAACGATCTGAAAATGAATAATTTTTCTGAGACCTATCAGAAAACTGAGATCAAAGGAAAAACTTCCACTCCAAAATATGTAGAGAAAGGTAAACAATGTGGAGAGAATTGAAACAGAGATGAGCTTACCTGAAGCAGAAGCAGCTGGAGTCATAAACTGGTAGGAAAACTTAAATAGTAGTTTTTATGAATTGTTGAAGGCTCAGTGTGGACTAGAATAAAAGTGAGAAATTCCTGGGGGTCACAGAAATCCCACCTGGTTCTTACAGTGAAGATTAAAAAAATTAAAAAAAATTCAAAAATTAAATGAAAAAATTCTGTTCTCTGGCAAGAGATGGGGAAGAAATAATATTTTCAAGTACTCCTAGAGCATTCTGTTACAAATACTTTCTCTCCAGGTGAAAAAGAGTTTACCAGATCCTCATCAAACTTGGGAGAAGGGGATTTATTCAACTTCGGCCCAGCCTAGACTTGCTATCTCTCCTAAGGAAAGATAGGAATAAGAAATGCTTGTGAAGATCATATCCCCAGTGCAGACCCACTAAAAGACTTAGATTTAATCACAGGATTATAAAATGCTTCCCTTCCTCCATTTTACCATCTTGTTAAAACAGAAATCCAGTGCAATCACAGTGGATTGAGCTATAAAAAACTGCAAAGACCAGACTCTATATAGGTATTTTTAGAGAAAGCCAAAGACAGCAGAGGAAACAAAAACATGGACAAGAAAGAAAATTGAAGACCCTAGTACCAAAACAATAAATATAAACCACTGACTCCTGGGAAAATTAACATAAAACTTCTCACTCAAGACTTATTTACTTCAATTTCTATCAACCATATATCATGTCCAGCTTCAAAAAGAAAAGAAAAGAAAGAAAAAAGAGGGAAAAAAAAGCGTATAAGGCACACTAAAAGGGAAAAAAAAACAGCCTAAAAACATAAAGTATCAAAACCAGATTCGGATAGAACACAGATTTCATAAATTATAGACAGAGAATTTTAAAAATGACTATTCTAATCTAAAAAGTAATCAAATACAATAACTGATGGGTATTTTAAGCAGAGAGATGAAAATAAAAATGAATCAAAAGGAAATGCAAGAGCAAAAACTAAGACTGTCTTTGACAGGTAGTTTAGTATTTTAGACACTGCTAAAAAGTCAATGAGCTTAAAATTAAGTTAATAGAAACTTCCCAAATTGAAATACAAAGAAAAAAAAGAATGGAAAAAGAAAAAAATAAAAGAACATTTAATAACTAGATAATTGGAAAATGCTACAATAAACAGGTAATTAAAGAAAGAGAAGAAAGAGAAAATGGAGCAGAAGAAATATCTTAAGTAATAAAGGCTAAGAATTTTCAAGAATTAATGACAAATAGCAAACCACAAACCTTAGAGCAGTGGTCCCCAACCTTTTTGGTATCAGAGACCAGAGCTCCTATGAGGATCTAATGACTGATGATCTGAGGTGAAGCTGAGGCCATGATGCTAACCTTGGAAAGCAGCTGCAAATACAGGTGAAGCTTCGATGGCTCACAGCTGCTCACCTCCATAATCTTAGCTAGTCTAATCTACCTACAGACACCTGTGTGGAAGGTACTAGCCTAACTTACCCATAATCTAAGCTTCTTTATACTATCATTTTAATACCATGTTTATGCCTGGAAGTTGATGAATCTAGGTATAACAGACTGAATTTTGGGTAAGTGCATACTCACTAGGCAAAGTGTTTTATAGCAGCCAAATCTCTATCAAAATGACCTCATGTGCCAATCACCTAGAAATGCCTTTGGAACCACCCATCACAGCTCAAATATAATGCAGACATTCTCACTTCTGGGAATTGTTGTCACAGACTCTGTTACAGCTCTCTTTACTAAAACCATAGTCCTCCCTGGAGCATGCTTAGTATTTCTAAAACATACTTTTAATAAATATTTTCTAAATCTTATTGACCTGTGATTCTTCACTGCGTCAATGAGGAAGAACTGAGGAAAAATGCTAATTACAATTTTGCACCCCCCATGCCATTGGGGCGACACTGAAGTTCAAATCACCCCAAAATTAACACTAACAGGCCATGGACTGGTACACAAACATGGGCCGAGGACTTGGGGATCCCTGCCTTAGAGAATACCAAGTAGGATATGTACTAAATAACTATACCTAACACATTTAAACTGCGGAAAACCAAAGTTGAAAAAAACAAAAAACAAAAATCAAAAAACAAATCCTTGAAGAAGCCAAAGGAATAAAACATATAGAGAAAGAATAAGAATTACAGATTACCTATTATCAGAAACTATGCAAAGAAGAAGAGAATAGAGTGAAATAATTAAAGCGTTTAAAGAAAAATAAACAAGCACCAATCTAGAATTCTATACACAGCAAAATTATCCTTTAAAAGTGAAGAATAAATTAAAAGTTTCTAAGACAAACAAAGGAGGAAATTTGTCACCAGCAGATCTGCCTTTCAAGAAATGTTCCAAGAAGTTCTTCAGGGAGAAAGGAAATGATATATTAGAAACTTGGGCCTAAGAAAGAACATCAAAGAAGGACTCAGCGAAGGTAAAATTTTAAATATATATACACTGAATGCTCTAAAATCAGTGTCTAATTATCAAATCCACAGGACAATGTAATAAAAAAACCTAGAAATAAATCTATGTAGGATAAAACTTGATATATAATAAAGAGGAACTCTCCAATACTTTGACAAAGATGGACTTTTAAATAAATGAGGTTAGGACAACTATATAGTCATTAGGATAGATAAAATGAGTATAAACCACATACTATAAAACATAATAAATTTAAAATAAATAAAAAATAAAACAGTTATAAAAAAAAAGGAAACTAAACAAGCAGTTAAAAAAAAATACCTGAAAACTAAGGAATATTCATTTCCTGGTTGTAGATACTCTAGCTATTATGACTGAAAACACAGATACAATTAAATGAAAGATGGATAAATTTGACTACAATACATAAATATTTTTTTAAAGTGCTTAACAAAAACAACATAAGCAAAGTTTCCAAATACTGAAAAGCTATTTTCTCATTTTCTTCATTTACTGTGTGTCTATATCAATGTAATGGCTGTAGACACAACACAATTATAAATTTAATTTACATTATTAACATTTTCTCTATTGCATTTTAACAAATTAGCAGCACAATAAACAAAGCTTTGATTCAAAGCACTTGCCAATTTCTACTATGTAAGTAATCCCACAACAGCCCATTTCAAGCTAGCAATGTGACATTGCCAAAGGTAGAGATTAAAAGAGAGGAATGAAGCACACCAATGGGTATTACTTTTTTACCACAATAGATGTAAATGTAGTAAAATAGTTAAAAAGTGCTGGATGTATAGTATTTATTACCTTTGCTTAATATATATCATTTAATTATAAATTCATGTAATTTAATTTTTAAAATGATTGTATCTAACTAAAACTAGCTCAGAACATTCCTGAGATTTCAATAATCAGTTCAGCACACAACTACTTTGATGTGCTGCCTGATGCAATTCAATGAGGACACAGTATAACCTCTATCACACTTTTGCAAAATATGTTTAATGTGATGATTCTAATTACAAGGAAACAATAAGGAAGTCCAGAATGTGTGACATTTAACAAGCTTAGAGTCTTCAAAAAATGTCATAAAAGAGACCAAACAAAAAAAAAGAAAAAAAGAAAGAAAAGTGGGAGGACTATTCAGATCCAGAGAAACCAAAGGGATGATAATGCATAAATATTGATTGTACCTGGGGAGGGTGGTGACTATGAAAAAAAAAATTAAAAAGGGTATTTAGAGAAATTTGAATATGAACCATATATTAAATAATACATTAATGTTAAATTATTGAGTGTGAAAATAATATTGAGTCACTTTAGAGAATGTCCTGTTCTTATGAGTTGCATGGTCAGCAAAAAAAGTTTGTGCATAGATGTATAGATATGAATAAATTATATCACTGTATCTATATAGAGAGAAAACAAATAACAAAATAGTAACAATTGCTGAAATCAAATAAAAGGACAAAATTAATCTGAAAATAAAAAAAAGATTCTGCATAGTCTTAGAAAAATATATTTTAAAAATCATATGTATATATGTATGTATGTATGTATATCTATATATATTTATTTCAAATTTGTATTATAAAGTTTGAAACTTTAGTCTTAGGTCCTGAGCAGTATTTTTTTTAGTTATTATTTATTGAACAACAACTGTGTATCAGGAACCTGGCCTTTCACTTTCCTATATTATTTCACTTAATGCTCTAAAGTACACTATGACATAATAATTCTTATTTTACATATAATATAATCACCTTTAAGTGAATACCTTTGTTCGATGATACACTGGTTACTACACTTCATAATGATGAAGAAAAGCTGTTTCCATATGGTCAAATATTTTTTAAGGCAGAGAAAATAATTGTAGGCTTATTTATGATGATTCTTTATGTAGTATGTTCATTTAATGATCAAAAGCCTTATTGGCAGGACTGATACACAATATCAGATATCTGTGTCTTTACACATTACTCTCTCTAAATAAAAGAAATTTAAAATTAATCGTTTCTTTAGAATTTTAAATTTCTTCACTAAATGACCAGGAAAACCAAAGTACCCCAGGCATTCTGGTCATATTTTCTCTGCTCTATGTGATTTTCTCCTGCTCACTGAATGAAGGGAATTCTAAAATCTAATAGATAAGCAATAAAATATTTTACACCATTTCCTGAGATTCATCTCAGATTTATGGCTGCACACTTAAAGATAACATGATGCAGAAATGTTGGGCAAGAAATAAAACTATATTTTCTCCTTTCTTACTTCAGTGGAGTACAATTTCCATTTATTCACTCTGTATTTCCTCATGCAATATGTTCTTCAGACCAAAGGCTATAAATCTGAAAGTATTTATAGGCAATACTACCCCTGATGCCATTTATACCTTGCTGGCATTTGTTCCAGCTCCTGAGAGCCACTCATATCTCAAATGAATGGCACACAGCATGTACTGACTTAGATTTTCCTCTTTTAAATGAAAGATCCTTCTACGACCACAATATTCTTAGTTTGATTTATTGTTAATAACATGAAACTGCTAATGAGTTCAAAGGAAATTTGTTTATGTTAGAAGTTTCCCCAAATCTGGGTTTTCCAAATGTCATAAGTCAGTTTTTTTCTTTGTTATTTATTATTATTATTATTATTATTATTATTATTATTATTATTATTATAGACTAATTGGCAAACAATATTATGTCAGTTTCAGGTGTACAACACAATGATTATACATTTATATGTCATTTTAAATTTTGAGCGTGAGAGTTTTTCCCCACTTTGCCTCTTTATATTTTCCATAAAGTTATTAATAAATTTAAATTGTAATATTTTTCATACTATAATAAAAAAGTGCAATTACCCCTCTCAATGTGGCCATATATTTGTCAAGGAAAGGTCATAGCAGACACTACAAGCATGGCACATCTCTAGGTGAAACTCAGAGGCAGCAGGGATGAGTCTTAAGTTATCTCTGAGATGATGTTTGGATCAGACAAGGATGGAATATCCTGGATTGAACTCCAGGAAAAGAGCTTTGTCTTCTTGCTCTCCTTTTCCCTAGTAATTTCATGAGGGACCAGGAGGGTGGAAGGGGCATGTTGCAATATAGGTTTTTGTGCTCTGAAAGCGGCCTTACTACTGAATATAAGGATCTTTAAACTGCATGATAAATGTCCAGGGTCTTGCTCCAGGTATTGCATAACAATGCTTAAAAGCAGCAATAGACCTTTGGGAGAAGTTAAGGGGTTTTTTTGAGCAGTTGCTCCTTTTCAGTGCAAGAGACAGACCAATATTCCAGCTAACTCGTTGCCAGGCAACACAAAGAGACTCTAGAAGTTCTAAGACAGAGATCCAATTTGTTACTCCTCATCCTTTAAATTTTCACACCAAAAGCAGAGAACTAGAGGCAGTGTGATTTTATTTAGTTAAATTCCCTCCTCCATCCAATTATTTCCAGAAAAGTATAACAAGAACCAATGAATTCTGAGAAAGAAACGTAATTTTTTAGACATATTTCAAGGGTGTGAACAATCTAAGAGCAAAGCAGAGAAATAAAAATAAATATGTCTCCTGATATTCTGTAATACATTGAACCCTGGGAACAGAGACATATATAACCATTTTTATAAATTATTCTTTGTGATTATTTAAGTCTGACCCATAAAACCATTGGGTATTGAGGGTTCCATTTGTCTTCATGTATGTGTCTTCTTCTGGTAATAAAATGACACGTTGTTTATTGCTCAGTTGAACAACAAACCTGAATAGCCATTTAGAAATGTTCTGTTTTACCCTACAAACCCTACACTGTATAATTAAAATAGAAATATGACCAACTTACTTTTTGAACTCCTATGTAAGAAAATGTCAATTGATATTTTTAAACAATTGGTTATAAAGAAAGTAAATTTTGACTTTTCAATCTCTTGGATAGTTGATGGAGGGTATCTTCTTTAATTTATGTATGTATGTATGTATGTGTGTGTATGTTTCTTTGTGTGTATATGTGTGTGTGTGTGTGTGTCTGTGTGTGTGTGTTTTAAGGGAATTTGTTATTGCTGTTGCTGGTGATGGTGGTTGAAGAGAAGCAATGCTCTAAGAGCATTTAGATGGAAAATTTTAGGAGAAAGTTTTTACTTGAATAGTTTCCTTAATGGTAATTAGTTTAATATTTAAAATTTCAGGAATTCATTAGATTATAAATGTCCATTAAATAATATTATTATTGTTACAAAGAATAGCAAAGAGTTGATTTCTGAGAATTTGAGATTTTAAAAAGGTGCCCTCAGTTAAATATATTTAAAGTGTAAAGATAATACATAATTGCTAAAATCAGAGAAATAGAAAATTGTCACTTATGAAGAAAATCTCAAGCCTAAAGCAAACTCAGTTTAGTTTAACTCAAGCATACATAAAGTAAGATTTTAAGGGATGAGATATAATTAAATATAGATTAAAGTATCATTATTTTTTTCTAGCATTCCAGTGTGTTATTTATGTAAACTTTGGGATCATTTAATTATCTGATAGTGATAAAATATCCAAAGAATAATTTCAGATGTAAAAAGAATTGGTCTACAATTATACTTAGAGAGTCACTAAGAAAAAAAAAAAATTCTATTCCAATTGAAGTACTTTCTAGAAGTTAACAATAATGTATATTTTAAGGCATTTATTCCCTTAGAGAGATGATGGATGCCCCTGGGTTATTAAAGCTGATGTAGTTGATAAAGTCCACATATAATCAACTACTCTTAAAGTGGTCCTATCGTCATTAAATAATCTTCTGATAATTTGATTATATGTGCAATTTTTCTATGGTTGGAAAACATACAGGCAAAACTTGTGGGGACTTGCAAATCTTCTTGAGCATTACATTTATTACTATAAATTAACATATAAAAACATCATTTATATCCTTTATTTTCCAATGATTTTAATTATCATGACGTACTTTTCCATTAGCTAAAGCAATGTCTAACATTTAGTAGATGAATTAACAAGATTTATTGTTTTTCTGAATGTATAAATGCTGCCTCTTGAAGGAGTTTCCACCACACAATCTCCCTTTTGAAATGCTGTAAAATTGTCCCATGGTATGTGTGTGTGTATATATATATATATATATATAGTTGTGTGTGTATGTATGTATGTGTATGTATATATATATGTATATGTATATAAACACACAGCTTATATATATATATATATATATATATAGTATATCATAGGAAATATTATTTAATAGTACAATACAGCAAACAACTTATTCATGCAACTGTCTAGATACATAGTTCTCCCTACAAAAGTCTGTCAGTGCTTACTCAGTATTGTGCTGGGTTTAATAAACATTAAGTATATGGCAATGTTTAGACAACTATCAGTTTATTAAACTATTGAGAAGAGTAGGAAAGGAAAACATTTATTGATTATCTATTATGTACCAATCATTGGTAGCATTATCTCCATATTACAGACTCACAAGAAACTAAAGATTAGAAAATGTATCCTGTGATTCTGCAGACAACTGGCTGAGTCAGTTTTGAGCAAGGATTTACACATGGACTGTCTGACTCCAACATATTCTTTTTATGTTGCTGTGATAAGTAAATCAACTGCCATAAATCACAGATAGAAAATGATACATTTCAAAACATGAGGATTAAGGATCTGACAATATGTGTAACACTTGGAGTTTTTTTTAATTATTTTTTCGGTTCTATTTTCCCCATTTCAATTCTAATTGTATGATACTACTGACAAAAGTTGTTTAGAAAAAATATATGAAAATAATAAACAAAGCAAAGTATATGGGAAAAAAGTGAATCATAAAGTAGGGAAAGTTGGAAAAAAATTTTAAGATGGTGGTAACACTTAGTAAATTGCCTTGTTTTTGATCACTGGCTCTACTGCCAGAATAGCAAATCAAATTAAGCAGTTAAGCCACCTGAATTTCTGACAATGTAATATATTATTATGTTTTATGCCTTTTTATTTGGAAAGTATTTTAATGCAACAGTGATTGTTTTTTTCCTAATAGAGTATAACACTGTCATTATTATGTAACTCAGTTGTTAAACATAAATCATTTAGCAGAGATTTGCTGTCCTGAAAATGGGAATATATTTGCATTATTGATTAAATATGCTTAGAGTATCAAAAAAGTATGGAGTTATTTCAGTGTTTTAAAAGTCTGATATGAAGTTATCAAGCAATAGCTGCTGGAATATAAGGAGGGGTATATATCTTTCATTAAAACCATGTTTTCTATTTTGTTCAGAGAGTTAACTGGCCCATAATTTTTTAACTTTCTTTCTGAAAAGAAATAAGTATCAGGAAATAGGTATCAGGAAAAGAATTTATGCCACTTTTCGATTCAGTAGTTAAATATATCATCCCTCTGTCTATTAAGCACAGTAGTTATGTCACAAATCTTGTTTCTACTTACAATTAATTAAGCAAAACTAAAATGTCTAAAGCTACTACAAATCAAATTTAATTTAAATGGCTACAATAACTTGAACAAAGATAAATGGAATGGCTTTCCTATGCTTCATTACTTCCTCTAATTCCTTTAAAACATTTCTATAGGAGAAGTTCTGAAGGTGGGGAGGGAGGGACTGACTACTGGCATGCCAATTAAACCACTAAAATAATCTTAACCTCAAGATGTTTCCAGGACTGGTTCTTTCCATTTCTTCCATTCCCTTTGTCCTCAATTTTATAATGTAAATTTAAAAAAAAAATGTATGATACAATTATCACTGTCTGATTTATCTTGAACTTTAAATCAAATGTCAGTTCTAATGTACAAATGCAATCTTGATTACATTTTTAACATCTAGTTAAAGAGATGGTTAAATTGTAATTTAATTATTTAATTATAAAATTTAAAGTATGTCATATAGTATGTTCCAAGATTGTACTGTTTTACTAACACAGGGACATCTGAATGCATACAGTATAGTTCTATACCTTGATAAAATCCTACTCTTTTGCTAAGGAAATTTATTTGTGTTATTTCATGACTTCACTACATTTAATTTCATTACTGTGATTTCCTTTTTTAATGTAATATCCCCCAAATCCTTCTTATAGTTTGTGCATTTAGAGCAAAATGAAATGTATGACAACTAGACCAAAAATCTTTTAAAATTGTGATAACACTAATGTTTATGTCTCGTTTCCATGGTTATGGAAATAAATAATTTTTCAGTCAATTATACAACTTTATGCATTATTTATTGTTTTTTAAAACTATTTTTATCTTTGTATCCAACTGAGCATGTTAGAATACATACTGAATTCTGAAAATGTTGGGAATTTAATTACTACTTTTTTTTAGCCTAGAATATAATTTAAAAAAGAAAACATTTGTGCCATTGGTTGGTTAGCTTTTAATTTTTTAACAGGTCCAGCATTCAAATAATTTATTAGTTGAAGCCATACTGAACAGTACACACAGGGAAGTCTACCACAGTTGACACATACTCCCAATCTCCATCCCATACACACTTTTAGGAAACTCTATTCCTTAGTTTCCTTTTTCAGTATTTCTTTTAGGAAAATGCAAGAAAAAGAATATATGTACCACTTCCCAAGTTCTACAGAAGGTAGCAATATCTTTGCTTTTTTTTTCACTTAATATGTTCTTGTAAACAGCCCATATCAGCACATAGATATCTTTTTTGTTAGCAGGAAATAAAAGAATCACTTTTTAAAATCTCCCTGCAGTATATCAATATGCTATTCAAAATCTAATATCTGTAAGTTTTGCACTACAGTTCTAGCACTTGGCTTCTCCTTCGAAAGCCATTTTCCACACAAAGACAAGGGAGAATACAGATTAGCACAACACTATGTAAAATAAAGTATGTGGAATCAGGGAAAACTACAGATCTGAAAGAACACAACAGCCAGGTGCCACTGAGCCACAGAGATGTCTGCTTTGGCCAGGCAGAGATAGCTGCACTGAACACACCACTGAAAGAGATCCAGGAAAGTGCCCCAAATGTCTCTCTGTATTATTCATAGGAAAATGGCACAAAAGTTCTCAAACGACTATGTGAAAAAAGGCACTACTTGGTGGAAGAAATGGTCTTGTAAATACTAGCTTTTTCTAATACATAACCTCTCCTCTACACTTTTGGAATAAAGTGTATATAATCACAAATAATATTCTTATTGCACTGTTAGATTTATTTCCAATGTTGGCACCTTTAGTCAAAAGGGAAACTGGTTTGTAGTTTTTATTTGTAAACATTTTTTACCAGGTTTTGGTACTAAGGTTATTTATAAAGTTATATGATTGTCCTCTATTCTTGTTTTGCACTTTTAACGGGAATTTAATAACACATTTTACTTAATATTAAAAAAGTCATAAAAATATCAGTCCTTCGTATTTGTTTTAACAGTAAACTTTTAACATGTTTTACTACACTTTGTTAAGGATTTTTTCATCACACTTTCTAAATCTTCTTGGGTTAATAATACTAGAATAACATTATGTCTTCATGCTCTTTCTATTTCATAAGGTAATTTATTTAGGTGTTCTTTTGTTTGCCTTAATGGTGTTTGTACAATTACATATAAACTGATCTTTTTTAAAAAAAAAAAAATTAATTCCATTTATATTTATTAGCTCAGTCTTCCTACTTCCTATATCATGATTGTATATTTTTGTTTTTAATCTAATGTCTTATGATACAAGCTTATTTTTAACAACTTAAATGAGGTATAATTTTATACCATATAATTCATCCTTATAAGTGTACAACACAATAATTAAAAGTAAATACATAGAGCTATACAACAGTCACCACAGTCTGGTTTTAGACCATTTCCATGACTGTAAAATTCCATTAAGCTCACTTATAATCAATTCCAACTCCCAATCCTTGATTCAGATAAACATAGACCTACTTTATTTCTCTATAAATTTGTCATTTTTAAACATTTCATATAAATGGAATCACATAATATTTAGTATTTAGTGCCTGGCTTTTAGAAGCGTTTTGAGGTTAATCTATGTTGGAGCATATATTAGAATTCTATTCCTTTTGTATTCCATTGTTTGAGTATACTGCATTTGCTTATTTATTACCTGATTAATGGATATTTGATTTGTTTCCAGTTTCAACTATTATGGATAATGCCACTTTGTACATTTGTGTATAAGCTTTTGTGTCCATATATGTTCTCATTTCTCTAGGGTACATACCTAGCAAGGGAATTGCTGGGTTTATGGTAAGCTGATGTTTAACTCTAAGAAACTGTCGAATTGTTATTTAAAGTAGCTCCACTATTTACATTCACAACAGTAATGTGTGAGGGTTCGGTTTCTCTAATTCCTTTCCCAAAATTTGATGTTGTCTGTGTTTTAGATTATAGCCATTTTAGTGGGTGAATAATGATCTCTCATTATTGTTTTAATTTGCATTTCTTTAGCAACTAGTGATGCTGAGCACTCTTTCATGTTCTCCTCCTTGGGATACCTTTGTTGGTAAAATTACTAAAGCACTTGACTATTTTTATATTGGATTATTTCTTTTCTTCTTATTAAATTTAGATCTTCAATTTTTCTGGATAAAATTTCTTTATCAGATATATGATATGAAGGTATTTTCTCCAAGTTTTTGGACTGTCTTTTCATTATTTTAATGTCTTTTAAATCATAAAAGTTTTCAATTTAATAAAATACATTTTATCTTATTTTCATTTATGGTTTGTACTTTTGGTATATTATCTGAGAAATCTGCCTAAAATAATTTTTTGAAATTTTTCTCCTCCATTTTCTTCTAAGTTTTATAGTTTTTGATCTGTACACTAGATCTATAATTTATTTTGAAATATTTTGAATTTATTTTTGTCCAAGAAATAAGGTAAGGGTCTAAATTTATTTATTTTCATATGTGCATACAAATATCCTACTACCACATGTTGAAAAAAAAAAGCCTTTCTTCATTACATGGTCTTGGTGCCTTTGTCAAAAACCAATTTATCATAAATGTGTAGATTTAACTCAGGATCCTCAATTCTTTTCTGATCTATATGCCTATCTAAGGCAATAGCATACTATCTTCAATACTGTAACACTCTAGTGAGTTTTGATTTTGTATGTCCTCTACCTTTGTTTTTCTTTGAGAAAATTATTTGACTTAAAAGTTTATTAATTTGCTTTTTAATTGTATTAATAAAAATTATTCCTAACAATAATTCCCCAATTACTCCTTGAAGTACATTTTTTTGTTGTTGTTGCATCCTAATGCTCTTGCTATGATGGATTTTAATGTTTATAATATTTTGTACAGTTTATAGTTTTAGATTTTATCTTTGATCCTGGAAGTATTTAGAAAAAATAATTCTCGGTTTCTAAATAGTTCATTCTATTGTTGTTTCTATATTTATTTAATTTTATTCAGAAAATGCTCTATAAAGCTTCCCATTAAAAGAATTTTTAAATAATTTTTGTGCATTAATGTGTATCTGTGTGTCTGTTATTATCTATTCCCAATCACTAATTAAATAATATAAATTTCCATGCTTGTGGTTCCTCAAATCCACCACTTTTTTTCTCTACCATATCATATTTTTTTAATATAGTTAGCAACAAAATTGTAATTTGTAAAAAAAAATCAATCCAATATTTCATGACTACTAACTGTGTTGGGGTTAAAATTATGGAGCTAAAAAAATACAAATATTCTATTGGCACCAGATAATTGCTGTATGTAAGAGTTTTAATTCTTTATTTTAATAAGATATAAAGATATTTAGTTTTGTTATTTTTTAATTACTGTCAATGTTCAAAAATTCTCAATCAAAATCTTCTCTGTGTTGTTTTATATCCTACTGCAATGTAAAAACTTCCAGTCTACTTGCATGTAGCTTACTTTAAGAGTCTTAAATTTTTTTTTTTAATTTTTAGTTCCTTAAATTACTGTCAATTTTACCAATATGTAGTATTGGTAGAGTTACAGGTAATAACATATTATAAAGGCTTATTTATAGTTTGTCAAAAATAGCTCATAACTTTTCCTAAAATATATTTTGATAGGTGAATAAATTTGTAGTCTAATATAAAAATATTCCATTGTTAGGTTCTTGCCTAAGATATTTTTATTTTCTCTTCCAATTTATTAAACTTTTAAAATGTAATTCTAATATTTATTTATTCAACAAATATTTATTATTCCTTTACTAGATTTCAATATTTGTTTTAAGAGTTGGTAGTAGAAAAGTGAATATACCTCTTCCCTTACATAAATATGTACTCAATCTAGTGGTAGGAATAAAGAAAATAATTGTAATTCAGCATATCAAGTAGTTGAATTGCTATTTAGATAAAATACTATGAGGATAACTAATGAGGACATGATTACTTCTAATTTAGAAAAGTATGATAGGAGGGTTGAGATGTATGAACAAGGTTTCACAAAGGTCACGTATGAAATGGTTTTCAGGGATTTTCAAAAAAAAAAGAAAGAAAAAAGTTTAAACAAAAAATAATAATATGATAATGTATGCTAATGCCAGGGGTTCTAACTACATCTGGAATATAAATAATGTTGAGGATGTTTATTGCTGATGCTCTTCAGTGTGTTTCTTATATTTGGTGATATAAAACTTTCATAACAAATAAGTTAAATATGACTCACCTCACAAGGAAGAATTTCTTCATTTACCATTGCTCAGATTTCTAGAATACACTAAAGATAGAGGTATTGCCTATAAATATCTAATAAAAACAAATATCTTTCCCTTCTGTTCATCAGCCAGTAAAGGGAAATAACTTAAGAAGTACAGGGTCATTCCTAAGGATGATATCAGGCACCTCCCTAATAACTTTAAATGTCTCAACATATTAAAGTTTGAATTAAGCTATACCATAATTAAAAGCATCAATCAGTCACTATCCATACAAATATTTTGATTTTTTCAAAAATTAACTTCAATCATATCTTAGTTGTATATTTAACAAGAAATGATCATCACCTGGTACATACTAATATTGAAACATATAGATAGATTGAGTGATACATAGATATAGTTTGTGTGATTATATTTCTATCGATAGGAAATCTTATAAATCAGTACTTCTGATAATCCTAATAACCCAGATCATGGAAGTCACGCTGTGTCTATGGTTATCCTTGTTTACATAACCATGATAAATTATTTTTACATAATTGGCACAGAATCATTTTGCTCTTGCTACAATAAGAAGGAAAAATAAATGCCATTCAAAGACATTCTACTAAAATTGAAAGAAATAGTAAGACAGCAGAAAGTTTCTTCAAGGTATTAAATTATGAATAACCTGAATGCTCTCCATGAAAGTTAGTATGCATTAAATTTAAAAAGTACTTGAAAAAGTACTAAAAAATAAAGATAAAATCCCTGATAATAAATATATTAATTATAAATAATAGGCTGTGAAAAGTAGATAACTAATTAATATGGCTTATTAGTTTAAGTTTTGTTTCCAAAAAAATAGGTTATACAGACATATATGGGGAGATCAAAGTAATAAAAATTAAAAATTAAGAATGTTTTAAAAACAAGATATGCTTTTCATGTACATTTTAACAATATGAAGAAAGGTAAAAACAAAGAATATATTTGGACCCATTGTACCAAAATGTATTATAACCATTAACCAAAGTCTAATGATTCCTAGAAATAGTTTTCAGTTTTACAATTTGCTTCTGACTCTTCTTTTTTATATCTTCTATTTCTCTGCTGGGACTTCCTATCTATTAATTAGGTTTATTTTATTAAGTATGTGTGTTAGCTGATTTAAATTCCTTGAATGAAATTCCAACATCTGAGTCACCTCAGGCTTGGCTTCTATTGATAGCATTTTTTCTTTGAACATGAGCTAGTTTGATTGAATCAAAGTCATTGTAGTGTCATGTTGGGGAGATTCTGGATTCTATAGTGCTCTTCCAAAGAATATTACTAGTTTTAACAGAAAATTAACTGGTTAGGCTAAACTGCATATTCTGTTTTGACTATGGTGGGAAGCAGCCAACATCTTAGTTTAGTTCTTTAGCTGTAAGCTGCTTTGAGTCTGCTGCAGGAATGCTTGAATCATGTGACTAGCACCTGAGGTTGTCCCAGGCTTCTCTTGGATACTAAGGAGACAGATTTTCTACCATTGTTTAAGTCACTTTGCAGTACATCTTGATTGAAACCTGACCTTGGGCTGGGAAGCTTACTCTATACCATTCCTGTCTTCCAAGTTTTGACTTCTTTCCAAACTCCGCTTCTACAGAGTCTCTGTTTTTATATGGAAATACATTAAATAATACATGAAGTAATACATAATTATGTTTACAAATTCTATAAATCTGGTATATATATATAATTTATATATAAATATATAATTGTCATCTGTGATTGTGGGTGGGTTGAACTATTAGAAGCTTATTCCACCACACCAGAAATGAAACTTTGAGTGATTAATCGAAGGGACCACAATCTCTATCTTCACTTGTAAGTAGGGTCAATGTCAATCCAATACCATAAGACACAATTCAAAATACTTAGCAGACAACAAAGAGTCCGGTACCCATTGAATATGACACATTGTCCAAGGCTCATCTTTCTTGTCCTCAAAACAAATCCAATCTAATTAGTTTTTCTCTGGTATTCAATTCATCATTCTATTTTTTTTTAATTTAAAATTGAGAAAAGTTCTTTACAACTCAGTTTTTTAATCTTACTTCTGACCTCAAGTTCCCTGTCAAAGAATTTAGTTTACGCTAGACTTAAATCAGCTATCTTTACTTTGAATTACAAACTCTGGTATTCCAACAAGTCTTTTGGAATCTTACTTCTAAAATACTCACAAAAAAGTAAATTTAGAAATTTGTCTTCTAATTCAAAGGATTTTGTTTTAGCGGCTCGAAAAAAATCTCTTGATATTTATTTTCAAGGGTTGGTTTTTATATTAGCTGTGGATCTTTTGGCAATGAATTATTAATGGCAACATTTTCCCATTTACCAGAAGCTACTCCCAAGGACAGTGCCTCCCACTGAGAGTTTTCATCAGTGGCAAGTGATAGGAAATCCTGCGGTTAGAAACTCCTTGTAATGGCTCTGGGCAGTAGTAATCTCTCAATAGCCTTTGAGAGTTCTCTAGTATATCTTTCCCTGCCCCAAAGAGTTTATTTGGATTTAAATGTTAGGAAAACTCCATATTAATTTCTCAACACAGCATCTAGAAAGCAATATAGGCTGTTTATGTTCCTAGCATAGCTATAATACTAAACAATTCTTTTAGGAGAATATGTGCAAGGATTGACCAATGATTTCTATATAAAAAGCCACAACTACTCAATTCTGCTACTGTAGCACAAAAGTAGCCAATAAAACTTTATTTACAGAAACAGATAGCAAGTAAGATTTGGCCCATGGTCTATATGATGTCAACCTCTGCTCTAGATTTGCAGTACAAAACAATTCCAAGTTGTTTCTGAATTTCTCCAGTTTTCTATTATTATACCCTAAATCAAGACCCAAGTCTATAAACTCTTATACCTCAAGAGGAATTCTTGTATATCTTAACAGTGACTTTAAGTATTGATATAAGAACCTATAATTTTATTTCTGTGATTTCATAAATAAAGTGACTAAAGAACCTGGCAAAAGATACAGATTGCTAATTATCTACCACCATATGGGCAATAAGATTTCTGCATTAAACTTGTTCCACCAAATTAAATAAAGCAAATTTCACATCATATTTGATTTGAAAAGTGATATCACCCTACCGAAGTTATATCTTATATAGAAATAAAAGACACAATTGTGCCTAAAAAAAAAAGACAAAGTAATCAATGACATAAAGTCCAGAGATATATTCATACATGTTCTTGATCTATGGTCCTAGAAAAATGAACTGAGTCAACTAGATAAACTTTGAAGACAAAAAGTGATATGGATGCTTATTTCATGCTCTACACACACACAAAAATAGAAATTGCTTATCCAAAATAATAACGCCTTTAGAAGCAAATATACAACATTTTCATAATCTTGGGACAATAAGTTGGTACATGAACTATACAAAAGTTAAAAACTTCTGTTTATCCAAAGGACTCATAACTAAAATGTATAAAGAACCACAACAAATCAATAAGAAAAGAGTAGCACAGGGGAAAAAAAAAGATTGAAATTATACTTAACAATAAATGTTATCCAAATAGTCAGAAAACAAATTTTAAGAAAGATTCATGTTCATTAGTCATCAAAATACAAATTAAAATAATGAGAAACCATTACACATTCACCAAAATGGCTAAGATGACCATGAAAGAATATAGAAGACTCAAGTGGCTGTGAAGCTCTAGAGCAAATGGTACTCATACACTACTGGTTGGAATAAAAATTGGTGCAAACATTTTGGGAGGAAAAGTTTACAGTTTATGTGAAAGCTGAACATGGACATTCCTGTGACCTGGCCAATCTAATTTTTTATGTGCATGTGTGTATGTCCAACAGAAACGCATACATATTATCACCCAAAGACCTGTATTAGAATGTTCATAGCAGCATTAATGTAATAACCTAAAGCCTAAAACTTTCCAAGTCTCCATCAAACATTTCATTGATAAATAAATTGTGATATATTTATACAATGTCATGCAATGTCATAATAAATATAATCAATCTACAGCTAACAACAATAGGAATAAATAGCACAAACTTAAGTTTGAACAAAACAAGTCATACACAGGATTCCGCACACACACATACATAATTACACATATACACACATTATAGGTGTTCAAAGATAGTTCCTTTGCTTTTATTTGGAGAGCTAATAAAATGGTATTTGCAAGTCTATTTTAAACAAATTGATAAAATGGTATTTGCAAGCCATTTACTATATACAGTGCATTATTAGTCTGCCCATGGTTACTCCGATGCAGGCTAAATTGGAGATATAGGTACTATTGATGAAATTTAGATGTGCCTCCCACATATTACCAATTATTATGGCTTAGAAATTTGACACTATCAACAGAAACCTATGGTCTGAGAAATGTCAATATACTCCATAAACCATAATATTTATACCACATAGTTATTTAAACTGTATAGGCCTTTGCTTATAGAAAAATTCAATAGGAAACGTATCTGTAGATTTGTAATTTTCTATAGTGATGTATGTGGATAATAGGGGTGAACAGAAAGGTACTGACAATGAAATGTCTATATAGAAGCACTTTTTCCATGTGTTTATGATCCCAGGAGAATGATCATGTCTATAAAACAGTAGTTATCAGGGGGGAGATAATGCCATAAAATGAAGATATAAAACAACCTGAAAATACTAAAGCATTTTTTTGGCCCTGAAGGTATCCTGCTAAGTTCCTTCCCCCGCCCTCCCCACCCCCCCCCGCCACTTATGAATTAGAAAAATATAACCAAAACTAAAAAAATATAAGGAAGATATGCACATAACATTTACATTGAACTTCAGATATATCTGGAAGTATAGTTCAATGAACATCTCTCTAAAGAAAAGTGAACATATTATTCTATTATACATTTCTAACACATAAATGTATATATTTTTTAACAATGAAATATAACTCCATCTTTTAAGATGGTAATAGGGGCATATGAAACATTCATAAATGGCTCTGATGGCACACACACACAAACTTTTCAACTATCAGTCAAAACCTACTGAAACTGAAAAAGAAAATCCTATTTTTAGTATAAACATTATTCCTTGGTTGGTGTGCTATTTGAGATGTCTCATATTCACAAATCAAGTGCTTATTTTATACATGTGTACATATAGACATAGATGAATAGAACTTAAGTGTCAGGCACTCTTCTAAGTCCTTTACAAATATTTACTCATTTAACCTTTTTAAACAGCACTATGAGATTGATGATGATGATGATGATTGTTGTTACTATCATTATCATTACAATTTTACAGATGAAAAAATTGAGGCACAGAGTTAGTTAAGAAAGTTGCCCAAGGCAACAAAATTAATGAAAGGAAGAACTGGGCTTTAAAGCCATACATTAAACTCTGAGCCTCTACATTGAGCTGATCTTATCATGACTAGCACTGGCATATGTCCACTATGGTTTAGAAATTCTATCAAGGGAGCAATAAAAACAATGCATCATTTAAGTAATGGTTTTAAAGAGGGAAAGTATACTTGATTTGAAATATTTAGTCAGATTTTTTAAGACTTTTATACTTAGAATATGAAATTTTATGTGCTAAAGAATGAAAAAGCTATTCAAAATATTCTAAAACATCAACTGTAGTATGCACTGGTCACTTTAAAAAGAGGTAGGAGTTCTTTGGAAATTAGACTAACCTACTTTAGGAGTGGGTGGGGGAACATAAAAGCAAACTTTCATGGACCTCTTATTGAAGATGGGGCCCAAATTTAGTCCACAATGTTGACTAAAGATTATTTGATTAATATTTATTTATTCTAAAAATATTTATTAGGGGACATCTGATTTTACTAGATAAAATAGACATGTTATTCTCTACTCCTTCTGTGAACTGGAACTAAAAACCTTGGATATTATACATTCAACAAATATTAGAATACCTTGAAATGTAACGAAAAGAAGATCATCTGACTAGTCATCTTGAGACCCAAGAAACAACATGGTGGTGAGTTAACTTGGCTTTTTGTTCTGCCTCTTACCACAGACATGGAGCTGAAGAAGCTGGTAACAGGCCTAAGTAACCTAAAAACTGTCTAAAAGACAGTAGGAGGAATCCTTGTGGTGATAGAAATATTCTGTATCTTGACTGTATCATTTTGCAAAATGGTACCATTGGGAGAAACCAGCAAAAGGTGCATGGGAACTCTCTGTATCATTTTTTACAATTGCACATGAATCTACAATTATCTCAAAATCAAAAAGTTACTTTAAAATATTTATCAAATGCCTACTAGGCACCAAGTACCATTATAGGTGCTAGGAAATAACAGTAAATGACAACAAAATAGCCTCTCTTCAAGAATATGCAATCTACTTAAGGTAAGAGACAATAAACAAAGAAATGTAAGTATGTAACATGTCAAGTGGCAAAAATGAAGGTAAAAAAAGTAGTCAGCATAAAGAAAGATAGGGAAGGTACTATTTATATATGGCATTCAGGATGCTACCTTCCAGAAAGTGGTATTTAAGCAAAGAAATAGGCCACACAGAGAAAGAGCAAACCAGAAATTTAAAAACAAACAAACAAACAAAAAAAACAATTAGTCTGAAGGCCCCAGTTGGGAGTGGCCCAGTCATTTTCAATGAATAGTAATAATAACTAGGCCATTATGTCTGGACTGTGGTTAGTGAAGTAGAGAGTGGTAGGTTTTTGAGTTAGTGTGATGACAGATAATACAGGCCCTTAGGTCATGATAAGGACTTTCAATTTTCCTTTAATTGTGTGCTAAGGACATAGGAATAATATAAGATTTGAACAGAGTAGCAGCAATGTGTTCTGACATAAATTAAAAAGGTTACTATGGCTGTTAAGAAAACTGACTGATGGCAAGAAAAGCAGATAGGAGGTAGGAAAACTGGCTAGAAGGCCATTTATTTAATTTCAGTTTTGTATTTTATTTGTAATTGGGGTTTGGTTTTATAATTATGCAAAAGCTGTACGAAAATAGAACTTATATTTACCGCCAGTGTTGCAGAGTGCTAAAGAACATGGATTCAAGATACACTGCCAGTCACTAGTAGCACGCCAATGTACAAGTTACTTAGCTTCTCTGTTTCTCAATGTTTCCCTATATAACATGGGGGCAATAATAGCACTAAGCTCAGAATGCTCCTATCAGGATTGACTGAATGTGTTATTATATGAAAATCTCTTAAAGCCTCAGATATGGTAAGTACAACAGCAGTATTTTCTATGTTATTTTTGTGTTGGTAACTATAACAAAAACAATTCAGTTAACACTATAACAAAAACAATTAAAATCAACATGAGAAAGGGCATAAAAATTATTTTCCTTAAGATAGTCCATACATTAGTGACTTTGAAAAACAATGTTTGACATCATTCCAGTGTTGATTTAGCTCAGATGTGTACTGTCGACATATTTATAGCTACTGTAGAGTCAAGGAATTGCAAAATTTGTCACCCAAAATTAATAACTTTACTTTCAGTTTTACATTTTTAGGCTGATCATACTTTATTATAATTTTATTTTAAAATTAAAAGTATGAATATAATGTCTATAGTAAGTATTAATCACTCAGCTTCCTTATTATTGAGAACTATGATCCTCCAAATTTTAAAAGTGGGAGTTATCATGGTAAACATATCCTGCTTTTATTCTACATTTGTACCTTTGGTGAACTTCTTTCCTCCTATTATGCTGATGGAAGTATAAAACATAAGTTTCCAAATATTTTATTCTCCTGGCCAAAATGATTGGTTCATGAACAGAAAGTATCCAAGAAGAGTCAGTCAAAATTCTTTTTGGATCTGGAGCCATGGACAATGGTTTTCCAAAGGTCTCTCTCTCTCTCTCTCTCTCTCTCTCTCTCTCTCTCTCTCTCTCTCTCTCTCTCTCTCTCTCTCTTCTCTCTGTCTCTGTCTCTCTCTTTGTCTCTCTCTGTCTCTGTCTCTGTCTTTGTCTCTCTCTCTCTCTCAGATCTGTGGCTGTAAGGACCAAATTAACAACGTGGGGAAAACCTGTCTGAGAATTAAGTTAAATAGACACAAGCTAAGTTAGGAAAAAGAGATTCCTTATAAGTACTCTTTAACTATGTAACAATTGATAAAATAGGTAAAAATTTCGTTTTATTTTAAATTCAACTATTTATTCTAGAGTAATGATTTTAACCACAAGAGATTCTTGGTACAATACTTTCAATCAATTAAATTTGTCACAGTGAAACATAACTCTACATTCAACCTTCCAAACCTGGTCCTATTTCTTTGAAATTGCATTATTTCGAGGGAAGAATATGATCTACCATTTTGTATAAGTATTCTATAGATCACATTCAATTCATGGTTAGTTTCTAATTTATTATTATTCAAAAAAGGAAAGAAAGAAAAAGGGGGAACATGTACCTGTTCCTACATGGTACCTTCTATAAGTCAAAATCAAATGCAGAATAAAATGCATCCAAATGAAAAATATGTGCTAAATACTTACATGGTACTAGGTAATGATAATTTTTAAGAACCCAAAAAGCCACAATTTCAGTCTTTTCAAAAGCTCATGTATAGGATACAAAAAGAACAGTGAAATATATGTCACTTATTTATAAAGAGAAGGTACTGCAGAAAATGGTTTACATTAGTTATCTCATTTGAATCTCAAACAAAACCTTAAGGGAAGTAACTCTACTATACTATGAGAAAATAGAAGTTCAGAGAGATTATATAACTCATCGAAAGTCAAACAACCAGTAAGTAATAGAGGCAGAATCCAGTCTTGGTTCAAATGCTTCCTAATTTCTGTGTTACATACAACACATTTTATAAGCTTGCATATCTATAATGTGGGATGCATGACCAAAACATGAAAACATGAAATAATTCACTAACGATGTCATGAAACATGTTATATAATTATATTAATACAATATATAAATATATTAATATTAATATTATATTATAGTAATAATATATAATATAGTTTATAACTATAAAGGCAATGAAGTTGACAAGTGATTAAAGTGGAAGGGTGAGAGAAGGTATGCATGATCAAAGTTAGTTCCATGGAAGAAAAAGAAAATGTGAATTGTGTCCTAGAGGATACATAAAATGTAAATATGTGTAGATAATATAATGGTAAGGGACATTCTAAGAAGCTTGGGTTTGATGCCTGTGTTGGAGGAAGCAGAAGAGAGGGATTTGAGAGGATGTCTGGGGACACGATAAGGGCACAGAGGGTATGAAAAAAAATGGATGTGTTACTTTTTAAAGCAACTTTGAAAGTCAGGCAGAGGAATTTAGATCAGATGGAATTTATTTTCTTACAAAAACTTAAGTATCATAGCATATAATATGCCCTGCCGCAAGTAAGAGTCTCTTATAAAAGAAGATACAAAGAATCAAGAGAAAGGGACATAAGACTGTTTCATTATACAAAAACAGAATAGAGATTAATTCTGATAATGTCTTGATTTCTCCTTTTAAAATGACAAATTGCATCTTCCTGCCAAAATTTATTATAAAAGAAGAGGTTACTAAGAAAAAAGCTGTCCTTTATGTTAGATTACTAAAGAATTCTACAAGTATAATTACAATGTTGTGATTATAAGAATTATAAGAATTCTTATAATTGAAATGTGTAACATTTGGAACTAGTTAGAGAAATAGAATAGTTTACAAATGTGACAAAATATTAAGCTCTCTGTGAGACTGTGAAGTCTTTGCACCTGCCCTAGAAATCACTGAGATTTACAAACCATCAAATACAAGGCAATAGTTTTAAAAAACTTGTTAGAAACTTTAATTGACTAAGTAATTGTGTTAAATCAAAATCATTGAAAATAAAAATGTTGATGATATTATTTTTGTTTAATTCTTGGAAATACAGGAGACCTGAGATGTTAAAAGAAAATTGTTCTACTTTATCACGTTTTATATATATATTCTACATTTTCCACCCCAGAATATATCCCCTGCAGTCTCCTTTGCCTGGAATGTTCTTCTCATCAATTTTCACATGACAGCCTCATTCACACTATTCAGACCTCAATGCAAGGATCATCACCTCAGTGAGGTCTTGAATAGAATATCTCACCCATACTAGTACCTTGTCACCTACCAATAACTATTCTATTACTAGTTGTATTGACTTGATAGTACTCACCGATAGCTAATAATCTTCTTTTGTTGTTCTCCCATCTTCGTAGATCTGTGTCCCCATAAAATCATATGACTAACGTCCTCCATTATATCATCAATATCTAGAATAGTACTTGATCCCTAAAACTCAATAAGCATTTGTTGAATAATTAATTGACAAAAGAAGTCTTCCCTATTTAACGTGCTATAATGAGTCTGAGGACTCAAAGGTATGACTCACTCACTGAGATTATAGTCTAGTAAATTAGAAATAACCTTTCCCTCACCTTTCTAAGAGTTTTCTTTCTTTCTTTTCTTCTTTTTCCTTTCCTTTTCTTTTTTTTTTTCACAATTGCTCCTTATACTCCTCTTCATGGATGAGTTCACTATCTTTTTTTTTTGAGGGAGGTATGTTAGAATGGCTCCAAACAACATAGAATTTATAACAGTAGAAATTTGACATTCAAGAAGGCTATTTCTCTAAAGCTTTACTTCTATGTTTGAGACAAATAAAGCATTAGATTTAATGCTTTTGAAATAGTATGTTTTATATATCAAGATCCTTTAGAATTGCCTTGAAGAGATCATTAATACATGTGGTTGGGAAATACCTATTGATGCCAAGCACTGTTTTGAAGTAATAAAGATAAAATAAAGGTCCAAATAGATAAAGCCCTCGTAGAACTTAGAATGTGTTAAGAAAGGGATCTATAAATAGTAGGCAAAATAAACTAACTAACTAACTAACTAACTAACTAACTAACTAACTAACTAACTAAATCAATAAATAAATATCACAAACTGAGATAGGGGCTTTAGGAAAAAGGAGGGAGGACTCCAAATAAAAGGCTTTTACTAGCTATGCATGTCAGGAAAGATGTTCCAAAGGGAAGTAATGTTTGCTCTTGATCTGAAAAATGAAGAGGGGTCAATTGGGTAAAATTGAAGAGCAGTTAGGGAGGTGTAGGGGCAAAAGCTTTCAAGCAGAGGCAATAGCGAATATGAAAAACCTGAAATATATGTAATTCTATGATACTCAAAAGAAAATAAGGTCTAATGAATTGATAGAAGCCATATTATACAGGTTCATGTAAGCCATGTTAAGCTTTACTTTAAAACACAGAATTTCAATCTATCAAAAATGACATAAATTACATATGCACCTTTTAAGGACCTTCAGCACGTGCTCATTATGATATCCTAGTTAGAAATGCTTCTGGAAGAAAACTGTCCTTTGGTTCGGCTCATTCAGTGTTAGATTGGCCTTGTGTAGAAGAACACTTATAGAACAGTCTCTAATTATGAATTAGCTGAAATCTGGAGCTATATTTTGCAGGTGGTATGATGGAAAATGGCAGGCCTTGGCTATAATAAAAATTTAATTACATACTTAATACAATTAAACCATGAAATCATGAGAGAATGTAAAAAATTAAAAAATATATAATTTATGCTGCTAGGTAGCTTGAAACATTTTCACGTTAGAGACCTAACTTCTATTATCAGTGTCAATATCTATGTCATGCTCTCATATTTCATATGGATTCCACTAATGAAATTAGGAACACAATCAGGTGGCAAAAGAGTAAGAAAGCTCCCTTATTAATAAAATATATTGGCACAGTTTGCTCTCTTCTCCACAGTAGAGAAGAATTTGCTTGTCATATGTTGGCCTGAATTACATGCATCCCTTCTGAGATGAAAAGCTAATTTATATGATTAATGTTGTATACTTCCTGAAAATTTAAAGATATGACCAAAAGGGATAGCAACAAAAGCATACAATTTTGTTCTGACATAATTGTGAAAGAAATGATTAAAAATAGAGTTGAAGTCTCTATATTTGGTACAGAGTACAAATTTATATAATACTCACTTTATCGGTTTATTAAAATCTTTGTTTTTCTGCCATAAATGTATAATTCCAAAACTTAATTTAGTATTTGGCTCAGTTAATTCTCACTATCAGTGATGGCACTTTTGGAACTTGAGTAATTGGATGTGCTTTATATTATCCTGTATAATTGCTTTTTCTTAACTTTTACATTAAAATTCTTATCTTTATTATATATACATATTTTTGAATATTTCTCATTCAGCCATTTTGTTACATTGTGTTATGACTCCTTAATAGTGACGATGAGCATTCGAAAGAAAAATTCCAAGTAATTTTTAACTAATCATATGTATGCTAAATCAGTGATATATTTTTGGTAAAAAAAAAAAGACCCGTTTAATCAAACAATTACCTTCAAGGAAATTCACACAAAGTTGAGAGAAGGAAAGGGCCATTTATCTCATGAGTTAGACCAATGCTGGAGCCTATGTTGCAGCCTGATTATTCTCATATCCATTTCTAAACCATGAGGTAATAGACTTTATTATTAACTAGATCACTTGTTTAAAACAAACATAAGCAACAGCAGCAACAACAATTTTGTACCTTGTTTAGACAGTATTTAATCATCTTAGGGGATGTAATGATAAAAAAACAAAAATAAAGCTCTAAGATAATGAACAATTTAAAGAAAAGTAAAAACATGCACATGGCCAGTGAAGTCTGTGAGGAAAATCTTAAGAGAGAATACCTAAAGGACTATGAAGTTCAGAGGTGGTGAATGTAGAAGCAGTAACTTCCAGTTGAAGAGAAATAAAGACAATTTTATTGAAAAATCATAACATTTTTTCAAGTCTATTTTAATAAATTGAAAGGAATTTACTGAGCAAAAAAGATATTATTCACTATAACCTTTACCATGATAACTGAATTATAGAAACTTGGGGAAACTTCTGTATATGATTTGGAAAAAATAAAGGGCAGAAACAGAAATAATGGGACATGAGATTTTTGGGATAAAACCAAGAAACATAGATATAGAAGCCAATTGACAAGTGTTTAATGGAGAGATGTCAATGATTTTTAAGGTGATCAACAAGGATTCAAATGCAGGATATTTAATGCAATAACAAAGATATTATGTCAACTTAGAAAGTGTTTCTGGTATATCGAGGAAGTAAAGCTGTACTGGAAGGACATAGAATTTGGAGATATTGGGTACACATTTTAAATATAATAATTAAATAACTAAGCATAGATATCACTAATTCATACATACAATATTTATCAAGCACCTACTATGTTCTAAGCACTATTATAAGAATTGAAGATACAACAAGAAACTAAAACTTAAGTGCAAATATTTTAAGTAATTTTCTCAACTGATAAGTAAAGATGCCAGAATTGGAAGCCAAGCAGTCTGACTCCAGAATCTATTTTTGTAATCACAGCAAAATACTTCCCCTCTTCTCTATCAGATAATCTATTAAGTGTATTGCATACAATGTTTTTTCTATTCAGTACTCATTATAGCCCTATAACATATTGTTATGATACCCAATGTTTAGAGAAATAAAGAGGTTTAGCCAGGTTATATAACTTTCCCAAGTCCACATAGCTAAAACAAACAAACAAACAAACAAACAAAGCAGAACCGGAATTTTAGTCCAAGGAAGTCTGATTCCAGAGCCCATGCTCTAATTCATTATTCTAGATCTAGTATTTAGAGATACTTTGGAGAGATGTTGGAAAATACTAAAATATAAAGAATAAAAATTCTACCCAGAAAAAAATGCTATCAGTATTTTAGTATATTTATTTACAATATTATTATGCATTTTCACATAATTGAAGAAATTTTAATACATATAATTTTAGAACATGTCCTTTTGCCATTAAATCATTAATATTTTTGCATCTCTAAATATTATTAGTAAACATAATCATTAGAAAAAGCTTATTTCATGGTTATATCAGAATTTAATCTCTCAATAAATTGTGCATATAATTGTAACTTTTGATTACTATAGACAGTGTAGTAAAATATATAATGTGTCACAAGTTTTGAAAGCCCTTGATATGTACTGATAAATAATTCAAAAGCAATATATAAGCTTGTTCATTTCATTGTATCTTTACCAGCTCTGTATATTATTATTTTAAAATGTTATTCTCAATTTTATAGGTAAAAAATGGTATCTCACCTAGAATGGAAGTTTTATGATGAGATTTCTTTCTAGTAAATGTGTCTGACACATTTATTGAGCGTGTTCAATAAATATTTGTTGAGTCAATTAATTCTCTTTTCTAATATGGATGCAGCTTTTGCTTTTGTACATTTTGACAACTAAAATGATGCATTCACAGGGATAGCTTATATATATGCCTACTATGCTAAAAAAGACACATAGCCAAGGAACACACACACAAACATGATGAAGCGCCATTCACCAGGAAGAACCCACAGGAACAAAAGAACTTGCAGGTATGTAGGTCCACTGTTGCTGCATTTGAGGGCTTTAATGAGATCT
This sequence comes from Eonycteris spelaea, assembly GCA_003508835.1. Lineage (NCBI taxonomy): Eukaryota > Metazoa > Chordata > Mammalia > Chiroptera > Pteropodidae > Eonycteris > Eonycteris spelaea. Next base: position 1,155,299 of record PUFA01000252.1, read on the forward strand.
AGATTTGCTGGAAAGGACTCTGACTCGTAGACTATGATGATTTTAAGCAGCAAAATTAGGGAACACCAGGGTAGAATACAATAGCAATAAGACCCAGGTGAACTCAGCCCTATCCTGGGAGCTCAGCATTTGTGGTTGGTATTGGGTTGGCGATTCTCCATGGATCGCTCACATGTCAGCACCTCTTGCTAGTGAGACACTGATTGCCCTTTGTTCAAGACTATCTTTCCAAGGGTGTCAGCATATCAAACTGCCTTGAGAGAGATACAGTGTGACCCTCTAGGGAAAAAAAAAAAAAAAGGATTTTACTAACAGTCTTGGAAAATGAAAGAGTGGCAGGCACATTACTGTTCAGTATAATAAAGATAACGTCTTCCTCCAGAGCAAAGAATATGCATGCTTATCTTTCATTATAAAAGACTTTGTTTTCCTAAGGTCAGGGTTTCTCTCCTGTATCACCACTTACTATATGTGCAGGTACCATCTGGCCCTCTGTATGTTCCCATGTGGAAAATGAGGTTTGGATAGCTGGTACAAAAGTGGTGAAACTTTGGCCTCTGCTATTGCTATAAGTAACAAAATAGTCTCTGTCTCTGACCTAGAAGTATCATGTCATTTTCCAGTATCCATGAAATTGCAGTAACTACACTGCTAGCTTGCAAGTAGAGTAAAATCTCAGAACCTTCAGAGTTCTTGACAGTTGGGAGGTTCCCCTAGCCTCTCCCCTGTCTGGGGACAAAGCCTACTTGCAGCTCTACATCATGGCTAACTAGAAGCAATTTTTACCAGTGTGTGTGGTTAATGAAGAAAGAGTCTTTATCCTGCCATAAGAGATGAGGACTGAGTCTAAGATATGTGCTGAATCAGGAATTGTGGACTTAGCAATAAACTGTACTTATTGGAGTTTTCTAGGAAACCAGGCTGAAAGGGATCTGTTTTAGACAAGTTAAACCCTCAATGACAGAAATAATGGAAGATTTTATTTTCAGGATTAAAGTAAGGTTCTGGTAAACAAATGAGCAGGAGCCAATGAGGAACCACCATTAAAGATGCTTGAAAGAGTGGGATTTTGGATTAAACATTCCTGTGCTAGTCAGGAGTAATGTGTTGAGAGTATATGAGGTAAAGTTAGTTGCAAATAAAACAAGATGTGCTTATTCCTCTAATTATGAGGGAAAGAAGAGAGAATTGATCATAAAATAGAGAGGTTTTAATGTGAAAAAAAGGAAGGTTGTTAGGGTTCATATTGGAATTATGTAGCGTATAAAATTAGAAGATAGAGGGAGTAGACAGAATTGGGGACTTTTTATGAGTGAAATAACTGAACCTTTATATTGAAAGTGCAGAAGAGACTCAATAGACAATGAATAAAAGAATTGCATGGAATGAAAGAGAGCATGGCGGATATGAATACAATGCATATCCAAGTATTTTTGAAGATCTCTATTATAGAATGTCAGTGAAATTAGAAAGTAATCCCCTCTTTCAAATTAAAATTTGAGCTCTATAGGTCAAGAACATTGTTTGAAATAGTTTTGGTTTCTCAGTGTTATGTAGCTTTTGGAACATAGATATCCATTACATTGACCAAGTTAATATTGGACGTCCTTCAGCAAAGTTGAGAAAATTTAAGAAAGTATTCAGTTAAGATATCAATTAATTTTGTGTAGCAAAATTCAAGGTGTAAAGCAGTCTACGCACAGGGGGAAAAGAGCTCATTTGGAGATCGCTTTTCTAAAAGAAGACTTAAGGTCCTAGAAGTTACAGCCAAGGTACAAAGCAGAGGTTTATTCATGAGTAATAGAGAAAAAAGGTGAAATGAAGCAAGGTCAAATAAAGAACTACCATCTGGTCCAGCTCCCATTTCTGGCTATATATCCAAAGGAACTGAAATCTGGATCTCAAGGAACATTTGCAACCCTACATTTATTCCAGCATTATTCACAATAGTCAAGATATAGAAACAACCGAAATGTCCATCAACAGATAAGTGGATAAAGAAAAAAAAAACATATATATAATGAAATATATAATGCAGTAATATAAATGAATCTAGAGAACATTATGCTAAGTAAAATAAGCTCGTTACAGAAGGACAAATATTGCATGATTCCACTTACATGAGTTATCTAAAATAGTCAAACTTATAGAAGCAGAAATAGAACAGTATTTGCAAAGGGCTAGAGAAAGGGTAGAAATGAAAATTTTCTTCTTTCTTTCTTTCTCTCTCTCTCTCTTTCTCTCTTTCCTTCCTTCCTTCCTTCCTTCCTTCCTTCCTTCCTTCCTTCCCTTCCTTCCTTCCTTCCTTCCTTCCATGTGTGTGTGTGTGTGTGTGTGTGTGTGTGTGTGTGTGAACAGGAAGTGTTTATTTACAAAGAAGTTCAAGGGAAAGAAATCTCCATGCATACATTTTGGTAGCTAGTCTCCCCAAATGGCCCTTCATTTAAGGCCCTTTTTGATATTCACATCCTGTGGAGCCCTCTCCTTGAATATGATCTGATAATATAACTTGCCTTGGACCCATAGAATACAAAGTATTGCTGCTGTATAGCTAAGGATAGATTAAAAAAACCTTTTTGCTTTATCTTGGCTGCCTCGGAACTTGGCTCTGAGGGATGCCAGGCAGGAAGTAAGATTTCTGACTACTCTTATACTGTTCTGGTATGAGAAGGCCCAATCTAGTCACCTGTAGAAAGGTGTCAGACATGAGAGTAGAGAAGCTATCTTAGACATCCATCCCAACTGAGCTTTCAAACTGAATTGTGAGTTGAACTGCATTCTCCAAAAAGATATGTTCAGGTCCTAAACATTGGTACCTGTAAATGTGACCTTATCAGGGAATAGGGCCTCTGTAGATATAATTAAATTAAGATGAGTTCATATTGGATTAGGGTGAGTCCTAAATTTAATATGGTGCATGTCCTTATAGGAAGAGGGAAATTTGGACACACAGACACAGAGAAAGAAAACACATGATAACAGAGGCAGGATAGGAGTGATGCAAAAGACAAGGAACATGAATTGTTGGCAATCATCAGAAACTGGAAGAGGCAAGGAAGGATTCTTTCCTAGAGCCTTTGGAGGAAGCATGGCACTGCCAACACCTTGATTTGGGACTTCCAGCATCTAAAATTGTGAGACAATATATTTCTGTTATTTTAGGCTACTTAGTTTGTGGTACTTTGTTACAATAGTTCTAGGAAACTTATACAGATGGCTTCAGATGCAGTCATCACCTGACTACAACCACAAGAATACCCAACCAACCTGAGCGCAGCGAATTCCCAAAACTGTATGAGATAATAATACATTTTTATTTTAAGCCAACAAATTGCATATTTTGCTAACTAATAACTGATATCAGCAAGCCATCAAGATTTAAGTTCATACATGCAAAATATCAGCACAGAATCTAGCACACTGTAAGCATTCAATGGAAGGTAGGTGCAATTATATTATTTTTATAATTTTAATTATATTTATACATGTACATAGTGCTTTTTAAGTTAAAAAGTACTTTCATGTATATTATTTTCTTTGCTCTTCCATGTAATCCTACAAAAAATATGAACTTTGTTATACTTTCATTTAACAAATGAGAAATTTAAGCTGTAAATTTAACCGATCTAACTAAAGTCACAAAACAAGCAGTGGTAGTGCTTGGCCTAGAACACTACGTCCAATAAAATATATGTAAATGGCGAAGTATAATTACCTCAAACATTGAGAAATAGAGGACTGCATTTTTATTAAGAGCTTACTGTGTAACAGTTTCTACTTCCTGTGCCAGATGCCGCATGTTACTTTATTTCACGCTTGCAATGACCCTTGTGACGGCTGTTATCCCAGCCCCACAGAATCAAGACACCCACACTCCACTGCTGAGGCCCCGAGAGGTTAAGTGTCTTGTTCATACCTATGCTTCTTCCTGAACATCATGCAAGGAGTGCACATACTTTTTTCCTCCACAACTAAAGGAGTAAAATAAATAGAATATCTTTTTAAAGATGTAGAAAAAATACTTCTTTTGCTAGGCACCATTTTTTAATGAAAGTTGCTCGTTCTTGTTCTCATACACTACTGGTAGGAATGTAAATCGCTACAACCACTATGGAAAACACTCTGGAGGTTTTAAAAACTAAGAATGGAATTACCATATGACAGCAATCCCTCTTCTGGGTATTTACTCAAAATATCTGAAAACATTTATCTGCAAGATATATGTACCCCGATGTTCATAATAGCATTATTCACAGTGACCAGGACATAGAAGCAATCAAAGTGCCCTATGAATGATGATTGGATAAAGAAGATATGGTACATATATAATGGAATATTACTTAGCCATAAGAAAAGATGAAAATATCATTTGCGACAACATAGATAGACCTCGAGATAATCATGCTAAGCAAAATAAGTCAGGTAAAGAAAGTTGAAAACCATATAATTTCACTCACATGTGGGATGTAAAACTGAAAGCAACAAATAAATATGACAAAAAACAGACTCATGGACACAGACAGTGGATTAGCAGTTATCAGATGGGAGGGGAGAAGGAGGAGGTAGATAGGGGTAAAAGGGGTCAAATATTTGGTGACAGAAGGAGATCTAGCTTTGAGTGGTGAAACACAATGTGAGATTATATATACATGTATATATGACATCTCATATATGACATATTGTTGAATTGTACTCTTGAAACTTATTTGAATTATTAATCAATATCACCCCCAATAATTTTAATAAAAGTTAAATTAAAATAAAAAATAAAAAATCAAGTCAAGTTAAAGCAGTTGAATGCAGTGTAGGGATATATACTTAGATGATAGGGATATCATCAGACACTGAATAGGTAGGGATGGGTGGATAGTAGTATGGGGACCTCCAAAATGTCAGGACAAAGCGTTGCTTCTGTGGCAACAAATACAGAAAACAAAGAGGAAGTTCCTGAGCAATTTCCTGGAGACACTAGCTACCAACAGAAGGAAGATTTTGTGGATGCACAGGATTTTATCATGTCCAAGCTCTTCTGAGCTGATGAGTCACACAGGAGGCCATATGGTACTAACTGGGTAATCTCTCTGACACTTTCTAACTTATCTATTAGCCTTTAACATATGGTAACACTCAAGATTCAATAGCAATATTTGTTTAAAGAAATACAAAAATGTCATTATTCGGAAGTTTCTTAATAATAGAATTAGCTTGGGTTAAACATATCATGGCCCCATGGGAGAGTAGATCTTAAAAATCACCTATGCTGACAACTCTACAATAGTCTAATAGAGGGATGAGCTCAAGAATTCCTTGGAATTGCATACAGCTTTTCTAATTAGGTTATTTCTCTATCCCAACCAGCTGGAGATTAATCATAAAATGTGAAATGGTTTCATTTTCCGAACTTCAGGAAACTTAATTGGTGATAATTATTATAATTGTAAAGAAATCTGCAGAGATGTTTTATTGTGGCTATAACATTAGCTTTAATACAAATTTAGTAAAGGTGTGTGTGTGTGCATGTGTGTGTTTGTAAAGGAGTGTATGCACAGTTGGATGAGAAAGAGATTCTCAAGGGAATGTGATAGATAATGGTCTGAAAGAAAAGACAAAGATAATGTTTCTGAAAAACAATTATTTAGATACAAAAATGAAGGCTTATGTAAACCCCGTTCTGACTCTTGTATATGAATTATTTTTAAATTGCTGTAGTTCTCAGAAAGTGCAAATAGTTTTTTATGAAAAAAAAAAGGTGTTCTTACTTAAATGGAACTCTTGAACTTAGAGAACTGAGAAAAGGAGAGATCTGACAGTAATTTATAATTCTCTAAAAGTCTTAAATCCATATAAAACTCACAGCACAGAATAAATATGTACCCATGCACAACCTAAATCTAACTAGTTACTGTTTAAAATCTGAATGTCTTTAGAAAGTATAACAGAAACTTCTAAAGGTTTTTAACTTTTCCCAATCTCTGTCATTGAAATACAAATATATTGAGAATAATTTATTTATATAAACTGAAAAAAAAATCAATACAGAGTTTTTCAAATCTCCTAGATAAATTTAAGAATAGTAGAAAAAGGGAGAGAGAACATGTAATTAAAAAAAAAATACCAAAGAATCAAATTGATTCATCAATTTCAGTCAATAAATAGAAGCATATATCTAAAACTGACCAGAAAACATAACTTTTTTTTAATTGGTTTCTTATTTTAAGAATAACACTGTATATTTAAAGAGATAAATTTTCCAGGGAAGGAAATATCAAATTTGGAGTGGAATAGGAAACCACACAATTTCTCTTTTTGAATTCTAGCCAAATTATATTTCTTTTTAAAAAATTCCTTTAATGACTTTTAAAAAATGAACTTTAAAATATATTTTCTAGTGCTAGACAGTAGAATAAACATGAATTTTGTCTACTGACTACCTAGATACATATTTTAAATATTCCATGATTTAAAGATCTAGTAAGAAATAGGCCATTTTCATAAAAAGGTCTTTAAAACATAGATGGATAATTCAAAATCCTCACTTATTCTGAACATCTTGTTCTTCAAAAGTACTTGTAAAGGAAGGACAAAAATATTTTCCATTATTAATTTATTTTAAAATGTATTAGACTGTTGATAAAATTTAAATTTAAGGCTAGCATATTTCAATGAAGAAATGTTTATGCCTAACTAACACATGTTTAAGTATGTAACACTAGAAATATTGTTACAAAGATTCTACAATTTTATCTTGTAGTGCTCTTTGCATTTGTACTTGGAATCCTTTTCTTCAGTCTATCTTTTCTACTTATGCATGTAAACACAACAGTAGAAAACATTAAATTAAATTAGCAACTATTTTGTAAAATAAAATTTAATTTTCAAGACTCACACTTCGAAGAAGATGGAGTAGGCACACTTTTCCTACATCTCTTACTAATTACACCTTGCAACTAAAAACCTTGGAATATAGGTTATAGTTACTTTCTGAAAGTTAGAAAGAAAAGAAGAATGATTGCCCTAGTATGGAACAAAGGACTAGTATCTAGAATACATAAAGAACTGTAGGAATCCAACATTGAAAACAAACACTTCAATTAGAAACTGAGTAAAAGACACAGCAGAAATTTCACTAGATATAACGAATGACAAATGAGCACATAAAAATGTTTGCCATCAGCCATTAGTGAATTACAGAGTAAACTATAATGCAATATTACCACATACCTGTGGGAATGGCTAAAATAAATAAAAATAGCAAATGATACGGAGAAACCGTATCACTCAGACATTGCTAATGGGAATTTAAAATGGTATGGTCACTCTGAAAAACAGTTGGAGACTGTCTTTAAAAAAACAACATACAACTAATAATAACCTAGCAATTGTACTCCCTGGAATTTAGCCCAAGAAATGTAAAGTTATATTCATACAAAAACCTGTACAAGAAAGTTTATAGTAGCTAATTTATAACAGCTCCAAACTGGAAACTCTCAGACCTACTTTAATGAGCGAATGGTTAAACAAAACAGTAGTATATCTTATCATGGACTCCCACTTAGCAATAGAAAGGATTGTATACAGGAACCTGGATGAATCCCCAGAGAATTACGCTGAGTGAAAAAAGTTAATCCAATAGGTTATATACTATATGATTCCATTTATAACATTCTTCAAATGGCAAAATTTAGTATAGAGGAATAGATTAGTGTATGTCACTGGTTAAGAAGGAGATGGGAATGGGAGGGAAGGAGGTGGTTATAAAAGGGTAACAGGAGAAATTATTGTGATGATGGCTTTTTCTTTATTTTGACTGTATCAATGTTAACATTCTGGTTATCATATTGTACTCTGTTTTGTAAGATGTCCTCACTGGATGAAACCAATAAAGGACACCTGAGATCTTACCATATTATTTCTTACAAAAGCATGTGAATCTATTGTTGTTTTAAATAAATTGTTCAATCTAAAATCAAATAAATAACAAAATTACAAGCTCTGAGAAGATATTCACAATGTTGGTCACAAAGGGGATCTCTAGGTTTTGGACATTTCCCCCTATTTTTTATTTGTATTTTTGTTTTTCTACAGTGAATTTACATTGTTTTGGTAATAAGGAAGAGGAAATACAACACTCCCATGATCAAATATTACTACATGAGCACATTGTTCAATCATTATAGGTTCTTAGTTTGGAAGGAGACTTAAATTGCTTTGTCTATTATTGCAACATAACCTATGGTAGGGTATTTTAAGAGAGAGTATGAACTTCTAATTTGAATAAAGACAATGGGTTGAATAGTAGAACTGTTGGCCTAACATTTTCTTTTTCTACCCTCTGTGCTATTAACATTTACAAAAAATAAATTTTCTTTCAGAACTTAAAAGTGCTACTTCTGAATCTCAGATATTCTGACCTAATAGCTGTATATTGTGGCTTTATGTTGCCAGTTAAATAAAGCAACACTGGGAATCATCTCATAACACTTCTGCTTTGCTGGAAGGGTGTCTGTACACATGTGCATGCACTAGCTTCTAATTTCTGCAAAGGATTTCCATTAGTTCTTTAGAAAATCGCTGGCTTATTTTCAACAACTGAAAATGAAAATATCAGAAATCAACAGGCTATTGAAAATGATGGTGATGGAAGGTTTCAATGAACATAAAGGTTAACTAGGAGGAAGCTAGATACAGATAATTCTGTTCCAGAATCCAAAGGGCAAGAGAAAAATCAAGAAGTTAGAGGTCAGGATCATTGAGGAGGGAATGGTTTTGTAGCTCTAATTGATTCCACAGTCTCCTAGAGGGAACTAACAGTTATCTTAGAATCATCTCAAACAGTAGTATAATTAAATTCTGCCACCCTCAAGCAAAATTCTTCAAAACTATCTCCTTGTAGTCTTCTAAAAAATAACCTTTGCTGTATGCCCAAGGAAACCCATGTTTTCATCTGCAATATGGTAGTGCTTAATCAATCTTAACTTAAAAGATTATGCGAGAAGAAATATGTTTGTAAACTATTAAAATTTTACATAAGTGTAAAAAGGTTATCATATCCCTCTCGCCGCCCCCCCCCAACAACCAAAAAATTATAGAGAAAGTTTAGGCTGAGAAGCTAAGCTAGGCTTGAAATAAAACATCTGCTCTGTGTGATTCAAGTTGCTTGGGGAATTTACTTTGTGTCTAACTTCTGGTTAGTGTTAGTTCTGCCATCTAGTGGCCACTTAAATAAACACAAGCTGTCATAAATTAAAGATCATATGAAGATCCAAATAGACCATTTCCAGTCCAAGTGTAAATGCTAAAAAATTTGTTGGCAGGAAAAATTTTTATTCAGGGTTTTAAATTAAGATAAGTAGGCTGACTTAAAACACTGTGAATACAAAATCAAATTAAAAGCGTTTTTTTAACATTTTTAAAACTGATTTCAAAATAAGAAATTTATAGTCATTGTCAATAATATTGTAATAACTATGTATGGTGCCAGGTGGGTACTAGACTTATCCGAGGGATCATTTCATAAATTATATAAATGTCTAGCCACTATGTTATAAACCTGAAACTAATATATTACTAAATATCAACTAAAACTAAAAATTAAAATTAAAAAAGAAATTTATATTTATAAATTTCACTGAGTTTAAAAGAAAGTAATCATTGCATTAACTTAATTACCTTTCATCTAATTATCTTTCATTTTAATCACATTTATCTTTTCTTCTTAATTTAAACAATGAAATAAAAATTTCATCAGTACTTGGCTTTGTGCTACCTGCCAATTTGCTGAAGAATAGTTAATCAAAAAAACATAAACAGTTTTAGAAGTTGAACTCTAAAATGTGCAAATATGATATTCTTCACTTTTAAATGATACAAGAACACTTTGACTTTTTAAAACTCAATATTGTTTTGATATAGTTGTTAATGGAAGTGACAGGTGATACAGGCACTCATGTTCATTCTCCTTGTATAATTTTAAGAGCTGTTTATCCAAAACTGTGCATTCTCACCCCCGTTTTTTTCCAGAGTACTAATCTGATGGCTTATATTTTTAAAAGTCCCAGTATTTTAAAAAGGCTCATTTTATGGTTGAACATGACATTTGTCAAGTGCCTAAGAAGTATATTGAATACCCTCTGAGAAGTATTTATAAGCTAAATTCATCAGACAAATGTGCAATATTCACGATTCAACATTACAATTGTTATCTTTATTTGTTTTCTTGGCTGTGATGCCTATACAAATTACAGTCTTTTTAAATTCTAATCAGTATAGTAAAGCTATTCAAATAAATAATATAAAAAACCTAATAACCATTAGCGATGTTTTTTCATTATTCTTGAATACAGTTAATTTCCTCTTAAAATAATTATTGCTTGAGATAATGGTTTTGCATCCCATTGTTCAAACTGTAAATACAGGTAATGTTGTAATTGTTAATATTGTGTAAAAAAGTTCTTTGACAACCCACAATCTCAAATCCCTTGTTGATGACATCTTACTTAACAAGTATCTGTAAAATACAAGCAAAATAATTAAATAATTTCCCCAAATTGCTTACTCTTTAATTTTTTGGGGTCCACATTTATTTTTACTTCATAAATATAACCTTTTGAAGTATGTATGGGAGCTTCAAAGTAACAAATAAGCTCCATTTCAAGGCATGAATGCTTATATAGTGTTAGTAGATAAACTTATTTCCAAGTAGGAATATCTCATGTGATTCCTGAGACTGATTCTGCCAAGATTCACTCTGTTTTAGAATATAGCACCCCAATGTGTGGACTTCCCCCCCGCCCCAATCTGTGTATTTTCTAACAACATGGCCAAACTCCTAGGATTTTATGCGGAAAAAAAGAGAGAGAGAGAGAGAGAGAGAGAGAGAGAGAGAGAGAGAGAGAGAGAGAGAGAAAAGAAAAAAAGAAAAGAAAGAAAAGATGATTTAACAAAGAGAATATTTGCAGACTTCTAAATGAAATCAAAATGTCCATGCTTACACTATAGCAAAGTGAGTTGCAAAATTAAAACCACAGTCTCTAATAATGGAAAGTCTTTTATTTATTACTCTCCTATGTGTCAGAGAGATATCCTGGGTCAAGTTCATCAAGGGGGATATAACATTAAATGTGTATTTAAAAACTACAATGTGACAAAATGAGCTCCTACTAGGAAGTCCGGCTCCAGAAGCCACCTTAGAAGGGTCCTCACTACCACTGCTGGCTTTTACAGCAATTTCATCAGGGGAAAAAAATCCATCAACAAGAGGGATTTATTTTCCAAAAGATAAGAAAGATACCATACCTCAAGAGAACAAAACACTTAGAGGTAAGGGGAAAAAACCCACGTATGTCTAGACAGTCCATAGCCTAGCACAGGATCTGGACATTCCAATCCAAGGGCCAAATGCAGCCTTCCATCTGTTTCGTAAACAGTGTTTTACTTGTCATGCCCATTTGTTTATAGAGCATGTATAACTTCTTTCCCACTACAACAACAGAGCTGAATAGTTGCCAGAGTACCTATAATCCCTCAAAGTTTAAAATATTTACTATCTGGCTTTTTACAGAAAAACTGTCAACCCCTGACCAGATAACATTTGCATTTATCATTCCCCAGATATGCTCTATACTTTTCATTTCTTTTTTCTTTTTTCTTTTTTGTGCCTACTGTTCTCATCATATGAAATGCTCATTTCTCTTTCCCAGTCCAACAAAATTCAATTAATCTTACAATCGAATTGCATAGATCATTTAAAGGTTTGTATTTAAATTTAAGATTAGGTTTCTGAGATTTACTGATGATCTAAATAAGTTTAGTTTATTAATTTTTAACTTTTTAACTTATATTCTGTTATGTGAATAACTTACAATTAATCCATTTGCTGCCACTGGTTTGGGTCTAACACTCTGATTTTTGCTTACTAGTGCTTCAATGAATCTTTTTGTAATACATCTCCTGATTTATAAGTGCAGCAGTTTCTCTATAGTATATATCTAGAGGTTTATTTATTTTCCAGCACGATTGGAAAATAGTTAATACTGTTGTTTTTTTTCTCTCTCTCTCTCTCTTTTGGATAGGTAATAAATGAATCTTAGTTTGTATTTTTGTGATTACAAATGGCACCAGGTATCATTTCTTATCTTTAATGACTATTAATGTTTCATCTTCTATAAAAAGTCTATTTAAATTTTTAGCTTCTTTTTCTTAGTTTGTCTTTTTATTTCATTAAATTGAAGGTGTTTTTAAGTCGTTTAGATAATAGTTCTTTGTCATTATATATTGTAAATGTATTCATTTTATGACTAGTCTTCACTCTAGACATGAAGGTTTTTTTATAAAAGAAGTTCTTAGTTTGAATGTAGCTGAACTTACCTATATATTTTTTCCAGATGGTCTGTAATTTTATATCTTATTTATTAAAACCATCCCTACTTTAAGAATGTTAAATAATCTGGAATTTATTTTCTTTTATAAGATAGGAAGATAATTCTCTTTTTATGTAAATAATCAGATTTCTAGGATCATTTCTTGAGATGTCTTTCTCCATTGTTTTGTAAGGCTAACTCGATATTATAAATCAAGTTTCTGTGTAAAGGTCTCCTATTATTTTAGATTGTTCTGATTGGAACAATGTAATGGTTTCTTAATCTTTTAATTCTGTTGATATTTCTTTTTTAAATTTTGAGTCAATGTTATATCACCATTAAAATATAGAATTGTTATATCTTTCTGTTAAAACAAACCTCTTATAACTAACCTTATTGGGAGATCACTGTAAATTATATAAATATCTAACCACTATACTGTATACATGAAACTAATATAAAATAATATTGAGTGTCAATTATAATTGAAATATTTTTTAAAATTAAAAAATCAAAACTCTTATTATGTATTGGCTCTCTTTATTCTTACTCATTATTCCCACTAATGTATTTTGCTTTAAAGCTTTACTTTCTTTAATATCACTACATGAGTATTGTTATAGTGTTCACTAGATATATCTTTATTTATCTATTAACTTTCAATCTTTGTATGCAGAGAATTCTTATGTGCAAAACAACACTGTTTATCCAGGAACAGAACTGTTGTTGAATACATATTTGAAGACCAATTTTGTATGACCTTTCTATAAACTTTCTGAGTGTAATAATTACCATGTTACCCCATACAACTCTGCATAGTATTCATCATAGATAAAACTTTGTCAGATGCAACACAGACAAGCAAGCTCTCCCAGGCATCCCATTTAATCATCTAAAGCAGTGTAATTATCAATTCAGAAGCAATTTACTAATTAATGAGTTTTTTTACTTTAGCAATAATAATTTGGGTAAAAACAGGAAATGTGTCACTTTTAATAATACATTTAGTAGACATACTGGTAAGATGGCAGATGCCGTAGAGACAAGAGTAATATAGCACAATTTTAAATAAAAGTACACAGCAGACTGACGGCTATACAGATTTAACTGTACGCACTTAATATTAATAGTTAGAAAACTTGAAAACAAATGCTTAAATAAATATTATTTGTTCTACAAGTAAATAACAAAAGCGAATGAGCTCTTTAAAATGATAAATGAATTCATGAAATCAACACATTTCCAAAATACATTACACATAATTATAATATTGATATTATATCTTAAGTAGCAGAAAAGTATACATTTTTACATCAGAAATTTGTTGAAAATCCTAAGATTTCAGTTATATATTTTTATTCACAGAGAAGCTGGCTCACACATGCAAAATTTGACTATAAATCTTAAATTTAACTAAAACAATATCACATTAATGAATTGAATAAAATCCAAAGTCATAGAGTCTGCATGTCTTCATTTTTAAGAAAAGAACTGAAATCAAGTACTTCACTCTTTTGTTTAATAAAGAAAAATTTTGCCTTAAGTTTATGAGCTGAACAATGGAAAAAAATCAAAAACTTAGTCATATTTTTCAGATTGTTTAAAAGGTAGCTTTGTATTTTAAAAAATGCCTTATTTAACTGTTATTAGAACCTGTATAAAGAGTGTTTTTGTGTGTGTGTGCATATTTATATACATATGCATACATATGCACATATATACACATCTGTATCTACATATATTTTATAAACACATATATGTATACTCAAACACACACAAAAGACATGTGTGTGTATGTTTGTGTTGCAAAGCTTATGAATTTAAAGCAAAAATTCAACTCTAGAAAAATTCACTAGTAGTATCTAAATGGTGTTATAATTTTAAAGAAAAAGTTTAAATGTGCATGCACATATCTATCTATGCTTAAGGAAAATCATTGTTATCTTAAATATATAATGTGAATAAGTGCAATCAAATTAAATGTATCAGCAGAATATCAACATATAATTTTACAATTAAAAAAATTCTCACACTTTGAAATATAATTTAAAGAAATAAAAGTATCTGAATTTAGTTTTTGATAAGAATGTGGTTTCCTTCAGTCAAGGAGAAACATTTGAGGGATTTTCTATTAACTACTTGTACAAATAAACATCATCAATGGAGACTATAAAGAATTTGGTGTGGCTGATATCACCAGGAATGGTGGTGTAAGAAGCTCCAAAAATCCTCTGTTTCATAAAAGCAAGACCGCTGGTAAAATTGTCAAAATCAAGTTTTTTTGAACTCTTGAGATTAAGCAAAAGCTTTAGGTAGTATTTAAGAAAAGTGGTTTGATGTTAGTAAAAACAGGAAGGTTTGTGATTATTTTAATTTGCCTTAATAACATTCTCCTCTCTCTAAACCTGTGTTTTCCTCAAAAACCAATAACCCCATAATCAAAGTGAAAGCTAGAAGTGTAATAATGTCTGGAGTGGGCAGAATAAATTTAGAGCAATTCCAAAGCCCATTTCTCAGGTAACTGTCATTATTTGATCTGTCTGGAAATTCTGTGGGAAACTAAATGTGCAAAACATCTCTTTATTTGACATGTCTCAAAACTATCCCAGGGCAAACAGTGTTAGCCCTGTGAGCACTTGTCAAAAATATTCAGCAGCAACTGTTAAAATGACCATGCATGAAAGGAATACTGATGAAATACACATGAAAATAATTGCTTTTAAAAAGTTATTAAACAAATAACAGCAGCACCTCAAAAAACAAACGTCAACAACAAGCCATAGAGAAGAGAGAGGGAAGTCAGATTTCCAGACTCACCACAGTATATTATATAAAATATTAATTTTACATTTAAAATTGTGAGACATACAAAGAAAGAAACAGGACAATGCCCCAAAGGAAAAAAAAAAAGGCAACCAGTAGAAGCTGCAGCTAAGTAAGCACACATGTTGAAGTTACTATATAAAGATTTTAAATGAGAAATTTAAATATATTCAGAGAAAAAAATATGGGAATAATATATAACCAAATAGAAATTATAAATAAGAGAAAGAAATTATTAAGAAAATTAATAAAATAAAAATTTTGGAGTGAAAAGTATTAACACTAAAGTAAAAGATTCACTAGAGGGCTTCAATAGCAGATTTAAATAAACAGGAAAAAAATCAGCGGACTTGAAGATAAATTCATTAAGATTATCTTGTCTGAAGAACATAAATTTAAAAAAAAAGAAAGAAAGAAAAATAGAGCTCAGGAAACCTATGAGATATCATTAACTGTAACAACATATTTATATGCTATTCTCCACAAAAAGAGCACAGAAAAGGGTAGAAAGAATATTTTAAAGAGTATTGGCCCAAAACTTCTCAAATTTAATGAAAGATGTGAATCTATAAATCCAAAAATCTCAAAGATCTCTAAATAGGATAAATTCAAAGAGATACAAACCAAGATACATCAAACTATCTAAAGCAAAGACAACAAAGAAATTTTGAAGTCAGCAAAAGAGAAGGGACTCGTCACATACCAGGAATTCTCAATGAATTTAACAGCCAGTTTGTCATCATAAACCATGGAAGGCCAGAGGACAGTGGGATGACATAGACAAAGTGTGTGTATGGGGTGGAAGGGAGGTGCAAAACAAGAATTCTATACCTAACAAAAATATCCTACAAAATGAAGAGGACATTAAGATATTCCCAAACGATTTGTATCTTTGAATCTAAAAGATACAAACAGAAAGAATGTAAATAACATGCTATGCAAATAATAACCAAAAGTGAGCAGGAGGCTATACTAATACCAGACAAAATAGACAAACTTTAACCAAAAATTTGCTACAGACAAACAATGATACTTTATAATTATAAAAGAGTCATTTCGGCAAGAAGATACATCTATAAATGTGTTTGCTTATGGTCCACTTAAAAATGCCCCACCCGGCTGCTGAAGGCCTCCAACCCCCAAAGCATTCCTATTTTCCTAGTCAGCTTACTCCCATTTTGAACAACTACTGAAAATCTCTGCCACCCACGAGTGAACTCCTTTCTCCTCACTGGCAAATCACCATGCTGCCTCCTTCACAGTGAAAACTAAGGCTTGTCCAGGCACGGTTCCTGTTTGTAAACTGCGTTTAAAAAGCAATCCCCTACCCCATACTCCCCGCCAAAAATACCCCATCCAAACATATCTATGCCTAACCTATGTAACCAGCAAATGTTACCTTATATGGCAAAATAAATGATTTTGCAGATGTGATTAATTTATTAATCTTGAGTAAGTTTATCCTGGGTTATATGATGGGCTGTGAATAAAATTACATGTATCCTTAGAAGAAAGAGGCAGAGGAAGATTTGACACACACAGAGGAGATAGAAATGTGAAAATGGACCAAACAGATTTGAAGATATTTGCCTTAAAGATTGAAACAACATGCTTACAAACCAAGAAATGACAGAAGTCAACAAAAACTGGAAAAGGCAAGAAATTAAATCTCCCCTAGAAATGAAAGGAGTGCAGCCCTATGGAAACTTTGTTTTGGGCCAATGAAACTATGTCAGATTTTTGGCCTCCATACTGCAAAAGCTTATTTCTGTTGTATTAAGGCATTGATTCTCTGGTAATTTGTTACAATAACCCCAGAAAACTAATATAATACTCCTATGAACAGTGCCAAAAATATAAATAAAACTAAAAAAAAATCAAAGGAAAAATAGACAATATAGTTGGGGAATTCAAAACCTCACTTTTGAAAATAGATACAACTAGACAAAAAGATCAACATGGAAGGAGAAGATATGAATATAACTATAAACAACTTAGAACTAACAGATATCTGTAGATCACTATAGACAACAAGAGTAGAATATGCATGTAGATCATTCTCCAGAATAGACCATATTTTAGGCAATAAAACAATCTCAATATATACTTAAAAAATAGAAATCACAGAAAGTTCCCTGTCTACAGCATAATGAAGTTAGAAAAAACTACAAGAGGAAAATTTGGGAAAGCCACAAATACTGGAAATTAAAAACAATATCCTTCTAAATAGCCAATGAATCAAAGAAGAAATTAAAAGGGAAATTATAAAATACAGTTAGGTCAATGAAAATGAAAACACAACATGTAATAACTTGCATGATGCAGCTAAAGCAATACTTACAGAGAAATGTTTAGCTGCAGAAGCCTGTATTACAAATAGAAGAATGATCCAAAATCAATAACCTACTCTTTCATCTTAAGAAACTAGAAAAGAGATCAAACTACATTCAAAGAAGGGAAAGATAATAATAATTAGAGTTGACATATAAAAGGGTAGAAAAACAATAGAGGAAATTAATAAAACAAAAAGTTGGTTCTTTGAAAAGATCAACAAAATAGTCATTTAAATAGATTGATAATGAAAAAAAGACAGAAAACTCAATATACCCCAATAAAGAAGAAAAAAGGAATGTCACTTATTTCTATAGAATCTTTTTATTACAGAAATAAAAATAATTAGTAGATAATACTATAAATAATTTTGTGCCAAAAATTATTTAAAAGTTAGATAAAATAGACAAAGTGCTAGGAAGACAAAAAATACCAAACTAACTCAAGAAGAAATAAGAAATCTGAATGTAACTTTAAAAAGTAGAAACTGAATATAATTAAAATTCTTCTCACAAAGAAATCCCTATGGCTAAAGGAATTCATAGATATATTCTATCGAATGTTTAGAGAATAATTCTTCATAATTTATTTCAAAAAATAAAAGAGAGGGAAACACTTTCATCTTGTTCTATAAGGCTAGTATTATCTCAAAGCAGAAAAAAATGGTATATAAGGACAATAGAGAACAATATTACACAAATATACACAACAAAATCTTCAATTAAGTACTAGTAAACTGAATATAGCATATATATACACATCGTGACCAAGTAGAATTTATTCCAAGAATGCAAGGCTGGTTTAATATCAACCAATATAATATACTCTATTAATGAATAAAGTGAGCACACATACAGGCACACACACACACATACTTGTCACTTAATAGATGAAGAAAAAGCATTTGACAAAATTGAAGACCATTTCATGATTAAAACACTCAAAAAATAAGGGCAGTATTAAGCTCCCACAACCTGATAAAGGACAACTAGCATCATACTTAGTTTAAAGTCTCAAATATTTCCCTAAGATCCTGGAATAAGGCAAGAATATTCACTCTCACCAATTCTGTTCAATATTGTCCTGGAGTTTGTAGCCAGAGCCATTTAGGAAAGAAAAAAAAAATTTCTAGATTGCAAAGGAAGAAATAAAATTATCTCTATTTGCAGATGTCATAATCTTGAATATATAAAAACCTAAGGAACACACACACAAAATTAGAGTTAATAAACAGTACTACAAGTTTCGAGGATACAAATCGATATACATTACCAATTTTATTTCTAGACATTAACAATGAACAGTCTGAAATGAAATTAGATAGCAATTCCATTAATGATACCAAAAAGAATAAAATGCTTATGAATAAATTTAACAAAATAACTATAAGACTTTTACACTAGAAACTACAAAACAATGAAAGACATTAAAGAATTAAATAAATGGAAAATTTTTATAGTCATACATTGTTATCTTTAACATTGTTAAGATGGCAATACCACCATTGTTACACAGAGCAAATGCAATTCTTATCGATATTGCAGCTGCCATTTTTTGCTGACCTTAACAAGTTTATCTTAAAATTCAGACAAAGATGCAGCAGACCCAGAACTGCCAAACAGTCTTGAAAAACAACAAAGTTGGAGGACTTACAACTCATGATGTTAAAGTTTACTATGGAACTAGTAACAAACTAGTAACAAACATCATGGTATGGGCAGAGAGATCACAAAAAGAAATGCTATATATATTATTAGTTATTCTCCCATTTTACCATCCCCTCATCTCTAGCAACTCCTAATCTACTTTCTGCCTCTATGAATTTGTCTATTCTGTACATTTCATGTAAATGGAATCACACAATAAGTGGCCTTTTGCAGCAGACTTCTTCCACTCAGCAGAATGTTTTGAAGGTTCTTTCACATAGTAGCATATATCAATATCCATTCATTTTTTATAGCTCAATAATATTCCATTGTATAGATACATTCCTTTGGTTAATTCATTCATAACTGATAGATATTTGGGATGTTTTGACTTTTTAGTTATATAAGGTTGCTATAAAAACATCTGTACAAATTTTTGTGTAAATTTGCGCTCAATTCTCTTTAGTACATACCCAGGAGAGAAATTGCTGGTCATATGGTAACTCTATATGTAATTTTTTTGAGGACTTGCCAGATTGTTTTTTATACTGTTATACTATTTTATAGTACACCAAGAATATATGAGGTTTCTAATTTTTTTCACATTTCCATCAAAACTTGTTATCGTTCATTACTTTGATTATAGACATCCTAGTAGTTGTGAAGTGTTATCTCATTGTGGTTTTGTTGTGCATTTCTCTAATGACTAATGATGTAGAGCATTTTTTATGTGTTTATTGGTCTTTTCTATACTTTTTTAGAGAAATGTCTATTTTAATTCTCTGCCTATTTTAAAAATTATGTTATTCATACTTTATTATGAGTTTTATTTCTTTATATATTTAAGTATGTAACAACATTAAATCCATGTTTCAGATATACTTTTTACCATATACTCTAGGTTTTTTTTCCATTTCATTGATAGTATCCTTTGAAGCACAATTTTTTTTAATTTTGATGAAATCTAATGTATGTATATTTTTCTCTCATTGCTTTTGCTTTTAGTGGCATTTCTAAGAAACCATGGCTGAATTTAAGGTTGTGAGAATTATACCTCTTACTTCTAAGAGTTATTGTTTTAGCTATTAAGTCTTTACTACATTTTAAATTAATTTTTCTATATTATATGAGGAAGGAATCCAAGTTTAGTCATTTGCAGGTGCAGGTGTATATCAGCTTTTCCAAGCAAAATTTTTCAAAAAGACTATTCTTTTCTCATTGAATCATGTTGGCACATTTGTTCAAATCAATTGACTATAAATTTAAAAGCTTATTTCTGAATTCTCAATTCTATTCCACTGAGAGGAATAATTTAAAAAAATTAATTGTACTCTTTAAAAGGTTAAATTTTTAAGGATTGCTATATCAATTTTAAAAGTTAAAAAATATTTTGATGTGATCATTAAAAAGTCTAGATCATAGATACCTTAAGACATTTGCATATAAATTACCATGAAAACAATTGAGAAGTTTCTCATTTAAATATTCATAAATACTTGTTCTGTATAAACTCAATATTTAAATATTTCCTAGTGTCTTGTATTTTATTTTTTCTTATTGCAATTATACAATATTAACAAGAATTGAAAAAGCATTGCATGGCCTGTGGACCAAATGTGGCCTGTGGCCTGTTTTTGTAAACAAAGTTTATTGCAACACAGCAATGCCCATATTAGCAATTACTTTTTTTTTTTTTCAATACAATAAGGGTTGAGCAGCTACGACAGAGAGTATACCTCAAAAAGTCTAAACTCTTTAGTCTCTCCTTCTTTACAACAAATTTGGCAATGATTCCCCAGTACCAACAAGCACATCTAGTATCCAGATCTAGTTTGAAATAACATTCTCCAGGAAAGGGAATCAGGGCTTCTCAGTAAAAAGGGTGCTTCTGGAAATGTGGTAGAAAGATACAAAATTACCCTGGAGCCTCTTCTACTGGGGAAATGTAAGGATATTCTAGAGAGAGAGAGAAGAGAGAGGGAGGGAGGGAGAGGAGAGAGGATAGATGATGATAGGTTAGATAGATAGGTAGATAGATAGATGATGATAGAAAGATAGATAGATAGATAGACAGACAGACATAGAACGAGAAAGATGATAGATCACACACACAAACATAAAATGATGGAAGGACATCAAAGGGACACAGTAGCAAAATGAAAGAGCTCCATATGGTCAAAAATGAAACAATCTGAACAATAAAATAAGTAACATAGTATTGCATTGTAACCTAAAGGATATTCATAAAATCCATGAGTCTATGCTAATATAAATAAATTAAGAGGGGAAGGAAATATCAATTTTCCATGCAGAAGAATTACAAATAATTTAAGTATACTCAGTCCTCAAGGAGATGAAACATACTCTACTTCCTTAACTGCAGACTGCACATTGTAACTTCATTCCAAAGAATACAGTACAGAAAGGTGGGGGAGCAGAATAACTTTATATTGGAAAAACCTGATAAACAGCATTTCAGCCAAGTGATAAGTCATGCTGATAGTAAGTATTATTAACATGATATGATGAAAATGGCATTTTACCTCTGTGGTCCTCCTCCCTAAAACATACAACCTCCATCTAATCATGAGAAAAACATCAGACAAATCCTAATTTAAGGATAGTCTACAAAATGCTTGACAAATACTCCTCAAAATCATCAAGATAATCAAAAGCAAGAAAAGGCTAAAAAACTATGACAGCCAAGAATTGCCTAAGGAGAAATGATAACTAGATGTAATGTGATATTCTAGATGGGATCCTGGAACAAAAAAAGGATATTACTTAATATTATAAAATATATTGAGTTCTTATTAATAAGGAAATCTGAATAAAAGATGGACTTTAAATAATAAGCAGATATCGATACTGGTTCCTTAAGTGGAACAAATGTACCATATTAAGGTAAGATACTCCTAACGGGGGAAACTAGGTTGGAGGTATATGGGATCTCTGCACTACCTACCCAAATTTCTGTAAATGATTTTCTGTAAATCTAAATCAATTATAAAATAAAAGCTAATTTTAAAAGTTTGTTAACACCTGATATAAATGGGCAATCTCATTATTTTTTACATTTTTAGATGTATTTTTGCTTTCATCTTTCTAACCCATAATAATCCTCTCCTTTATATTTTTGAACGGATAAAAACACAGTGCTATTACATCCTATCTGATAATTACAGTATTTGAGGTCTTTACCAATCTGATTCTCCCAACTATGTTTTTCTTCATTTACTCAGGTTATTTCATTTCCTAGTATTTTGTGTTTTATCTATATAAATTCGTTAATGGGTAGGTTGAGGATTGCTTCTTTCAGACAGGATTTACATTTATTCTACCAGGAGACACTATCATAGTACTTGGGCTATCTTCCAAGTACTATGAATTTAATTTTCAAAGCAAACAATCAAGCAAACAAAAAACTCAAGTCATATGGGGTTTGGTATTTTTGAGATATTTTGTCTGGCTCCTCAACCAATTCTAAGGTTCCCAACAAGAAGTTTTCTTGGATGACTCTTATGGAGGGAAGGAGTGGGCTGAAGAGGGATTTATCTCTAGTTCACACTTAGAATGTGTAGAATTGGTATACACTTACATCTGTGATTGACTGTTAGACTTGTCAACTTGAGCAAGCCCAAGGTTTGCTCTTCTATCTCTGAACTATAAAAATTGATGTTCATTAGGTTGGGCAGGTGTTGTCAGAGCCCAATGTACTTTTTTTAAGTTTCCCCTAGCATTTATATCAGGACTCAGGGAATTACTTATATTTTGAATTGTTTATAAGTTTATTCTGAAAGTTCGTTTCCATTTCAGCTCATAATATAAACTGTTCTAGAAATGGTCAATCTAAGTGTCTAGTCTGCCAATAGTACCTGAAACAAAAATTTATCAACAGTGTTTGAATTAAATTAATTGCTGTTTGTGGAGAGCAGATTGCAAGCTGACAAGGTCCTTGCAATCTGTGAGGCCAGCCAAGGGTAGCCTCACCTCAACAAACTCTCCTAAGACTGGGGAGGTACAATTGTTCAGGAAATAATACAGTGTTTCTCTGAGACAGGGAAGTACACTTATAGCCCTGAACAGACAGAACAGCAAAAGTTCATAATAGAATGTGGGTTAGGTGATTGTGCCAAAGATGATCTTATTCTAGCTAGCAATTGTATGCTCTCGTATAAAAACAGCTTGCATAAATAAAACTGCTCCACTACTCCATCATCAGGGATAGTGGTCCTCCTGATCCCACCTTTGTCTTTCTCTTTCTTTTCGGCATCTCCCACAGTTCCCACTCAGGTATCAAGCAGGCTGCGCTGGATACAGAAGCTGCTTGGGTGATTTTTTTTTTTTTTTTTTTTTAGGCAAGGCAACCCTTGGTTGACCTCACAGATTACAAGGACCTTGTCAGTTTACAATCTCTTATTTATTTTTTTTATTCCTACAGCACCTGGTCTTCCTAGTTGGTCTCCCATCCAAGTACTAACCAGGTCCACCAAGTACTAACCCTGCTTAGCTTCTGAGATCAGACGGGATTGGGCTTGTTCAGGGTAGCATTGCTATAGACTTGGTTTCTTACTAAACAATGTATATACATTTGCAACCACTTTCAAATATATTAGAAACCCTCTAATCTGATATGTTATCAGCAATTGTTTTAGTAAATAAAAATGTTTAAAGCGTATATAAAGTTTCAAAGATAAGCATGCATTCATTTGAAAAAATTAGGACTCAAAATGTTTACTTTATATATAATTACTATTTGGAGCCTCACTCTTCATTCTTGCATAAGACACATATGGCATGTAGTCCAATATTTCCAATTCTGCTTCTTTAAAGAAAAGATAGATTTAAAAAAAAAAAATCTGTGAAAAAAAATGAGAACACATGCTAGCGGCTTTTAACTCTTTTTCTTTAGTATTTCATTGTTGTCCCAACCTGACCAAATATGACGCAATCGTTCTATTGGCTTTCCTTTATGGAGTCTTTTCAAATAATTCAATTAGTTTGAAAGCCATTATTACTTTTGCATTCTTGTTTCACTGCTTAACATCATTTCTCAATTACAATAACAAAATTCAACAGGTATAAATACTTTTAACAACAATGTTAATTCTTAGACATATAACTCAACTGATAGAAACTGAAGTGTGTGTCATATGAAAAAGTAGTCGGCTAGGCCTGGGTGTGCCCTACTACAAGTGTTGTAAACATCAGCCTGGAGGTTTTAGAGACTGAGTGGACTACATCATTAATCTCTTTAATAAAGGTCAGCTGGGAGAGATTTTATTGTACTATACATAATCTCATGTCACAGAGCCTGTGGTACAAATCTTGTTCAGCGGTGTTTTTCCCTTTAGCCACTCTTCTCACAAACATCTAATCAACATCCCCTGGACACAGCTCATTAGGAATCTTTGATGAGTCATTTTCTTGATTGCACACCCAGCACCTGAACTAAGTTTTCTTTCTCCATCAGCAAAACCTGAGTTCTAATCTGTTCTTCCTTCCTTCAGCTCTTATTGTTTTCCCCAACCCCCCAGTCTTCTATCTGCCATGATCTCCTTTCTACATTTTCCAATCCTGCAATCTCTTTCATAAGATTTGGGAGGACTCTGAGCAGGATGATACTTGGGTAATTTGCCCATCATCATTTCTCTGTGGTCCCAGAACAAGGAGAATGTAGCAAGAATCAAGTTAAACCTTCCCAAACCCTGCCTATCAGCTTGTAGGTTGTTCCCAAAGGACAAGAGCCCGTCCTATTAACAGTTTGGGTCTAAATAGCTATAATGCCATAGCATAAGACCTTCAGCAGTCTACCCAACAAGATCTCTGGTAATTGTATTCCTGATGGTTATATTCATTGATAAGTTTTCAATATCCACATTTATTCATATTATATTGAAAGTAAAAGATGAGATTTCTAGATTAAATCAGTGTTATACTTTTGGGGATAATACAACAAAAGCCAGATGAACAGGCCTGCACAAAAGAAGATTGCTTCTATCACCACAGAAGAGTAACTCAGGTTCTAAATCGGAATATGTATATACAGTCCGCTTTCTTCCTGAGAGGAGATAATTTTTGCTCTCTGCTATAAACAAATTACCTTGGAGGAGTTCTATATCCTTGTGTTCTTACACTTGGGAATGGAATTAAACGTCTCCAGAGGAAAGGTAAAAATTGAATCTCTGGGTTTGAAACCTCCAAAAAGTCTCCATGATCCTGGACTTTCATCCCTCTTTGAAATGTAAACATACATGTCAGGGGAGAAAAATTTTTCAGATAGTCTCTCGCTATTTTATCATCCTTGAACTTCCAAAGGTTGTTGTTTAGCCCAATTAGAAGTGTTGTCTGTGTGTTGCTGTTGTTGTTGCTCAGAAAACTGAAACCACACAGAAATCTAAAAAATGTATTCTCTATGGCCCTAAAGGAAGTTACACTTTCTCCATCAGCAGCAGTCTCTGCTGCGCAATACTGCCTGAGTACTAGCCCTGCTTCACATTTCTATCTCAGTGTAAGTGGTATGACTTTTTTTCACTCCTATAATATCCATACATTTCTTTAGTCTTGCCTTAGACTAGATGCTGAGCTTCTGAGATATTAGTGCATGATTTCCTAATCTTGAATCTGTTTCCCATCTTCTGCAAGTTGAAAATGTCTCTCTCCAGGGAATAGACTGTACATATTAAACCTGAACACTAAAGTTTCCAGAGTAGTCAAGTTCTGAGATGGCTATTCATTGCAGCCAGCTCCCATAGGTTGGTGGGGAGTGGGAATGGAGGGGGCTTCCTTCTGAGACGGTCTGAGGAAACTCTCCTTTCTCCAGGCTCATTTTAGTATCAAAATATACACTTATTTTTGAGACCTTAAGTAGTTCGCAATTCTACCAGGAATCCCATTTGCCTCCACTTGATCATCAAAAAGTCTCTTCATTCTGAAATCCTTCCAAGAAGAATGCAATTAAGTCCCTTAGTAAATTAAAGACAGCTTCCCTTAGCTTTTTGTTTAATTAATATTACATTCTTCCAAACTCTGCCAGTTAAATACTTCCAACTACTTTATGATTTTTGAGAGGATGTTTTACATTTTAGTAATATCTCCACAATTCCCAAGAACTATACCCTGTACTTTACACACATGTATACACGCACACTCTCAATAATTAAACATTGCCTGTGGATCGACTGCATATAGAAAACAGTTTACAATAAAGAAATGAATTTAAAGCTATATTTACACATCTTGTATGTATTTTGGTGCTACAGAATAGAAAGAACTTTGAGAAAGATCATTCCAAAGTTTTACCCTTTGTATTTTGATATCCCAGTAATTTTCAATTGATACGGAGCCCCAAAGTAAGCTGATAAGTGAACTCCACAATTCATAATACTTTCAGTAGCTTTAGAGAATATGCAAGCATAAGTATAATGACCACATGCAAATAATAAAAACTTATTTTACCCAGTATTTTTTAAATAAACACTCAAATGCTTAACAGGAACAACAAAATCCCTAGATGATCTGACCCTTGACTTCATTTCTTGTTTCATTATCTTGAGTCAAACTGGCCTACTTTTTATTTTCTCCCATTTTAGGTTGTTTGAAAATTCTCTGCCCCTTGTCTGAAACATTTTTCACATCTCCTAGCTTCTGTATTTCATCTTACATCTTTATATGTCCAAAATAATTGGTATTTTGATAGTCTAATACAATGATTTTTTTTTTGCAAATAAGTTGTCTTATAATTGTTTCTTTCCCTTCAAATGGTTAACTCTGATTCTAATTGTACTGTTTATGTGGTTATTTGATTGATTGTATCCCCTCCAACAGACATTGGTTTCCTGAGAACAGGGGCCATCTCCTTTTTGTTCTCTATTGCATCTCTAGTAAATAATGCAATGCCTTACAAAGAATAGGTCCTCAATAAATTTTTGTGAATAAAGTTTGTGAATAAATTAGAGAAGGATTTCCTTAGGAGAAATAAAGGTGTATGTTTCTATTATTGGCAAATGAAAATCCATGACAATTTACCAGGCTTATTGGGAAAAGTAGAGTGAGAAGAGGGTTTAGAAATAAATCTTGAAAAACAATATACAATGGCTGGACAGAGAAGAATGCTGCCACAAAAGAGTCAGAAAAGAAGCAGACAGAATGTTGGATCAAAACCATTGTAATAACAATATATAGTGCTAGATTAATCAAAGGAAATAACTTATATAAATGTCTAACCACTATGTTGTACACCTGAAACTAATATAAATTGATACTAAATATCAATTGTCATTATAAATAAATAAATAATCAAATAAATAAATAAATAAATAAAATTTTTTAAAAAAACATAAGACTGTAGTGTTAGGGAAACAAAGAGTCTATTTCAAGAGAAATGAAGTATCTATAGTAAGTTCAATATGTCAGACACTCAAATATTTATTGGATCTGGCAAAGAGGTCACTAGTAGCCATAGCGAAAGTTAGTTTGATGCCTTGAGAATGAAAGTCATATCACATCAACTAATCTCAGGACCTATGCTGAACTATAGAATCTGAAGGAATTGTCATTCAGAAATTGTCCTCCCCCTCAAAAAAAAAATATGCTGTATAAGAGGTGAATCTCATAGAAGCTTTTCAATATAATCACATATTAGTAATTAATTTGGTTATCCTTATTCCTTAATGCTCTGCTTCAATTATCTCAGAATAAGAGCACAATTTACAGATGCTTTCTTTCCAAAAAGAATGGCAACATATGCTAGGCTATCCTATATTTGCTAATAATCTACCTCACAGTTCTTGTCTGCATGTGCTCACTGAAACCGATAAGAATTATGAGCACAGAAATGCTGCAAGACTGTCCTTAATACTCAAGAATATATTGCCCATACATGGCCAAATAGCACTTGGATAGTCTGTGACTATAATTATAATAAAACCCATTGTGTCTTTTCTTTCTGGGTCAAAGAAAAAAATGATGTAAATTTAAATATAGCATATTCTAGAAACAGTGTGTTTATAGAAAAGCCAGAGGGATTTTCAAAACTTGATAATCTAAATGTAGACAACTGTTTTAACGCAGGAGCAGTATGTTAAGGAGCTATAACATATTGAACTGCAGCTATGACCTAAAAGATATTCTTTTTAAATGGCAAAATTAACATTTATCTTAGTAAAATATTTCAGTAAAATAATTGTGACTAAATTTCTCACTAAAAATGTGATGTGCCAAAATAGATTAAAAAAAAAAAAAAACCTTACTATTTAATGGAATTTACATGTGCCAAGAATTTGAAACAGAATTGAGAAGAGACAATACCCACTATGTTTCTTTTCTCAGATTTGCAACGTACACACATCCTATTCTCTTTCCTTCTACGATGGGCCATGTGACATGGCTCTGCTGAATGCAGTATTATTCACCAAATGAAGCCTAGTTGTATAAGACCAGCAAGGGAGGTCCAGGTTAAGTATATTTATGTTTAAAATCAGGCTCTATTCTGCCTTTTCCCCACCACTAAGGTGAAGAGAATTCCTGAGTATATTTTATGTTATTCAAGTGACTCCAATGAATGCACTTTGTTCTAGAAGCAAATTAATTTGCTATATGAATTACAACAAACATCTTAATGGTGTGTCTGCATAACACTTTAAAAATGACATTAAATCATTTAGGTAGACTCCTTTGTATAAATGGCTAGTTTAGATGAAATATCTCTAAAAAACTAAAAGAAGCTTTATCATATTGGCTGCTGATAAATGGAGACTACAATTTCACTGCAACCAGATATCACTGAGAATTGCAAAACAGATCAAGAGATTCCCTGTATCAATTTTTTTTTCAGATCGCTCTTGTTTTTTTTTATAGATAACATTCTGAAAATGAGTTCATTAAGACCTTTCCATCAATCAGATATCTAAAATGCAATCTTTGAGCTGCTATGTAATATGGCATAGGTGGCTTTAAAAAAAAAAAGGGATGAACAAAAAAAAAATTTACATTAGGCTAAGATTGTGAGTCTTCTCTGATATAACTGATAATGTAAATAACATTATTAAGAAGAACATTACTACAAATGAATTCATTTGTATGGTTGTGATCAAATCATTGTGAGAGATGTGTGTATAACCCTGTCTCTGTTATCAATATAGTACGTTTATGCAATGCAAAAGTATACACCATGTGCTTCAGCAGAAGCAAACCAGATGGTCCAAGAGTTTCCACATGGGGAAGTAAACTTGGGCAAGTTTTTGAATGAATTTCATTACATCTTTCCTACTTTGCCACAGATAACTGTTATCTAAAGTAAGTTACTGAGCTATCTATGTCAGAGTGAAATTAATGGAACATTATCAATATCTCCTCTAATTTTTACTACCAGTAATGCCTCGGGCAAAAGATCTATTTTATAGTGAGATGAAATACATATAGGGAATGTTAACAGATTCTGAAAAAAAGCAAAATCCTGCTGGGTGAACACATGTTAGCTGCTGTGGCCATAGTAATAAACTATAAATTTTAAAGTTTAAGCATTGCCATCAGAGTGTAAAAATATTTATTTTTAACTATTGCTTATTTCCATACAAACACACATATAAATACACACACATGCACACACACACACAGCCATAGGGGATCTTTAGCAAGAATATTTGTGATATTGGAAGCATTCTAAATACTTTTAAGAGGAAATTATTATGAGGAAAACTTAGGCAAGCACAGGAAAAAGAGAGGCATGGAAACTGGGTAATGTCAAAGTGGTGTTTTACCAAGCTGGCTTCATGAAGAGACCCAGTCGTTTGGTTGGCTAAAGATGAAATCACTAGAACAGCCATACAGAATCTCCATGCCTTTGCACATATGAGTAAAGAAAAGGAGAAGAATTTGTTTGCTAACTCCATGAGATCTCCTACCCCTCATGAATTCACATTTGCATCAACTCTAGGCATTAATTGCATCACTAGCTCCTTGGGTGTCTTCTGAGGAAACCATGTCTTTTATGGAAAGGCAGTTTACATGAGTCTCGAAGTAGTGGGAGAAGCCAGAGCCTCTTCATATCTGAGTAGGTAAGTGGGATTGTCACAGCTGATGTGGTTCTTGTAGGCAGGAAAAGCAACAAAGGCCATACCAGAGCCCATAATGCATTCCAGAGACAATCAAGACCCACAATGTTGTTAGCCGTGAGGCAGATCCAGCTGCAGGGGTGGCAGCAGCAACTGGGATGCTCCACGAGCTAGTGACCAAGGGCCCAGTAGACTGATGAAGCTGAACGAACCAGAGCAGGTGCATGAGTTAGACTGGTGTATTATGCAGGACAAATTACAACACTCATACCCAGTGATAAAAATATGAGTGGTAGCAACTGTGGAGAATGTGAGAGAGCATGATGCTACCCAAATCTAGGAAACTTTTCCATGCAAAGATGTACAAAATGTACAAAATGCTGCACTATTTTGTAATTTGAATTAATGTATCGAGAAGACAAAATGTTTCTATTCTCCCGCAAGTCCAGAAGCCCAGTACATAGCCAAGAGGTATGGTCTTAAGGAGAAACTCTTTTAAAATGTCACACTTTGAGTTACAGTTGAGATCCAGAAATTACAAAGACAAATGCAAGCTTCGTAATGACCTGTAGTTTTTAGTGTGCTTTTCTTCCTAAAACACCACCAACTTCCTGTAAGTCCCCTAATTTACATGTTTACCATCTTGAGAGAATAAAGATTTAGTTTACAAACAAAGCTTTAGAGTACAAATGACTGGAAAAATGTAACATATGAGAAAACTATACAGGAAAATAACTGTAAGGCGACAAAGGCGAATATTAGTAAGAGGTTTTTTGTTTTGTTTTGTTTTGTTGTTTTGGTATGAGTATAAAAATCGAGTTGAGAATAAAGTCTCTGTGTTTGAAATCCCTTAAATCTGAACTGTTTCTGTGTCAAATTCCTAAGCCTTTCTGATATTTGGGGAAGCCAATTTTACTAGCTCCTTGTTTGTGTCCCTCTTTAAAGATAATTAAACTTTAGTTTATTTCTCTCTACTTAGAGACTGCTAAGTAATGTTTTAATAGTCTAAAACTTTATTGGCATCTCTCATCTGAGAAAACCTCAGTTACCAAATTCTGTCCTTTTATGTTTATATCTGTTTTTCTGAGCATTTTTAATGAGATCTGATAAAAGAGCAAAGTATAATCTGCATATAACCCATCATCTATAACTTGCCAGAGGGCTTGGGGCTCTGGTGACCAGATTCTTGTCTTATTCTGTAAGACAGAATTCAAGGGAAAGACAAGCAACCAGTAGAAAAATGCAAGTTTTATTAAAGTGAGAGTACACACTCAAGAGGGGAACATGGGTGAGAGAGAGAGAGAGAGAGAGAGAGAGAGAGAGAGAGAGAGAGTGTGTTGTATGAAGATGTCTGGCTATGCTGGTTATGAACTTTTATTCTGGGAGGCATAGCCCAGAAACATGATACTGACATAGCCTTGTTGTCTCCTCCCAGTAGACAGGGAGCTCTGTTTCCTACTGTTTCTTCCTTATATAGTGTTTCCGAAACTATTATGGTGTCAGGTGCCTAATGGGAGCCACAATATTTGTAATGCAGATGAGATTATGATATTAAAATTAGCCAAAGGTCATGCCTTAACCAAAGATGGCTCATAAGGTAGAAAAGACCAGTTTTGGCTTATGCCAAAACAGGGGGAGGGCTTAAAAAAGGAAAAATTTCCAGAGCCATATCCTGGAGGGGAAGGGGGTATCCCTGTGCTACCTATCCTACCTTATAATAGAATAATCCCTATTTTATGCAAACTCTTTCATAGAAGATTATATAAAAGATGACTACTTGACTTATTTGGTGAATTAGTATAACTTTGGTAGCAAAATCAGATAAGAGAATAAAAAATAAATTAAATTGAAGGTGAATATCACTTACGTATACAGCAAAAATATTAAGTAAAACACTACTAGCAAATTGAACCTGCCAGAGCAATAATAATAATACAGGAAGCTAAGATTGTTCAACATCAAAAACTTTACTATATTCATATATTAAAGAAAAATTCTATCTTCATATTAGTATTCAATAAAATTCAACATTCACATAATAAAATGACTAAGCAAACATATGAGGTCTTTGATCCTTTGCCTACTTCATTGTCTTCATCAGTTTAGAGAGAAGAAGTAATATTGCTGGGTATTTTTCTTCCTTTTGAAGGTTTTGAAAAACATGTTTTCATTCAGCAGGGCTTCTAGATAAATAAGATGTTAGGGACTAGTTTTTTAACTGCTCTAGGAATAAGTGTTAGTAGCCAGCACTTGAAGATCAAATCTTCCTTTTATCTTACCCAATACAAGATTTCCTTTTATTGTGAAAGGGCTGTTTCCATCCATCCTGTGAATAATGCCCCTTGCTGCTAACATGACTACCTACTTTGTTTCCCAGCCTGAATTTCAAAGTTGTCACCATATCCTTGGCGTCCCTCCTTTGAGGAGTCCGAATTCAAAGGTAAACCTAGCTGCTTTTATCACCTCATTTAGCAGGAAGTTAGTGAAAGAAAACATCAATTTGAAACAAAACAACAAAAAAATCAAAGATTGACTGTATTAAAAACATTGTAATGTAACACATTAAATTGCTCTTAACGTAATATCAAGAAATGCTAACCACTCAAATGAATGTATCTCCGTTCTGGTATCTGACTCAATTTTTTTTTTTTTAACCATACAAAAAGAATTCATTTTTGTAGACCAATTAAAACGTTCTTACATTAACAAACTTTTTAATGAGTCAAAAAAAAATCTTAGTGCTATATGTGGTACATTTCAAGATTAAAAAGCTATCACCACACATCATCTCACTGCACTTTAATCAGTTTCCTTTTTAACCAAATACTCATGGTGTCCAAATGAACAGGAAATAGGGTTAGAATAAAAAACATATCAACTTATTTTGAGCTCCTTTCTACCATATGATACAGCCATCCCACTTCTAGGTATTATCTAAAAGAATCAAAATCTAGATCTCAAAGAGATATCTGCATTTTTATGTTCATTTCCTTGTTATCTGCAATAGCCAAGGAACAGAAAAAAAAAGTCTATTAATGAACAAATGGATAAAAAAATGTATATATACAATCTGGAGGACATTATGCTAAGTAAAATCAGCCAGTTACAGAAGGACAAATACTACATTATTCAACTTATGTGAGGTATCCAAAATAATCAAACTCACAGAAGAGGTAGAATGGTAGTTACCAGGGGCTGAGGTGAGGGAGAAATGAAAAATTGTTGTTCGATGAGTGTATTAATTTCATTCATTTGAGATGAGTAAGTTTTAGAGATCTACTATAAAACACAGTGCTTATAGTTAACGATATTGTATTGTACATTTAAAAATCTGTTAAGAGGGTAGATCGCATATTAAGTGTCATATCAGAATTTTTTTTAAAAAACCTCCTTTCCACAAATTTTAAATGACCAAGACCCAATCAGAAGCAAGAACAAGTGTCTACACATGCATACGTGCACATGTGCACACACACACATATTGTCTCAAAAAGAGTTAGGCTAGGACTGAGTTTCGAAGCTATAGACTGAAGATAGTTTCAAGGGAAACGAGACGATATTAGAGAGGCAGGCTGAAGAATCAATGGGACAATGTTTTACATCCAATCCAAATGGGACAGGCAGAAAGGAAAGAATATAATCAGGAGAAAAGAGATCTGCAACCAAAGCCAACCATAAAATGAACAGTTTCTGAAGCATGAACAAAAGTAAAACAACCTGGAATTATTAACAGACCACCAGTTCTTACAAGGGTTATAGAAGTTTGGGGATAGCAATGGCATCATTAAATGACCTAAGCAGTTCGAATAAATACTAGCTAGTCTTGAAATGATGATTTAAGCTCTATGATGAAGTTCAGTATAAAGTATGAATGAGAGCATCACAATGACTGGATTTCTCTTCAG
Organism: Eonycteris spelaea; assembly: GCA_003508835.1. Lineage (NCBI taxonomy): Eukaryota > Metazoa > Chordata > Mammalia > Chiroptera > Pteropodidae > Eonycteris > Eonycteris spelaea. The sequence continues at coordinate 1,189,417 of PUFA01000252.1, forward strand.
AACTGTATTGTAAATGTGTCCAATAAAATTTTCTTGATGTAATTTCTAATTTATGACCATGGGCAATCCTTTTAAATTTCTGTACAATCCTCCAATTTCTGAAATATGCATATAATCACTTCCCTGTGGTTATACTTGTAGGAAACATTACTCAGCACATAAAATTTAACTTAATAACTGAGGCTTAGGCAGGATTATGCTATAAGGCAAAATTGCTTCAAGTTGCAGTTTGTAGAAAACATTTTATCTACAATGATTAAAAAATCCAAATCACTCTACCATCCTCATGACTCAAACATTTAGATAAGAATTTTTCCTATTATCCATTGTTACTGATACCTCTGATGCCAGTGCTGCCAGCTCATATCATACCTTGAAAATGTTTCTTTGTCTCAATTACTACACCTCCTAACTTCTAACATAGAACTTATCACTTACTATTTCTCCATATTCAAAATCTAGAACCTTTTTAGATAGTATCAATCCAATTCTCATTAAATTATTAAAGTTCCACGTTATCCACATCTAAATTCTATATTACTTATTTCTGTCATTTACTTCTTTAGCTGACTTATGACTATATCTTATTTACTACTCATACTAACATTCAGTTTAGTTCTGATATTGCTGCCTTCACTAACAGCGGTCTTCTTGTCACTATCTGTCACCATCACTATGTGTCCTCACTATCATCACTATCCCCAATCTTCCCTAGGTCACTAATCTTTTGATCCTGAATAATTCCTATCACTTTTTTGATTAATGTTAATATTTTTGGCAAAAGGCAGAAGAACTGCCCTGCTGTAAATTTTAATATCTAATTTCAACAAGATTTTCATTAGCAATTGTTATTCCTTCAAACACTTTGTATGTCTTGTCTGATGTATTCTCTATAAAGCTTATATCCAATCTCTCTCTTCCATAAGCTAAAAACCCCACTTTTTTTTTCTCTAAAGCAGAGGATGTTAAAAGATTTGAACCATACTGTATTACTTAATCATCTATTCTCTCCATATTTAAAAATAATTTGTCACTGTAATACCTTTACTTCTTTTCATTGGAAGAACATGTATTTCTGTTTTCCTAAGCCTTACTTTTTCTTCTAGACTTTCTAGAGACCCCATTGCTATCCCAACCCTTTTGGTCATTTATACTTCTTTGATCATTTTCCTCTACTTTTAATCAATGAAAGATTTTGTGCCTACTCTAAAACTTCAAACAAATCATTATTTAATATTTAATCTATTCTCTTTTCTCTTTTGATTTCAAACTTCTAAAATGGCCTGTATTCCACTGTTCCATACAATCTCTGATTAGCCCCTAAAATATAAATTTAAATTTACAGCAGATTAAGTAATCAAACTTTCCTTAATTTTCTTGCAAGCCACTGATATGTTTCAATTTTCTTTGAGTTTTTGTACTATTTATCTTACTGTACTTTTTTTTCCCCCTTGAAAATGGCTTTTCTAATATACCTTTGTTCTAGTCTCATTTTCTGTGAGAACAATCCTCAAAGCTCAAGTCTTGGTCTTCTTAGTAAAAATTCTGAAAGGTCTTTTAAGGTAGTGCCAATCAATTAGCAATAACTCATGTACTAAATGTATATTAAATTTTAAGTTTTCTCAAATAAATTGAATTTAACAAGGTTCTTCCCCTTAAAGAGGGCTTATTTTTTTACTTGTATCAAAAGGAGATGAAAATATGAGAGAAGAAAACCTCCAAGGGTCCTTTACTGCTGAGGTCCAGGCTACACCTCATAAAACAAATCACCTCAAGTTACAAGTAATACTTTGGAGTTTGGACAAGGATTAACCTTAAAGATGTACCCCCTTCATTCTCTTCTAATGCATAATCCAACCACTGGTGAAAAGCCAGCATTATCGATGCATTCTGAAAGGTCAATGATATCCCTCAGAAAAAGGATAAGAATCACTGTGACATAAGTGGAATTAGGAAAGAATCTGAATGAATCCTGTGCATTTAGAGAATGATATAAAGTCAAAATGAACATCAATTATAAAATCAGCAAAGTTGTAAGTATAAACTAACAACAACAAATAATGCCTTAAAGTGCTATTAATTTAAGGAGATAACACAAAATGTTTCTGAATAGTGTGACTAGCTTAAATTCGATGAAATAAGCTTTCAGTTTTAAGAAATCCTGGGTAATTCAGGGAGTGATTCTATTCTTATGAAAACAAAACAGTAATCATGGAAATATCAGAGAATAATTTTAGTGGATAAAGAAAAGATATAAGGACCATAATTATGAAGTAGGCATAATCTCAAATGTTAAAACATCACTAAAGAAAGATGTTTGGCTTTGAAAGACCATTTTTGGAAATAATTTTTCCCCAAGAAAAAGAAAAAAAAATTAATTCAGTGACTAAATTACCTATTTTTTATTAGCCTGTCTGAAAATTTATGAATACATATGGTTTCCAGGCAAAATATTATGGCCCATTAAATTTTAATATCAGATAATCGACAAATAATTTCATTATGTTTTTAGTGTAATTATTCACTATTTATCTGAAATTCAAATTTAAATTGGTGTCTTATGTTTATATTAACTGAATACACCTACCGTATAAGGACCTAACTGGTAAATATTATTTGCGTTCACATTTAATTACTGTTTGTCCATCTCTCTGCCCCCACTAAGACTCGAAATTTAGTAAATAGGGGCCAAAATCTTTCATACTTACTACTATATCTTCAGCATCGAAACCCCCAAATTTTAAAGCAAAATTTACAGGTAGGATTAGGATCTATTCCTAGGCTCACTCCTATCTGTGTTTTCTTAATAAAGCTACCAGACCTTAGTAAAAAGCAAAAATCATTATCACACTCTGAAAGCTCAGTAAAAGCTTTTTCACAAAGAGTAGGTCTTGTAAAATAGTTATTCTAAATAAAGGAATGAGAATGAACCACTCACACTGCTTCCTCTCTCCATTTCTTTGCCACTCCAAATAGCAGTCAACTTTTCTTTGGTTGACAATACTGCATGGTGGTTGACATAAGTAATCAGCAAATGAACACATCTCAATTTCTCATTTTTTTTCTTTTATTCTCTCTCTCTCTTCCCCTCTGTCTCACCCTCTCTCTTGCCCCCTCACCCTGTCAGTTTCCCCTATTGTTAGACAAAATAATGACCCAACTGGGCTGATAAATCACAAATTTTGGAACAAAAAGGGATAGAAAATATCAAGATAATCTTCTTTATTTTATAGATTAAAGAACTAAAGCTCACATAACTACAAGAAAGCTTTCCTGATCAAAACCTTTCAATAGTTCTGTGTTGCCTATAAGATAAACCTTCTAAAGTCTTGGTATAGTGTAAATAGCCAAGATTCTGCTCAGCCTTCCTCTTTAGATGTGCATCTCCCAACAGTACTGAACACTGTCTCCTGGCACTGATGACTAGTATCCCTGTGCTCTCACTGGCCCATAGGTGACCACTTCTTCCTTTGTACTCCATCTGTTCATGTTCCTATTACAACACTTTTAACACTATAAAATTTATCAGTTTAAACATCTGTCTTCTCCTATTAGTCTGAATTATGTGAGTGTAGAGAACATAGCTTATTCCTCCTAGAATTACTAATGTCTATTCAAGTGCAAAAGCACAGAAGAGAAGCCCAAAAAGTATTTGACAAATGAAAAAACACATACATAATTAATGGCGCAAACAATACCAGAATTAAGTACCGTGCTTTTTTACCAAGCCATAGGACTGAGCTAAGAATCTATAAATATTAATGTAAAAAAGGCAATAAAATTTGAGATAAAGTTTGTCATAAAAACCAGTGTCAGTAATCTCTCAGGCTCACAGACATGCTGAGAACCCTGCTTCAAAACATTCAAAATTTTCTATTTTCCACTTTGCTGTCCACTAATTAAACTTGATTTTCTTCAGGCGCAGTTTTTGAACATAAGTATGTATTTCTTATTCCATTGTGTCTAATTTCTATGCGACAGCAGTATTCTGTAATTTTTCATCACACGCACACACACAATTTTAATAAAAATGTGAATTGAATAGATTTTAGAAGACTATTCTGGGAATCTAAACATCCTTAATCTCATTGCTTCTATAACTTAACATATTCAAGTTCTCAACTCTTAATTTAGAAATGGAGGTTCTAGAATCTAACATGTGAAAATTAAGACTCACCATTGTATAGTGGCAATAGCAAAAAAAAAAATCTATACTCAACATGTAAATCAGAAATTAGTATATGGTTATAGACACAATTTTCTCTTATAAATATGTTTTGAACAAAAATTTAAAATGAAAAATATGTTAGTTGATACATAATGGCATCATCATTTTTCATTTGTCTATTTCATTATGATTCAGTTTGTAAATAGATATAAATGATGGATTTATCAACATGGCCTGTCATTATGTGTAGATGTCTTTTTTAATGTGCACATCTTTTAATAGAACTTTTAATAATTAACATTAAGAAATACACTATAAAAGGTGGTGATTCTTTTTAGAAATACTAGACATTACCATTTATTTGTCATGTGTTAACTACTAACTATGCATGAGGCAATAAGCGAAGCACATTGTTAATTTAAACTTAATTACTCTCCAGAAAGATAAGTAAAATTATCCTTTAATTTGATTTAAAATAAAGAATGGAGACAAATTTAATGTATATACCCAACTATGACATAAAGACTTTTATTATATAAATATTAATGAGGTGGTCACCTTATATTTGATTCCTTACAAATTTAGTCATTTTATTTTGATCATCATGTTTAGGGAGGATTCAATCAACTCTAGTGTGGGCCCAATTATAGAGGTCACCTATATGAGTCTAAAAGAAAAAGTCAAAGAAATATAATACCAATTTAGTAACTATTTCTGGAGATATTGTCTCCAGAAATATTTTAAACAAATATTTTAAAAATCATAAACCATGTCAAAGTAAGTGGTTACCTTATGGAGGTCATGAATATACACCTATGAATCAATGAATGGATAGAAATGACCTAATTTTCTGTAACGAAGTTTATAAAATAAATTTTCCAGTGATAACATCACTCATAGAGTCATAAATTTTAGTATTTCAGAGTGATGTTCTCTGGAAACTTATTTAAGCTAAGAGACTCAAAGAAGAAGAAGCTGTTAGGTCTCAGGATGCAAATGAATAATGCAAAGAAATGTGTTTCATGAAATCCGAGCAAAGACCAAGTAATATTTCCAAATTAAGATATTTTATGTAATTTTTATTATATATTTAAATTAATATATTAATTTATTTTCAGATATTTGATTATTTCATCTATACTTTTGAAAGAATTTATAGTTAAATTGCTCATTTAAAAAAATTCTCTCCTTTGTAAAGTGAAAGATTTGATCATATTATGGGATGTTTCATATTCATAGGGCATGATATCAGAACATAACCACTCTCATACGAGTAATAAAAAGTAGAATAAGACTGACCAAGGTCTGCCTACCTCCACAGCCTACGCTTTTAATTACTGCCTGCTAAAATTATGTATCCACTCTCCTTCCTCTAAATTTTTTAATGTAATTAATAAAATAAAACATTGGTGGTGTTTAATACTTTTTAAAGGCAGCCTCTTGGTAGATGAAAGGATATGTATGTGCATTCAGTTGTCATGTACATTTCCAGAACTCGATATATTTTGGTGAGTGCAAATAAATAATATCTAACCACAATTCATCTTAAAGGTAAAGATCGTAAGACTAGATGAGAAAAAATAAACTTTTCTAATATATAAGTTGGGGTGTTATTATTTAATACATATTATTCTAAATGGTATATTTTGATCCTTAAAGGTTATGATTGTATGACATTCCTGAAACTTATCCATTACATTTCATAAATTATATATATATGTATATATATACATATATGCATATACATATACAAATATGTGTGTGTGTGTGTGTGTGTGTGTGTGTGTGTGTGTGTGTGTGTGTGTAAATATCTAAGCACTTCAAGGAAGAGCTTTATTGCTGTATGGGGTTGATATGCTTCCTTCGTATAATATGCCACTAAAGGGAGAAGTGTTTCTTTTTCCTGAAGGAAAACATTGTTGAAAATAGACAATGTGAGGTTCCCCCATATTTGAAATATCAGCATGCCCATGAAATGACTAGAGAATCTTTTCCAGAATATTAGTCATGCCTTAGCCACATACCTTGCTCTTACGATATTCCACTCCCAAAATGAGCCCATATTCCAGACATACTATCAATTTATCTATTGGGCCAAAAAGCAATTTTTGAAAAATGTTGCCTTTTATATCATGAAAAAATTATAGCAGAGGTGAGAAATTAAGTAGACAAGATGTTTACTGACTATAATTTATTTAGCTCTAGATATATAATTGCCTTTCTAAATATATAAAAACAAATTTTAAAAAGATGAGGGCTAATGGCGATCATGTGGCTCTTGTCATACTGTTGTGCTCATTTGGATTGAAATGGTGTTGCAATGTCAAAATCACTATTTTTAAAGTAATTTTCTACTTGATTTATCTATTCATATTAATAAAAAATTATTTCGCTATAGTCACTCATAGCAGCTGAAACAGCAAAACACAAGCTGGTCCAGGATGATCTAATTTGTACTTGCCATGACAATATTTCTTCCAGGCACAATCATCTACTCTGTCAGCATCGGTGAACCTCTTCTCTGTAATATTTAATGAGAAAATGTGGAGAAAGAATATCAAGAGCATTTTTATTAAGGCTCAATTTTCCATTCCACTTTTAGTTTCAAGATTTGTAGGCAGTAGATATGGCTCAGGAAACAGTGAAAACCAGCTAATGATCTTGGTTTCTCATTTCTGGAATAAGAGTTAGGCAGATAAATGGAGAGGGAGATTGTATAGATTTAGTAATTCTATAGCTACTCAAACATGGAAAAGAAAAAGAAAAAAAAATTAAACCTGTCAATGCCTTTTCCTTTATATGTTCACGCAAAGTAAATTATAAAGAGAAAGTACGATCACAAATGATATTGAACTCCTATTAGCATTCTTATACTGATAATATACCAGAACAATATGGTAAAGTTTAACTAAATCATAATACAATTGCCACAAAATAATAATAATTAAAATAAAAAATTGCTTGTATAATACTGTGCAGTTTCCAAATTACTTGGATATACATCACTCTGCATGTGCATATGATCATTAGCAAACATATATATTTTAAAAACCTCCCCAGAGTGGTTTAGGGAAAAAAAAGGAAGGATGCACTGTAACAAACTTTAAAAAAGAGATGTATATAAAATGACTATAAATCAGCAGAATGTAGAGTCAGTTTATTTTAAAAAGTAACTTTTATGCCCTTCTGTTACATTTACATGTACTGTCTTGTTCAAGTAGATAATTAAATACCACTACTTCCTTCATATATCCTTCACACACTCTACATTCCAATATAAGCATTATGATTTTAATAATATGAGGATTCTCCTCTCTCAGTCACCAGAGGAGTCTATGCCCAGGGAACAGAGGACCAGGTGGCTTTAGTCTCCTCCATCTAATGGCTACAGTGCCCCCACCAAGACCATCCTAAGAATATATAATCTAAGAGTCTAAATAAAATTGGTATGCTTTTTATGCAAATGAATACTTTTTATAAAGTTCTCTCATCCCATCTTCATCTTCCAAGGAGATAGTGGTATCTAAACTACAGTTTAGCAGTTCTGTATATGTCAATAAGTAAGATATTTCTCTGGCTAAAGTAATAATATCTTCTGTGTCATACATTTATTCATTCAATAAATAAGTAAAGAGCCTTTTTTATTCCAGGTTCTGTTTTATTCCAGGTTAGATTTTGGAATAAATGGTTGAGGAGAAGGCGAGGCTGGAGGAGATAAACAAAAAAAATTGTGTTCTCCTAAAGGGTACACTTTAGTGAAGGGAAAGACAAAGATTGTAACAAACAAACAAACAAATAAATGATATTTTATAAGTAAAGAAATGCTATAAAATTATAACAGGGTAAGAAAAGTAGAGAGTACAAAACAAGGGTCATTTGCAATTGTAAGTAAGAAGGTTAAGGTACATATCACTGATAAGGCAGCATTTTGAAGAGAGTTGAAGGAGATGAGGGAGAGGTCCATGCATACATCTGGAGTCAGAATATTTTATGAATAGAGAAAAGTAGTTCCAAAGCCCTGAGTTAAAATCATACCCAATGTATTTGGGGAACAGTAAAGGGAAGTCACTGTGGAAGAGTGAGTAGATAGACAAGGTAAAGTAGAAGATTCAGTAAGAGATTACTAAGGTCTTAGGCATTACATTAAAAGGCATGAGAAAAAAAAAACCAGAAGAGCCCATTTTTCACATTTCCATATTATATAAAAATAATTAGGTTCTCCTTAAAGATTGGGGCTATAGGAGAGTAAACCATGTGAACTCAGGAAAATTTGAGCATGTATCTCTCATACTTTGGTAAAATATGTACCAGAAGTAGCAGTTGTGTATGCTTTTTCTGTATGGTTCAGTATTACACATTTCAGTCTATTCTCCAAGACAGTAGGAGAAATAGAAGAAAGGGAGACAAAGAGAGAGGAAGGGAGAGGGGTGAGGGAGAGTGAGGGAGAGAGAAAGGGGGAAGAGGTGGGGGAGAGAGAGAGAGGTAACAGAGAACTATATAGTAACTTAATGACTAAGAAAGCCTTCTCTAATTTAGTGCTCCTTTCTGACTCTCATGTCTTATAGTTAAATATATTGTTTTATATCATTTGTAAGAAAATTCATCTAGCATATAAAATCTAAGGTGTGTTAAATTAATTTTGAATTGAACATTTTAAATAATGATATTATAAAAACAAGCTGGAGTAAAATAAGAATAAATATGGGAAAGGCGCTTTAGTCACTGAAAACAAAGTATGTCATATGTGGGAAGAAAAGGCTCAGGCGTGCCAGGAAGATCTTAATATAAAGCTGTTATAGGAAATAATGTTCTTGATCCCATAGGCCGTTTCTATAATTTAGTAAAGCAAACAAGATAATAAAAGCATCAGATTCAAAATCTTGGCTTACTCAAATAATCACACTTTAATTAGGTCAAGGATTCTCACATTAAAAATGCAAGGTAGTATAACTATTTTATCCCGATAAAAATAAAAATTCCAAGTTATTATATGATATATTAGGTTTAGCAATGAGAAAAATAATTCTTTAGCAGAAGACTTATTTCACCATTCTAGAGCAAATACACTGGTTTGATATGCATATTTCTTTCAATTGATGTTTACAGTGATGATAATGTTCTCTTCAGGTAGCAATCAATTACACTTTTAGCTTAAATATATATTTGGGTACATTGTTATTTTCATAGAAATTTAGACTTACATTATGTGCCAAATAAAATGCGCTAAGGAAAATAATGTTTTAAAATGCAAGTAAGGTATTGGTATATCTTGAACATGTATACAATTCTATGCTAAGCAGATGGGGTAAACAAACAAACAAACAAAAGCCAACATAGCCATATGAGATTCACAAAACAATTCATACATAGTTTACAAATTGTTTTTAAAACATGATCTTATGGAAAATGATAGAATTATGTATATTATCTCCGTAGGACCCAGACCACTTTTTAAATACAGAAAACCAGAGCCTTGGGTGATTTACTCACACTGAAATGCTCCCAGATTTTACATTGTAGAAAGGATACTTCCCTGAAGCAGAGAGTTCTCTGGGGGCATCTATAGGGCCAAGTGGTAACTCTCAGGGAAGTGATGTTTTGGGAACTTCCGGTCATGATGCACCATTAATAAATTGCCTGATTTATAACCAATGCAAATGTGGAGCTGGCTTCCTTCCCAGAATGCTTCTAAGCAGCAGCACAGGCAGCCAGAGTAACACCATCAACACAGAAAAAGACAACAGTTTGAGGAATTAAAAAAATGAAAGTTTTGGCCAAGGCATAAAGGTATAACAAATGCTGAGTTTCAAAGGAGAAGTTAGACCTCATATAGAACATTAAAAATAAAACAGTAAAATTGAGTAATGTTATATTTCAACTCCCATCACGTCAGGTTGCAGACATGGGACAACAGACATGGGTAGCATCTATGAAGAGATTATTTTAGGGAGAGTTGTACCATGAGTATGTCCTCTGCACCAAAAGGGAAGAATGAGAAAGTGCAACAAGAGTAATTGAGGACTGAAGCTTTCAATGGTGTTCTGTAATGAAGACTTTTCATTTACTTTCTGCGTAATCTACTTATATAATTTGTTTAGCTTTCTCTCAGGAAAATATTATAAGAGTAAAAAAGAGACAAGAAATGTTCTTTTGGCCCTATGTTGTACAAATTGCTCCATTAACATCTATTCATGTATCATTTATCACACGCTCCAAATTTTTCAGTTAAAATAGTTTAATTAAGAATATTTTCCTTTTATTGAGTTTCTACTTATAATTCATAGAATATTTAGATTATCTTTAAATAGAGAAAACATACATATATAGTAATATTACGTACCTTCATATTTGAAGATAAATATAAAAAAAGAAATCCTCTTAAATTGCAATATCTCATATACAGTATTTCAAATATC